>JAGPOW010001918.1:27098329-27130079 GCA_030014935.1 Caiman crocodilus
GCACAGGGGCCCAGGCCAGAAACGTGGCCCCGAGAGCAGCGGTCACGGTCATGCTGGGCGACGCCGGCGCAGAACCGGCACGGGAGGAGGCGCCGGTGCAGCACCGCACTGCCCGCACCCCGGCCCCGCGCCCCAGGCCAGAGCACGGACGTGGCGCCGGTACCTGCCGGCGGGCTTGGCCAGGGCCCGCGCCCAGAGCTGCCTCCACCGCTCGCGAGCGAGCCTGGTCCCGACCAGACGCAGCATCCTCTCCGGCCGACACGCTGCTCCCCTGGCAGGAAGAGGAGAGGGGGCTTCATCCAAACCGCAGGGACCAGGCTGTTTCATCGCCCCGCTACCCAGCTAACACCACCCAGGGGACCCCCGCCCGGCCCGAGCACCCCCCGCGGGGCTGTTCTTCCCGCTCCAGGGCGCGCGCACCCCCGGTTCAGACCACCGCGCCGAGGGGCTCCTTCCTCACCCCCGGAGCAGCGCCCGCCGAGGCCCGGGCCCAGCCTGGAATCCTGGGAAAACGGCCGTTGCTTGCACGCTGTGACATCGCCGCTCCAGGAGCGACGGACAGCCCGCGCTCCCGGCTACGACGGTCCAGGCTACTCGTACGGGCCCCAGACCAGGCACAGAGGCGTCCACCGTTCCCGTGCCCGGGGAACCGGTCCGCGCCGCAGCACGCCGTCCACCCTGCTCCAGCTCCAGCTCCAGCTCCAAAGGGTCGGTCCAGAGTCCAGCTGACCTTGGCTTGGCACCGTCGGCCGGAGAAAGGGCTCGTTTCCTCTCACGCTCATGGGAGCACGTGCGGGGAGCCCGTCGCGCCGTGCAGAGCCCCGAACTCCCCTCCGCTGTCTAATGTGGGACAGTCACGGGGCAGCGTAAAGGCCTTTGCTGCTCCCGGTTTCCGCCCCAGGAATGCCGCACGGGAGCCTGCAGCCTGCACAAGGCTCACAACACGCCCAGAGCCGCAGGGCAGGTGCTGGTCCCCTCTCGTGGGCGAGGAGCCGAGGCGCGCCTGCCCTGGTCCCTCGGCACGGTCACGCAGAAGCCTGCAGCAGAGCTCCTGCGGACTCCCGACACCACGTGGTTTACGCTCGCTGCCACGCAGCTGCTGGCCGCCCGTGCACGCAGCGGGCTCCAGACAGGCCCCGCGGGCTGCTCCTGCTCCCGCGCGCGCCCCGCACGCGAGACAAAGCGGGCTCCATCCGGCTGCCCATCGTGCGCAGAAACTTCCCCCGCAAGACTGAGGCCGGATGCACCGCAGGAGCCCCTCTCTGCCACCCCAGCTCTCCGCACCCACGGCGCCGCCTGCCACGGCCACTTCCTCTGTCGGTGTCAACACTGAACGGCCTCCCTGTGTCTCAGCGTCTCTCACAGCTCGCGCAGGCGCTGCGTTCGAAACCTCCTCTTCCCCCCGCAGCGGTCTGCGTCCCCCCCGGGCAGCCTGGCGCTGGGTTGCATCTGGGATCCCAGAGGCGAAGGCGGCGGATGCACCATCTTCTCCCAGGCAGACGTGCCTGCCCCCATGGACGGTCCTGTGGAGAAGGCAGAGGCATGTCCCACGCTGAGCTGCCCCTCCTCGCAGCCCGGACGTGATGGACGTGCCATCTCCTGCGGCCTGCCCATAAATCCCTCCCGACCACCCAGGGAGGCAGGAGCCAGGCTGGGAGCGGGGAGAGGACGGGTCGAAGGGACCCGTGCTAGCCATCCTTCCCCGCTCTGCAGGGAACAGCTCAAAGAGTCCCTGGAGATCCCCGACCCCTGCGCCGCGGAGAGGTTTGGGCAGCCTGCTTCCTTCAGCTCCGGGAGAGGTGTCGGGGCTGCTTCCTCTGCCCTGCTCCCCGGAGCCAGCCAGGATCTGTGCGAGGCCAGGCTCGCAGGGCTCCCTGCTGCTCCCCACCACCCTGCAGGGCTGCACAGCGCCAGCACCGCCAGGGCCAGGAGCTTGGCCCTCTCCCACCCCCCGTACGCACACGGCCCTTTCCCAGCCCACACCGGGGCCCTTGCAATGCCCCTGGGCTGCCCCGTGGCTGGTGCTGCCCCAGCGAGCGCTCGTGCTGCTCTGCCACGCTGCGGAGACCCGAAAGGAGGTGCTGCAGCCGCTGCGGTCAGTGGCACCCGTGCACGGTCAGTCTCGAGCCCGCGTGGCCTGCCTCGAGCATTCAGTTTACCGGCAAGGCCACGTGCAGGGCGGCTGCAGGCGTGCAGCGACACTTCGCCGTGTCCTGCTTTGCTGAACTGATCCGTCCTGCAATGAGCATCACTTATGTTATTTTTAAAACCATTCATCCTGACCACCACAGAAAGGCCAGGAGAGCTGAGCGCTAGGGCGGAAAGGCTCTAGCCACTCTCTGAGCTGGGCTACAAAAGCTACTCAACGCGGAAAAATGCCTCCCTGTTAATAATCCAGCATGATCAGAAACAATCCCAATGTGAGCAATGCAAACACAACTGTGATGGCACAAATTCATTCTCATCATTCGGTTCCCCACACCCTACAGCGAAGCCCCTTTTCCACATGCAGGAGCATTGCTGCCTACGGCATCCAGAAACCTCCCGAACAAAATGATGAACCCACGGCAGGGGAGGAGGCGGGCGGCCAGCCCAGACAGCGGGGAAGCCCAAAGGCCCCGCTGCAATTTGGTTAGGACAGAGGGCCAGCTCACATCCGTTTCCAAGAAGCACCGTGGGATCTCCAGGCACCACCAGCTGCCCTGTGCCGGCCTGATCCGGAATTGGGAAGGGTGTCGAGATAAAGCTCGGCTGGATGACCAGCTCTCAAAATGCCTCAGGTGCGTCCGGCTGGACTAGGAGTCATGACACGCTACCGGGAAGATGACCAATTTCCAGCGGAGGGCGGCCCACGCACACGGGTACAAACAAAAGCCTTGCTTGCTCGGGCAGCTCCCACCGCCTGGCACGGATTCTGCTGTGTTTCAGTTCATGTTTTCTTAGCTGGTGCAAAAGCCGCACGTAGAAGTGCCTGACGAGCCCCGGTTCCACGTATATCCGCAGTGATTCAGCCCGTCGTTCTCGTTGCGTTTGCGTTTATCGACCGGACCGAAGCAAGGCGCCAACTCCCGCCATAGCTGCATTTTCACCGAGCACCAGATCGCGGCTCACCGGTCACGTCTGCCGTGTTTGTATGTGGCTCTGCTCCTCCTGCTACCGCCCCGCGTGGCCCCATTACCAGCCTGTCTGCCCAGTTCTCCCGTGGAGTCTGTCACACCAACTCCCCCCGGGTAAAGGCAGACCCGCTGCCGCCGGCACGGCCCTGCCCGGGGTCGCAGGAGCCCGCCTGCCCTGCTCTTCCACGGGAAGTCACGAGTGACAGCGCACGGGAGCCGCTCATAAAGGGGCAGGAGAGGCACGAAGCGACAGCCCAGGGCCAGGCCAGGCCCCAGTAATTGCCGAGCTGTGCTCCTGGTCCGGGCAGCCACCCCTCTCCAGCCTGGGCCGGGTCCCCGGTCTGCAAGCTGCAGCTTCTCCGTTCCTGGGCCGGGAGGCTTTTGCCTGCCCAATGCCGGGACCAGGGCCAGGGCTGTGTGCATGGCATCCATCTGTCTTCACTGCATGGCTCTGCGTGAAGCCGGACGTGCGATAAGGCGCTGTCTAAACCAGTCCGCTTCTGCGCACGCACAGCTGCAGCCCTCGCTCCGCTCGGCAGGGCAGCCAGGACCTCCAGCACAGAGAGCCTGAGCTTCCGCAGCAGAGGGGAGCGTGCAGCACACGTGCATCCATGCACACTTGCACACGCACACGCACGCACTCATACCCAGCCGTCACAAACCCACCAGTGCAGGGGCCTGAGCAGAGAAGCACAACCCAGCAAGACGTCTGCTTAAATCACAGGGATGGAACAAGGAGGCGACAAATGACTGCTGGGCCGAGCCTGGAGATGGACGGATGCCTGTCCGGGCACTGGTTCTGCTCCCTATCCTTTCGACCTGCTCCATCCAGCAGCACGGAGCGGGAGCTCCCCACGCTCGGCGCTGCCTCCAGCCGCCTCTCTGCACTGCGAGGAGCGTGGTCTGGCGGCCAGCGCCCCACGAGGTGACCCAGCGCCGGGGAGCGCACGCTGCCCACCGAACTGCTGCCGTCAGCTGGACAGATTCAGGCCTGGACCCGGTCGGCGTTCACCTTCCTCCTCGGGCCAGGAGGCCCGAGCGCAGCTTCACCGACACAGGCAGGAAAGCAGCCTCGCTCGGTGCGTGGGCGCACAACAGAGGCATCGCCGCGCCGTGCTTCCCGCTCAGGTTTGTGCTGCAGGACCCAGGATGCGAACTCCCGCAGCCTGAGCCCTTCTCGGCACCCTCCCTCCCAAGCCCTTCAGCGTAACGATCAGGATGAGGCCGGACAGGGAACGAAACCATTTGCAAGGCAAGCACTGGGAGCACAGACAGGCTCTCTGCAAATCTCAGCATTTATTTGCTCTCGTGTCCGTGCCAATCAGGAGGTGCTTCGCATTCCCAGACCCTCCACGTGCAGGTGACACGAATCATCCTCAGGACGGTCACAGGTGGCCCGGGGTGCTGCTGGGTCGCACAAGGACGCTCGTCCGTCACAACAACAGGCATCCCGCACTTGTGCCGCGCAGCGGGAGAACGGCTGCGCAGCCCAGCATTTCCCGGCCTCCTATGACACACGCCACCATCATGTAATCTCCGTGTGAAGACTGCTTTTCTGCTGAAAGCATTACCCGACATCAGACAGCGGGCCAGCTCCGTCCAGAGCCCAGCCGCAGGCAGAGCCGAGGTGGACAAAACACTGCCCGCTCCCCAGCCGCCCCGGCACACGTGGGCACGGGAAGGAGCAAGGGGCAGACCGGCTTGCAGCTGTTATCTCACCTTGGCCTGGCACGGAGCGAAGTTCAGCCCCGAAGGGGAGACGTGCCAGCGGGCTGTCAACCCAGCCTGACCAGCAGTGCCAGGACCCTCCCCGCGGTCTCACGGCAGCTCTCACCTGCGGTGAGATACTGAGAAGTCCATTACCAGTTAAAAAGTAAACCGGCCTGATTTGGACGGGAGGCCCGAGTACACATCGTGTACTCCCATCCACTGCACAGCGTTGTTAGGAAGGTTTCTGAGGGGAGGGCGTTACACCATTTTGTGATTTCATTGTGAAATATTGCTACTAGAAGGAAGAAAGAGCGTCACTGAAAGCATCCACCCAGAGCTCTGTATTCAGACTGGAAGCGCGGGCAGCGTCACGCAGCAATGGTCCTCACGATACGCTGATGGCAAGCCCGGCCGAGCGGCTAGCTCAGGAAGGACGAATGCGGCTCCCTGTCCAACAGCAGAGCCCGTTCATGCCAGGAACGCAGGGCTACTGTGCTGGGACGCCGCTTGACCGGGGCCTGGACCGAGACCCACCCGCACGTCCCCCTGCCAGTCTGGGCTGGGCCCGTGACAGCTGCAGGGCCTTGGCGAGCGTGGCCGGAGATGCTCACCGGAGGCCCGGATCAAGCAGTAACTGAACCCTTGTGAACCCAAGGGACCGGCAGAGAGGCCCCTCATGTCGTCTGGCCCCAGCCAGAGCAGGGCCTGAGGCATCCCTAGCCCGGGCAGCAGTGCACAGGTGTAAGGCAGCTTCGTGCCATGTGGTCTCCGGGCCTTGACTCCTTCACCGTCTCAGCACAGCCACCCAGCCCGTTCGGTGAGCCCTACGGCAGCTCCCCCGGCTGGGCCAGGCTGTGTGGACGGCCCCTGAACCCCCGGCAGCACCCAAACGCTGCGCGGCAGCCTGGCCCAGCACGGCCTCCCGGGGATCCCTGCCAGGCCGTCAAAGGAGCTGCGCGCCACATCCCAACGGCCCGGCTCTGACGAGGTCCCTGCCCGTGCCCTGGGCAGCGGTGTCGGGGAGGATTCCCGGCTGGACGGCGGGGAGCAGGCGGGACTGCACCGGTGCCCGAGCACCGCGCCAGCGTGGCGTGCCAGCACTGCTGTCGCGGGCACTGGAGCCCAGCCGCTGCTTGTCTTCAGCTTGGTCAAGTCTGCCCGGCAAAGGGCACCGTTTGGGCCGCAGGGTCGCGCGGCCACGAAGGGTGAGCAGGGAAGAGACGTCGGCGGGTCCCTCTGCGCGGAAAGCAGAGCTGCCGCGCGCCCTGGGCCGGTCGGTGCCGCTGCGTCCCCAGGAGAGCGGGGGGTGCCGAGCCGCGAGCGCGCGGGAAGGCCGGGAGCCCAGCACCGACCCGGTTCTGGTCTCTCGAAAATGCTGCTTTTGTTTCCCGTTTTAGCTGCTCTCTTTGAATGTCTCCTGCCAACAGCTCTGCTCTGCCGCCGCCAGCTCTCCCGGGAAAGGCAAAAACAGGATCCCATTAGGAGCCAAACTCACCGCTGGCAAAGCGGCACAGCCTAATTACACCAGGGAGAGGTTTGGCTCGCCGTGTCAGCCTTCCCCCGGCTCCTCCGCAGCCAAAAGGAAAATACCCTTGGACGCTGCTCGGGGCAGCAGGGAGCAAGGCGGAGCACGGAGCGGGGCGGTCCAGAGCCAGGCCGGATCAGGCTCCCGCCGCACAGGCACGGCTGGGGCTCGGCAGCCGCGCGGGGCAGAGGCGCGGGGCTGGGCCCTGGGCTCGACGGCCCGTCTCCAGCTGCCGCTGCTCCGCTCTGGGATCTGAATAGACACGACGGGGAGATGCTGTCAGGGCTGCTGCGAGCGTGGGTCAGTGGATGTACAGCCAGTCAGCAACGGCAGTGGGAAGGTGGGCCATGACGTGCAGCTTCACCCACCAATAGGCCGACATGGGATTGTAGCGGTTGTAAGGGCGCTTCGAAACCAGGGCATCCGTGATGTCGTTTAGGACGAGAGACATGTCCTTCAGGCCGCTGCCCACAAAGGACTTCATCTGGGTTACCTGGTGAGCGACGTAGGCCTTCCCATAGTCCTCCTGGACGGTCTTGCTGGCCCCACGCCACAGCTCCTCTCCTCGGGCGTCCACGCCGTCCCGGGTCAGGATGCCGGTAGCAGCCACGAAGTTCCCGGGCTCGATGAGGATAACTCGGACCCCCCAGCGGTACATCTCTTGCCGGAGGCAGTCGGAGAAGGCGGACACCCCAAACTTGGACACGCAGTAGCAGGAGCGAGACGGGCTAACGATCCGCCCGTACATGCTCGACATGTTCACCACGCGGCCTGCAGCGGGTAGAGGAAGGGAAAGGAGATGTCGTGCGCCGAGGGGGGAAGGACACGCAGGCAGCCCGGCGGCGGGCACGGCCGGCCACAACTCCCAGTTATTTGCACACGTCAGAAAGGGCCGGTTTGGCGGAGCGGAAACGCTCCCGAGGAACCGCTCGCTTTCAAGCAGGTTCTGGCAAAACCCAGGCACCGTGCTGGAGGTACCTGGCCGGCCTCGCTGCCTGCCAGCTCGGAGAGCAAGCTGCTGGGCCCGGAGACTTGCAGGGTCCCAGTCCCAGGGCCGTTTCCCCGCACTGACTGCCCGGTACTCTGCCCGGCGTCCTGGGCTCCCAGAGCGGGACCCCCCGGTTCAGTGGGGGGCAGAGTCTGTAGCAGGGAGCCCAGAAGCCATGACAGTCCCAGCTTGAGAGGGGACTTGCTCTCAGGCTACGAGGCCCTTCCTCTGTGCTCCCCATGTCTCTGGCCACAACAGGCATGGGCAGCCCCCTCCCTTGTCTCAACCTTCCCCAGATTTCCATCCTGCACCTCGGAGACAGCCCTTTCCACCTCCTCGGTTCCTCGTTTAGTTGTACTGTTTCATCCCTGGGCGTCGGGCACAGATGGACGCAGGGGATCAGAAGCGGACTCAGCCACGCTTGTTGCGGCCACGCCGCTGGGGGTTTCTTAGGAACGGGGAGGTCAGTCTGCTCCGGAGCCCTCAACGTGCCTCCCGTTCTCCGTCCTGGGCAATGGCTCACATTGACCTCAGGGCTACCAGGAGGAGCTCACTAAAATAAACTTTAAAAACACTATATAAAAAGCTAAAGGGAAGTGTAGAAGAGACCCCCTTTGCTTTGCCCAAAGGCTCAGGCAGGGCTGGTTCAGGTGCATTAGGCACATCCAGGTGTGATCTCTGTCGTGAGCCTTCTTGCCCTCCCTACACGGCACCGGGGAGGGGAAGGTCCCGCGCAGCTCCGTCCACCAGCACGTCCAGGACGGCGCAAGTACACAAGCAAGCTGGACGTTTCCTGTCGAACTGGGGGAAGAGGCTGTGCTACGTCCCTGCTCAGCCACGAGAAAAGGGAGGCATCCTGAACCTGTGGCTACCTTTTTCATCAAGAAATGGGCCAGGAACAGGCATCTGCCCCCTTCCCGGGTGGGGTGCCTGCTGCTATGGGTTCAACTGCCTTCTCTAAGCGGGCACTGAAAATCTTGGCACCTCTTTCAGTAAAAAGGAGTTGTATATGGCCACAGAGTATGCCAAGATGCCAGGGCTTCAAATCTCGCACTTTTTTCTGTACTCCTTCAACGGCCGGCCTCGAGCCCTCCGTCCCAACACCTGCATGTGCTGTGTAGCTAAGAGCGCTATGCCATCTCTGCGAGGTCCCTTCCCACCCCGCCTTGTCTACGACCACGGGGACGCAGGACCTGAAGGGACCTTGCACGGTCACCTTGGCCAGCTCCTGCTCCGGGCAGGGTCATCTCGGACCACCCCATCCACCTAATGTCTGTCCAACCCGCTGTTGAAAACATCTGGGGGCAGAGACCCGAGAGCCGGGCTAGGCAGCTTGTCCCAGCGCCCAATGATCCACAGCGGTCCTTCGTCTAGGTGCTGTGATGGACCCCTTGTTAATTATCCCTTCTGCCAGGAGCTGTGTCTCCAGACTTCTCCCGTGGCGTGCGGAGGGAATGCGGCGCACGGTCCTGCAGTGGTTTTGCTGGGATGGCCCCAGCGCCACTGCAGCATAGCCCATGCCACGCACGCCATCCTGCCCACTGCCGGGCAGCGCCCTGACCTTGCCTCCGCCGCGCCCCAGGCTGCCGGTACCTCGGGCTCTGCGGACGAGCGGCAGGAAAGCCTGGGTCACCCTGACCGTGCCCCAGAGGTTGGTGTCCGCCACCTCTCTGTACTTGTCGAGACGGGTGAACTCCACATCCCCGAAGGTTGTCGTGCCCGCGTTGTTCACCACGCCCCAGAGGCCTGCCAACGAAGAACAAGTAAGTCTGTGACGCTCCTGCCCGTCAGCCCGGGACGCCATCACAACAGCCGGGCGTCAGCCCTGGAGACAGCGCTGGCCCTGGGCACCCCTGCTTGCCCACTCGGGCTGGTGCCCACGATGTCCCCCTCCGTGTTTTTATTGCAATGTGACAAGGGGCACCCACCCGCCAGTCTTCCCTCACTTGAAATGGCTGTCTCCCCTTGCTGTCCATGGGGCAGAAGCCAACAAGATGGCCACCATCTCCCCATGCACAGGTGCTGAGCACGTGGGGGCCTGAGGGCCCTGCCCCGCTCGGGAAGAGGGCCGTCACCTCAAATGTGTACGACTTTCCACGTGGCCGTCATCTTAATGTCCCCCCACAAAAATCAAAGTCGTTGCCTCTGGCCACAGCTGCCTGCACGAGGCCAGGCTGCCCCTACTAAAGATGGCTGCCGAGTGCTCCCTCTGGGCTTGGCAAGACAAGATGGTGGCTGCGCCAGGGCCAGGGCGAGGGCCGGGGCAGGGGCGGGCTGCGAGGGGCTGCGGGACCCCGCGAGGTGGCGAGGGCGGCCGGGGCTCCAGGGGGGCGCGGGTGTGGGCAGCAGCACAGGAGTGACGGAGGCGAGCGGGCACCATGGCGGGTGCCGCCCCCAGGGGCTCGCCCCCTCGTTCCTGGGCCGGGAGCAGAGATGTGGGGCTGGATACTTCCCAGTGCTTTATGTCTCCGTAGGAAATTTTGCATTTCTAAAAATGCAGTGTTTCATAAAGTTCCTTAGTAACAATGACTGGAAGCCAATACAGCACGAGGCAAGCTTGGCAGCTTCGAAGTTGCACTCAGTGTTTTTCAGGTGATTCTCCCTAGGAAGTGTGCGAGAGAGCACATCTGTGATCTGTAAACAGGGGGGTGAATACGTGCACGTAAGAGCCCAAACCAAAGCACGAATTCACCGAACTGGCTGCGCAGGTCAAATCCAAACCAAAGCACGGCGTATTGTGCACAGATCCCGATCCTTGGGTGTGCTACGACCAGTGTGGCAACAGCTTTCCGTGCCCTCGGTTTTGTTCTTAAATTTAGATGAACGACGTAAGGGAAGTACATGCTATTGTGCATCGTCTTTACATTGTTACAAGTATTTCAATAAAAATCATTTCTGTCTGCGTGAAGCTTTCAGTTTGTTTGAACATAACATTTAAACCACATTAAGTGTGCTGTATTTAATTTTTTTCCTAATCAAATATTTCTGTTCAAATACTTGTGGCTATTGGGACATCAAATTTACATGGGGGCACTTTTTTAGTTTTGCTCACGAAATGTAAGTCTCATAAACTTGCTAAATCAGATCCTGCCCTATTTAGGGCATTGGAAAATTTTCCAATTTGAAGTTTTCTGAACAACTGAGGAAGACAAGGATGCGGCACTGTAGGGTTTAGGCTATTCTGTCTGTTCGTACTTGTATTGTCCTGCTAGCTCCCGTCTGCTCCCATTTGAATCCATTTTAAAACCTGAGCGCCCAGCACGGTATACAGTAATCCAGGTATGGTCTCACCAGTGCCTCGTACAACTGCAGGGGCACAACTCTTCCTAGTCCTGCTGGAAACGCCCGGTCCCATCCTCCCTATGGCTGCATCGCCCTCACCACAGCTTCGTTACCTCGATGGCTCAGGCCTGGGCGTGCTGTTTCATCACAGGACGTTTCGGCCCAGCCAGCCGCGGCAGGCTCCTGCCGTCTGACTTCCTGACGCAACGTGGAAGAAGGTGCTGCTTTGCCAGGACAGCTCTCCCTGGTCCCGCTTACGTGGCCACTGCCCTGTCTTCCTTCCTGGCAACGGCCTCCGAAATTCCAGCTTTGCTGTGATGGCCGCAGCGGCTGCATGAGGACAGTGGCTCGGCAGACAGGCCGCTGGCTCAGCCGCTGAATCCGCGTGCCCGTCTAGTCCAGTGTTTATATAATACCCCCTCCCCAAAACTGAAACCTGTACATCCAGGCCACCCCATGTCCCTATTTCTGCCACCCATGCTGTTTCCACACCTGGTCCTTGAATTACAGACACCTGTTAATTGCTATCCTAAACCAGACTATGCTGTGGGGCCGAGGTAGTGTTTAAATGTGTGTTTGTGCAACACCCAGCACAAAGAGGGGCAGAAACACATAGAGGTAGGATCCTGAGGGCCGACCACCATAGCCAGGTAATAAGTAATAGTGGGAAAGGAAACACAGATTAAATCAGGTAATCTTGAATTAATCTTCACTGGAGATAGTGAACTGTGCTGAGAGTTACACTGAGTGCATTTGGCAATGATTGACCTACCCCAGACCACCGCGAACTCGGGCTTAGGTGTACTTGGTTCCCAGGTCTCCCAGTAACCAGCCTTTGTATAATAGGTTTAGCAGGCTGAAGGACATGAAAAACGAGTTAATCCCTAATCAGATTCTGTTGCTAGTCAGCCACATACCATTATATAAGCTTGCAACCGAGGGCTCTCACTAAAATATGAATTAAGTGGGATCAGACTCCCCATCCCTGCGCACAATTCGCTGCTTGCAAGATGCCACAGAGGCTCCAGATAAATGTCTCTGTCATGGAGCTATGTGGAAGAGAAAAGTGAGGGGCTTGCTCCTCCAGACTTTCACACTCACTCCCTCTTGCAGTACCAGAGGCAGCAGTAGTGCATGGGCACTGCTTCTAGTGAAGTCCTTAGTCTAGGACTGAGGGCAGATATAGGATTTTGTAAGGGGAGTGCAGATGGTGTGATGCATCATCATATATAGCACGACACACAGGTTCATCAAGTTTAAAAGAAACTAGAAGCTTTACTAATAAGCTAGTGGCCTAGGACTACGTTACTTAGTTTACAATCAGAGCAAAAACAAATATACATGCATTGGCACGTGCATTCATGTGCTATGTCACATAAACACAACAAAAACACAACAAACTAAGAAAAATGATCAGAAAATGTAGTTTCGTTAGTCCTGCAGTCATTAGAATTAAATGGACATATCTTTTTCAGGTTCATAAAACAAGGTGTAGCCTTCTTGAGCATCATGACAGTGAATGCAATGCTTCACAGAAAGTTATTTCTACACCTGAGTTTCTGTTTTTGGCTAGAGTTAAAAACAAGCTGCAGGGCTGTGAAACAGGAGCTCCATTACCAGGAGCAGCTCTCGGACAGCAGAACTGCAGAAGAAAGGCTAGCTTGATTGGTAAACTATCAAGAGCATTAAAAAGGAGAGCAGGTCACTAACACCTGTGGAATGAAGAGATTAGAAGGAACCGTGTAGATTATAATGAGCAACGAAGTCCACTGACTCTCTCAGCACTGCCTGAATAGAAACGCCTCTCTCCCTCCCAGGGAGCTGGTTTTAAAGCTTGGATGGAGCAGGAATCAAGGGGTGCGCAGCTGCACCACTGCACCCCGCTAGATCCATCCCGGTCTCATCCTGTCTGGCCAGGCACCTCACACTGCAGGGAGGTATTCCCCAGTGTCCAGACCCCAGAGCTGCCATACAACATATCCAAGGAGCGAGGCCTTCGGTGCTTAGCGGCACTTCACTACTACATAGCGTTACAGTGCAAGCACCACGTCTCTGCCGCCTGGCACCTGACAGGGGCAGAGCAAAGGCCTTGTGCGTGTTGCATGAAAAGTATTTCCTGGTTTTGGCTTTGAGTTGTGCTGTGGGAGATGCACAGCTGAGACCGCCTGTTGCATAGCACTGCTCTTAACTCCTCCTTAGTAAAGAAACTTGGTAGTGAATTAAAAACCCAAGTAGCCTAAAGAACAGAGGTCCCCAGTGTGTAGCCCTCTCCTCACTACCTTTCTCAGGCTCCTTCAGTTTCTTCTTCACAAACTCGACGGCTTGAGCCACCTCCTGGTCACTGCACACGTTGAGCTGCAGCACCTTCATGCGATCCGACTGCATGCTTTCCAGCTCTCTGGCGCCGTCCTCGCCCTGCCCGGCAGACAAAGGGAAGAGAGCCCTGCTCAGATAGGCCTGCGGGAGCCAGCCTCAGGTCAAGGAGGTGCACTTGGAAGTGTGCGTGCCAGGAGGGTACAGATGGGCACTGGCAAAAGCACAACAGGAGTTCAGGAATTTTGGGAATTTTAACCATCATCTCTTTGGCTTAGTCACGACATCGTGACACCGGCCACCTCCGAGGGGGACTGAGGGATCTGTCGTTTATTTGCCCTACTTTTGGAAGGTGTAAAGAGCAGTATGAGCACTAGCGTTATCATTGCTTGCATACATGGTGATCCTTAACTGCTCTGCTACCTGCACTCTCCGGATGCGTGTTCAAGAGGGTCAGAGCCAGATGGCCTGGAATAATTAGTAAATGGTTAATTATTCCCACAGGACACCTTATAGTGTCGCTCTGAATATTCCTGGCCATTATACTTAGAATAGCCTTGTGTCTTTTTGAAAAGCAATGAAGACGACTGTGCCACAAGGCAAGTTCTGGCTGGCCGCTTCCGTGAGCAGACAGTCTAGTGATGCTCAACCTCTCGGTCCCGAGGCCCGGATGAGTGGCATGGGGTTGGTCTGCAGGGCAGATCCTGCGGGCAGGGCTGGTCCACAGGCCTGATCTAGCATGGGGTTGGGGAACAAGGTGTGTCCCTGGGTGTGATCCAGCCACAGAGCAACCCCATGCCAGGCTGGAGGGATCCAGTACATGGGGCCATGTCATTCAGTCCATGGGGCTCCCCACGGGTCCAGAAATTTGGCAGCAGGGGAGCAGTGGCAACATTAAATGCTGGATGCCATGGCCCCACGGGCCAAATTCAGCCCATGGCTGGAGGCTGAGGACCGCTGGTCCAGTGCTACCTGAGGGCAGCGATGTCAAACTCTGTCAAATGACTGCATATGATAACAGGCGTCTGCACGTAACACACCAGAGGAACGGGGATCCTGGAGACGCAGCTGTGGCACGGGGCTGGTGCTGCCTCAGGACAGACTCTGCTGGAGGGCTGCCATTTGGGTGCCCCTTGCACCCCAGCCCGGGGCCAGTGCACCGCTCGCCCACCCCCATTATGATACTGGCTCTGCTCTTCTCCGTGATCCCCCGGGCCCTCTCCTCCCCACCGTCAGGGAATCGCAGCCCTTGCCAGACCTGTTATATTTAGGTTTCAAACTCGGAAGTAAAGAATGAGGGGAAAATCCACCACTGGATGAACATTTTGAAATAGGATTCCTGGTGCCCTAAACTTCAGTTTGGGGCGCTTGTTGCTGCTTTGGAAGCGGGTGGTTTGGGCGATGTTTTTAACCTACACCTGAGGTCAACTTCCAAGCTGTGCCCGAGGAGCCCCACACTGGAGACAGAACGTGGACCTGGCCTGGGGGGCGCAGGAGAAACGACCGCCGCGGCCAAGAGTACCGCACGCGGTTCAGCACGCACCGGCCACGACACGGCTGGAACGCAGCTCGCCAAGCCACGCGCTCTCGGGAACGACGGCCCTGTGTCCCGAGCAGAGATGAGTCACCGACGGCTCCTGGTCGCCATCGTCTCTTCTGCCCTGGAAACCGGCTTCCAAGAAGTGGAACCAGAACAAGCGTAACGCTGGGCAGGTCACGTCTCACCCCACATCCACCTGCTCCACCTTTGCAGGAAGGCTGACGTTAATAGTGCGTAATTCCTCACGTCAAAACGACTGGTGGTTTCAACAGGCCCAGCTTAGAAATGCCTTGCTCTGGTGCAATCCACAGCTGAGCAGGAGTCACTGGGGCGGCAGTCCCTCGAGGTCGAGGATGATCGCTCCCACGGGTCAAGCAAAGGTTGTAGACGAGTCCGCGGATGGCTAAGGCAGCCAGTCCTAGAGCCGCAGACTCTCCGGCAGACAGCACAGGTGGTGGCCAAAGGCAGGACTGAACTGCAGCTCTCTCCATCTCGTTTCCTTCCTTCCGTTTCGGTCAAGTTTCTGCCTCCAGCGAGACTGCTTTCCTCGAAGTGAGATGTGCCTTCTCTCACACGATGTCACCACGTAGCCCTGTCCCGGGCTAGTTTCCCCAATTTGTGGTGTCAATGCCATACTTCTTTACGTTCCCCTCGAGGGTGTCCTCAACGCATTTCCTCTGGCCCCTGCGTGTCCTTTGTCCTCGGCCGAGCTGGGAGCAGAGCAGGCGTTCGGGTGAACGTGCAACAGGCATGCACACGCGGTGCCCTGTGCACCACGACCGAGGCAGACGGCGCGTGTTCCCATCGCACTCCTCCCTGTGCAAAGTGGGACACTTCCATGGCTGCCACTGTCACAGCTACCCCAGCGCAGCACATCACAGCCTGGCCCCAACCACACCGTGGAACGGAGGGGCTCACAGACCCGGAGCCCTCCAGCAAAGGTGTGAAACTTTCTACTACACACAAGGTCCAGGGACATCTCCTGTACCCGTTGGTGTCTGGACAGGGCAGGAGGGTAGGGCGGGACAACGGCCCCTTCTCCTTCGGTGATGTGAACACTAGTGAGGCACGGGCTCGCCGTGGTCTGCAGGGAAGCTGGGGCTCTCACCGCAGCCCTGCACTCCCAGGGGTCTGCTCTCCGCTTCGTGCCCCGGTCGTCTTTCATCCGGTCTTTAGTTCCTGCGCCCCTCATCGCTCCTCAGTTTGCACCACCGCTCTGCTCTGGGGCTGGAGGGCAGGTCCCCGAGGTTTCGGGTGGAACGTACACTGCACGCGTCCCTCCCTGTTTTGTGCGCAGGCGTAGGGCCGCCCCGATGTCATCAGGGTACACCTGCCTTGTTTTGAGCACCAGGGGAAATGTCCTGTAGATCTGAGGCTCTTATCAGCAGGTCCTGATGCAGCGGAGACTGTCACAGCACCTAATTTGTGCGGCCACGCTGCTTTATGAGCAGAGCCCAGGCTCCGCGCAGGGATCCCAGCAAAGTCCACACCAGCCCCTTGGGAAATACCTTCTCTCCTTTGAATTCACCTTGTATTTTATTCATGTTTTACTTCCTACTACGTCTCGACCCTTTGGGTCACTTCTCCAGCCCCCGCCCCAAAGAGGTCACGTCCGCTAGTGCCGAGCCTGAGCCCGCAGCGCAGCTGCACTCCAGGGACTCCCGTCACTACGGGTCCCGCTCCCCTGCCTGCCGGCCTAGCTGCTTCCCATCTGGGGTGGCAGAATCCTGCCCCACAGCCCCGCTCTGCCCTAGCTGCTCAGGCTCCCTCTGCACCCGTTTCTGTCTTTGCTAGGTTTATATGCCGCCTGTCTCAAAAAGGCTCAGAGTGGCTAACAATACAAGAGGCAAAGAGCAACAGAACAGAATAAAACATTAACCTAAGAACAACCAACCTGCCCTACTTGGAGAAGAAAAACATTTGAAGGCAGTGGATACACCTCTCCCACTCCCCTGCCTCTGCCCAAGGAGCGTTTCCCTCCCACCCCGTCCCGTGCCACCCAAACCCAACCCAACCGTGCCCAGTCCCAGCCAATCCCTGCATAAAAGAAAGCTGCACTCCCCCTCGTCTGTATTCCCTAGCACGCGGCGGACACTCTTCACCCCCTTACTCTCCCTTCCGAGCCATGCCTCCTGCTCTCAAAGCAGAGGTGCCCCTGTCTCCAAAACCCGTCTGTTATCTCTTCCACCAAGGAAAATGCATGGCCAATTAAAGCAAAAACCCAAGGGCAAAATGGAAAACATCCCCCTTTGCCTGTCTCTGTCCTCACCAAAAGGCAAAGCCAAAGGGCACCCTGGAGCAATCCCTGAGGAGGGGCAGCTCCGTGCTGGGGGAAGCAGAGCAGTCCTGCTCGTCCTGGAGAGAGACGGGGAAACAGCTGATCCTGGGGCACCTGCGCGTCTAAGGGCCAGATAAAAAAACGGGACTTGGAGGAATCGAGGCTCCTACCCTCCAAGCCAGGATCCCAAGAACCCTCCTCAGCTGCTGCCGCGTCCCCCATCAATACCGCAGGACTCGACTGCCCAGCTCCCCGGGCAGCTGGAGCTGCTGGTACGTGCCCAGAACACACAGGCATCCCCTCTCCCCCCAAGGGTCCTGAACTGGTAGACGTGCTCAGAACACGCCTTGCACCCCTACAGGATCAGGCCCTTCAAATGCAGCTGCCATTCCCTTTGGAAGGGGAGAAGCCACTCCCTGCACGGCCCCCCATTTTAGAGCAGTGACTGCTCTAATCACTAGGCTTCAGCAGTAGGAGACGCAGGCTCACTTCCCTCCTCAGCCTGACAGGTTAAAGCCCCCGCCGCCGTGCCACACCTCTCATCGACTGCAGCTAGTAACTCTGGCAATGCTCACGTTGCAGCCATGCTACTGCGCAGTCGCAGATTCAAAATGTATTGGGCCAAAGACAGAGAGCCTTCTCTGTAATCTGGTGGTTTGGGCCCCTGCCTGGGGGCTGGCCTCAACCCCGCGGCCTATTTGTTTTTCTGCTTTTTTCATTATACAGTTATTGGGAAATGTGCAGAAGAAATGCTGGACCAGAGCCCAGGATTTCCCACCGCCTCCTCCCCAGCTGCGGGGCTGCCAGGTCACACCTGCTCTTACATACCCCGTCCCAGCCTGCCTTTGATTTCTTAGAGCCACGCCAATGCACAGCAAATGGGACAGCTGGCGAGCCCCCCCGGGCTGCGCTCAGGCGTAACGGGGGGACGTGGCTTGGTGTTTTGAGCCTGCTCATGGAAGGTGCGAGTTGGAGCCCCTGCTCGGGCTCCATCTCGCACTAATCAGCAAGTCACTACGCAATGGAAGTGGCAGCACCATCTCCACCTGTGCGCGCGTGTCTGTGTGTCCGTGTTCAACGAGCTCGGTCTCGTTCTCCAGTAGAAGTCATGAGCACAAGTAGGTTCCCCTGTGCACAGAGTCAGTGCCCGGCATCCCTGTGGCACCTCTGCTGCAGAGAAAGGGGGAACTTGACATCTCCTTCCCACCTTCCTCCCCGTTTAGTGTTTGGCATTTGTTAGAGGCTCTGTGCTGAGCGTGCTGGACCGCGTCCCTAGGAGCCAGCTCTCCCCGCACTGTAGAAGGGGCTCGTGACACTGCTGAAGAGGGAGATGTCTTAGAGTCAGGTATGGCAGTATCTGACTTCTAGGTGCCTACGTGCCTTTTGCTGGATCTGGCCCTCCATGCTTACACACCTTCAACCTAATGTCTAATATGAATGGAGAAATCTTGGGCAGGAGTTGGATCATCAGCCATTACTTAGTTCAGTTAACCCCTTACTTTGACTTTAACTACCAAAGATCTTTACACAGGTAGCCCACAGCACGAGAGCTGTGCCATATCCCAATTCACATGAATGTTCACCACATTCAAAGCAGACATGTAGGGGTGGGAAGCACCCCAAAAGACTGTCTAGTCCGAAGTCCTGCACTGAGGTGGGACAAGGTATGCCCGTGTCACCCCTGGCAGATGTTTGTCTAATCTATGCTCAAAACCTCCAGTGAAGGGGAATCTATGACAAACCTGTAACCTGTGCCTGCGTTTCACTCCCTGGCAGTTAGAAAGTTTTTGCAAAACAGATTTTCCTGGTTGGAAGCTCAGCTTTCTCCCAGTCCTTCCCTTAGGAGCTATGGAAAACAACCGACCATTGTTCCCCTTATGGCAGCTTCTACACTGGAAGAGTCTCAGTCGCATCCCCCTCTCCATGTATTGTTTCTGAAGATTTAACAAACCCAGTTTCATCACACTTCCATTGCGGATCAGGTTTCAAAACCTGCTTTTCTTGTTACTTTCCTCCATGCTTTTTCCATTTTTGTCTGCGTGGTTCTTAATGTGAGACGTCCAAACAAGACCTGACAGTCCAGCTGAGGTGTTCCCAGGGCCGAGAAGGGCAGAATAATTACCTCCCATGGTTTAAATGCAGCTCTCGTTAAGACATGCCAGCATCTCATGGTTGGTCCTCTTAGTTTGTAGTCTGCTACAAATGATCAGGTTCTTTAGTTTGTTCTCCCTAGCCAGCTATTCCCCATATTATATTTTTGCATATGATTTCTGCTCCCTAAGTGTAGGGAGGGAAATGGGTTTTATCTTTAATGGGTTTTATCTTGTTGCTTTTTTTTGGACCATCTCTCCAATCTATCATTGCGAATTGTGGTCCTGTCTGCCAAATGCTTCCTGTCCTCCTGGCTATTTTATTACCCTCTTATTTGGTGTAATCTGCAGATTTTTATAAGCCTACTCTCTTTCATCTTCCAAGTCATTAATGTAAGACAGGGAAGACAGGTGGGTGACCCCAGTTGCAAGACTAGATTTATACCCATTTCATGGCAATGAGATATAGATCCTACTTCCAGAGCTTGCTTACAAGACTGTCATGCAAGATAGCATCAAACTGTTTCCAAAATGAGGATATATCTCATCTACCATTTCCTCTTTATTCACTGGGCCAATTATCCTACCAAAGAAGGAAATGAAATCTTGATTTTATAGCATCTGTTCTTGACAAACCTGTCAGCTTTTTTAACCACCTTATCTGCTAAGTATCTGCAAACTGGTGGTTTTCATGTGCTCTCCTGTCTTTATGGTAATATGGTAGTTAGGCTGACTAGTTTACAATGGCCTCATCTCCTTTTCTCCCACTTTTTTTTTTGAACGCTGCTGGTTCAGAAACTGCTTCAGCTAATTAGAGAAATACTTTAGGGTGAATCTTGCCATGTCTTCCTGACTTGAATGCATCTGTTTCATCTTCACCCCTTCTTCTGCCCTTTTTTCTTTCCAGACCATTAAAGAGCTCTTGATGCAACCACAATAGCCTCTTTCTATGATTTTAGTCTTGTCTTTTCACTGGGATAGTGTGCTGCCTTGCATTTAAGACAGCTGGCACTTGCTGAAGGAGACTGTCCTGTACTCCTTAGATAAACTCCTTAGTTTCTCTTCCTCAGAGACCTTACCTACCACTTCCCCGACTTTGCTGAAGTCTGCTCTTTTTCTGAAGCCCACCTTCCTTATTCGGCTATGCTTGTACCTTTCTTTCCTTAGACTAGTGAGCTGGGCTGTAGGATCACTGTCCCTGAATTTCCCTTTCACTTTCAGTTTCTCCTCTTTTGGCTGCTCTTCGTTTCCTCTACCTGTGGAAACACAGATTTCCTAGCACATCCTACATCGGTGACATGCCCGGGTTGCATCCTCTTGCTGCCCAACAGGTATGTGGCTAATTAAAACCCCTTGTACTTCCCAACCCTTTCCTCTGGCTGTTTCTGAAGCGTTGTCCACGCAGAGGAGTACTGAACCATGGAGAAGTAGTGCAGCTTGCTCGGTCCCGATGCGTGTCAGTGTAATCCCTACATGCTTGCCCAAGGTTTCCTGATTTCAAGCCCTTTGATCTAAGCACCAGGCCACTGTTTCTCAGCTGGTGAATGACAACTGAGGGTCACAAGGTGTTCATCTGAAAGCTGGCTACTCAATGAAAAGCAAAGAAAATCCCACTCTACTCTGCCCCCAAGGTTCAGGCTTTGCTGTCAGCCTCGTGAAGCACAACTACAGCTCAGGTGCTGTTGCACCTACTATTAAAGTGAAAAAATGTGAGCGGGGTTCACTGCACTCTCTTACTTTGGATAAGGAATTATCAAACTAGAAATGTTGAGAAATGCTGAGCCTGACTCTACCCCTGCCAACAGCTGCCAGGCCGCTACCTCCCTGGACCACATCTCACTCATGGCCGAGGCACAATCGATTTCTTGCTTGTGGAAATGAGCAGGGTAATCCTGGGGAACAACTGAGTCAGGCTAGCTGTGGGGTGAACTCAGTTCACTTATTTGGCCTCCTCTGGCACCTGCCCTCCGTGCCCAGAGCTGCTGTGCCAGTCTCCTCAAATAGCTCTCCTCGTAAACACTGCGTCCCATCCTCACTCCATCCCTTACACCGGCTGCTCTGCAAAGCGAGCATCTGAGCTGCCCTGGCGAGACCAGCACATGACACGAGCGCTAACAGATTGCATGGAAACTTCCAAAAGGTGGCAACTATCCAGCAGGACTCTCTGGCCTCTGCCTCGTTATGAAAAGTGCCAGCTGACATTTCTGGACTAGCTCATTTTTTTCCTTTCAGCAGTGGTGAGAGAACATGACCTTTGCTAACGTCCGGCAGCCAGGAACAGTTACCTACCAGCACGTTCTGTACTTCTTTTTCTGTACCGAGTGGTCCTGGAAGCAATCCAAACACCCGGATTAAAACAACCTCTTCCAACACTTCATGCTCGGCTTTAAATAATGGTGTCTTCTACTGCACTTCAAGCATACTCAACAGTGCTGATTTCATGATTTCATTTTTACCTTCTTTATTAAGAGAACTTCCAGCTTTGCATCCAAACTGAGTTTACATGTTCCTCTTTATTCACATTCCTCTTAGTCCAGGAAAACCAGTAGGCAATTTTCATTCCTCTGCCCTCCTCCATTAGAGCCACCACCGAGGGCTGTCTGGAAGCAGAGGCAGAGCAGAAAGCATGCCATTCCAGTGCTGGATGCTGTGTATTTTTTGCTTCTTAGCGCCCAAGACAAGCTGCCAAGTCCTCAGTGACTAATTTCTGCCTATATGATGCCACTGCAGGTGCAACTGGTAAAGACGTTTACAATAGAGATGCCCAGCACACATTCTCCCTTATGCATCAGAGGTCCCTGCCTTATTCAAATACCGCCAATATGCTTGATGACCTCTCTTCCCCAGACACCAGGCAGAAACTAGGGTTGGGGAGGCTGTTCCAGTCTCCATGGGAAGAGGAAAATCAGGTAAAGAAAGACACATCATGAATAAAGGCTTGTCCGTGGGTGGACAGCAAAGGGGGTGGGGGTGAATACTGGTGACCAGAGCAGTGCCTAGCACGCTTAGGAAATGAAGGTGTGGTCAGTACCTGATGACTGTGATGTTTGTACTCTAATATCAGGAGCCTGAGCAACAAGCTGGAGGAACCTGAATCACTGGTGCAGAACGCAAAGCAGGATGTAAGACGGATAACAGAAAACAACAGGCTGATGGGAACAGAAGTACTGGAGGGCACGCACTGTTCAAGGACAATGGAAATAAAAGACAAGGGGGCATGATAGCATGGAAGTCTGTCACCTGAGTAACATACAAAGAAATAAGGGAGAGCACGGATTAAACACAGTCAGTTTGGGTCAAAATCACCCTGGAGCCAGATAGTTTAAATTAAAAAAAAGCCATACTGGAAACGAGTTGTCAACACACAAAGTCAGATCTGCATGTGGTCAGAGATCTCTGTGAAGTTGTTAGAGAGAGGAAATAATACCAGAAACGTTAACGTCTTACAGATAAAGTGAAGAGCAAATGCTACTAGTAGTGGCAGGGCTCAGATATTTATTAACCACACAGTCACTGAACCAACAAGACAAGGATACTATTTCAGACTTGGTTTGAAAAGTAATGAAGATACTGTCAAAAAACTGGCTACTCAGACACTAAAATCCTTTGCTTGAATGACCACAAGCTGGTTCAGTTTATATTTAAATGGACAGATAAACCAGAGCTGTAACTCAGGTTGCCTATTCCAAAAGGGCAACCTAATAAAATGAGAGGAAGATTCAGTGAAATTAGCTGGACTGAGAAGGGAAAACACTTGAATATGGATGAGGCCTGAAATTTCTTTAAGTCAAAGGTGCTGAAAACTAGATCAGGATCTGTATACCAGTCAAAGAGAGTGGAGGACATGTAGGAAAGAAAGGGCACCCAACCGAGCTAAAAAGTGCGAATCAGCAAAGCAAGCCAAATCTCTGAGGCCAAGCACTGCAGGGATAAAATCAAAATGACCAAAGGCTACAAATTTGCAAGAGATATTCAAACAAATGGCAAAAGGTTCTTCAGCTGTATAAATACAGGCTCACTGCTTTCCTTATTGTGTTTTGCAGCACAGCCAAATTAGGGCACGAATGATCCAGAAATGGCCCAAGAACTAGCTGAATACTCCACCTACGTTCTGACAAGAGCTAAAAAGACTGGCATGTGCGAGTTCAGATCCTGTAGCAAATATTTGAGACAGAGACTTGAGCCAGAGATGAGGACAGAAAACGTAATGCATATGCAGTATCTATGCATTACCTTTTCTGTCCTCACCTCTGAGTCAAGTGGGGGCAGGGGTAGATCTGGGCAGCTACAGATCTGCCTGATCTTGAGAGTATGCACGGCTTAAGGGGCTTTAAAAAAAAGTGAGGTGTGAGGTGATGATAGATTAGCTAAGGACACAAGTGCAGGCTCAAGCTTTTCCCTGCCTGAACCACCTCCCACCCCTCTGGCCTAGCCCCTCTGCAAGGAGGTAAGCACTGTAACATATAAAGTCACTGAAATTGGGTGTCCCTCCATTCAGAAGTGTGCTGGACGAGTGCCTTGACCAGTGAGGGGCGCCTCAAAGCCAAAGAAGTTGAGAACCCCTGGCCTAGATGTAATCACTAGTTAAGAAAGTTGTAGCTAAGGGTTAAAAATGGGGCTTAGTAGAAGGACTGTATGACTGATAAGCACCTGGCTAGCAAGCAGACAGCCACAGGCAGTGTTTGAACAGGGAAGTTATCAGGCTGGAGGAGGGTCACTGGCTGAGCTCCTCAAGAAGTGGCCATAGCACTAATCTTATTTAACACTTTCATTAATGGCTGGCACAAAACAAGGGACTGTGTTATCTGCTATTGGCAAATCCAAACAGCACAAGCAGGCATTGTCAGTGCAGAGGCAGATGTGAGCATCACACAGAAAAAAACGGATGTGTTTTAGGAGTAACAGAAACAGTTTCAAATTCAATAGCACAGAGAGCAATTCATGCATTGGGCACTAATCACAAGCTTCTTACTCCCTCCATTGGAAAGCCAAATGAAAAGTACTAGGAGACTGCACCACCAGTGCTAGGCAGCTGTGGAAAAGGTAAATGCCAACCTGTGATACACTTCAGGAGAGAGACTTGCAGCGCAGAGACAAAAGTGCTGATACACTGGTGAGAGACCAGTACAATCTCATCAGAACTGCTACGTATGGGTGATCGGGGGACAGAGAGTCTCTCACGAGGCTTGTACAGCCTAGCAAAACAAAGGCTGAGATGAGATATGACTGTCTAGAATACGCTGGAGGAGCAATAACAGAGAGGGAAAAGAGCTATTTAAATGAAAGGACAACACAGGCATGAGAAAAAATGGGCACGGTCAACTGTCAGAGAGAAACCTCAAGCTGGAAGCAGAAAGAAGTTCTCTCACCATGAAGGCAGTAAGGGGCTGGTCAGCCTCTCAGTTGAAGCAGGGCAAGGAAGCAAACTACAGTTAAGATGCACCCGGATCCATGCATGAAAAGGAAAAGCAGAGTTTCACCTGGGATCTGAGTGAAGCATGAGACGAAGCCTGGAAATCAGTTTGAGAGAGTATCCCAAAGAAAAGCAGCAGCATGGAAGTCAGCATGGTGACGCCTGAGGAAGAGACAGGAAGAGGTGGCGTGCCAGCCCCCGGATCAGTCCACCCCGCTGTGCATGTTCCCGTGTTGCCTACAGGCCTCATGGGTGCCACACACTGTGTCTGCCCCCAACACCTCCCAGTCTGCACTACAGGATGCAGCAAGCAGAAGAAAGAGTACTTGGTGAAGTTGATTCTTCCTTCTCCCTTCCCCTCACCCCTGCCCCCAGGGTTTCAGTGGAAGAAAGGAAGCTGGTGGTTGTTGGTGCCTAGATACATGGTGCTGCTGCTAGGGATGGGTATTACTCCAGTCTCGGTGTTCCCTGATGGGCAGCTTGCTCCATCTTTTATAGCACCTACTTATGTCCTTGATTCTTGTAAAGGGCACAGGTGTCTTGCATCTGTGCTGCCAGCAAGCCCAACCCTTCCTTCAAGAGTGGAGCATGTAGCGGGCAAACTGGGATATGCTCAGGCTTTTTAGCCCTAGTCTAGGCCTTCCCGGAACTAAGCAACAGAATCGGACCTTCTGTGGCCCCGGGAGATGGGAGTGCTGTGACTGGCTCTAGGGGAGCAAAGCACGACTGTCCCCATGTAAAGAATGTGCTTGGCACAGTGCCAGGGGATTGGACAATTTGGGATGAGAAAAGTTACATAAGTGATGGACAAATAAAGGAAGGTGTCCCTGGGAGGACAGACACGGCTGCTGGGTCCCGGCTTGAACAGCTGGGAGCCAGAAACCAAGATCTCACACACCCTGTGGAGGACCTGAGCCCTGGTGCCCTTGATGGTCAGCACCGTAACATCCAAGAAGCCACTTGCCAGGTCGTACTAAGGGGAGGAAACCCGTAATATTGCCTAGAGGGTAGTATTAAAGTTCACTTGATACCACATCAGATGAGTTGCCGTATCAGTCCTTGGGGGGGGCCTCTGGCAAAAATAATTCTATTGGTAACAGAGCAGACGGGCAGTCCTGAATGACACGAACTTTTAGGGCTTTCCCATCTCTAGCTGTGTTGATATGACATATCACTAGTACTTTAAATGAAGTGTCCCCCTCAATCACCAAGAGACCTTTCTTAGCATCGTACTTACCGTCTGCAAACATCCAGCAAAAACTGTGAATCCCTTTGCATGAAGCTGCTTTGCCAAGGCATGTCCAAACCCCTTGTCGCAGCCCGTTATTAGCACTGCTTTTCCTTCAACCTGTGCAGGGGAAGACAACAGTATATGGAGAGTGGATACTTACTGTAATATCTTGGCCTTTTGCAATGCCACAGAAACCCATTAAAAACCACATATCAGATTGCATATTTCTAATAGACATATTGGCTATGATCTGGGATGAGCAAACTGGGGCCATTTTAAAGTCCTAACTTTCAATTCTCCCGTGCCTTGCACTCTGCACCCTGGGTGTAAAGTTTTACCAGGACCCAAATTCTCCACTCCCTAATACCAGCAGCAGTATTTTGCAGCCAGTGAGCACAGGTATAAACAACACCCCCATGTGCAAGGCACAGAGGTGCCTGTAGTCTCCTGCTGAGTTTACATCAACGTCAATGGCCTTGCTACTGGTTTATGCCAGTATCAGGGAGATCAGAACTTGGAGACCCTTGTCCAGAAACACTGAATCAGCACTGGAAAGGACCGCAAAAGTCCTTTCATCTAGTCCAACAGGTGATACACTTTATAACCCGGATGGCAGGGTGAGACAGCAGGAATGGCACAGTGGGGACATGCCTCCCCTATGGTGTAGACTTACCCTAACGTTTGGTAAATGAGGTGTCAGCTCGTCCAGTGGGCTGGTGCTGCAGCAGGATACAGCACTGGACTAGAACCTGGGGAAGCCTGGGTTTCAATTGCCGCTTTGCCCCTTCCCTCGGGGGTGACTGCAGACCACTTGCCACACCTTTCTGAGCATCAGCCTTCCTCCCCAAATGCTGAGGAGCATCACTCTCCATAGGACTGATGTGTGTATGTGTAAACAGCAAACGCAAAACTGAAGTAACACAGCTAAGACCTAATCACAGAAATGAGCCTACCTGTAGAGCATACAGGGCTGTGTGGATTCTGACTCCTATTCAATGTGAGAACAAATGGCTAATTATTGCTGCAGTAAAGGAGGGATGGTTGATCATTTTTTCATTGCATGTAAGCTGCAAAAGTCTAAAACGTAGAAGCAGGTGGATTTGCTGATCTCTGGAACAGCTAAACCAAAATTAGTTTTAGAAAGTTCAGAATATCTAGGTTTCCCCATGAACTAGTTTAAAAATGTTGTATTTGCCCCGGAAGATGCATCCCAAGTCAGGTGCAGCTAAGTGATACTGCCTCATGCGCCTGCATATATCAGGCAGAACTTGTGCTGCTCTCTTTGAAGTGCCAGCAGCCTAACATAACAGCAGCACTTCAAAAGGATATTATTAATTTTATACCAGTACAGAGACACTGGGGAAGAGTATAAAGGGATAGAGAAGAATTGCTCTTACTTGTATAACTGTGGCTCTTTGCCATCTTTTCTGCATTTGTCCCCTCTATGTGGAATATTTTCCATGCTATATCATTTTAGAGTTATTTAATGGGGCACGTAGAAATACAGAATGTGCATTACCAGGTCTTTATGAAACACTGCAAATAGCACACAGTACCGCATAAATGTTCAGCCTGCCCTCTTAGCAATATTGTCTCTTTATGGATAACCAGAAGTCCTAAACAAGCCATCGTATGCTCTAAACTTTAGGTAATACTCCCTTTCTTTGATGGAGAACTCCCTTTCCCCCCATTTCATTCTCTCTAGTACGGGAGTTATGCAGCAAGAAACTTCAACGGCTGATTGAGCCAGTGGGACACCCGGCCACAGTGTTCTCGAGCTCTGCAGACTGAAGCTGGACTCTCCAGCTGTGCTCTCTGCCAGCTAGCGATGCCAGACAATACAGCCCTAGGGAAAGCAGTAAGGACATTACAGCCCCTACGGTGCAGAGGGGCTTTCACCAATGTTCTCGGTCTCGTGTCCAAGAAGCAGTTTCTAGCATACGCGTGTCCCGCACCGTCGACCTGTCCCATCGCCTGTCCCAGACAGCATACAGCCAGCTGCTCATGTGCCTCGCTTTTCTTTTTGCTGATAGATGTAGAAGTACAATGGCAGTATAGACGGTGGCAGTAAGGATCAGACCATGGCTAATGTCCAAGTTCAGAACCAAGCAGAGTAGATACTGGTGATCAAATAAATTACATCCATCCCCAACCTACAGTGAGTGTTGTTGCTTTTGCAAGAGAGAGGATCTGACTGGGCTCAAAGTAAAGTGCAGACAGAAACAACCCACCATCTGAAGGACAAAAGGAAGGTGTGAATTAAACATACAGGGATGACTGATCTTGTTTGCACTGACTCAGACCAGTGTGAGGCTGGAGCTGGCCAGTGTGCAAGTGAGACCATGGAGCTAATCCTGGCCATCTCTACCCATCACGAGACACCAAACCCTTGATATCCTCTTCTCTGCAGAAAGAGGTGCAGTTTTAGATCTTTGCCACTGCCCTTGGGCTCTTTAATCTGAAAATAGGTCAGTTCCCAAAGACACAGTAGTTAACAGCCACTCTATTTTGGACCTGGGCAAAAGGAACAGGAATCAGCACAGTCCACGGGACTCAGCTCCCTTATCAGCAGATCCAAGAAGAGCCAGGTTCAGCTGAGTAAAATAAGGGAAGATCTATCTGAAGATGACTGGACTGCATGCGAGTCTGATTCAGCAGCTCTCCTCAGAGGTTGGAGCTACGCAGCTGCGTGGCATCGTGGAGGGGAGGGGAAGTGGGGAGAAAGAAAGCAAAGCAAAGCACCTAGACGTGGCTCTTATCTGTGTGAAGAGTGGCAGAAATGCAGGAAGTTGCATACAACAGAAACAGCTTGCCGATACCATCTGCCACAGCCCTACCCGCCAGTAACGAACAGATTGATCATAAGCAGCTCGGTCGTAGGAAGTAGCTGCGGAGCTGGGTCCTACAGGCACTGGCAGTTCAGGTGTCCCACTGGGGGACTCTCCAGCATGCCTGGTGTGTGCAGGTGTCCAGAGCAAGAGGGAGAGCAAGACCAAGAGCAAGGCCTGAGTTGCAGCGGAGAGACGAAGTGGAGGTGCCATCCTTAAAGTCCTGGATGCTGAAGGGAGGGGGATTGTCCTGAACCCATCTGGTATGAACGAGATGTTGCCCAACAGGTCTTTTCCTTCTTGGCTCCTGTGCTTCTGCAAGGGGCACTCCCTGAGCCATGAGGTGACAAAATAAATTGTTCCTTATGTAACGAGAAGTGGAAAATAAGAGAGGGTGATGCCTGCTACAGCAGGGTTTGTGCTTCTCAGCCTTGGACATACTGCACATCAGGGTCTCTGCTTTCAGGTGAGAAGAGCCAAGGGACCATTGCCCATGCACCGATAGGGTCTGTGCCAGCATGTGGCTTGAAGAATTGCTTGTATTATGTGGGAAAGCCACAGGGAGGGGGTGGATACCTGGAGTTTGGTACCTGGCTCTGCCCCCAGCTCATCACGGGACCATGGGCAAGTCTCTTCACTGCTCTGCTCCTCAGCTCCTTCCGGGTCGAACGGGGGCTGCGAGCTCTCCTTAGCTCACAGGCCTCTTGCGAGCATACGAAATGCACTAGTGGCTTGGAGGGGTTCACATACTTCGGTGATGCAGACTAAGTGCTTGGAAAGATGTCCTGTAGTCCTGGCAGATCTCAGAGAGGTCACAGAGAGAATCCAGAAATGACCTTTCTTAAAAACAGGGTCCGATTAGCTTTAAAATAAGTTGTGATTTTCACAGAACACGCAGTCAAAACTAGACCCTCTTATTGCAACAGAGGCAAAGTTAAGCAAAGCCAAGCAATTTGGAAACCTACTCAGACTTGTCTAGACTCGCTGTTATTCTCTTTCTCCCTTGTTTTTCAGGATCCTTCCCCTTTGAACCCATCCTTGACTATCTCCTTGTTATCTCATAGAGTGGAGATGCATTTTCAGTTCAAAACAAGCAGTTATGATACTGAACTTTGCCTGTTCCAACACCAAACCCTTCTTTCTACACTGCTTTACCACGTTCTTAAGCTTTGGGGTCCCAGGAAGGGATTGCTCCAAGTGTACCAAAGTGATGAAGTGATTTCATAATCGTATAAAAGCATTCAGTTTATGGCTATTGAGAAAAGCATCCAGCCCCTGGTAAC
This sequence comes from Caiman crocodilus, assembly GCA_030014935.1. Classification (NCBI taxonomy): domain Eukaryota; kingdom Metazoa; phylum Chordata; order Crocodylia; family Alligatoridae; genus Caiman; species Caiman crocodilus. Next base: position 27,127,927 of record JAGPOW010001918.1, read on the forward strand.
ACTGTTCTGCTGAACAGCCCAGGCCGCCTCTGACCGGTGGGTTTTTCTAACGCCCTGATGTTGTGCATTGCTTAGTGAAGATGTGCTGCTGCTCTGTGAAGTCTCTGTGTAAAAGCAGGCCTGCTTTCTGTGCTTATTCAAGAGAGGCAGATCAGATCTGGGAGGACCTATGCAGCACCAGCAAGGGGAGTGGTGTCTGGACACTGTACAGCAGTGCACGTGCCTGCAGGTACATGCAGCAGAAAGTCAGAACTAGGACCTCCAGGCAGCACAGGTCAAGCTCATTTATGACTCTTTCATAATCCTTGCAAGCAGCAAGGGTGTAGCTTGCTGAAAAAACACAAAGCCTACTGGTCTTCACAGAGAAATCACCAGGTTGAACTGGTGCTTCGGTCCGGCTAATCCTGCTTGGCTGCTTCAGAGGACAGAGTAAGAACCCCGGCAAAGCAGATGCGAGACGCTCTGCTCCATGTTCAGGGTCCTGCTCATCTCCCGGGCTCCAAGAAATGAGGTCTGGCATCCTCGTCACAGCTTCTATCACCCACAATGACAAGTGTGGGTGCTCCCAATGGGCAGGTCAGTGTTCTGCTCCCTTCCAAGCAGGAAGGCTTTGGCTACCATGACTCTTCCCCCTGTGCTGGTTTCAAGCAGAGGTCTCATGAGCAACCACGGTGTGATGTCTCAGGAGTCGCTTCATTGTTGGGGTGTGTGACTGGAGGTGGGCAGGCATCCCTCCCCGAGAGCGCCGTGGAAGCAGTGCAGACATTGGACTCAATGACCTTTGAGGTCCCTTCCAGCCCTTAATTTCTACGCTTCGATAGAGTCTAGACCTGTAGTCACCCCCTGCGAGACACTTCGCAAACCTTACCAGAAGTGCTCTGAACTCCCACCTAGTTCTGCAACAGATACAAGCCATTTTCTTTCTTTCATGTATTTTCTTTCTTTCTTGGATCCTCCCAACCTCCAAGTTGCACACAGCAGCCATCAGCTTCATTTGTTTATTCCAGTCCTGGGCTGCTCTGCTCCGAAGTGCCACGTTGATGAGCTTTGCTTCTGCACCCTCTTCTCGTGGGCAGACGTGCTGTCCTTTGGCACGGATTCATCTTGGGGGAGTTCTGACGGCGCGCCCATGCTCGTCATCCTGCCACGCTGGATGCTTTAGGCTGCTTTGCATTATGTACATTTTCTGGTGTTATAAAAAATCCTGTTCAATGCACTCCAAGGTTCATCCACAGGCATTTACTTTGGGATGAGCCGATCTCCTTATTATTTACTTTTGCACCCCAGCGATTTGTCTTTAAATAATTGTATCATAATATTCTCCAGATTTTTTACCACACCATTCCTTAGGCACCTAACATCTAGACCAGGGGCAGGCAATGTTTTGTGGCCAGAGTGCTGAAAAACCACAGCGTCTCCGGGGCCCGTCTGCTCGCAGCCCGGCTCGCGGCCTCCCAGTGCCCGCCCGGCGGAGAGGAGAGCACCCTGCTCCGGGCGGTGCCAGCTGCCTTGAGCCGGGGCTGGCAGTGGCGTGCCGACCAAAACAGCCTTGCGTGCCATGCTGGGCACGTGTGTGGGGGTTGCCGAGGCCTGGTCTAGACACGGAGCAGAGTGGCGTGTGGACGCCTGGCCCCTTCCCTGAGCCGGGTCATCGCAGCGCGGCGAGTGGCGGGAGTTGTGTAGACCCGGCACGCCGCCGTGGCCTGTGCACTCGCCGACACTAGACACACCTGGCGCCGCGCCGCCCCTGACCTGGCTGAGGTTGTGATCCTCGCCCAGGTACGAACCGCGCGATGTATGCTTGCCAATTTTAGCTTGTTTCCTGTGGCAGACCACGGATACACGTAGGTGCACCACGCGCCTGATGCAGAGCCGTGTGGCTAATCCCCGCTCCCGCCTGCCTGCCATGGCTTTTCCCTGCAGGAACAGGAGACCATCGCCGAAACACGGGTCATGTGGCGTGCCGGCCAGCCGACCGGCCACGGCCGCATGCACTCGCACTCACACGCGTGTACGCTGTGCTCACCCTGGGCCTGGGCTCGTCCCACCACAACCGCCCTCCCGCACCGCACCGCACCCGCGGTCGGGTCGGCCACTGCCCCCCGCACCTGCCCGCCCAGCCAGGCCATGCCGAGCCGAGCCGGGCCGGACCG
>JAGPOW010001918.1:27149281-27161708 GCA_030014935.1 Caiman crocodilus
GCCCACTGCAGTCGCAGCAGCTCTGGCTGCTCGGAAGTGCGGCACGAGGGCAGTGCTGGTAGAGGGAATTGCGGTACGTGTTAAGTACCGTGGTTTGTCTGTTACTTAATGCTTGGCAGCTTGTTGAGTGACAGGAGTCTCTGGCGTGACTGTCCCCATTCAGAGGCAGCAGAGGCCTGGAGATCCGATTCCCATCCCACATGCACGCGCTCTTCTGTGCCAGCAGTGGCTGCAGTGTCTCTGCACTGAGCACCCCAGGGGCAGCCGTGAGTCACGAGGGCCAGGAGCAAAGAGTGGAGATTAGAGCCAAGAAAGCGTCTCACCTGGCTGCCGTACAGCAAGTGACGTGGGGAAATGCAGAGTTCCTCCTGGGAGCACCCTCTAAAGCCAGCTCAGACTCCCGAAGCTTTCTCGGGTTTTAGGGGGTCCTGTATTGCCGGGTTCTGGGGGGAGGCTGGAATTGGCCGTCCCGACGGAGGGAGAGATGTGGGCCAAGTGGGAAATCCCTGCACGGAGGGGAGGGCAGTGGCTCCTGCTTCAGCGCTGGCAAAAGCACCAGGTGCGGGTGCTGGGTCTCAGCGAGCCCCATGCTGACCAGGACTTTCCTCCCCCAGTGAAGGTCCTGTTTCCCAGGGTGCAGTCAGGGCTCTCACCGAGGGGCGCAAAGGCAGCCCGGAGCAGATCAGTCTAGAATTCAGATCAGCCCATTTCTCTGATTCATTCTGATGTACTTCACCTACGCGCAGGGTTGGAATATGTCTGCATGTGACGACTTCCTTGGCACAGACTGGAGGGAGGTCACCCCAGGGTTCTGCAAACCACAGACAGATCCATCAGCCGGTGTCATTTGGCTTTTACTGAGCTACAAAGAGAGGCCATCTCGGGAGACACAGCTACATCCTTTCATGGCGCTGCCCAGGGGCTGGCTTCCTGTGTAATTAGGGGACTGGAGGGAGTGGGCTGCAATTACTGCAAGTTCCTCTTCTAATCATTCATCAACTGCCAGAGGCTGAAGACTGCAGCACTGGTTGCCTTCCTCCTCTTTTTCCATAAGGGAATGAAGGAAGAGGCTGAGAGCAAGGCACATCCCACAGAGGCACCCGTTCCCCACCCCTGCACTGCAGGTTTCTAGCTTTCATGTGCTTGCTCACATATTTAGGTCAAGTTACTCGCTTGGTGAGAACCTCAGGGTAGTTCCTTTGCAAGCACCAGCCCAGGTGCTCGCCACGTTCGTTCCAGCCTACAGGCATTTGTAGATTAGTTTTAGGTTGAGTCTACTCTCACTTTTACTAATAACAGCCCCGAATTAAATGGCAGTCACTTAACTCCAGGCACCAACAGCAAATGTGGCAAAGTCCTTCGTGGAAAGTATCTTTGCATTATTTCAGGGTGTGGTTTCTTTTTGCCCTATGTCATAAAGACCATTGGGAGGTTCTGGGCATGGAGTAAAGGGGCACAAATTGACACGGCCCTGGAATGAAGTGACCTGCCTTTTAATTCTCCTTTGGATCAGGAGTCAGGAGGCTGAGGACCTTGCCACACTCTTGCTGGCACATACTTGCATTTGAGACTGGATATTGTTTCTGATTTTTTAAAAATGGAGATAAAAAGGAGATAGGAAGGAGGCAAGTCGTTCACGGAGGTGCTTTGTTAATGATGTTTGCAGTGCTCTGCTTCGGGCAAAGTGGGCAGGTTCTGGTGGTTGTGGTGTCTGGGCTAATAGGCGAGCTCTGACCTGGGTTCTTTCCTGTCTGGAGTTCAGTGTCCTGCGACTTAGTTAGAAGCTGCTTTTTGTGATTCAGTAATGCATTAGGGAGGCCTTTCCCTGGGACACTGCCTCTGGTCAGCATGGGTGATTCCTTCTTTCCACTTGTTTTAAATTTTCAGGGCTCTGGGGACTGGTGAACAATGCTGGGGTCTCCACCTTTGGAGAAGTAGAGTTCACCAGCATGGATACCTACATGGAGGTGGCTGAAGTCAATCTGTGGGGAACTGTCCGAACCACCAAGGCTTTCCTCCCTCTGATCCGCAGGGCAAAAGGTGAGTGATCTCCCATGAACAGGCCTGCAGCCCTGCCCTGCTGCCAAGGCAGGCGTTCACCACAGGCCAGCCCTCAGAGCAAAGCAGAAATCCACGTCTGCCAGCCCATGGATAAGCTGCCACCCATTTTCCCCCCTGGGGCAGGGATTAGCCACAGGGCACCAGGGAGCAAGGGCCAGGCGTTGGGACCAGGAGCCCAAGGAGGCAGCCCAGTGTGAGCCCTGGCTTGCTCAGCCTTTCCTCCTGGCCGTGAGCCTGAACTGTCTCTGCTCTGGCCGTTCAGAGCCGCTGCTGGTGCCCAATGTGCCAAAGGCCCCGGTGGGCAGGTGGCCTGCCCCAGCGTGGGCTCGGAGAGCCGCGGTGCTTGCAAGCTCTTTGAAAGGTGCCCGTGACCCCTAGATGTTCAGAAACGTCTGATTGTGGAGCTTGTTGTTTGTAATGTGCCAAGTACCCGGTGCCAGCTTCTCTGACTGACCCTCCTGTGGTGTGCTGGGCACTGCCTAGGGCGCGTGGTGAACATCAGCAGCATGATGGGCCGGATGGGCAGCCCTGCCCGCTCCCCGTACTGCATCACCAAGTTTGGCGTGGAAGCCTTCTCCGACTGCCTGCGCTACGAGATGCACTCCCAAGGCGTGAAGGTCTGCATTGTGGAGCCGGGAAACTTCATTGCTGCCACCAGCCTCTACAGCCCTGAGCGCATCAAAGCCATTGCAGATAAGATGTGGGAAGAGCTCCCCGAAGTTGTGCGCAACGACTATGGCAGGGAGTACTTCGATGAGCAGGTCAGCAAGATGGAGACGTACTGCAACAGCGGCTCAGTCGACACCTCGCCTGTCATCGAGAGCATCTTCCACGCGCTGAGCTCCCCGACCCCCTACACCCGCTACCACCCCATGGATTACTACTGGTGGGTGCGCATGCAGATCATGACGCACATGCCAGCTGCCATTGCCGACCGGCTCTATGTCTACTGAGACAGTGTGTCATGTCGCTCGCAGCCAACCGGGTGGGAAGTTTCCTTTAAACGAGTGTGTTGTACCAATTTCCCATTCATCACCTTTTCTAAAAATATTTTTAATCCAATTTCCAAGTACTGTAACGTAGCTCTACAAAGTTAATTTAAACATCTGAATGTAACTTAGCAGGCAGTAACTTTTGCATGGGACATTCTGTAGTCAAGAACACGTGTACATCATAGGAGCCCATCTCTGCTATTTATTTCAAGCGTCCCTTTCTTTTTTCATCTCAAATGTCAAGTTAAAATCCTTATTTAATCTGCGATCGCTCTGAAGGGTTTTCAGTCGCCGCCGCTGGCATCGTGCTGGCTTGGAGAATCCCTGCCTCGGCGGCGGCCAGCACTCCATCCAACACTGACCCTCCCTGCTGCCGCGGCACGTGGCTGGTGGCTGAGAGCTCCGTAGGCTTTCACCGGGACTGGTTACAGCCGCACACGGTGCAGTCGGGGTCCGTAATCCAAGGATCAGAGCGCTCAACTTTATGCCGACTGAAACAGAGCAGCTGAGGCTATGGCTGTCACCCGTCCATTTGAATCACTGGAAGTCAGGCCCCAGGGAGCCATTCGATCCGTGTCTCTGCCACGTTTCATTATGTGCCCTTAGCCCTACTCACCAGACTTTACACACGAGCATTCCCCTTGTAGCCAGCAAGTGTACGAAGACACGCAGGTGAGTGGGAGCTGCCGCACTGCTCCATGTTAATACCTCTTACGTCTTTGGCAGTAGCTGAACACTGCAGCTCCAGCCAGAAAGCTCTGACACACATTGTACTTGCACTCGTGTCGACAGAAGGGAGCCCGTTTCCTCAGGCGAATCGGTTCCTGTACTAGCCAGACTCAGCCACCACCGTGGGAGCAGAAGGTTAAGTTCATACTGACAAATGAATGTCATCTTTACTGAGGACCTCAGAGTTGCATCCGAGTATTTGTACAGCACCTTGCACAGGGGGCTGCAACCCTGGCAGGGTCTCTGAGCACTCTCGCCTATCAGTAACAATAGCGATAACTTACATGGAAGAAGTCACTGAGTGGAAACATTTGTCTGCCTAATGTAGCTTAGTCTGAACTTAGTAGAAAGCCAATGAAAAAAGAATAAACCATAAGGGCCATTTCCGTCTCCTCGGTGGTTGTGTTTACATGACTTAAACATCCTTTTGTACTGTAAAAAAAAGGGGGGGGGGAGAAAGCAGCAACAGCAACAAAATACTTCTCGCCGCCTTTCGTGGGGGAGAGCTGAGAGTTACGTGTGTAGCTTGAGAGGTGAACAGGAGTGTGAGGGAAGTAAGTATGTGATGGACGCTGGAGAGGAGGCATTTTTGTGGCACTGCTGTAACATACTGTACCAAGTGGAAAGAGTACTGATCAAAGCATCCTTTGGCTTGATAAACATTAAAACAAATAATGCTACAATTCACAGCATCCGTCTCTTGTTTTACTGTTCAAGGCAGTGGTGTCAAACATGCAGCCGCGGGCCAGATGCGGCCCACAGCCGCCGGGTCACCCGGCCCACGGCCTTGTCGGGGGAGACCTTCCCGGGGCTGTAGCCAAGCCCCTGGGTGAGACCCACGGCGCTGGAGCCCCAGCAACACCATGGGTTGGGGCCTGGCACTGTGGCTTGCTCCCGTGGCAGCTGCCGAGTGCCCGGGCTGCCAGGCCTCTTCCTCCTGGGTCCGAGAGCAGAAGGGGGTCCGTGGGCCCACTCCGACCTGCAGGGCTGGCCCCACACCATTCCTCTGGCCCGTGGACCAGTCCCAAGTGAGTTTGACATCCCAATTCAAGGTAAAAAGGTTCATTTTTACTCTTGGCCTCATTGGCAACGTGTAGGGGGTGCACACGCACCCCCTGTGAAAAGGAGCCGCCGATAGGCAGTTACCGCTCACCGCCCTCCTCCCCCTTGCCACCAACACCACTGGCAGCATCTTTCGGGGGGGGCCGTGATCGCCACTGCCAACGTTGCCAGCGGTGTCTGCGGGTAGTCGCCAGACCCTCGCCCACCACCAACAGCACTGCCGCTGCCTGCGGGAGCTCGCCGTGACCCCCCGCCTCCGGGAGCACGCCGCAGTCGTGCTTGGCCTAGGATTAAGATGAGCTTTGCATTATTTGTGCTGGGCGCACATGCACGTGCTCCCCGCAGGCTGAGCAGCGGTGGGCTTTGTGGTCACATACGCCTGGAGCCCACCTTAGAGTGCAAAGGTTTTGCCTCTACATATTTAGGGTGGCAACGCCTGGGCCCGCAGCTCGCATTGCAGAGCCTTGGCTTACCTACCCTGAGGCCGAGACTTGGCTGCAGTGGTAAGCTATGTGCAGGGCTTGGATGGTTGATTGCAATGCACAGACGGGCTTGTTTTCTGAAAGAGGATTTCAGCAGATCCCAGATCAGGGCAAGGAGGCCTGGTCCCTCATGCCGCGTGTGACGTGCAGGCAGGAAGCTGTGCTGTACGTGGCTCCGCTGGGCTCTGCGGGACGTGTGCTGGGCAAAGGCTGTCACGACGGAGCGCGTGGAGCTGCTGGTAGGTGTGCACGTAGCCTGCCCCCCGCGTGCCTGTTCCCTGGGGGAGCACGCAGGACGTGTGTGCTTATTGCTACCTCAGGTGAGGGCCTGTGAAGAGGTTTGCTAAGCCTCAAGTTCACACAACTAAGAAACCTAACAGCAGCTCTGGAAGCCTGGGTGCCACTTGCTCAGCAGTGTTGTCTGCAAGGACCAGGCTTTCGAAGCAAATCCGGTCTGCAGACAGATGTTTTCCAGGCAGTCCCACGTGCCCGCGGTCAGCCTGCCAGGTAATCGCGCGGGCCAAGGAGCGCGTGCCAGCACACAGGTGCTGTTGTAGGTCAACCTGCAAAACCTTGGCTGTACCGGTTTGTCTGCACAAAGCACTCGCTAGCTTAGAGCCTGTTGCAGTTCCCGTAAGAAGCATCTTTGAGGCTGCCAGACTATTTCATTAATTAACTGTGTTAGGACCAAGGAAGCTTGTTAAAGTCAGGTCTCTCTCTCCTGCTCTCCTAATTGTCCTAATGAGGATCCTTGATCCTAAAACGCATGTTGGCAGTGATTAAGCTGCTGGCAAGTCAGCATCTGGGTGGCGGAGAGGAGCCGGGCTGCTTCAGAAGTGGTGCAGCTGCTGCGGGATGCCTCGTTCTGCTGTGCAAAGGTGACGGCGCGTGGGGAACAAGGAGCTCGGGCTCGGTCCTGAGTGGTCTGTAAGGAGAAAACAGGAAGAGTCCTAAAGACACGAAGCTGTCCACAACTGCATCCCCTCAGCGTACGTGGGTAGGTAAGTTGGAAGTCGTGGACTCCCCTGGAGCGTTTCTAGAGCAGGCCGGACCAGCGCCTTCCCGGGATGGTTTGGGAACAGCACAGCCTGCCTCTGCAGGGAGCTGGCCCCGGTGGCCCTCGTGGTCCCAGCCCTGGGACTCCCCGCGTGCCTGTAAGACTTCCTTGTAATTGGATGCGACTTGTGGCCGAGCCCTGCTTGCCTCCAGGGGAAGAGCCATGCTAAACCTGGGGGGAGAGGGCTGGCCTCGAGGGTCCCTGTCCGCTCTCAGCCCGCAGCAGTCGCTCACGCACTCGTCCCCACGGGCTTGGCAAGGGGCGCCTGCGGCTGGCTCCTGAACAGCCCAGCAGTGCCCCAGCTGCCAGGGCACGGGGAGCTCCGGGTGCCCCGGGTCGTGGAGCCCGTGCTCGAGCGGGCGAGCCCCGAGTCGGGGGCTGGGGGAGCCAGGAGCACCCCACATGCTTGTGGTCCTGCACGTCCTGGTAGTTGGGCGCGTGCTCTCTGTGGGCCGGGCTGGGCCACCTTCCTCGGGAGCATCCGGCCGTGGCGCGTGCTGGAGGCACAATTCCTGTAGCCAGCGGTCTGGTCTGGTCTGGTCTGGTCTGCTGTTGCTCGTGCTGTGGGGATGCCGGGGCCCTGCTGTGCTGAGAGCTATGCACACGCGGGGCAAGGCGTGCAGCTGCTCTCCCAAAAGGTTGAGGCCAAAGAGGCAGGAGCGTGGGACGAGGACCGAGGCAGAGCAAGGGCGAGAGGCTTGGCCGCCCACCGGCAGCGGCAGGGGCAGACCCCAGGCTTCCTGCCCAAGGAGGGCGGGGAAGGGGATCTCCCTCCAGCGGTCGTCCTGGCCGGGTGTGTGCTGTAGACGTCCCGACGCCCTGCTAGGGTGCACGGCCCTGTCCGTCTAGTCGTTCCCGGCGCCCAGTGACGCAGTCCCTCCGAAGCTGGCGCGGGGGCAGGTGGCCCAGGCCGTTCCGAGCCTGTCTCGTCAGCCCTGTGCGTGGAGAAGCCCCACAACCCCAGAAGGATGGCGAGGACGAGGGCACCGCGCGCTGCGCTGCGTCGCAGACCCCACAGGTAGGAGCCGAGCGAGGCTTCCCCGGGAAGGGGGAGCAAGCGCTGGGGTGAGCTGCTGGCGGTCCGAGACCGTGGCCTCCCCGAGCCTCTGCCGCGTGAGCCGTGCGGGTCTGCTGGGGCGGCCGGCTCCGAGTGCCGCGGCCGTGCCACGCCGCAACGGTTTGTTTTTAGGTCCAGGGGAGGGGAAGAGCGGGCGGTTTTCCTGCGCCGTCGCCCTGCCAGGGCCGGGCGCGGGGCAGGCATGAAGCTACAGCGCGCTTGTCCCCGGCAGGTCAAAGCCAGGCAGCGCTGCAGCCTTCGGCCCCTCCAGAGCACGTGTGGTCGCCTGCAAGGCACGCCTGTCGCGTGTCGTCTCCCTGCCCCGCGACGCGGCCGCTCCCAGGGACTGCCCTTGTCCTCGGCACTGCCGGCCCCCGCCTGCGTCCGGGGCTCGATGGGCGCGCTCCTGACGTGCACTCGCAGTCCCATCCTTCCCGAGGGGCCCGTGGGCGCCAGCGCCAGGCTAGCCCTCGAGCCTCTCCTGAAGGATGGGCGCGTTGCTGGGGGGCAGGAGCGAGGGCAAGCGGGGCTGGGTCCTGCCGGTGCCCGCGGGCCTGCGCCGAACCTTGGCTGCGGTGGGTGCGCGGGGCTGCCGGGCGGGCGCCCTCGGGCTGGGTCGTTTCTCGCCCGGCCGGCCCCAGGTGCGTGCAAGAGCAGCCGTGCTCGCTCCAGCCGGGCTGGGGTCCCGACGGGCGTCCTCCTGCGCGCCGGGGGCTCGGCTCGGCTCGGCTCGGGTGCGGCGGCGCCCGGCGGCGAAGGGGGTCTGCTCCCGGGGGGTGGCATGCAGGATTTTGGAGACAGCTGAGGGGAAGCCTTGGGGAGCAGGCGGCTCTGGCAGACGCGGGCCGGGGGCTGGACAGGCCTGGCACGGGCCGGGGCGAGCCCGAGGCAGGTTGGCCCCATGACAGCTGGGCCAGGTGCCACAGACGAGACAAGGGCGTCAGACCAAGGGACCTCGCCCCTGGGCCAGGGGGGCTTGCCCTGGGAGCTGAGGTGGGCTGCTCTGCTCCGGCGAGGCGGAGGGACGCCCGCTCGCCGGCCGGGGGGTCTGGGTGGGCCGGGGCTGCTGGCCGACGCCGACTACCGCTCAGCTCGGTGCTGTGCGCTGACGCCTCGTGCGGCCCGGCGCCGGGGCAGGGACCTCGCACCCCGGGAGACGCCTCCCGCCTGCACCGGGCCCGCGGCCAAGGGCCTCGCCTGGCCCTGGAGGGTGGGGGAGCCGGGGGCTCGCGCTGCACGGCTTCGCTGGGCCTCGGCCCCAGGTTAACCCTCCGCGCCTCGTCGCGGGAAGGCCCTGGGTGGCGAGCGGCAGCGCTCATCCTGCCTCCCGCTGTGCTGCCGGGGTCGAGGGCACGCGGCGGGGGGTTGCGGCTGCTCTTCGGGGCGCTCCCGGCAGGAGCAGCGCTGCCGGAGGTGCGTGGCCGCGAGACCTCCTCGGCAGTCCGGCTGCGGCCGAGACCGGGTTGCAGACGCTTGCCCGACGCAGCCTGGGCCTGTCCCGGGCAAAGCCGGGCTCCGGTGCTTGGCAGGCAAGGGCCCCGCCAGCACCAGGGACGTGCCGCTTCGTTTGCTTGCCATCCGCAGCGCATGGTCCGTGGCCGTGCTTGCTGCCTGCCCACGCTGGCGTCCGAGCCGCTGCCTGGCCCTCGCCGGCACCGCGCCGTGGCAGCGCGTGATTGCAGCGGCCGACCCCAGAGCAGGAGGCCGTGGGGGTATCCCTTGGGTCGCGGCGCCCAGCTCCTCGCCAAGCTGAGAGGAGAGCGGCCCAGGGTGGGCAACGGAGATTTCGGGCACCCTCGGGTGTCCGTGGCCCTCGGGGGCCCTGGCCCGCAGACTCCCTGCAGGGTTTGCGCGCTTTGCAGGGCTCATGCAATGATCGGCAGGAGCGTACGGCCAGGACGGCCCGAGGCAGCACCGCACCCTCCGGCCTGCAGCGCAGGCAGCGTTTCCCCTGCGCCCGGCCGCGCGCACCGCGACGCCCCAAGCAGCGTCTGGCCCAGGGAGGAGAGCCTGGCGGAGAGGCCGCGAATGCCCCGGGGACTGCTAGTGCTATTGATCCTGTGGGGAAGGCTCTCGGATGCACGCCCTGGTGCCAGGCAGCAGCGTAAATCCTTGACAGAGACAAACGAGACCGGAGTGCTGGGTATCCGTCCCCCAGGCGAACCTCAGGACAGCCCGTGCCTTAATGGAGCTATTAACGAGCGCATTAAGGACCCAGCCGCCATAAACATCACGCACTCAAACCCCGAGCTGCGAGGGGTTTAAAGAGCGAGGCTCCGCACGTGTCTGTCCATCGAACCCCGTGGCTCCTGTGACCGCGTCCCTGGCCGAGGGGGGCACGCTGGATGCAGCGTTACACGGCTGCTGTCTAAACAGCTGCCCGGGGCCAGAGCTGCTTCCGGAGCTGCACGTGGGTGTGCGTCTGAGCAGCAGGAGCACTCGCGGCGATTGTGCTGCACGAGCGAGTTGTCTGGTGCTGGCGCGGGTCCCGCGGGAGGGCCACGTGCCCGCAGCGCCCCTGCAAGGACTCGGACATCTGCGCGTCACAGGACACCTCGTCCTCGTCCTCGTCCTCGTCTCGGGCAGCGGTTCAAGAATGCAGAATCGGCCCCGGGGGCAGATCTGGTGTGAAACGCGAAGGAAAAGGCTTTCACTTCCCGTTTAAAGCAGGAGGGCAATTTAAGCCCAGGATTTTTCCCTGTGGAGGGAGAGGGCTGGTGGGTGTTAGCTTCTGCATCATCCGTCCATGTCGCTATTAATTTTTCCTTGGTGCCTAGAAGCTGGTTGTCGTCCAGAACCGCCCTCTCCTCGGGCTCGGGCATGGACCGGGGCCGCACTGCGCTTCCCTGGACGCGCACCCAGCTGCTCCTCCCTTCGCTTCCCGTCCTGCGCGCCCCGGTTGTAGCCCGTGAGCTCCGTCTCCAGCGTCATGTCTTCCTTGGACCCGGGGTCTCATTTCCCACGGGCCCTACGCGGAGAGGCAGCAAGGGACCCCGAGTTTGCCCTGTCTGCTCTGCCCACCGGGATGGGCGTGCGGGGCTCACCGGGCCCACAGGCTCGCGCGGGGGCCTGATTCTGCTCCTGCTGACCCGGGTGTGTGCCAGCACCGACTGAGGAGCTGCTCACACCTTGCACTGATTTAGAAAGAGCAACGTGTTCCCAAGAGAGCCTCTTACTTCACAGCTCCGCAGCACGCCCCTCTCGGCACTGCTCGGTGCCGCTCTGCTCCACGTCCGCCCCGCGCCCCGTGCATTGGCTCAGATCTGCACAGAGCAAGGCTTCGCTTTTGCCCGCAGGAGCTTAGACGTCATATTTTCGTCAGTACTCGGGCAGGGCGCTGAGTCTGCTCCGAGACATTCTCCTGCAGAGCCAAGCTGCGGAGGGGCAGAGCCTGCGACCGGCCCTGGGAAGGCGGCCCTGGAGCCGGAGCCGGAGCAGGGCCACCTGGCGAGCCAGCACCTGGGGACTTAGGGGGGCACGCAGCTTCCCCGCAGACGGGCCCTGCAGTCTCCTCTTGTCAGGGTGGATCCGAAACCCTGAACATCTGCGTGTCGTGGGCAGTGGCTGGCATTTGCAGCAGAAACTATTGCCGATGGTCTGCCTGGGCTACCAGACGTGCTGGGACTGCATGCCCCTGCAAACGCTCCGGGAAGGCAAGCGGGCTGGGAGGAACGAGTGAGAGCGGGGTCCCGGCCGCCGCGGGGAGGCCATCCCGGCCAGCAAGGCCAGAACGTGTCACAGGTTCGTTTTCCAGCATGGTCGGAGATGGTGGAAACGCCGAGCAGCTGGGCTGCAGGGCCCTGGGCTGGCTCTCCCCAGCCTGGCCAAGGGGGCATCTAACCTGCTCTTACCAGCGCCCGGGGCGGGAGCGTCTCTGGCAGCCTGCTCCAACACTTGACCACCCTCCTAGCGGGAAAGGTCTTCGGGACCGCCTAGCTGCATTGCTGCCACCGTGACTTGAGACCAATATACTCGGTCCTGCCCCAGCAGCCAAACCGAGACCAGATTACCTGCTTCCACGATGGGACGCTGAAGGCTGAGCCCTTCAGTCACGAGCGCGCTTAAAGCCGTGCTTCCGGAAGGCAAGCGGCCAGGCAAGGCTCCAGCTCTCGCTGGAGAAATGCCCTGTCTGCGTGCTCTTTGCACGCGCGCAGGACCCGTGACCGAGGGCTGAGAAGCCACAAGGCTAGTGACAAGTGTGTGCAGCTTACCCGTTTTGTGCTAATCCCCTGCACGACCAGGCCCTGTGTCCGGGGTGGTGATAATGAAGCCGCCCTGCAACCTTCCTCGAAGCCCCTGCCTGCGCACCGTTTCTCGCCCGGCTCGCCCTGCACGTGCCAGCACGCTGGCTCCTGTCCGCAGAGGGCAGGTGGGGCGTCCCCTCGCCCTCGGGCAGGCCGTCGGGTTGTGTTGTCACCCACGTGTAATGCAGGCGGACGGGCTGTGACAGGCAAGAACGAGCCGGGCTGGACGCAGGGCGTGTTTGGGTGGCACGTGCCTCGATGCATTTGGGGCAGGCTGCAACCATCTCCTCTCCCAGGCGGGCTGTGCTAGCTGCAGGGTCTGGGTCTAGGGCCGAGCCTCACCGTCTGCCAAAACACGCTGTAGCGGGGACAGAGAGGTCAGGAACCAGAGCAAGGGGTTTCCGTCCAGCCGCCCCTACCAGGGCAGCGGTCGCCCCGCCTCGCCGGCCGGCTTCCCCAGCAGCAAGGACGCTGCTGAGCGCGCTCCCCTGGCTGCTGCGTGCCGCGGCCGGGGCCAGTGATTCCTGCGCTGAAATCAGCTGCTGCGGGCCAGGCCCGGGCTCGGACGTGGCCGCGGGCTGCAGCTCCTCGTCACACCGGGGTGCGGAGCCGAGTCCAGCGGCGGTGCCGGCCGCACCAGGCTAGTCGGAAGAAGCGGCCACCTTCACTCTGCCACGTGTGGCTCCGGCTCCGGCTCCTGCCGTGTCCCCTCGCCTGCCGGGCTGTCCTGGGGGAGAGCAGTC
>JAGPOW010001918.1:27167189-27178897 GCA_030014935.1 Caiman crocodilus
GTCTGGGACCCAGCGGACGAACAGGCCTGTGTTTCCCAAGGTGCACAGGGCCAGAAATAAGTCCAGAGCCTTGGGTGGTGGCGGCGGTACCCCCAGGCTAGCGGGTGTGCTCCAGGGAAGGGGTCGGCCGGACGTGAGGCACCCAAGGGAGGCACTCAGAGCCTGGAAGGTGGTCGGGCGCAGGGAGGTGGGCGGCTCAAAACGGGAGCGCCCCCTGCTGGCCTGCCACAGTCCCAAGGCACAGCAGCGCGCATGGAGGTGGGGTGAAAAACAAGGGGCAGCTGTGGATGAGTGGCCAGGGACAGTGGGTGGAGGTTAGGGGGAAGGTGGAGGAACAAGGGAAGCCCCACAGAGCTGTGTCACCCGTTGGGGTGCCATACTCCGCCCAGAAACTGCCCGAGGGCCCTCTGGCGAAGCCTCCCTAGCAGAGCTCCCTCGGGCGAGAAGGGATGGGGACGCGCGTGCAGAACACGCAGATGGTGCGACCCTGTAGGCCGTCAGGACCGCTGCGTTGGTCCCTGTCCCCTGCAGCCCTCTCCGGTGGAGCTGAGCGGGGTGGTGGCCCCGGCTCTGCACGGAGCCCCGCGAGCCCGGCTTCGCCGCCCGGAGCAGGATGGCCCTCTCACTAATGCACCCTCAGCTCAGGTTTGTGCTTGCAAGCCACGTGTAAAAGAGGCAGCGTACATACGTTTCCGGATATTGGCCAGCACTGGGCTAGTCCCGGCTTTCTTCTAAGATCACATTCACAGCTAATTTTGGTAGCACTAGTATCTGCTTCTGTCACTAATCTGACATTAAATTTTACTTGTCGAGAAGTAATGAGAGCGAAAGTCTCGCTGTGGCAGTGGAAAAGGGTAGTGCCTTCCTAGGCACATATGGTATCATTCTGCTGGGAACATATTTCCTTCCTCATGCTGTTTCAGTGCTGCTTCCCACTGAAATTACCAGCGCTAATTTAAAATGCAACATGCACAGGATGAGTCTTCAATTATCTACTTAACCGTTTAGTTGTCATGGACTTGTGCTGAGCAACAGCCATGGATGCGCGCAGCAGAAGCTGGCAAAACCTGTGATCAGTCTGGAGCTGGTGCCCGGCGTCCCGTCCAGTTTGTCTCCAGCTCTCCAGGCCCCGAAGCGAATCAACCCGTCTGTGGGTTAGCCCGATGCAGAGATTTCTGCAGAGCCTGTGGCCGTGCTGTCTTTGCATGCAGCGGCATTGGTAAAGGACCTGGGTGCGCTGAGGCCCCTTTCCAGTTTGGAGCTCTGGCCCCCGGCCGCGTTGCCGCTCAGCCCAGCCCGTCAGACGTGGCGTCGGCGGAGCCCCCGGCAGTCCACCACGGACCGTGCCTGTGCCTGGGGTCGCGGAGAGGTACCCGAGCACCCTGGCTCTTTAAAGACTTGACACGCGCCTCTTATGGGGTCACTTCGGCACCCCTACAGCCGGAGTTTCTAGGGACTGTGGGGGCTGCAGGGACAAGTACCGGAGGGGTGATGGCGATGCAGGCTGGCACCACAGCTTCAGCCATAGCAGAGACCTGAATTGGGCCTGGAGCGAGCCGAGCGTGGGGCATGCTACGGCAGGGGCCGGGGGAAGTGTGCTCAGGCTGCCCCTCCACGTCCCGATGCAGTTCCCTGCGGCGGAGGAGCGCTGACCGGGCAGGGGCAGGGGGACGGAGAGCAGCTACAGCCGCGTACCCGGGGCCAGGGCGGATAAGCCACTTCTGAGCTGCGGCCCGAAGCCCGGGGAGGGGAGGGGAGGGGAGAGCTTGCTGTGGACGCTCGCTGAGCGGGGAGGAGCGCTGCCCAGGCTGGCTGGAGAGCCCGTGGGTGCCCGGGGCAGGGGGGCACCCAGGAGGGCAGGAGCAAGCGGAAGGGATGGGACAGGCCTCACCTGCGTGCCTTATTTGCACATCTGTCTCGTGAGCATCTGGGACACTGCTGTCAAAGAAGTCCCGGGGTTTTGAGACGGGAGCGGGCGTATCGCTGTTGTTCGTGTGTGATGATGGACACACGGACAAGTGTGCCTGGGCCCGTGGCTCGCTCCCTCTGCCCCGGGTGAGGCCTGCAGCGGGGGGTGGAGGACCCCTGGGCCGGGCAGGGGGTGTGAAGGAGGGAGAGGCTGTCTGTTTGTCTGTCTGTCCGTCTGTCCGTCCCCCCTGGAGTACTTGCTTGCTTGCTTTCCGACTCGGTTGGAAACCTGACGCCTGGCTGACGTCCCCCTAGGCAAGGAGAGGGGAGAAGAGCCCATCCAGGCCCGTCTTCTCGGCCACGAGGACCCAGCGCGTCCCCGATCGCTCTCAGAAGAGCCGCGCTGCAGGAGCGGGCGCTCTGCGATGCCCGGGGAAGCAGTGCCCGCGATGCTTGGGCCGCAGCGGCGAGGGATGCTCCGGCCCGGCACCCGAGCGGCCGTCACGCTCCCCGAGCCGCACGAGAGCCCCGGGAGCCGGCCCGCGGGGCAGAGGTCGCCCTGCCGCAGCAACGGCCGGGGACGGGGCACCACGAGGGTGACCAGGGAGGTGGCAGCAGTTGCCTCGGGAGGGGGCCGGGGTGCCCGGGGACCCTTGGTGGGAAGCTCTTCCCGCGTTACTTGGCGACAGTTCTGGTTTCCTACGCTGCTGGTCGATCGCGTGGCCTTTTCCCCTCCTGTAAGGAAGTCGTGGTGGTTGAAATGGGGGCTGTTGCTTGCAAATGAAGAGCGGTTGCTCGGCGAGAGTAACCCGAGCGTCCCTGTTTTCCAGGCTGCCGGGTGGGGTGGAGCTGAGGGTGGGTGACTCCCGTCGGACCCCCTTGCGCTGAGCCCAGCCCTCCCACCCCACCACCCAAGAGCCCCGGCGGCAGGGTCCCACGCTTGCCGGCCACATGCCGATGGGGCAGTGCTGGGAGACAGGCACGCGGAGCCACGTGTGCTCCAGAGACCTCCCGAAACGGCGATGCGGACGTGCGGCGCGAGGCCAGGAATGTGCTTGGCTAACCTGCACCTGCCAGGAGCGCAGCCCCGCGTTTGCACACCTGCGACGTGGCTCCCCGCGGGGTTGGAGGGAGGGAGAGGGAGAGGGAGACGTCCGTCGGGCTGGGACAGAGGCGCCCCGCGCCAAACCGCATTCGCCCATGCGTTCGCGTGCACGTCAGTCGCCAGCCCGAGGGCAAGAGCCTTCCTTGCTGCCTGTCGGGTGCTCGGCCGACCGCTGGCGCCGGCGCCGTCTGGAAGGGGAGACGAGGAAGGTGGTCTCTACGCAGCGGGCTCTACGCGGGCGAGGAGAGCCCGGGCAGGGCGTGCTAGAGCGGAGACCAGCCTCTGTCCCACATTCACAGAGGAGAAAAACTGCTGCGCACAAAGATTGCTAACAGCTACTCGTACCGCGTCCCCTCGCGCGGGCTGCACCCGGGCCCGACGCCTGCCCCGTGTCACCCTCGCGGCTGGCACGTGGCCCCGTGGGGCAGAGGGCGCTCGGGGAGAAAAGAAGGGGCTCGTGGCCCGGGCATGGGGGCTCTGCTCCCCCGCCCCGGGTGACGGTGTGCTTCGGAGGCCGTAGTGCCGCGGGGAAGGAGTCGTGACGCCCGGCTCGGCCGGTCCCCGCTGCAGAGCGAGGCCGCGCCGGCGGCAGGAGGGTCGTTGGCCTCGCGGTGGTGCGAGCCGCGGTTGCTCTTTGTCGTTCGATGACTAAAGGGTCCTTGTCTCGCGTGTCAACGTCTTGGTCTAGGCAAGACAGAAGCACGAGCAGCGTGACGTCGCGAGCAGACTGGTGTGTGCGAGTCGTCACGTGGGATACGACCGGCGTGATCGCCGCGCCGGATCTCTCCCGTCCCGCCGTCAGTCGCCGTCTCTCGAAGCGCCCTGCCCGAGGCGGCGGGGCCGGGCCGTCCCTGGGGCGGCGCGCTGCCCGGTGCCGCTCGTCCTGCTCCTGCCGGGCGCCGGTGTCCGGAGCTGGAGAGGGAGGCACTGCTGCCGCCTCCCGTGGTCCAGAGCCCGCTGCCTGCATCCTGGCACCCAGAGACAACCGCCGCCTCCTGCGGGTTTGCCCGCCGCCCTCCAAGCACGTGCAGTAGTGGCAACCAGTATTATCGCGCTTGCTGCGTTAGGCGCAGGACAGCCCCTGGGCGAGGGCTGCTGCAGGGGCACGCGGCGGGGGGCCGGCCGCCGAAGGCAGTCGGACCTCCGGGAGGGGGAGGAAGCCTTGCAGTAGTGCACGGCGTGGCTTTGCTGGCGTTTTTCATCCTCCTTTCACGCCTGACTGCCAGCCCTAGGGACCGGCCACGCGACCGCACCCCTGGCACAGCACGGCTGTCGTCCGTACCGGGCGCGCCGCCGCAGTCTGGTGACGGCCCGGGCAGGGAGAGCTGGGGCACTGTTCCTCCCTGCTCCAGCCAACATTTCCACCCGTGCCTGAGAGCTCGTCTCTGGTGCCAGGGCTCTGCGTCTTGTGCTGTGGATCCCTCTTCCCTTCACCTGGCCCACACGAGCCCTTTGCAGGCGCTCCCTTCACCTCCCGAGGGCTTCTGGCGGGGTCCCGGGGTGGCGGTGCCGCGCGCAGCAGTCGCCGGCTTGGCTGCTGCTCAGAGACGAAGTGTTGGCGCAGGGGCAGACCGCTCCGACCACGGTGTGCTGCATTTGCGTGGTGGGGGTGGAAACGGGCGATGCATTTAGGTGCCCCGTGCTGGAAACCATGGCTGCTGTCGTGTGGCTTGTCTGGGCGCTCCCCCGGGCTGCCTGCGCGGTCGCTTTGGCAGCAGCCCTAGGACTTCGGCACCACACAAGTCCATCTCCCCGCAAGCTATTTGCGCCTAGGGCACCGTGCTGCACCGCTCGGGTCCCCAGCGGCGGGCGGTGCTGGCGTGTTTGTTCATTGGGTGCACCGCTTTTCTGAGTTTTTATGGGGAGGATAAGTGAGGACGAACACTAGTGCAGTAACGAAACCGTTTGATAAGTACACAATCTCGGTTGTTTGGGCTCTGGGTAGATCTGCCTGTGTGTTCATAACTCTCTCCGTGGACTCCTCAGTCCAGAAACGCTGCCTGACTAGATGATATTTTAATACCTAGAATAGCAAAATCGATAGAGTTGAGCGACAAGGGTTGGAAAGGCGAGGCAGCAGATACCAGCACTCGCTATTCTTAGACTTCCTTCTTGTGCTATTTTAAAGCTATTTTAAATTTTTTTTAAAAGCATTTTAGTTGAAATTGTACTAACCACACGGAAAGTTAATGCATGATTGATAACAGCACCAGGGAATTCAGGCAGCAGCTACTAAGTGCTTTATTGACTGTGAATATCTATCTGGATTGATCAGCCTGACAGATTAAAAGATACGTCCGTGAGTTTCCTAGAGTCCTGGCTCTAATGAAAATGTTTAAACGACCAAGGAAATGAGGCAGACAGTCTTGTGTCATTGCTGCTTAGTAAGCAACATTGCTGAGTCCCATTCACTTGATAATTGCTGTTCTCCGGAAGATCACAGCTGTCGGCAGGGCTGCAGGATCCTGGGCTTCTTTGAAGTCATTAGCAGTCAAATGTAGGGCTGTTGCTGGTAACTTTTCTTATCTTTCACGTGCACGCCTTGCCCTGCATTACTCAAGCAAGCTGAGCCGTCTTCCCCACCACAATCCTCACTGCCTTTTGCAAACAGTCATTTTTGTATTGCATCACGAGCTATCGAAGAATAGATTCAAATACAGTATAATAATCATTTTTCCAACAGGAATGGCCTGCTGGTCACATCACAGGACCTAAAAAGTAAATGGTCTCAATATCCCATTGTGCGGATGAGAAATTTGAGGCGGAGAGGTTAGTTTTTACTTATTTATGTGATTTATATCCTGCCCTATCCAAGAGGCTCACCGTTGACTTGCCAATAGTCCACGTTCCTTAGTCGCGTGCTCTGCCAAAGATGCTTTCTCAGTTATTTATTATTGCAGTTTAGCTCTACGAAAATAGCCGAGAGGCACCAGTCAGGCTCTGTTGTACTAGATACTATAAATGTAAAATAGACACCGAACCCCTTTCCTCAGGATCTGGCAGTCTGGGGAACTTCATCTGTGTGCAAAGGGCCTGTACTCAAACCTCAGTTAAGCCTTCAATCTGATAAATAAAACCAGATAAATTGGGCATAAATTCAGCATCCAGGAGTAGTTTTCCACCAGGGAATTCACCCCATGAATGATGTCCAACAACTACTATAAAATACGTTTTAATTTCCCTTCTTACAGAGAAAAGCAGAGTGTGACTCTGTGCCCCATGGCTTGCGGTTCGTTTGGCACTGTGCCGTGATGCCGTTAGGATGCCAGAGCCCTGCAGCACTCCTCGCGGCCTCGCACGCCCTGCTCGCGTGTAAACACACGCTTCGTCTGCCTGCTGTTTTTCACTTAGTTTTAATTTGTCTTGGAGTTTGCAGGAGCAGTAAGGAATGACTTGGGCTGAGCAGGTCTCCTTCCCCACTGAATTCGGAGAGTTAAAGCGCTCTCGGCTCCCACCTAATTGGTTCCTGCCACGTGTTTGTCAGGGCATCCTCGCCCGTCTGATTTGCATGCCATGTCTTGGTTCTGCTCATGCCACTTCCTTTGGAGACTCCCAAACCACCTCAGTCCCATCGCGGGTGTGACTGTAATTACCCGGCTCCGCAGTTGGAAATGCAAAAGCAGTGTGTTGGAGCACAGGGGGGTCTGGCCCTGGGTCGGATCCAGCCCTCTGCTCTGTCAGGTAGCACACTGGTATCCCCGCCCCAGAGACGGGAAGCCAAGGCACTGCCAGGGTGGTGGGACAGTGCGTGTCCACGGGGGAGGTGGGAACAGATTTGCAGCGTTCCAGCTGGAAACTGGTTTTGATTCTTGTCCTCACTGCTCCTACTGGGAGGCTGTTCACAGCTTCGCTGTCCCCTGGCTAGAAACCCGCGTCTCATTTCCAGCCTAGCAGACTCCAGCGTCATGTGTATCAGCATCCCCGCACTGGCTGCTTTAAGTAAAGCTTGTTCAATGAGCTCCGGTTACAGTGCCCCCACTGCCATTTTTCAGCGCAGGGATACTGATACACATGATGCTCTGGGCGCTTGAATTAGAGTAGCTCTCAGAGCCGCTCTAATTAAAGCACCCCCACCCCACTCCCAGGCACGTCTGTAAGGCTAGGGACAGACGATACACACAAACTGGTTTAAATGATCAGCAACAAGTTTAAACCTGTAACATAACAGATGTTCAGTGCACATAAACCAGTTTGAAACTGGCTGAAACCAGTTTGAGATAAACCTGGCTGAGTGTAGTATTAGACTTAACTGATATGGCTCAAACTGGTTTATGCAATGTCTGTCCCAGACCCCTTGCTGGTTTAAGTTAACCCAGACTCCCCCAGCATCCGGGCATGCTCTCTGGGCTGGGCACGGCTCTCTGCTCCAGGGCAGGGCTGGCCCCTCCCCTCTGCTCCCTGGCTGCAGCTCCAGAGCCTGCGGGCAGCTTCCCTCCTCCCCTCACCACTCCTTGCTAAGCACAGACCTCCCCCTCCCCTCTGGCTTGCTGAGAGGTGTCTGTGTATTAGCCAGCAGACCACATGCTGGCTATTGGTCCTTGCAGAAGCTGATAATGTCCCTGTTTTGTGTTCTTAATGAGGTGATAAACACTGAGTTAGGGGGTGATAAATGCTGTTATCAATTCCATGCTGGGCTAATCGGAGCTCCTGCCTGAGCCTGGCCACTCCCCGCCCAGCTCAGTGCTGAGGAAGGAAGGGGGGCTGCTCTAGCACCCCCCTGGCATCTAGCCTGAGCCACTGCAGGTGTGTGCCTGCATTTCTGGGTTGTCTGTCTGGTTACAAAACTAATTTAGCCTAGCCAGGTAATATTAACCTGCAAAGATTGAATCAGTTCAGGCTCAGGCTTTTTGAATGTGTATCCCGAGCCTAAGTGGCGTATGTCGGGTTGTCGGCTGGGGGTATGCGTACCCCTGAGAGTACTTGAGAAGGCCCTGGGCGGTACATGTGGGCGGGTGGGGATGGGTGCTGCCATGCACCACCGCGCAGGAGCCACCCACCTGGCTGGCCACGGAGGGCAGGGGAAGCTTGCATGCAGCGGTGGGCACCACTCTGCATTCGGCCACGTGCCCTGCTGTCCCGCCCCCGACCCCTGCTCCGCATCCGGCTACCAGGGGTACACTGCTCTGTGTCCGGCCGCTGGGGGTACACTGATCCAAAAAGGTTGACAACCCCTGCCCTAAGTGAATAAACTAGTGCTTTTTTACATTAAACATCGCCCTGTTTCTGCCACTGCAGTCCCCAAAGTCATCCAGCTCTTATTGTATGTTTTGAATCCTCTTCCACATTGATGCCTTCAAAGTTTATGACATCAGCAGATTTAATCAGCACACTCCTAGTAGTTGTGCTGATGTCATGAATTAACATATTAATTAAGATTAGTCCCAGAAGTGACCCTTGAGCAACCTAGCTAATTCCTGTTAACCTTCTTACAGTTCTCATGCTAATCTGCATCTTCTCTACCTTAGTTAATAGTTTCCCAGGAAGCAGCATGTTTTGCTGAAGTCCAGGCAGGTAAGATGTACCACATCCCTTTTTTTCTTAAAAAACCGTTTTCTGATTAAAGAGATCAAGTTAGTCTGCCACAAGTTGTCTTCGCGTTTACTCTGCCATTTTCCTTTTACCTTGGAATCTGTTTTTTTCCTTCAAACTGCGGTTTACAACTTGTACAGCATTGAGGCCAGTTTCATCCAGTGGTTCTTAATGTTTTTAGACTTGAGGCACCCCTTTTTGCATTCAAGGCATCTCTCAAAATGCCAGCTCTTGGCTTTTGCTTGGGTCTTGCCTACAGAAATATAATAGAGCGATTTTTCTGTTGCGAAGAACCCAGCCAGCCCACAGCAGGTCAGTGTTTTTAACACTCCGGATTCCTGTTTGAAATCTGAGTTAATCGTGTGAATCCTGTTTGTACACCTAACCGTGCTACCAATGCGCAGCATCCCACGGCGCCCTTGAAAGGATCTCGAGCCACCCCCGAGTGCCACAGCTTCCTGGTTGAGAATCACTGGTTTAATGGGACAATAAGTTGCCCTGATCTTGTTTTTGGGAGGGGTTTTCTCCTTCCTTCTATACGGGCACTACATTTGCTACCCTCTGAGCATGCGTTACCTTCCCTTATTTGATAAAACTATTCAAATCCTTGCTACTAGATAAATAATTCCATGTGCCAGGCTTTCCAGAGGGCTGCGATGGAGATGCCCCAGGTCCCCCCACCCCTCATTGTGCGCACATGCAGGGCTTCACGTTTTTCTTCCCTGTTGATGAATGTAATTTGCCTTCTCACACCCCCAGTCCCATTCTGGACCTGCCTTTGCCCTTCTGTTCAGCAGCATCATCAACCTTAGTGAAAACTGAGGCAAAATATGAATTTAGTTTGGACCATGCCTGGATTCTTTTTCATCTCAAAGCCATCCTCCCTGCAGAGAGTGCCTTGTCAATCCTGTGCACGTCTGCTACCCACCGGCTACTCAAGGGTCCGGCTTCTCAATATGTCCCAAGTCCAGGCCATCATTCAAATTGAGGGGTGCTTCTTTCCCAGGCGCTGCCAGAGCAAGGCCACCTGGCTAGGGATCCCGTGCCGAGTTTGTCTTGGGGTAGACACAAGCGCACGGTGCTGGGCAAGTCCAGCGTGCCTCGCTGGGCCTCGGTTCATGGGCTGTTGTGGGGGAAGGAAGGT
This sequence comes from Caiman crocodilus, assembly GCA_030014935.1. Classification (NCBI taxonomy): domain Eukaryota; kingdom Metazoa; phylum Chordata; order Crocodylia; family Alligatoridae; genus Caiman; species Caiman crocodilus. The sequence continues at coordinate 27,176,876 of JAGPOW010001918.1, forward strand.
TAACGCTCATGTGGTTATTTGAGATGAAGCGTGGACGTGCTTCCAGCTGGGAGCCGCGCTCTCTGCCCCAGCGGGCCATCTCGAGCCCGGGCTGAGGCGCACCCAAGCGGTACTGCAGGACCGTGAAGAGCTTGTGGCTGTTCTCTTTTACTGTAAAAACTCAGGACAATTTTAGTGTCGGCGCTGCCTCCCCTTACACCAGGGTGACTATTAGCTCCAGCGGGGCCGCTCTGGATTTACAACCAGCGTAAGTGAAAAGATCGAGTGTTTTTTCCTGGTCGGTTCGGCGGCTCTGATGTATTGGGAACGTGCGCCAGAAGGAGCTTTACCACCAACATGTTAGATGTGGGCAGACGCAGGCAGCAGACTTTTCAAATGAGCAAAAAGGGGACGCTAATGAGTGCCGGGGTTGAATTTGGGCGTACCGCTGAAGCAGGTGTTCCGATGGCACGGATGGGCACACTGCCCAAATTCCCAGCTGGCGTCGGCAGGTGCAGTCTGGTGCAGCCGTTGTTTCTTCCTGAAGGGCTTGTGTTGCTGTTCTGTGCCGGCGGGACGGTACAAAACCTCCAGCGTGAAGGACGTGCCTGCTCCAGAGTGCTTCGGCAATCAGACCTGGCTCCCAGTAAGACATCGCGCTCCAGTTAAGCTCTTGGTCGTGGCTGTAGGATGACTGTGGTCTGTTCAGAAAGGACACCTAAAGGTGTGAGACGGAGACCACTCTGGGAAAGAGAAATGGTCTCTTTTTGTGTTCACAAAATGTGCGCCAAATCCAGGTATAACTGAAGAGAAAACTCCCGTGAACGTCTGGGAGCAATATTTGCCTGGTCTATTGAGTCTGTAACTCCCCAAAGTATCACACTGGAATTTTCTCTGAAACAAACCTGTAACGAAGAAGGCTGTAACGATCCCGCTGGATGCCGGGCTATGTCCTAGTTAATCTAGCCTCGGTTTGAAGTCACTCTGCAGCGTGCACTGAGATTTCTGCTCCTGCTGCGTCCTGTGCCGTGCTGTCAACCCAAGCACGGATCTGTCCCTGAGAGAGCAGATTGCCTCTGGCAATACCTCATTTACACAGATTGCAGCCTGACTACTTTGCCCGTGTCCGTTTCAAATCAAGGGAGGAGAGGAGCCCAGCTTTCTACAAAGCCTAATGAAAGACGGGTCGTGGAGACTTGACACTGTCTCTCACCCCATCCTCATCAATAAATTAAGCGACTGTGGCGCTGACGCCTGCACAGTTGGGTGGGTAAAAGTTGGCTGACGGGGCACGCCCAGAGGGATGGGTTGTACTCGACCTGGAAGGACGTGAGCAGTGGGTCCCCCAGGGCTCGGTCCCTGGGCCCGCGCTGTTTAACATCTTCATCAGCGACTTGGCCGAGGGGGTGGAAAGCACGCTGCCCAAGTCTGCTGCTGACACCAAGATGTGGGGCGAGGTGGACACACGTGAAGGGAGAGAGAGGCTGCAACTAGATTTAGACAGACTACAACAGTGGGCAGACGAGAATAGGATGGCGTTCAATGCAGACAAACGCAGGGTGCTGCACCTGGGGAGAAGGAACCCACAGCACACATACAGGCCGGGGCTTTCACTTCTTGAAAGCACAGGAGTGGAAAAGGATCTCAGAGTCATTACTGACTTCAAGGTGAACGTGAGCCGCCAATGCCAGACCGCAGCCAGCAAGGCCAGCCAGACCTGGTCATGCATCCACAGGTGCATCTCAAGCCGGTCCAGAGAGGTGATCCTCCCCCTCTGTGCGACTTTGGCCAGGTCGCAGTTGGAGTACTGCGTCCAGGTCTGGGTGCCGCGCTTCAGGAGGGATGTGACCAGCCTGGAGAGGGTCCAGAGGAGGCCATGCACTCGGTGCGAGGGCAGCAGGACAGGACAGGCCCTACGAGGAGAGACCGAGGGACCTGAACCTGTTCAGCCTCAGCAAGAGGAGGCCGAGGGGGGACCTGGTGGCTGCCTACAAGGTCATCCGGGGGATCAACAGCAAATAGGCAGAGCTCTTTCTTCCCCCA
>JAGPOW010001918.1:27186420-27204885 GCA_030014935.1 Caiman crocodilus
GATGCTCCCCACACTTATTCAGGACTTTCACTTTTAGTGCCAAAGCAGCAAACCAGGGCACTGAAAACTAGGCTCCCGAAGCCACGAGCAGGCACCACGCTTGGCTTTCAGAGGGTTCGAGCCCTGCAGCTCCAGTTAGCTTCGCCGGCTCTGAGCTCGTCGGGGCTGGGACGCGGGGCAGCCGCCCCGGGCTGGCCCAGGGGTGCAGCGGGGCGGTCGTGCCCCGGTCAGGCAGCCACTTGGCTTCATGGTTCATTACAATCCGCCCAATTCCTTCTGAATGCCTCAGTCCACAGGCTTTAACGACCCGCTGTTCTTTCTAATGGTCTTGATGGGCCACTAATTAAGCTATCTTTTCTTGCCCCGTTCTGCTGTCTGCAAGCTGCTTCTGGGAACGGAGCTCCTGTTTCGCAGCCCTGCAGATTGGTTTTAAGTCCAGCTCGACCAGCTAACGCCGATGCGATGTGCCAATAACTGGCAGTGAAGCATGGATGAACTGTCAAAATGATCAAGAAGTCCCGATTTGTCTTACGAATCTGAAACGAGGTGCACATTTACTGTTGGTGACTACAGGACCAGTGAAGAACTTCCTTGGATTATTTTTTGCCTAGCTTGTTGTGTTTGTTATGCTTGGTAGCTGATATAACAAATGTATGCACGTGCCAAGAAAGTTATTTTTTTTGTTCTTATCTTAAACTGAATCATATAGCCCTGGCCCCTAACATATTAGTAAAGCTTCCAGTTTCTTTTTAACTGGAGAAAAATAGGTATTGTGTTAAATGCGATGATGCATCACACCCCGTGCACCCCTTTTCAAAATGCTAGCTCTGCCCGCGGTGCTACGGGAAGAAGAAGAGCACACGGAGACGCGCAGACTCTCCCTTTAGAGAAACGCAGCCTTCTCTGCCTTGCCTCCGGTTTTATCCCCTGCGCAGCTTGCTTGCCTTTTTCTTTTTTAATTACTCGAGTGCCTTTTGGTGGGAACACGCATAATGAGGGACGTTCTCATCAGTCTCTATTTCTGCTACTTCGTGCAAACAGCAGGTCAAAAAGATTTGGCCAGCTGGAATCCACACTAGTTCCACGACTCCTTAACAAAATACAAATGTCCTCCTCTTACTCCAGCCATATTTTTCCACTGGAGAAGGGGGTCATTTGGTGAGAGAGAAAAATGGCATAATGAGCCATTTGAATCTGCTCTGGTTCCCTGACAGACATAATAGTTCAACACTTGTACAAATATTTTGATACGAATGCAGCCAGCATCGCAGTGGGTCATGGTTGGAATAAGTGCACAGGAAGGAAAGAAAGAAAACAGAGATGTTATGATGACAAAAATGAGACTATTTCACAAGTAAATGGACTGTTAGTTTTGGGGGAAGGACTCTCGATTGTGAAAGGAAAACTCTCTACAAAGCCTTTTCATTTTGGAGACTTTTTGCTTAACAAATGCAAGAGATAAATACTTATCAGTTATTGAAGCCTAGATGTTTCCAGGGGGGCTTTGTTTTATTAGCATGATTCATGCTGTTTCGGGGAAGTCAGGCTGACGAATGAGTGGGCAGCAGCGGAAAGGAAGTATTTGGGAATTTGCTTGTCTCTGAAGTACCTCGAGCTGGTCCCCCGCGCCGTGCATTGGCTGCAGACAAAGAAAGGGCCGTTGCTCGTCTCGTCCGAGTGCTTGCCCGGCTCCCTGCTCGGGAAGCGTGGCGGCGCCGGCCTGGTCGCGTCTCGGGCCCGGCTGCCGCGCCAAGGGTCGCAGGTGAGCCGGAGGAGGACGAGCGAGCCGCCTCTGCGACGTCCGTATTCCTGCACGAGGCGCTGCTCTCCGCCCGGCCCAGCGGCACCGGCACGCGGCACTTCAGGGGCAGAGCCCGGCGGCACGCCTGCACCCCCTCTTCGGGGACAACAGCGAGCGGCAAGTGTGGCCAAGAGCAAACACGTCCCGGCAGCGGTTCGCCTGTGAGGAGGGCTCCAGGGGCAGCGAAGCTTGCTGCCTGCAAAATTGGTTTAATTTGCAAAGGAAGGGAGAAGCCAGTGAAGCGTGAATCTGATCCCTTCTTGGCGTCTCTTTGTTCACACGCGGGCAGGGCGGCGCGCTGAACTCTTCCCCGCTGGCAGCGTGTCGGAGTAGGCAGCACATTTCAGAGCGGCCTCGGCGCAGACGGCAACCTCCAGCCCCGCTGTCCTGCCTTCGGCGGCCGTCTGGGCCCCTCGCGTCCGCAAGAAGTAAAGTCTTCCTCCCCCGCTGCCCCGGGGCCAGCCGGGCCAGGGATGCTCTGCTCTGTCCTGGACGGGGTAGGGCAGGGGTGGGCAAGGTGCGGGCCGGATGCAGCCCACCGGGCCGTTCTATCCGGCCCCGAAAACATTTAGAAAACTCATATTTATCTGCCCCTGGCCCTCGATGGCTTGCCAAAACTCAGTAAGTGGTCCTCCGCCCAAAATAATTGCCTGCCCCCGGGGCAGGGAGTCCTCTCTGTTGCTCCACTGGCGCCACGCTTTCACGGGCAGCTGGGCACCCTCGAGGCCCCTCTCCCGGCATTTCTAGCTACCACCGTCTGCAGGATGTGCACTGAACTGTTCTCTTTGAACGCGAGCGTTGGAGCCGCTGCTCTCACCTGCATTTGGGGCGCTCAGACTGGCGACGACAGGTTGGGAGCCGTGCGCCCAGAGCCGGTGCCTGGGACCTGGCCCTGCCACAGCTCGCAGTGTCACAGCTTCCTCCTGCAGCAGCCGCGCACCGGCGAGCCCCGGGCTAGAATAACACAACGGCCCCTCTGGCAACAGGCGCGTCCGACCGACCGACAAGGGGAAGCCAGCGCGATCTCCGTGCGGGAGCACACGCAGGCGTTTGAAGAGCCGGTCGGCTGTGCTGATGCCGTGGTACCCGGTCGCGGCAGGTTCGGTTCCTGAGCGCCCGGTGGAGGCGCGTCGGTGAGCTAGCGGGGGCTCCGGACATCTCTGCGCGGCCACTGAGGTGCTCCACGTGCGTGCGGCTACTTTCGTTTTCCTTCAACCTCTACGTCTCGCTGGGGCTGGTCCTGCTCGGAGCAGGGCTTGGACTAGATGTCACCTCCCGAGGTCCCCCCACCCTCGTTTTCTGTGATTCTGCAGGACTTTTGGTGAGATCCTAAGTCTAATCTGCTGTTATCTAATGGTGTCCAGGGACTTTCTGCCAGTGCCTGAGCCCTACTCTTCGCTACCCATCGTAGCTCCTGGCTCCTCGTGAGACTAAACGAGCTCCCCTCTGGAGCCGGGTGCAGACCTGTGTTCAGCGCTATCGGCACACGAGATTGCTGGTGGAAGGAGGATGTGGGCCTGGGGCGCTGTCTGCCAGATCTGCCCGGTCGGAGGACTACGGGGTCGCCCTGCGTGGCAGGGACCCTAAACGACGGTCTCTGGAGCATGCGCCGGGCACGCGGTCCCCTGCGGGCGCATCCCCACGTCCGTGGCTGAGGCCCTGCGAATCCCACGCCCGCTGGGACAGGTCTGACTGGGATTCCCCGGGAGTTACGGAGTCGGAGCCGGCGCTGGTGAGTGGTGGGCGAAGTCTGTCGTGTGAGAGCAGCTGCTGTCCTCGCGGCGGTCTTGTTCTTGTTATTTCTGCCCATCCTGTAATTAAGTCTTGCAAACGTGTCGGACCAGTAAACCAGCGCGGTGTCGAAGTGTCTGCTGTGGACGGCGGTATAACTGTTGACTGCACGCAGACGAGGTACAGCCGTGCCCGTGGGGTGATGCTGGCTCGATTGTCCAGTTGGCCCGTAGCTGTCACCAGGACGTAAACTCCTGCGCCTCATCCTCAGCTCCGAGGGCAGGGCAACGCTGACGGCACAACCGCGAGTGCCGGTTACCTTGCTGCTGCTTGCGTGACGCTTGGTGAGTGCGACACGCCACGCCACGCCACGCCAGGGCTCGTAGCTCGGAGAAACGGGACGGGTCTGCGGTGGGCACGGTTGCGTCCCTCAACTCAGCAGTCTTTTGTTCCTTCGTGTTGCTCTTGCGATGAGACCGGTGACACTAGGCATGGTTACAGCTTATCCCTGGAGCTCTCTTCAGGCTCGGCACAGAGGCCCATGGCCAGTTTCTGTTATTTCTTGGGCCGGTTCTGGACAGCTACGTGGTCTTCAGTTCACACCAGGGGAGCTGGCAGCTAGTGGTTCACGCTGGTAAAGTCAGGCTCTCTTCCTGCTCTCTTCTTTGAGTGCATATAATTCTTGTCTGTGTATTCTCCAAGGCCCTTTCTATTCAGCAATAAAACTTAATTAATGTTTTTCCAAGCGTGAGAGTCGGACCCTGCCTCGGGGTTATGTTACCCTTTGCTAAAGGCAGGATCTCTTCCTTTAGCTGCCCGTTTGTGTCGCTCCGTTGTTGAGGAACATTGCCGTTGGTGATTTATTGTTGCCAGGACAGAACTTCTGAATAATTTAGGCCCTAAGAGTTTGATCTTTATCACCAAAACGTATCAGATGTTTTGAAATGAGTTCACTTTCCCTTGTACCTTGTTCTACAATCAAAGGCGGGAATGCACAAGGAATTCGTGGAACCACGCTGGCTGAGATGTAATCCGGACAGGATCGGGGCAGGACGAGACTGAAGGCAAAGTCATTTGAACCAGTGCCTCTGGCCCCGGCGAGCGCAGGCGCGAGGGGACGTCCCGTGGGGTCACACGTGGCACGGCGTGGCCTGCCCCGCGCTGTCTGGCGGGCGGGCTGTAGGGACAGCAGCGGGACGCCGGCACTGCCCTGCGGGGCTCGGGAACCCTGCCTGGACTCCTGTCAGCCCCGCGGCCCAGTGGTGCCCAGCACAGCCCTAAGCCTACACCCTAAATACGGCTTGCTTCTCCCCCTGCCTTCTGGGCGCGAGGATCAAAGACACCGAGGGTGTCACCCTCGAGAGTGACACTCGGAAGAATCAAAGCGCAGGTTGGCCCTCCCCACGTCTCCTCCTCACCCCGTCCCGCGGCACCTACGTGGTGGCAATGCCGGCAGGGTCCTGGCCTCTCGTGGGGAAGCGCTGCCGGGGGGGCGGCCAGGGCCACACAGACCCACCCCGCGTGTCGCGGGGCCGCTCCGGGGTCAGCAGCCGGGCTGCGGGGATGGGGCGAGATTGATTTTCTGTCTTTAAAAACAACCGCTGTAGCAAATTGGTTAAGCTAGGCTAAACAGATTCCTGTAGCAGTCTCAGTAATAGAACAAAGACTCTGATTATTTAATTAGCGTTACTGCTTAGCATCGTGTTACAGTTCTCAGCCGCTTGAAAGCATCCCAGCGGGGGGGCGCGTGGCACTGCACCGGGGGGGCGCTCGCTCGTCTGCCCGCGGTCGCCCCCCGTCCTTCAGCAAACCAGCGTGCTTTGCTTCCTCGCCGATCCCTCGGTGGCCGGAGGACTGTGACTTCTGGGCAAAGTGCTGCCTCCCTCAGCGGTGTCAGCACGAGCCACATCGGCACCTTGAGCCAAATTACTACAGGAAAGCAGGTGCTGGGGAGCAACTTCAGCTTTGTGGGGGCTAGAGCCAGCTTTTCCCTGTAGCAGACTGTCCCCCGCGTGCTGATTCCCTGCTGCTCCCCTGCAGCAGGTTCCCACTGTTGCCATGAAATGCTCACCTTCAGCGAGCGTTCGGGGGTCATTAAGTGCAGCAGACGCCTTGAGGCAAGGGGACCCGTGCCGTAGGGGATACCGAGGGGCAGTGCTCGGGGGTGGGGAGCGAGCCCGCTGTGTGCACGCAGACTGGGCCTGGGTACGGCAGCACCGCGGCCACTTACCGCAGGGCAGGGCAAGCTGGGAAGAGAGAAGCCCAGCGTCTGCCCGGGGCATCGGGCAGGGACCGGATGCTCAGTCCGGCCTTTAGTCGCTTTGAATCGTTGCCAGCCAAGCGCACGGTCCGTGCACGGGGCGCGGGCGCTGCGAGGTGCTGCCCGGGAAGAAACGCCGGCTCCTGCCTGATGCAGGACGCGGATTTCGGTCATCCCTGCCTCCGGACCCGCGGCTTGGGGCTGAGCCAGAGCCTGTGCTTTGGGCAGGCGTCCAGTGCGCTCTAAACGCGATGGAGACGTGTCTGTGCCCCTTAGGAGCACGGAGCTGGTAGCTAATTACCCCTGCTTAAATGTTTCCTCCTTCATTTGCCCAAACGTTGCCGACTTTAGCCTCCGGTCGAGTTTTCCCTGTGTGCAGAGGGAGCGGGAGCAGGTTCGCAGTGCGACGTGGACACCGCAGGGCACGGGAGCGGGTCGGAGCCGGAGCCGGGGCCGCTGCCGAGCGGGCATTGCCGCAGGCCTTCCCTCAGCCACGCCTGGCCGCGCCGGCCCTGCACTTGCTCGCTTGTTCCCGGAGACGGGTCGATGGTGTCACTGCCCGGAAGATCTCTGCCAGACCCAGTCTGCACCATCATCGTTGCTCCTGGTGAGCTCCCGAAATAATTCCTGTCATTGTGGAGCGTCCTAAGGCACTTCTCATGCCCCTTGCAGGAGTGAAAGGGGGGCACGAGCTTCCTCAGCAACGAGACCTCGACTTCACCGGCCTGCAAGGAAGATGAGGGGCAGAAATGGCAGGACGACGGGGAAGGGCTGTGCGGCGAGCCTGCAGCACGCCTCTCACTGCTGCCCAGAGAGGTGAGGGGGAGCCGGGGGGTGTCGGTAATTAAGATTCATAGACAGCTTAATTCAGTTGCCGGTGCCGGGCTGACCTCCAGACACATCCTTCAAAGGCATCGGCGGAGATTAGCAGAAAGATGCATTAAGTAATCTGCAGAGACTGAACAATGGCAGTAGCCCAGAAGTGAGGAAAGAGCCCGTGCCAAAAGATCGTATCTTCTGCGAGTGCGCCGAGCGCTGAGAGGCCTCTGATTTTATGAAAGGCAGGAAACTCGAGAGCCAGTACTGTATGAACCAAACAGATGCGAGCCGTGCGAAGCAATGTGATTTTCATTAACGTGGGTGTGTGATCTGGACTCCATCGGAGCGCGATGCAGGGCCGGCCGGCCCTCGCGCTGCTCTCGACACCCGCAGGGACACGGTTTTCTGACGGCGTCTGCGTTCGGGGTCTTTATGGCAGACGTGTCAGCCCCGCAGAGAGCGCCAGTCCTCTCCCCAGGGTTTCCGTCTCCTTCGTCTGGCAGCGCTCCCGGGTGAGCCGCCCCGAGGGCAGGGATTGCCGGGAGCACAGGGGCGCGGGGCAGCTCGGGCAGGGAGGCCCGTGGCAGTAACTTGATCGGGACTTTCTCTCGCCCGGGATACAAGAGACCATACCAAGATGCAGACCAGTCATCAGGGAGAAGGGCTGCGCCCTTCCCGTCCTAGGCCAGGCAGCAAGCTCGCACAAGCCTGTTATACGCTGGTCGAGTGTCCTGTTCGCTTTCTTCTTGCGTCCTTGTCATGCCGGTAAACCGCGGGGACAGGCTGACAGCGCAGCTTATCCCCTCCTCGCTTTGATGTACCTTCGTTACAGACCTCTATTCTTCTTTATCCTTCCGCTTCGTATCAACTGAGTCAACTCATAATCATTCAGTGCAAGGTTATTTTACACTTCATACTTTAGCAGGGGATGGACTCGATGCGAGGCCCCTTCCAGCCCTACTTTCCTGTGATCATCTGGAGCAGCCTTGGCCCCAGGAGAGGAGTCCCCCTTGACAGGGCTGCTTCCATCACTGCATCCTGGCTGTTGAATCGTGGCGTCCGTGAGACGTGGGGCCGGGAGCGACCGTCTTCCAGCCAGACCCCAGCCTGAGGCAGGACCGTCCTTACCCAAACCATCCCGGACAAACCCATCAGCCAACCTCTTTGCCAAACCACCCCCAACCCTGACATAACACCCAGACCTGCCACAAATACCGTAGGTGAAATTCCCCCCCAGCTCCATGCAGCAACCAGCAAACATCCCCAAACCCTCCTCACGGCACTAAGACGTTATCCCCATTATCTGATTGTGCCTCCCTCCCTTTCCGGAAGGCCTAGACGGATTTTACTGATCCCCTTCCTCTGGGCTCCAGATCCTCTTGGTCAGCCGGTGTTTGCGAGCCTGGCGCAGCCCATCCAGCCACTCCTCGCTCCTCGGACCCGGGCTGGACCCCAGCACTGCCGCCAGCTCCGTCGCTGGTCTCGGACCGCGTCTCCCCGTGGCCTCTCGGGCAGCACGGCGCCGCGTGCGCAGCGTCCCGCGTGGCCCCGTGCCAGGGCAAGGTACGTCCAGGAGCTTCTGTATTCAGGCAGATTGTCGTGGGAACTCATTCAGAACTCATCCTCAGTCCTCGGGGTGACGTTTCCCCCCTGTTCCTTCAAAGGAAACACCCGAACTGAACTCCTCCATGACTGACGCAAACTCCCTGGTTTATGGCTCCCTGCACACCCCTTGCACGGCGTTGCTGATGTCTCCCGGTCCCGTTGTTTGGGCTCAGCAGACAGCGGTCCAGCAGTCGTGATCACACCTAATCCAAAGGAGACTGAATCACCTGAACGAGCTGCTGAGCCTCCTGCCAAGCGACGTGCTGCCTCGGAGCGCGGGACGGCCACCGGCCCCGGGCCACGCAGGCTCTGCACGTCACGTGCGAGTGAGGTGGCCCTGGCTGCATCACTCCACTCTGATCTCCTCTCTCTTTTGCTGGGTCCAGCCTAGCGATGCTCACTTAATGAACCGACAAACCCTGACCCAGCCTCTGCCTCTGAGCTGCAATCCCGTCACGCAGCACGAGCAGCTGAAATCTTCTCCTGCTACAGTGTGCCGGTACCTGCCCGCTCGCTTGTTGGGTCGCTTGAGCACAGCTCGGCGAGCTGGAAGGGTTGCACAGCGGCATCGGCTGGGACGGCGAGTGCCACAGAAGCACCACGGCGAGCACGGCCACGAAGTGGTTTGACTGGCGTAGGAGCAGCATTGCTGTTCTGCAGAGGGAGCTGTGCTCGTCCCATTTCCCTCCCTGGAAAACCCGGTGGAGAGCTGTAGGTTCATCACGTCAGTCTGGAGTCCGGTAGAAGGCAGTGTGGAGTTGCACCTTATAGACTAACCAGTCCTAGGTGCCACACTTCAGCAAGGATGCGAAGAAGCTCGGGAGAGTCCAAAGGAGGGCCACGCTCATAATTAGAGGCTTTGACAGTGCATGCAAGGCCTCTGGCAAGATCCTCAGGTGGCATGGTTTTTGTTATATGAATCTGAAAGACGTACAGGACGAAAGACGCAACATCTTTCGAGTATTCTTTTGCCTAGCTTCTTGCATTTTAATACATAATACAGCAAATTACAGATAGCAGTAATGTGCCTCCCAGTAAAGTCGTATTTGGTTTGTAACGATGCCCCAGGGAAATCCACCTCTGTCAAACAAGGTTCGCTACTGCAGAAGGAGAAGTTGGGCGCTGCTGCTGGATCACTTTATGGCCAGCGATCACCTGTACAATTTGGTACAAGCGTCTCTGCTGCTCTTGCTCCAGCTGCTCGTACACTGGGGCACAAGAAACGTCTCTGCTCAGCACCTCCAGTGTGCGACGCTGAGCACCCCTGCCCGGGCACACGGAGCTGAGAGCTGTCCTCCTCCGAGTGATCCGGCGCTGGTGGGGTGCTGGCTGGGTTGGACCTGGGGTTGACCTTGCGTGTTGGGATTGCCTGTTTCGGGCACACGGGGCCCAACCTAGACTACAGACTAGAAAAGGGCCTGTTTTCATGTGCAATTACTTTTACTGTGGACCGTGGATATGACACCTGGTGCATTTTAGCTGCAAAGGGTCAGAGAAAGTTGTGCTCAGTTTGGGATCTGGCTGCAGATAATGCTGGGGCTCCGGGGTCCTTGTTCTGGACACAGGATTGAGACGGGTTCAGGTTCTGCAAAGACCTGGGCCTCGTGGCCTGGCTTCCTCCTCGGAATGGATCTGGTCTGGCCTCAGACAGGAGAGGCCGGAGAGGTGTTTCTCTGCATTCAGAGGGACACGGACAGCATCGGATGCCTTATAAACCAAGCTCTTAAAGTACAAGTGCCTTGCTCTGGCCGCATAGGTGTTTCTGCTGCTCACCAATATGCTACGTTGTCAGTTCTTGGCTTCTGCTGGGCAAAGCCTGAAAGGGTCTTCTAACTTCCAGCCTGGGCTCCCACCTGAACCCTGTGTTGTAAACCCATCCCTAGCCAGAGGTTTCACATCTTGCACCGGTAGCCTGTAACCTCATTTCCCTTTCACATGCTCTTCCCCTCTGATCACAATTCATGTCTGCTTCCAGAAGAGACCTGCCCTTCCTCACTTTTCTGCAAGTGCTGTTACTCCAAAACCATTTTTTTGTGGCGGGGGAAAAAGCACTTGGCCTTGTTTTCCCTAAGCCCTTTCTGTTCCATCGCAGGACCGTGTCATATTCAAACCTTGTCAAAACTGGGTGCCTGCTTCGTTCACCTGCGCCTTCGAGTCTCAGCTTCCCTGCAGTCCCCGTCAGAAGAAGGCCAGCCGCGTCGCCGTCTCACGGAGCGAGCAGGGAAAGCTGCAGCTCTGTAAAGCCGCTTTTGCTCCCGGTAGGTATCCCTGTGGGAATGGGGGAATATTAGATCAGTAATGAGGCAGACATTACTTTGCATTCATAATGAAACACCATGTCTGCTGATCCAGCAAGCAGTTACGTGTAACACAAAGGCTTGCTGCTGTCCCCATCACCAAATACATGTTCGGAAAACCCACCCACCCGACGGACGGCCCTGTGCCGACGGGGAGGGACGCTGAGAGCACGCAGCGCGCAGGGACACGCGGGTCAGCCCCTGCTTCGGAGGGGGCTAAAGTCCCGTTCATGTCGTCCTTGTTCTGGAGGCAATGTGACATCGCGTGTGCCAGGGATGACATGTGGCGGTGCCGGATGCGGCGTACTTATACCGCGTGCTTCTGAGGCTTGAGTACGTGGACCAGATACTGAGACAGGACTTTATGGAGTGCCAGCTCTTCCACAGCCACTTCCGCATTACCGGGGTGGATGAAAACTTAGCTTTCATCTTCTTGCCGAGGAGAAGGTGTGTACATGGGGAAATACCATGGAGCAGCGGATGGGTGGCCAAGATCTGCCAGTGCTCATCTCCAATGCACTTGCTTCTGTGCTTGTGCCCTTGGACTCTGAATGCCTCTCTCCTCTTTCCTTCACGGGACGGGGCTGCACTAGCGCTGGGTGAGGAGCTGGGGCAATTCCAGCTCCTTCGCCTACTCCTGTGAAAGCCAGGGCTATTTGTTGAAGGACCCGCTTGTGCCGTCACTGTTTTGAAGGGAGCGGTTGAAGTGAGGGATGTCTGTGGCTGAGGATACGGCCCCTGTCCCCGATTCAGGACGCTCGCTCGGTGATCAAATGGGCAGGAGCACGGACACCCAGTTCTCTACCTGCATGTACTGTTGTCCCCCTACGGCCCTTGGCCACATCTCTTCATCTTTCTCTTCTTCCACTCTTTGTCTTGTCACCTCTGACCGGAAACTTTTGGGCTGGGACCATCTCTTGCAGCATAGGGCTCTTGCCTAATCCCCAGCGGGGGTGTCTCCAGGTGCTTCTCTAATAGCAGCATATGCTCTACTTGATTCTTGCCACCCAGCTGCTCTTGTCCCTGACAAAAATCACACTCTGTTTTCATTTTCTAAGCAGCCTTGTTCTTTGCTGTTAGAGTCTATTGCATGCATTTTATGCTTGAGGAACTATATGTAGGTTTTATTGCTCTCAGTTGCATCTTGTTCTTCTGTGTTGCAAGTTAATAAGATTGAGATGGGTTTGCAATCAGCAGAAATTAACCTTCCATGGAGAATGGGTATGAAAAGTTCAGCCCGCACTCGAGGCCCTTCTGGGCATGAGGCCGGGTGCTGTCGAGCAGTCCGGGCCTGGGCCCAGGTGCTGAGCGCAGTGAGGAGGGCCAGCCCCCGGGGTACGGGCCCTTCCATAAGGGCGTCTCTCCCCTCGGATCGGGCCCCACCCTGCCTGGCCGCTCCTCGTCTGCCCCTGCGGCACCCTTGCCCTTGCTCGTTGCAGAACGTGTTCTCTGCGGTGCCCGGGGGGAGAACAAGAAACCTGATCTGATCCCAGGCTCGCGGGGGGAGGCATTCGGCAGGCTCCTCTGCCATTTGCAGCATCCTCAGGTATTTTGCTCAGCACTGCTCCCCCCACGTCCCATTTCAGAGGGTCTAAAAACCCTCCACTGAGCCCAGGCCACCTCCAGGAGGGGTTTGACCCACTGCGAGGTATCCCTGAGGACAGCTACGCTCCTGTCTCCTCCTCTCCCAGCACAAGACAGTCCTGGGGACCTGAGACACCAACTGCGTTTTACCTCTTGCAAAGCGTGTGTCTGATGTCCCTTCTCCCACCGCCCCGTCCCCTTCGCACAGATGCGCCTCCCCGTCCTCGGGCTGCGTCCCGGGCAGGGCTGCCCCGTGCACTCGCCGAGCCGCCGTTCCTGCGCTCGTGCGCGCTGTGGGTCGCGGGGGACGGGGCTGTCAGGTCCCTGGAGGAGCCCGAGGGCCTGCTTGCGGCCAGCTGCGTCCCTGCACAGCTGGCTTGGGTGCCAGCGACGCTGGGTTGACGTACCCAGTGCTGTCGGAGTGCTTAGAGCCCCACAAAGATCTTTATTACCTCAAATCTCAGCTGCCCAAGTCTCCTGAGTCTGCGCAAAGAATAACACTACGGAGCTGCATGAGACCCATCAGGCTGGCTAATTACTGAGGTTTCCTTAATCAGCATGGCTGACTTGAAGGGCTCACTTGAGCTACTCCCAAGGTCGAAGCATGAAATATATACACATCCTCACCCTAGCCCCGGGGAACTGGATGTAGCGTTCATGTCTTCCACAATAATTTTGCGAGTGTCTTAATGCTCATCTTTGCTGCAGCCATTTGCAGCTCTGGTTGCACGGGTGTGTGCTCACGCACATGGATATAAATAGATACGGTGATGTACAGCTCACGTGGAGCTTTGCTGCAGGTAAGGACAGCAGAGAGCGGCACCGCCCGGAGCAGACCAGACCACGGCTCCTGGTCCTATATTTGGAGCAGGTTAGTTCCTCGTTGGATGCTGGTAGCAGTGCCAGGGAGGCAGCGCTGACCCTCTCCCTGCTGCCTGTGCACAGGCATGGACCGGGGGAGAGCATCCCACGTGGAGGGAGGGAAGCAGTCCAGTTTCTTTGCAAGCCAATTTCTGTGCCCTCACTGCCACTGAGATTGAAAACGGATCGGGAACCGTCCTACGCTGCTTTAGGTTACTGGAGAAACCCGGATCAGCTGCAACCTTGGCACATGTCCTGTGCCCGTGCGGTCTGTGTTCGCCACAGGCATTGCCACCCCCATTCCCACCGCAGGTTCGCAGACCAGAACGCCCGAGGCCCGTTGCAAATCCCAGGTGAACCCTCCCTAGCAAAGCAGAACGAATGCATGCCATCCACCCAGCACCAACGCAGAGCTTCTGCCTCGTGACCGTGTCTTTAAATATAAACCTTCCTGTGGAGCCCTCAGGCCGTAACTGCTGCTTTTCAGTCTTCCTTTCAGCTCCTTTCCACGGCGTTTCGCTTTCTTGCCCCAGGAAAAATTGAGGAAAAAAATACTGTAATCATAACCCTTCCCTGACTCGAGCTTGTGTGACCTCCTGGGAACTTACCTAGATGCTTAAACATCTACAGACCCCACTGCCTGCTAATAGGGACTTCTCCTATCGGGACGGTCCCTCTGGGAACAGATGTAGTCGATCCAGTGCTGCAGGATCTGTTGCAGCCAGAAGGGTCGAGCCCGAGCCTTCCGGCAGCCTGCCACGCGCGCTGAAACCCCGCGAAGGGTGCATCAGGCCTGCTTTCCAACAGACGTCCGTCTCTCTCGCGCCGCGCTGTCTGACATTTGCGAGAGTTGAACCCAGATTGCAGTTGTTCTTGAGCAAACTCCTCTCCCCACCTCCCCTCTCCACCCTGTCGCAGGGCCCTGGGGCCATCGTGGACTGACAGACGTGTGTCATCCCCCTTCCTCCCCCTGCCCAACTCCAGCAGAAGCTGCAGCGCCTTTCTTCCGTCCCCCTCGGGCCGGTGTTTCTGTCCTGGACAGGCTGACCTCTGCCCAGCTCGCTCGCGGGCCACGTGGAGCAGCCCTTTGGTGTCTCGGGTCAGCCCTCCTTACCCGCAGCCAGCGCCAGCGCAGCCGAGGGACGAGGCAGCCGACGCGCTCGCGGGCGCACCGCTCCTTGCACCTCGCAACCCGGACCGTCCGGGTTCAGACGTGGCTGGAAGCGTCTGTGCTGCGTTCACGCCTGAAGTCAGCGGATGCAGCTGCTCACTCCAGACCCAGCTTGGGCCTTCCCATTTGAACGGTTTTCGACATTATTGGAGCTCAAGTGAAATTTGTTCCAGCTGCTCTCACAATGCCAAGACATTGCCAGGGTCACAGACGATGTCTCTTTTCTGCCAGATGATAATGGCTTCTGCCAGGGAGCTCTGAAAAGGCCGGCGTTAACAAAGGCAAAGCACTTTGAAGCGTAATTGCTGCTCGCCCCTTAACTTCCATTGTGCTTCACTGAGTTATTGTCTCAAAGACTTGTATCATTGTGCCTGGCTAATTGAATTCAGCCCTCACAAGGCTCGTTTCCTTTAGTAATTCTTGGACCCACGATGTTCCAGCACGTTCATTCTGTAGTGAGACATGCTCCCCAACCCCTCGAGCTCGCATTCAGCTCCCGCAGGAAATTGTAAGGCTTCCAGAAACCAGCCCACACACCTGTAGGTGCCCACATAATCCATGAATCATATCTGCTGTACAGTGGGCCCCTGATTCCTTGCTTAGGAACTATGAAACTCTCACGACGTCTGTTTCCATATACTCTCAAAGGCACTAGAAGCCTTGTCAAACTTTATACAGTTATGCCGAGCTGGCGCGCCCATGGCCGGGGTGCTGCGCGGCGGCCTTCCCCAGCACGGGCTTCAGCTGCCAGAAGGATCGTGGACGGCCCGGGGAGCCGACGCTGTGCCGGGGGGGTCCGCTCCCCCGTCCGGCTGCGGATCTGCTGGTGGGGCCGTCCACGACTGCTCGGGCTCCTTGATGGCTGCTTGCTTTTGCCTTCTCTCGCGCTTTGACCTTCATTTCACACTTCGCAGGGAGGGAGGGAGCAGCACCCAAGTGCTGAAGGATGCCTTTCACTACTTCCTTTGAGCGCCCCGGGTCGGACTCTGCCCCGCGGTGTCGCACGCTGATGTCAGTCACTCCAGTGGTTTCTGATCCGTACCAGTGTAAGCAAGAGAGCCGTTTCCCAGGGCACGGTAGCAGAAGTTGTGGTGGCTTTCATGGATCGGGAAGGACACGGTGCCTTGTATCCGGATACCAGCCTGTGCTGTTCATGACTGCCACTGGTTACTGCTGCCGGCTTTCTGGGGGCTTGTCCTTGATGCAAGGGAGGGCCCGGGCCTGGTGCTGTAGCAGCCCCTCACCCCAGCTCTCCCGGGAGTGCAGAGAAGGCACGGCCCTGGCCACCCGGCACCCTCGGCTACTGCTGAGAGATGAGGGCTGCTTGGACCGGCCATTGGGCTCGTTGAACTGGGGAGCTGGGGCTCTGGGAGCTAACTGCACCTGGGAAACGACACCAGCTCAGCATCTCCAGGAGGTGCAAAACCTGGCGCAAAGCTGTTTCTGCAGCACCAGCTCCTCGGCGGTGTCGATCCTGGGCGCAGCGAGCGCAGGGCGTCAGGAACAGCAACTACGGCAAGCACAGTCCGTCCGCCGCCCTTGTTGTGAGCACGGCACGGCACGGCACAGCACAGACGGTTTCACCCAGCGGTCCAGGAGCATGGCCCGGGGAGGAAACCGGCATCGCGCTGTGCTGAGACATCATTTTCATGAAAAACAAGTAGAACTGGGAGATTCATAAAGAAAACGTGGTAGGACACAGAAGTGATTAGCTAAACATAGTATCATCGTATCTAGGGTCAGAAGGGATAAACAGTGTTTAGTTAAGTATACTAGGGATTGATAGCAAATGCAAGTTTATCAACTCCAGGCCACTCTGCAGCATACAGGATGCCTTTGCCCGTGGGAAAACAGACTGAGACTGTTACTGACCCTAAAAACCACTGCGATAGCCATAACTTTTCATGTCACCCCTGGCATCAGGACCAGGGAGCGAGCAGGTCAGGACAAATGGCTCAGCTGGGCTCCTGTCCCTTGGTACAAAAGTCCTCTGAGCATGGTTCAGAAAATGTCCTCTCCTTGCAGGAGCAGTGACGTGAACCAGCTGCTCGCCCTGATGCACCCACTGCGGCAGGCAGCGCACGGCTGTCTCGGAAAGGCACGCGACTGCTAAGTGAAGACACCGGGCGAGCCCTGAGCGGGCGTAGCTCACAACTGAAGTGTTCTTGCGGCGGGCACAAGCGCGTGTGCTCTGGGTGGGATTCTCCGCTCACATCTGTGTCACCAGGAACACCTGGTGCAAAGTGAGTCTAGCATGCAGCAAGGAAGACATGAACGGAGAGCTCTGATGTGGTGGTCTGACACCTGTTTTCCTCAGGTGTAAAGGCTAACTTAATAATTATTCTCCAACTATTTGGGTTGGTCTAATAAAAGATATCAAATTCACCCACGGAACCTAGTCTGCCTACGTCCTTAGACCAACATGGCTACCACCTACACCCCTGCAAGGCTAACTCAAGTCATTTGTGGATGTTAAGGCCAGGCTTGACCATGAGAGCATCTTGCCTGACCTCTGGCACAACACATCCCAGAAAACCTCGCCCAGGGACCCCAGCACATCACTTCCAGCTGAGCCGGATCTGAAAGAGACACCAGGTCTCGATGTAAAGACTGCAAGTGATGGAGACTTCCCCAGACCTTGAGGTCAGTGGTTCCAACGGATAATCTCCTTCACTGCGTACGGCAGGAGCGACGAGTGCCTTTGCAGCTGGGGGTGAATGCCCCTTTTCGTAGGGGGTGCACTGCCACACTCGGAGGGTGCACACACACCCACATGTACCACCTATGCGTCGCCCCGGTGTACAGGCGACCCCTGCTTAGTGCTCTTCATTGGGTCCCCAAAAACCGAGCGTTACGTGACACAAATGTTAAATGAAACTGAAAGAATTTGCCGCTTCAGGATGGCGACTGCAGTGTTTCTAACGACCCCAGATGGCGACCGCGAGCAGTATAACGAAACTCGCTGAGCACTAAGTGGAATCGGGGATCAATTTAAAATGAGCGCTATAGCGAAGTAGCGCTAAGCAAAACACCATTAACTGCGGGTTGCCTGTACCTTATTTCTAGTCTGAATCTGCCTGGCTTCAACTCCAATCACTGGATCTAGTTATGCCTGTTTCTGCTAGATTAAATAGGCAACTATTTTCAGAAATGCTTTCCTGGGGTAAGAGCTTGAAAGACATGATCAAGTTACCTCTGATACTTCCCTTTAGCCGAACGGCTCTGGCCACTCTGCAAGGTAGGGCTGCCGGATTTCAGACTGTTCTTGTAGCTCTTTTCTGAATCCTTGAAGGTTTTTTAGCATGTTTTTTGAAATGCAGACACCAGAAATGGACACAGCATCCAGTAAAGGGCTCGCTCACAACACCACTGCCCTGCTGCAACTTGGCATCTCTCTCAGGGTTTGCGTTTGTCCTCTTGGCCTCAGCAATGCCCTGCAGTTCAGCGCGTATTGTGTTATCTGTACTGGCCACCCAGCCTCCTTCAGTCCCTGCTTTTCAGTACTGAGTCCCTCGTCTTACAAAGTGACCCATGTTCCTTGGTCCTCAGTGGGCATGTCTACACATTCATTTCTGTGCTTTAGGTAATGCGCATTAAATCTAGTTACCTCCATTGCGAGCTACTAGAAAAATGCACATTAGCCTGTTCTGATGTGCATTAACTAGAGAGCACATTTTTGTGATGTTTTAATGCACAGTAAAGTGCATGTGTAGACACAGCCTATATGCGGCTTCTCATTAGAAAACTCATAGCGTCCATTTTATGTACCTTGTCAAGCAACCCGGGTGAGCAGCAGCACTAACGCATCCCCGTTGTTATTCACAGCTCTCCCAGTGTTTGTGTCATCGACAAATGATTTTGCACGTCCTTCTACAACATCAGTCCGGGCACGGAATAGCAGCGGGCTGAGAACGGGTCCCTGCGTGCCCCCACCACAAGCACTCTCAGAGGGAAGATGATTCACTGGTTTCTGACCTGGGCTTTTCCTGTGCAGTTCTGCTGGTGTGACTGTCTTGTTCGGCTAATCTTCTCCTAATTTACCTCCATGGTGAGCAGGCTAGCTCTGCACTTTTTCAGGTGATCTGCTTGGCCTTCTGGGCAAACATACAAAGGAGCAAATTTTTACCACTTGTCTCTGCATATTCTGGGATTTTCTCACAGCATATCATTCCTGTGGGAACCTACCTGAATGGTGGGACTTGGGGTCACTTACAGACTCCCGTGATCTCGTTACTGGTAGCCAATCATTTCTATGGCTTTAGTGAGCCAGAGTGACTCTCAACACGTTTTCAAGGAAGCCGGTGAAAAAAATTCCCCGCTCCATTCCTGCAGACCC
>JAGPOW010001918.1:27204985-27230027 GCA_030014935.1 Caiman crocodilus
GCCCTGGGGACAAGGGGCCAGGACTGCGGTGGAAGCAGTGACTTGGAAGCAGCATCCTGACCCTCACGAACATGCGTGAAGGGATACGGCTGTGTTGGCAATGACCCAGAAGGCTGGCGAGTGGTTAGGTAGCCATCGTAACTACTGCCCCTGCAGGTATCAACAAGGGAAAAGGAGGTGGAAACCAGCTGATCGGTGCTGCGTGATGTTCTCCTTGGCCAAAGCAGGGCCAGGCTTGTGGTGCAGCATTGGGCTGACCAGTCATGGGTGCTGAAGACTTCCCTCCTCAAGGTGTGTACGCTTCAGGCCTCCAGCAGATGCTCATAGCTATTACCAGCTAGAAGCTCACAACTCCCAGTAGCCAGTGGCCAGTATCTCCAGTTGGGGTTGTCAGCTCATCTGTCTGAGCAGTTATCAAGCAGGTGTGTGCTGCTGCCCCAGATTATGAGCTGAACAATGCTTGGGAAGGTATTGA
The DNA here is from genome assembly GCA_030014935.1 of Caiman crocodilus. Classification (NCBI taxonomy): domain Eukaryota; kingdom Metazoa; phylum Chordata; order Crocodylia; family Alligatoridae; genus Caiman; species Caiman crocodilus. The sequence continues at coordinate 27,205,461 of JAGPOW010001918.1, forward strand.
TGGGTTAGCACAAGCTGTATTCCTGAACTGTTTGGGGCATTGATGGGACTCACATGCCTGTTATTTCTTGCTCTCCAGGGGTTTGTGAACAGGATGATAGCTCTCTCCATGGTACATGCTCTAGTGCTAATGTAGCATGGCTAGGACCCATGATGCTCCTACTGTGTCCAGGATCTATGATCATTAGAAAATCCCCTTTTTCATGCATTGAAAATAGTGGTTCTGGGGGCAAACGTTCTAAGATATTTGCAGTATGTGACTCTGGGAGACTGTGTAGGAAGCACGTGCTGGCCACTTGGACAGGAAAAAGGAACTGTTTGATGATACCACAGGCACCTGCCATCTGGCAGTAGAGCGTGTATTTGAAAAGCTGAAGGGACAGTGGAGGTGTCAGGGAGCAGATGGGAGCTTCTGAATATCTGCATTGTGTTAGAACTGCTTGCTGTGCTTTACACATTATCTGTGAAAGCAAGGGAGAGAGCCTTGCTGATCGGCAGGAAGCAAGGCGGAAAGTTTCTGAGTGGTCAGAGGGGTGCCTCTGCAACGTGTCCTGCCAGGTCAGGGCAGCATTGTGCCTCCTCCTGCGAGATGACAAAGGATTAAGCAAAGGAAATGCCTGGGCTTTCGGGGATGACTTTATTAGCAAATGGGACTCTTCAGCCTGGAAAAGTGCAGGCTCAGGGGTGACTTGGAGGCAGCCTATAAGTACATAAGAAGAGTGCATCAGGAACTGGGAGACCATCTGTTCACCAGTGTACCCCATGGGAAGACAAGGTCAAATGGTCACAAGCTCCTGAAAGACCATTTTAGCCTGGACATAAAGAAAAACCTTTTTACAGTCCGAGTCCCCAGGGCCTGGAACAGACCGCCTCCCCCCCCCCCCACTCGAGGTGGTGCAAGCACCTACTCTGGACACTTTTAAGAAACACTTGGACACCTATCTTGCTGGGATCATTTGACCCTAGCTGACTTCTTGCCCCTTGGGTGGGGGGCTGGACCCGATGATCTTGCAAGGTCCCTCTAGCCTTAATGTCTATGAAATTTATGAAACAATGTATGCAATTGGGGTTGATTTAATGAACAACTGTAATGTGCACACATGTTCAAATAATCTGGGAAAATTCTTTCAGGTCTGTTTTCCTGGTAGAGATACTTACCCAGAGCCACATGTATAGACATTTGAATATTGAGGCCCTGAAGAAGGGACAGCTTGCACTGCTGATATGGTGAAGCTGGGAGGGGAGAGAGGGGCTGTGAACACACCTCAGCATGCTCTGTGGGCTCCCTTAGACCGCCTGGCAACAGATGGCAGCAGTGCCTAATTGGCTGACCCAGACTGCCCATGGTCAGCTTGTGTTTCCCTGCAGCACAATGCAGGGATTGTGAAGGAGGCATGTCCTGCTCCCTGTTGGAGTGGCAGACTCCAGCAAGTGACACGCTGTCTTCATGGGAGGACGGGGGCTATTGGAGGACTATGTTCTCTTCTGAGAGAAGCCACAGCTGGTGCAGACATTTATTTTCCTGGGAGAAACTCTTCTGGGAGTGATTTAACCCTGGTTGTTCCCAGGTAATTTTTCTTATGGAGCAACGATTTTTGCTCTGGGAGAAAAAGCCTGAACATCTGTATGCTGATGGTTTCTCCTGGGAAAGCAGCAAATCTCCAAGGAGAACCTGAATGTCTACAAGGCCCAAGTCTTTCAACCAAGTGTAACTGTCCGTTTTTTCCATCACATGTAACAAGACAGTGGAAAGTTAAAACCCAAGGGAATGGGGCAGAAATTCCCAAAGTACAGAGTGTCCCCAACAGCTGTGGTGGGGAGATGTTCTCCTCCTCTTGTATGGGATGGCAGCAAAAGTGTGACTCCTGACATGCAGGATCTATAGGACCTGGCTTGGTTGGGGTACTACGTGCAGGGAATATGTCCTCAACTCCTTTGTCTTTTGGACTTCCGGTGGGTTGTTGTGGTGGGGTGTACCCAGGGAAGGGAAAGCCATTCAGAGACTCAGACTCCCCTGGCCACGACAGTGAAGTGCTAGGAGGACAGGCACGAGACCGCGCAGGTGGGGTTTCTGATCCACCTGTCGCCATACGCTGGCTGGAAAAGGCAGTTTGCAGAGATGGAGCCTCGTGATGGTTCTGCATTCTTGGCAGAGCGCGTTCCTCAGACGAAGTAGCTGAGGAAGGTGTTGTCTCGCCGGGTTAGCACAGTGCGGGCTCCGTCGGGACCGTCTGCAGCACGTTGTGCGTGCTGGTGGAGGTCCCTCCGCAGCGTGCTCAGCTTGGGCACCTCACTGGGTGTTGGAGGCCATCTCTGGCTGTCTCTGGTTGAGGGCTGGCTCTTGTCTGTTTGCTAGAGTCTTCCCTTGGCCAGCCTGTGATAGATGAGGTGGTGAATGCTTTACTGGAAAGAGACTTCCCGTGTAGACAAGCCCTTAGCAGAGGGAAAGCACACCTGCCCTGAGTATCACTAGCTCCACTGGTGTGTGCTGCTCCCTCAGTGCAAGCCAGGGGCACACATGAGCCTGCACGCCTGATGTTTTTCTAGTTTTGATGTGTGCTGCCTGTTGAAAGGGAAGGGTTGTTCCGGGTTTCTGACCTCGTTCTGACTGCTAAATGAAGGGGATTCCTTCAGATTTATGGTGTGTGAGCGAGATGAGAGGTAGCGCGCTGCTGGCTGACGTGCTGCCTTCCACGCCCGCGTGCAGAGGTTATTCAGATGCTGGAACGCGCTCTGCAGATCTGGAACATCTACTTCCTGCATTTCCCAAAATATCTTGCTTCCCAAACAGTTTCAGTGGCAACACATTGCTGCAAAACCAGGGAAAACTAGCAAATCCTGTTTGCGTGGGTGGGGAGGTTACCTAGTGCTTGACGGGGTAAGAATCAGGTATAAGACACAGGTGCCAAAGGACACTCTGATGTGTCTCGGGAAAGCAGGCTCACTTTGGAGAGGAAGTTTACTTGCTCACCTTGCCAGATCCAGATCGTTGCTGTGTGGCAGCCAGAATGGCTCCGGCACAAACACAGAGCCGCGCAGGGCCAGAGCAGCGGCAGAACTGAACACTTGATTTGGTTTCCTGCGCTGGCTCTGCCTGGATGTCAGAGGGAGGCATGGAGGAGTCCCTTCTTCATTCAGCGTAGGAGGTTTGGCGTCCGGTTGCAGCCGGCTGAAGGCAATATCATCACCGGTGTAGAGAACTTGAAGGCAGTGTAATGAATGGACATGAGTCAGCAATGTGGGACGTGGGTTGAACTTGTCCACGGGGCAGCTGCTGTCATTGTGAAGGCCCCACAGGGCCGGTTTGAGGCACAGTGACCCGTCCAGTTCAGAAACGGTCGAGAAGCACCCAGTAACAGTGTGGTCAGTTAGATCCTGGTTGACTGACGTTAAGGTCAGAGATGATGTTGTGATTGATTGTTGCTTGTGCTGACCATCCTTTATACCATCAAGTAAGGAAGGAGCGGTCAACGGGTTTTGAAAGGGAGGACCGCATTGGACCAAACTATTGGTGGGTGAAGTAGGTCCCATTGCACTGACAGCGCAGGATCGTCCCGGCGTCTGGCTAGTGAGCTGACTTCAGCGTATGCGCAGCAGAGACGAGGGGCGCAGTGTCACGGAGGGCTGGAGTGGAGTGGGGCACGATGCTCCTGGCACAAGACGCAATGTAGCATGCAGCTGCGTGGCCGCTGGTTTGCTGTGTGAGGACCGAGCCCACCCGGGGCGCAGTGTTCTGCACCTGAATTACGCGGTGCCAGGGCAAACGGCTGGAGCGGGGAGGTATTGCCACTGCACATGGGGCGTGCAAGTTTGGCAAGTAGGTTGTTCATTGTTTTGATTTTAAAGCAGTTTCTGGAGATGTCATTTGTAAGTTAAAGTCTGGGCAAGGGTGGCTCCAAGATAAATTGCATGAGTTTTGAATTTGGGAGGTTGACTCTTTAAGGTGATAGCGAGTTCACGACTAGTGCTGGCATTATGCAGATGAAAAACACTTGAGACAGTCTTCGAGATATTTGGTTTGAAGTGCCATTTTAGGCAGTACTCTGACATCAGTCTCATGTCTCCATCAAGCGCGAGTTCCACGTTTGAAAAGTCACGAGCTCGGGTAGCAAATGCATTGTCATCAACGTAATGTTGACCATCTCATGAACACGAGCCGTCAGCGCGATGCTGTGGTTAGCGGGGCAAACAACACGCTGGCATGCATCAGCCGTGCATCTCGTGTAAAACTAAGGAAGCGATCCTCCCGCTGTGCTCTGCGCTGGTGAGACCGCAGCTGGAGGGCTGTGTCCAGTTCTGGGCACCGCACTTGAACAAGGACGTGGAAAAACTCGAGTGGGTCCAGAGAAGAGCCCCCCGTATGATCAGGGACTTGCAAGACAAGCCGTACGAGGACCTGGGCCTCTTTAGCATAAGGAAGAGAAAGTCAAGAGGGGACTTGATAGCGGCTTACTGCTATATCAGAGGAGTGCATCAAGGGCTCGGTGAACAGCTGTTCACCAGGGCACCCCGGCGAAGACCAGGACCAATGGATACAAACTCCTGGAAGGCTGCTTTAGACTTAATACCAGGAAAAACTCCTTCGCAGTCAGGTGTCCCGAATGTGGAATAAACTCCCTGCAGAGGTGGTGCAGTCGCCTACCCCAGGGGTTTTCAAGAGGAGACTGGGCAGTCAGCACGAGTCATTTTAGTTGTGGGATCAGCTGTGCTAGCATGTGTCCCAGCACAGCTCATCCCCATTGACAGGCAGGTAGAGACAGCCTTTGGGACCATGTTCCTGCAGGATTGGGCAACTGCCGCTCCCGTGGCCCGATCCCGCGGGCAGCAGGCCCAGGTGCCTGGCCCCAACTCGGGGCGTGAGTCTGCTGGCGCAGAGCAGGGACCACCGTGAAACATTTGCCCTGGAATCCTTTTCAGAGGAGTTTGTGGGGCGCACCTCCGCAGGTGTGACACGGGGAGCGTTTCCTCGCCCTGCCGTGTGAAACACCTGCCCTGGAGATTCCCCGCTCCGTTCCTGCAGACCCACGCCCTGGGGGCGATGGGCCAGGACTGCGGTGGAAGCAGTGACTTGGGGGATGCCCGAGTCCCTTGTTCTGCCACGTGGCTGGGACCAAGCGTTCACACACCCTTTGCTATATCCCAGGACAAACCTACCGTATTTGTTGTGGCTGCAGGTTTTGGGCTTTGTCCCAGGACAGCTGCGAGGGATGACAGAGCAGTCTGTCCCACCACAAGCGGGATGTCTAAGCGCAGCACTCCTTTTTAATAGCGTTGAACCAGACCAGAAGAGAGAGGTCGGCAGAGAGGCTGGATTTGCACTGGAGCCATCCCCAAGACTTAGCCTGCCTAAGCAGTCGTACCAAACAATAGCTAAACACAGCAAGGGTGTCTCCTCATGTAGTAGAGTTAAGAAGATTTGAAACAGGGTTAGCTAGTCTGATCTGAATTGTAAAATGACATAAATACGGATGCACTTTTCTCTCCTTAGACTTCTAGTTTTGTTATAAAAGAAAAGAAGCCTTCAGCAAGAGTTCAAATCAACTGTTAGCAATGAAACAAAATGTGCCCTCCAGTGTGTGTGATTAGAAATATAGTTAAATGGGATTTTAATTGGTAATAAATATAAATCCTCCATGATCATCTGAAATCCAGTTGGAAATAAGAGACATGCTCTCTGCGTGGATACACACATCCATTCCTGAACGATGCCAGGACACAATCGAGTGTGCAGCCAAATCTCAAGCAACAGGAAACTTAAATAGATGTCCTTATAACCCCTGCAGCTGGGCACGGAGTGATGCTGCCCGTGACGGGAGAAGCTGTTCTGCAGCTCTCGGACAGAAGTGCGAACTCGGAGTGCGTTCCCTGGGGCAACAAATCCCACTGGTCCGAACTGGACAAGGGCAAGGCCGGAGTGGGGCCCGCTGTGCTGTTTGCCAGGAAGGCTCCACTGCAGCTCAGCCGTTTCTCTCCAGCAATACAAAGCAGCTGGGAAGCTGATGAGATCCTAGACCAGTTCTCAGTCAACGAATTCCCAGCTGAGTGGTGTGGGGGGAGAGGAGCTCTGCCCAAACTCCCACGGCATTGCTGTTAGTCGTGTCACGAGGCCAGAGCAGAACCTGGGACCCATCTCATCCCAACCAGAAGATCCAGGCAGTTCGTCCCCTGAAAAGCAACCCTGCAACAAGCCCTGGGCCTGCCTGCCCCAGCCGGGCTGAGTGACTGCCCGAGCCGGACTGAGTGAGACAGTCCTCGAAGCCACAGGCCATGCGCCCCGCCTGCTCCAGCCCCAAGTCCGACCCAAGCAGCCTTGTCTGGGCCGAGGTGGAAGGTCTTGCTCCTGACTTGCTGTGGGCTTCCTCGCTCGATCTTTGGTTTTAACTCCTGGCGCTGACTCCAGCTTCTGATCCTGGCAGGACCCCGGGTATCCCCTGGCTCTTATTTTCTGCTCTTGATCCAGGTTTGATCTCTGACCTGCTTTGGGTTTCTGCACCTGATTAGTCCTTGGTTTACCCTGGCTCTGGCTTTTGACCCTGGTCTGTCTTGGCGATGGTTACAATTTCTGGTTCCAGGTCTGACACCGGACTCCCTTGTACTCCCTGCTCGTGGGAGACCAAATGGACTTCACTGGCGCTCCAGGTGCCTAACCACTAGGCAAGACTGCCCGCGCCCCAGTCCTGAACAAGTCCAGTCTTCAAGGTCATATGATTCTGCCTTTCCAATAGAGACTGACTAGTACGGGCTTGTGTACACGTGTGGAATATCGCTATAATTTGTTACAGAGAAAACTAAAATACATGGGATATGTCTTAATTTGCCACAGAAAAAGCCATTTATATCGAAATACACCATTGCATGTGTACACCGTTACAAAATTTAATCATAATATGCTGCCAAACATGTACACTGTTACGCAATTAAATTGTTAATGAGAGCAATTGAACCACTAGAAGGGGCAATTTCCTTACATGCACAAGGGCCCCCCCCATGCCCTACCCCTAACCGGTTTGCTGATAAAGGAACAAGGAAAATCACTCTTCTTGTCCACAGGGTCTCCCCCGCCGAATGAGAATAAAAGCTGCTGGCAGCCCGTCGGGGATTTCACACTTTTGCTGAAGCAATGCACAGTCAGGAGTGGATGAAACAAGTCTCTAATTGCCGTTCCATAGTATGGATGGAGAAGGGGAAGTGGGAACGGGTGGCATAGCCGTCTCCGGTGCAGATTGCTACCCCTGTGCCATCCTCCGCCACCACCCCCCTTTCATCAGATCCTGGATCCACTTCTGTGCATGACTAACTAAGTGCTCTGGAGAGGAGTTCACTTCACCTGAACTCACCGCTTCACTGCCCGTATGGAAACAGCGCAGTCATCACCTGCACGCGGATGCCTGGGCCAGTTCACCTGAGCTGAGTGTTTGTTCTTGGCCCGGTGTAGCCTGCAAGGTGTTGCCTGTTTCCATGCCACACGAGCACGGGTTGGGGACGGAGCTGGTGGCGTCACCCTCTTCTCCAAACAAGGTGCTCCTGGAACACCAGGCCCATCAGGTGGCAGATGTTCCCTCGTTTGGGCACAGATGAAAACCTGCAAATAACACAAATGGTCATTTAATGGAAAGGTTATGCTTCAGGATATGTCACTTGTGTTTGATCTGTGGCCAAATCCCAAAGGACTCTGACAAAATGTTTAGACAAGTGGGGCCTGCATTTTTGGCAGGCAGGGCTGCAAGTTAGCCCTGGATTCTCCCTGAGTGCCACATTGATTCCCCTTCCCTTGCCCCATCTCTTGCTCTCCTTTCTGCTTCCTGCCCTGTGCCGCGGTCCAGCTTGTCCCCTCCCTGATCTGCCACGTGCCACATGTAGCAGCTGCCACTCGTGGCAGCTGTGTTGTGGGTTGGCCACCCCTGGTTTAGACCATCACAGATGAGTGAAGATGGAGCTATACCTCTCACTGCAGCCTGCAGCTTGTCACTTCCAGGGAAGTCACGTCCCATATTGTGCACGGCTGTTCCAGGAACGCAGCTGGATTTCTGTGCTCCGGTCCATCGCCTGCAGGCAGTGCACGCAGTCACCTTTGGCAGTAAAGTGTTTTGTCCAAAATGTTGAAAAGTGGCCTCTGATTTTAGTCTAAGAGGAGATATCCTGCACCCAGGTCTCTGTGTGAGCACCCAGAGCTTCTGCTGACTCCAGGTGAGATAATATACAACCTGGGGTGGAGGAAGAAAAGTCCTCCAAATGCAAGCCATGTTTAAATAAACAGGGGGGAGCTCACACCTAGGGCCTGCTACAAATGCCCCTCTTGCCTATGAGTCAATAACATTTTCTTCATGGATTCAAGAAGAAGCCCTCACGTCCAGTCAAATCAAAATAAAGAGAGATACAGATACTGAAGGGGACTCGGGGGAGCAGTTCTGGAGAAAACCAGAGGAATACTGTACTCGGCTTCCTAGATTTCATAGACATTCAGGCCGGAAGGGACCTCAGAAGATCATCGGGTTCAGCCCCCCGCCCCAGGGGCAGGACGTCAGCTGGGGTCACAGGATCCCAGCAAGACAAACGTCCAATTGACTCTTCAAGGAGTCCAGAGTAGGTGCCTGCACCACCTCCGGCAGCTGTCTGTTCCAGGCCTTGGGGGTAAAGTTGACAGTAAAGAAGTTGTTCCTCATGTCCAGCTTGAAATGGTCTTGGAGGAGTTTATGACCATTCGACCTTGTCATCCCTTGGGGTGCTCCGGTGAGCAGGCGTTCCCCCAGGTCCTGGTGCACACCCTCATGTACTGATAGGCAGCCACCAGGTCCCCCTGAGCCCGCGCTTCTCCAGGCTAAAGAGCCCCGTGGCTCTCAGCCTCTCTTCATAAGGCCTGTTCTGCCCTCTGATCACGTGTGGCTCTCCTCTGCACTCTTTCAAGCTTCTCCAGATCCTTCTTGAATTGTGGAGTCCAAAACTGGATGCAGTACTCCAGCTGCGACCTCACCAAGGCTGAGTACGGCCGGAGGATGATATCCTGGGTCCTGCTCGAGATGTGTCGATAGATGCAAGCCAGGGTTTTGTTCGCTTTGCCAGCTGCAGCATCGCATTGGTGGATCATATTCATCTTGTGGTCAATCCTGACCCCTAAGTCTCTTTGGGTCATGGTGCTGCCGAGTGTAACATTGCCAGGCCTATAAATGTGATGCAGGTTTTTTTCCCAAAGTGGAGCACCTTGCATTTCTCCATATTGAATGCCACCAGGTTTTCATCTGCCCACCTTGCAAGCCTACCAAGGTTGTCCTGGATCACCAGCCTATCCTCAAGTGTGGACACTTCCCCAAAGTTTGGTGTCATCAGCAAACTTAGCCAGTCCAATTTCGACACCTGTGTCCAGATTGTTAATGAAGACGTTAAAGAGTGCAGGTCAGAGAATGGAGCCGGGGGGACCCCACTGGTCAGCGAGTGCCCCGTTGATTCAGTTCCATCAACCACCGCTCGCTGGATCCGACCGCGGAGCCAGTTCCCCAGCCATCGCACTGTGGAGTAGTCGAGACCGCAGTTGTCCAATTTTTCCATGAGGACATCATGCGACACCAGGTCAAAGGCTTTTTTAAAGTCCAAATATATGACATCAACCGCTTCCCTTTTGTCCAGGTAATACATCACCTGGTCATAGAAGAAAATGAGATTGGTCAAGCAAGACCTACCCACAACAAACCCGTGCTGGCTGTTCCTCAGGATGCTGCCTTCTGTTAGAATGCTGCCTTCTGCTGCCTGTGAAGAATGGTTTCTTTGATAATTTTTTCCAAAATCTTCCCAGGAATTTAAGTCAAACTGATTGGCCTGTAGTTTCCTGGGTCATCTTTCCTCCCTTTCTTGAAGATGGGCACCCCGAGTGCCAGAAGTTCTCGAATATCCTCATCACTGGCTGTGCTATGATGCCTGCCAGTTCCTTTAGCACTCTTGGGTGCAGCCTATCTGGACCAGCTGATTTATGGGGGTCCCACCTCGCAAGATACTTCCTCACAAGATCCACGCCAGTGGTGGGCATCTATTCATCTTCACTCCAGTCATCCCGCATCATGTTGGGCAGGCTGGTCCCTTTGGGCTGGTGAAAGACCGATGCAAAGTAATCATAAAGCAGATTGGCTGGGTGTCAGTAGTCAGTTGCCCCAACTGGTTTAGCAGGGGTCCAATGTTGCCCTTGTTTTTCTTTCGACTCCCCACATATCTGAAAAAGGACTTTATATTGTCCTTGATTTGTGTAGCGAGATGAAGTTCAGTGCCAGCCTTGGCTTTTGTAGTTCGCTCCGTGCAGGTGTGGACCAGTGCAGTATACTTCTCCTTAGTGGTGTTTCCCATCTTCCGTCCTATCTCTCGCCTCTCTTTTTAGATGTAGGAGGTTCCTGTTGAGCCAAGGAGGTTGTTGAGCCCTTTTACCATCTTTCCTAGGGGTGGGGATGGACTCCCCTAGTGCTTCTAGGATCACGTCCTTAAGGAGCAATCACGCATCATGAACTCCCCTCCCTGTGAAATCATGGCCTTTCAGGGTGTCAAGAACAAGCTCCAGACCTTATGGAAATCAGCTTTCCTAAAGTCAAGGATGACTGCATTGCTGGCTGACTTGCCAGCTTTGTGATGGATAGTGAAAGCGTTCAGCTCATGGACACAGTCACCCAGCTTCCCTTCGATTCTTAGGGCACTGATTAAATCGTCCCTTTGGCCAGTGCCATGTCCAGCAGCACCTTGCCCCTCGTCAGCCCGTAAACTTCTTGAGACAGGTAGAGCTCATCCACGCGTGCAAAGAAGCTTTGTGACCGATCGGATTTGACCGAGCGCTCATCCCACAGGATGTCCAAGTAGTTGAAGTCTCCCATGATAACCATGCACTGGGAGCGTGCAGCCTCGACCAGTTCCCTGGCGAATTCTTGGTCAAGCTCTTGTTCCTGGTGTGGAGGTCTGTAGTAGACTCCTACCATTGTGTCCTTCCAGACACTGCCCTTTTCAGACCTGCAAAACACCAGGCAGGGGAAATCACAGTTGTATAGAGAGATTTTAAGGTACCTTGTTGAGCAAAGTGAGCACTGCAGAACTTTTAATGTTCAACCCATGTTGACAGACAACATTTTTGCTGCATTTCTCTTTTGCATTTGCTCTGCAAATATTCCAGGAAATGAGTTTATTGACACTGTCCCAGACAGAACATGTCTGAACTGAAAATCAAGAAAATGAGTGTTTAAATTCTTTCTTGAAAAGACAAGCTCTGTAAATCCCATCCTAAGGGCTTGTCTACACAAAGTCGTAGCTCTGATGTGAATTTAATTTGATTTAATTAAACCAGCGTAAATCCCTGGTCAAGGCTTAAGTTTGAGAGGGGCTTTCATTGTGGTTTAGTCTGAGCCAGACAGGAACAGGTTGAAACAGAAACAAAGCAAACCAAAACTGCCTTCCTCCTGCCTAACCGGCCCACGGCCCTCAGAAGAGAACAAAGCCCAAGCCCAAACACGCGGTGCCCACAGAGGGCTAGTTGGACGGGTGTAGCTTAAGCACCTATTCAATGTGTTACTATTTTAGTTAATAAGAAAAACAAGAAGGTGATACCAGGGCAACTTTCTTTGACCAAGTTCCCACACAGGGAACAGATCAGACTGTGGGGCCCACATATGCTAGCATGGGTCAGCCCGAGACCAGACTTGCTCCCTGTCCAGGTGTGTTCAGGTCGGGAGTCTTGATTCTGGCACGTGCCTCTCGCAAAGAGCATTCACTGCAAAGCACAGCCCTGCTCATTACTAGCGTTTATTCAATTTCCTCATGTATTTACTGTTTAATCCAATTATATACATATTGAGATAGCTAGGAAGGCAGGACTTTGCGGAAATTATTAAAAGCCTACAAAAATAAAGATATGCTTGCATCCTGAGCAGTGCAGAAGAGAGTTTGTATTATTGTCACATTATCACTGGTCAGGGAGTGGCAGCCTGTGGAAGGAAAGGACCATGGACTAGCTGACCGATCATGCTGTCAGTAACTTTAGACTTTTAAGCCCAGCTGTTCCACCGGCTCACTCCGTGACTGTAAACGCCGGTCTCGCACTGAGTGTATTTCGTTGCAGGCCCCTTACGACTGGCGCATGCGGTAGTCCTCCAAGCGATGGGTGCATCTCCCACGCTGCGCCGCAGTGTGAAGCGGAGCCACGGCACGAGCTGCGAAGGACCCAGGGAGGGGCCGCATTCGCCAGCCGGGAAGTCCTGCTCTGCGCTGGGATGGTCTGGAGTCGCACACTGGGCATGGCTTCGTGGCGGCAGGGCTGGGCTGCGGCTCCCGCTGTTCTGGGCCGCAGAGGAGCATGTAGGTGGCAGCGAGTCTGAAGCCTGGTCAGATGTGCTGAGGACCAGGCATTCCCCAGCCGGGCCCAGGCCTTTAAGCCCCTGTTCTCTTCCCCTGCATAGCTGTCCTTCCTGAACTGGAGGCATAATGAACCTGAAGAAAGGCATAATGTACAGTCTAGATGATACTGGGGTGCAAGATGCACGCAGCTCGATTAGAAGGCCCTGGCCTAGATGCAGAAATTAGAGAAGTATTTCTAAAGCTTGTGCAAAAACTCGTGTTAACTTCTACCTGTCCCCTCATGCCCGGGTCTGGTCCAGCAGGCTTTCCTGTCCCACAGCATCCCTGCCCACTGCTGCTTTATTTTGACTTGCCTGTGTCTCCTGTAACTCAGCCTGGTCAGGTTTAGTACCTTCTGGGGTATCCGCTGTCCAAAAACATTCCAGATGAAGCAAATTTGCATCCAAGTAAGCACCGTCCAGCACTCCTGTCTGAATGCTCTGCCCCCGGGCCCTGAGCTCCTCTCTTCTTTCACTGGCACTGGCTGCAGCTCCACAATCTCCTAGCCACCTTGGAAAGGAAAGTGAAGTCCTTTGCAGGTACCCTGCTGCCTTACTTACTGGCCCATCTCCTGGAGCAGCCCTGAGGCATAACCCTTCTCTGCCAGTGTGGCATTGAGATGCCCAGGTACATGGTGACATAAAGAAGCTCACACTAGATGATCATAGGGCTCCCTTGCTATCTGATCATCTATTAATTCACAACTGCTTTGGAATCGATAGATTTAATCCATGTGGAGACCATAATTTGTAAATTGGATAAGTGACATGATAACTAACATACTTCTAATGGCAACAAGGATGGGTAGAAGCAGGGTGCAGGAAGCATCCCCTGCAGTGGAATAAGGATGAACCTGTGTTGGTGTTGCTGCTTATAAGGTGCTGAAGCTTCACTCGACCCTTCAGTGCAACAGCATGATGTAGGTATTTTATGCATTCCTGCCTCTAATCTAATCTCACATGCACAAGTGTAGACACCTAGCTATAAAGGTTTGTCCCTTGAGTTAACTGTTCATGCAGATAAGCTCAGACTGTACAGAACACCAACCTATCTGCTTAATTTGACTCGCAAAGTTAAAATAGGCACATTATATAATGATGTTAGTCTTTACATCAGGAAATCAACTAAGAGGTTGTTAAGCTGCTATTATATAATGCAGTGCCAATAATAGAAAGTGTGGAGGAAGGTGGTGCAGCTGATGCTTGTTATATTGGTGGTAATTGTTAGAGGAGAGATTTATGGAAATATCCCGTGTCTGGTATTTTACAGATGCTCAGAAAGCAGCTGGGCACTGGCAGGCAGCACTGCACCTTGCTGCCCATCAGACTGTGCATCAGATCAAACCAAATAGACGTTCTGGAAACGGCTTGCAGGCTGCACCAGCCCGATATTGCAGTGGTGGTGATTTTCATTCGCTGTGGTTACTGGAAGATAAAGCTCACAGTTCAGTGGGGTTGTCAGCTGTTCCAGGCTCCACCAGCATCCTTCAGTAGCAGGCTAAAAGAAGGACCAGCTGACCTTGAACACGTGCTAATAGATTTCTATTTAAACAATTGCTGAAGCAACTGTGGGGTGCATAAAGTGCACAATTGCAGAACTCTGTAGACAAAGAACAATTCTGTCTTCCTCTGTGAAAACAAGGATGTTTTCTTCTAATGGTCACGCTCAGTGAGTCTCCACTAGCTGCGGAAACACAGTTACTTTTGATGCGTGCTCAGATCGAGGTCCAGTTGGGCTGAGATTATGGTTCAGTTTTGAAACCAAACAAGGGCTTAGACTGAACCATTTCTGAAACAAGGATTTTAAGTTAAGATGATTCACTGTAAGTGAAAAGGTACATGTTGAAAGACATGGGCAGGCTGAGGTAACTGGCTTCTCTGTGCAAGTATAGTTAAAATGATATAATGAGAGAGAGCTAAGATGGGTGTTGAATAGGCTTGATAGCATGAAGCTAAGCTGCCCTGACAATAAAACTTTGATATTGTTAACAGGAATTCATCCGTGTTATTTATAGGAGCTTAGAATATATTGTATAGGTTCCTGTAATTCATTAAACTTCCTTCTCCAGCTCATAGTGGCCATTTCTCATATACACACAACCATTAATAACTTATCCAGAGGAGATAATTACCAGGCAAAAATATTGCCTAAGCATTTTTATGTGACATACATATATATGCACGACAGGGTTTAGATGACACAATAACAACATTTTTATGAAGATAATAGATTTTGCCTTGTAAAACTCATTACAATTAGCTATCTGTCTGATTCTGTATCACAGAAGACGCATCTGGCTATAGGATCTTTTCCATTTCAGCAGTGGTCCCTGGCAAGGACAGGCTGTGATTTCCTTAGTCATATGCAATAGCATCTTAGGGTATAGACAGAGATAATCATTATCTTGATAGCAAATGATACACATATAAGTTCTTATAATGCAAGCATTATAGTTGTGTTCTACAGTGATACAAGGATAGCTAAATTGTTGCAGCTTTACTCCTATTTCTTTTGGTGTTGAAGTTAAAGTGATATAGTTAACTTGGGTGACCTCGGGACAGGGACACGATGAATTCAATATGGGCAAATGGAGGTTGCCTCTAACTAAAACATACGGTTGGTACTTTGAAAGAGCTAATTTCCCAAAGTTGGTAAAAATTATTAATGAAATGGATAGGAATAAAAATGTACTCCAAAAACGTTGAATAGAAATTAAACATTTTTCATGAAGCTCACTAGCCAGCCAAAATGTCCTGCTTTCACAGGTAAGAAAGAGGACAACTTCAGGTCTGGGTCAATGGGGAAATGAAGACAGCAATTACAAATAATAATGTTTAGAGTATGGTTGTATGGGATGTTCTGGATGGGAAGACTCCTGCCTCAGGCAGGGGTTGGACTACGTGACCTCCAGAGGTCCCTTCCAGCCCCACTTCTCTACGAGTCTATGATATAAAAGGAGAAATGAAGAAAAGGGAAGAAGCAAACAGTCAATATAAATTAAAAATTACATAGAATGAAAACTGAACAATTAACTATGTTAGAATAAAACCCAGGGCTGGTCAGGAAAGCTAAAGACAATATGAAAGAGTTTGTAAGGAAATCAAAATCATACTATAGCTATATTCCTATGCAATGATGAAGTAACAGGGTAGTCTGGCCCTTTACGGGAGGCAGACTGCTCCAGGATAGAGGTTTGCTTTACTTGCTTATTTGTTCGGACCAGGTAGTATTGTTTCGTGTTATGAGGACTAGTTGAGGGGCTCCCGAGGAAGCGAAACCAGACAGCAGGGCTGCAGGCCCCCAAGCCCGCTCACAGGCTATTGTTCAAACGTTTGCAATGACACAGAAAAGGCAGAGTCAAGAGCAACTTCCTGCAAGTACCATCAAAGAGCCAAGTGTGCTTGGGAAAGATGTAAGGATGGTTGTTCTCAGCGGTTGCTCTTCAGCTCTGTAACCCCCTCTCCCCCATCCCGCTGGAGACCTAGCACAGCCCAAGCCTGCGCGTCCTCCGGAAGCACTGCAGCACCTGCCCGCTCGCCTGGGTGCTCAGCAAGCCAGGCTAGGCTGGGGTATTGTTCAGGGAGTTTTTGGTTTCTGTTTTGTTTGAATAATCTACTTGTCTTTAGAAATTAATTTGTCCCTTACTATAAGCTACCCAGAGCTTTTGTTGGGGAAGGCAGCATGTAAATCTAATAAGCAAATAAATGTGCTCCAAACGAGGTTGCTGTGGTATATACGTTTCGTCTGCCCGATGACGAGAAGGCACCTGATGGCAGAGTGTTTAAGGCATCTCATAAGGGATGGAGAAGTGCAAGTGTGAGCCCTGCCCTGGACCTGTGCTGAAGGCTGTCCCCAGTTGACCCATCTGTAAAGGGGTTGCTGGCTGTTTGGGGTGGAGAATCGAGGGCTAGTAACACCACGCCTTTGTGGTGCGCGTTACAGAAAGTAGTGTGCTTTTACCATGCTAGCCGGATGGGCCATCTGGTCTCATATGGACCTTTGACCTTTTTATTCAGAAAGGAACAGAAGGATGTATCACAAGAAGATAATGAAGGGTGTTTCAGTCCATTAGTAACTAAGGAAGACAACAACCTGTAACTAGCAGGAATGCACTTTCAGACGGGCTGTCCTCCTCATCAGAGCCGGGCCCTGCTGCATGAGCACAGCACACGCTGCGGTAGCACAGACACCAAGACGGGGACTGGCAGTCCTCCATCATTTGCACTGAAGAGCCCGAGCAATTGGGTCAGGACACCTCTGGCCACTGACCTCTGTTGTGGGATACCCAGGAAATGGCTGAAGAGTGTTAATCTTGTGCTAAGATTACAAAAAAGACCAAGTGGGGTGACGTGGACAGTGATCAGCCGCACAGCCTGACATCTATCCCAGGCAAAATCATGGAAAATCTGATCCAGGATTCACTTAATAATGAAATTAAAAGATGGGAGCGTAGCGAATGCGGGTCAGCGTGGTTCGTGGGACATAGACCGACCTGACTTCATCCTGTTCTGCAGCAGCTGAGAGCACAGTGGCTGGTCTAACGGCTCCTCCTGTCTGTGCAGACTCGTGGCCTGCCCCTCTGCTAGCGAGATGCTGGGGGCAGCTGCTGTGTTGTGCTGCAGTCGTGGCGGGGAGGGACCCTGGGGAGGTCCTGCAAGAGCAAGGGCCTGCCTGCCTATATGGTGTGGAGGGGTCGGGAGCCAGTTTCTGTGATGTCTGGGCATGGTTCTGGGGTTGCCAGCCTGTCTCCTTGTAACACCATGCATCAGCTAGAGCATGGGGAAACCTCCTGATGCTTTTGAAGCCTTTTTAACCACTGTGTGAGGGTTTGTTTTAATGGGAGAGGACGTTGAAGCCATACAAGGCCATTAATGTTCCTGTGATAAAAAGCAATGATTCCCTATGCGGAAGCAGATTCTTCTTTGCTCTGTTTATTATTTGGTATTTTCCAAGGAAGTTTTAAGGGAATTCAATTTTTTGGTTTTTTTTAATATGGATTTTAGTAAAACTAAGAAGTAAAAAAAAAGAAAATCTGGGCCTAAAAAGGCAAGTGGAGGATTGGGGGATAAGGGTGAAAAGATCAAATAAGGAAAATAAATGTGGAAAAATAAAAGAAGTTTCAAAGATTTGAGAATGCAGAACTGATATGGGAATACATGTTTTAATTAGGATGTATGACAGGAAGTTTCAGGGATTGGGAAATACAGGACTGACATGGGAAGTGTCAGAAAATAATTTGTTTTGTTTCAGATTTACTTGCAAATCATACTGATGGCAGTTTCTGTAGGGCTGCGGAAGCAGTCAGTAGGATGATGGCATGTGTTAGCAGGTTTAACATATGTCAAGTAGTTTTAAAAGAGAACAAGATAGTGTAGTCAGGGATGTTATTTTGGGATCGGGGGTCTCCAGATGAAGGGCATCCTGACAGTCAGAGTCTCTTCTCAATGCTGCCTGGTGCTGTGATTAGGCAATATATTGTTCCTGTATCTCATGATCTTGCGCTAAGCATAATGCTTATAGACTTGTTTAATTTAGAACATAAATGTACTTGAATAATGCTTTTCTGGGAGTTTTTACCTGCTAGTAGTGTTGCTCTTACATCTTTCAGAGTCCACAACATAAAGCACTTCTGTCTAAAGCCAATTCCAAAGCTGAGCCCAGTGAAATAACAGTAGCAGAAGCAATTAAAAAAGAGAGAGAAAGAAAATAACTGAATTGGCAGTTATGCTTGGAGGGTTGTGAGGCATTAATTAGATGGCAGATTTGGCAAGCTAGCTACCTTAAATGTAGTCAGTTACCTTCTGCCGTGCGTGGTATTAGTACTGAAAGAAAACCCACTGCTCCTGGCACAACACTGCTTGCTCACCAGAGCCCAACTTCAAATTCATGTCGTCTTTGCTTACAAGTTGATGGTCCAGTCTTCTGCTACCAGACCTGGGTTGGCAACCTACGGCCCATGGAACAGATGTGGCCTGTTAAGGAAGCAGCTGTCCTTGCAGTGGTGGGGAACGGCAGCAAGAAGTCGTCCCCGTGCTGTAAGTTCAGCTGCCAGTGCCATTGGAATTGGCAGCCCGTGGCAGCAACCAGCTCGCAACCTATAAAGGCTTAATGTAAGCTAATGGCGCGGTTGTTTTCTGCTTTGTCCCTGACCGCGCATTCAGCTGATGCCTCTAAATCCTTGCAGAGCAAGAAAACTCTTTTAGTCCTTGTATTGTTTTCCAAGTGCCAAGTAGGGTCCTCTATTCAAAACTTCTCCAGGTGTCCTCCATACTTTCAGACTCTCATTTCCAGTGGGACTTTTACCTGCTCCATCTACACAGCTGGGGTGTTTCTTAGTTTGTTTTACCCCAGGCACCGTGGACTCTGCAGCAATCACTCGGCATCCTAGAGGCTGACAGAGAGGTCTGCTTCACTGAGGGTCTGTCTACACCAGCGTGGCTCTGACCAAGCTGTTCCCAGGCTTGTCCCAGTCACCTGCCGCTGTGAACATGCTCCAAGGCAGGAAGTACCCCCTGAGGCTGCTCCAAGGGGACCCAGCAGCTGCCCCCAGCACACTTCACACTAAGGTCTCAAGAGAAGCTGCTTGGGACTCCCCAGTGCAGCAACGTGATGCTAACAGTTTCCCACAGCCAAATTCTTACTTGAAGTACTAAGCCTGTCCAGTGGAAAGTCCTAACGTGTGGGGAAGAAGCCTTATATCCCCGCTCTCCCAGTTAGTACATACCAAATATACTTGTATTGTGGTTTGGGCAAAGCAATATCGGCAGTTTTAATTAAATAACAAAGACGTCAAGTAAGAATTTGTTTAGCAGTTGTCACCCATGATGGTCACTTATCCGGATATCGATATTGGCATCTCCAACGTTTAAAAAAAAGCCTGATGTAGAAATTGGGAAACTCACTTAAAAAATGTATGTGGTTGGGGGGGTTAAAGTAATAACGTGTAAGACTGTTCCTTTGTATCCTGACTTTTGAGCCTTCAGGAATCACTTGGGCTGCCCCCCCCCCCTTTTCTTTACAACCAAGATGATTAAGGACCCTTTTTCTTGTCTTAAGAGAAAGCTGAGATTCTCGCAGTTCCAGGAGTTTGCACTGTAAGAAAAACACTACCACAAAACTTGTGATAAAAACCACAAGAAACAACAACACTGGCACGTTTGGAGGGTGAGACCTTTGTTCTCCTTCTGCTACCTTTAAACTGTCTCACAGAGCTGGAGCAGTGTAAGTGTGGGGGGCAACAAGGCCTGCGTCTGGCTGGGAAAGGATTCCCCAGTATTACGTGGGACTATGGAAGATAATGAGGCTCCTTAATGCTCCCTTTGTGAGCCCTTGTGCTCAGTACAGCACAGCGAGGGGTCAGAGCACTGCAGAGATTCGAGTAAGCAGCGTGGACCACAGGACAGCCCTGGGAGTCTGCCATATGTTTGACAGCCTCCTCCATCCTTTTCCTCTCCCTCCCCGCCCCCAGGCTTTTAAGTGATGCTCTTTCTTCCCTGGAGGAGCAGCCTGGGCTGGGAAGGGAGGCTGAAAGCTGCTTTAGCTCCCATCCCCTGGAGCTGAGGTCTGTCTTGCATCTCCGAGAGCCATGGCACCAAATCTCACCTCAGACGTGCTGAAAAAAGTTCACTCTTCCTTTCATGCGGCTTTTCTCTTCATCAGAGCCAGTTAGTCCTAGGAATGCCTCTTTAACACTGAAGTTCGACGGTAGAACCGCAGCGCGTGACAATCTTGCCCCATGCAAGACAAAGTAGAAATAGTGGTGGTGGCAACCATCGGTCCTCCTGGATCATGGTGTATGCATGAGGGCCACCCAGAGCTTCGATGCATATGCCTGGGCAGGGATTTTTGGAGGAGTGGAGGCTGCCCAGACCTTCCGTCCCGCTTTAGGCCCCGAGACAGAATCCACAGACCAGACTGAGCCCAGGTGTTTGGTCTCTCCATGGCTGTAGTTGTCTGGAAATTGAACCCAAGTCTCCTGTGTGGTAGACAAAGACTCTACCACGGAACCACAGGGGACTCCTGGCCCAACAACACTCTTGCAGGTGCAGTAAGGTTCAAATGATTGCTTCCTGGCTTGTTGATCCATCACTCTGGCCTTATTTGAATTTTTCCAGCACCACTCAGCAAGGGGAGAGCGCGTCAGAGCTACGTATGAGACACTTATCATCACTCATAGCATCAGGATCCAATGTCATAAGATTCTTTCATTAAAAAAAATCCTGCTCAGATTTGGGGATTCCATTTACAAAGAAATGACCTTGTTGCTTATGGTGGATTCTTTTGCACAATCACTGGAGAAGCACGTGATGCATTTCTTTCCCTCTGCTCGGGCCACATTTTTGTCACTTAGCAAACCAACCTTACCTTGGCAGATCCTTTATAAATGCTAGTAATAATAGGCCTGCTTCCCTTCCTGTGTGCATGTTCCTCCCCCATGAAGAGGGAGGAAGCCCCCCTTAGGGTTCATTTTATTGCTGCTGGAAATGGGGATTGTGTTAGAACTAATGAGATCATATAACAGGGGCTTCTACTGCTGTCTCCTCCCAGCAGGGACTTCTTTAAAAAGCTTGGACAAAGGATGTGTGAGCCATCACGACTCCGATACCAAAGGTCTGCAGGCAAGAGTACAAAAATCTGCCCAAAAGAGAATGAGAAATGCACGTCAGTAAAAGTAAACGTGTAACAGTAAATTCCTCCCTCGAGAGTGGTGGGCATGGCACTCCCCCAGAGTCTCTTGAGCATACATTGACATTTCATAGAAGCAGGATGTTGGCTGCTGTGGCTCCCCGGTTTTACTCGTGGCAGGTGTGGGTGCAAGGTCTGTGTCATGTCAGGGTTGATGGTCATCTCGTGTGGAGTTGAGAGTTATAGGTTTGCCTGGGTTGGTTTGGACAGGGCTGATCCTGCCTCAGACCAGGGGGTTGGGCTAGGTGTGACCTCCGGAGCTCCCTGCCGGCCTCACTGCTCAGTGATTCTGTGAAAGAATTTGTGCAGCTGTAGATTAAGTGGGTATTTTTACACAATGTTTTCATTACCACCTAGCACAGGGATCTGCAACCTGCGGGCTGGATCTGACTTGTAGAGCTGCCAGGGGGAGAAGCACCAGAACCAGATGCTGTTCAACACTGAGAAGTGTAAAGCGCTCCATCTGGGGAGGAAAAATCTGCAACAAACTTATAGGCCGAAAGGGACCTGGGTGGGTCATCATTGACCATAAAATGAGCATGAGCACCAGTGCGATGCTACAGTTAGCAGGGCAAACAATACTCTGTCATGCATCAGCCGATGCATCTCAAGCAAAACTAAGGAAGTTATTCTCCCGCCCTACTCGGCATTCATGATACTGCAGCTGGAGTACTGCATCCAGTTCTGGGTGCCACATTTCAGGAAGGATGTGGAGGAGTTGAGGGAGTCTAGAGAAGAGTCATTCATATGATTAGAGGCCTGAAGAGCAAGCTGATGGATATGGGACTGTTCAGCCTAGAAAAGAGAAAACTTCAGAGGGATTTGGTGACAGCTTACAAATATATCAGGGGCGAGGTGAACAACTATACACCAAAGTGCCCCAGGGGAAAACCAGGAGCAACAGTCATAAATTCCTAGAAGAATTTAGAAGAAGGTTTAAGACTGGATCTAATGAAAAACTTCTTCACAGTTCGTGTGACCAGACTCTGGAATCGACTCCCAGCGGGGTGGTGGCACCTACCCTGGAAATCTTCAAAAGGAGACTGGACGCACGCCTTGCTGGGGTTATTTGACCCCACCAGTCTTCCCTGCCAAGAGCAGGGGGGCTGGACCCGATGATCTCATGAGGTCCCTTCCAGCCCTAAACTTCTGTGAATCTGCGCCTCCTTCACTGTAGCTTCCATCTTTCAGAGGCCCAGAAAGTCCTAATTTGCAGGTTATATTATATTTACTTCCCAGATTCTGCATTAATCTTGCTCAATTCCCTTTTGAACCCAGTCAGATTATTTGCCTCTACAACTTCTTGTGGCAATGAGTTCCACACGTTAATTACCTGCGGTGTGAAAAATATCTTCCTTTCCTTTGTTTTGGAGCTACCTCCTGATGATTTCTTTGTATGTCCCATCACACTAGTATTGTAAGAGACAGCAAATCCATATGTGCTTTCTCCATGCCCGTCATGTTTTTATAGACAGAAAAACAGAACATAAGAACTGCCACTTACTGGGTCGACCACAGGGGAGGTGCTAGGGGTGCTTGGGGGCTACAGCCACCCCAAAGTTTGCCACCCTCCCCGTGCTGTCGCCACCCACAGCTGAGCCCTCCCACCTACCCCGTGCAGCTGACTCGACCATAGGTCCATCTTGCCCCGTCTCCCGTCACACGGGGCAGAGTGCAGATGCTGGAAGGGGGAGTGAACTGGGTCTGACCTGGGTTTTCCTGTTGTTCCTCTCTCTTGCAGCCTCCAGCATTTAAGGTCTAGGAGGTTCTGACTGAGAGGCTGTACATCTGCCATAGTCTCCCCTGTCCCCTGGCTGTCTCTTCTATGAATCCTGCACATCATGCCGACCAGTACTGTCTTGTGTATGGTGCTGCCCCATCTGCCTCTCCTCTCATCTCCTCCTGTTGGTTCCCTGGGGCAGGGTCTGTCTTGCTCTGTGTGTGCAGCACCTATCACGATGAGGTCTCAGCCCATGACCGGGGCTCCCAGGAGCCACGATGAAAGTACAGTACCGCTATTCCTATGACTACAAGAAGGAACTGCTGTTCTAAGGACAGAAAGCCAAATTCTGTCTGGCATTTAGAAATAGTTTGCAATGTGAACTAATATGACATCAAGGAATTGGATGCAGTATTGTTTAGTCATTTAGATTCCACATTCCCTTTTTTTCCCTTCTTCTCAGAATCAGCTTTCACAAAATCTAAGATTCTGTCATTTTCAATAAACTGACAAGGGTTTCCAAGAAAAAGTCACCATTTCCCACAATTGCAACAGAACTGTAGCTGAGACATCACAGACTTTCCCTGGGCTTGGGACAGCCGTGGCGCAGTCCGGCAAATCCCTAAGGGTGCCGTGCAGGGTCCGAATTGCACTTTGACTCTGTGGGGGGTGGTCTGCAAAACAAATGGGGCTGCCCATCATGATGCCCTAATAAAACCGAGACACCTCCCCCTGGTTATGATTTTAAAATTTTAGAGGGGGCTGTCATGTCCTATGGCGGGGCTCAGCCCCACTGAGCTACCCCATAATTTGAGTGCTGGTGCAGTGGCATGGCTGCACCCACCTTTGGCGTGGATCGCACTGTGGGGGACTTCTTAAAGGCCCTAGAGCAGGTGAAAATCCTCCCTCCCCCTTCCTGCTCAAAGGCACACTGCCTCCCCCTCTCCTGGCTTCCTTCCTGCCCTTCCCTGCTGTCTGTCCTGGGGATGGGAAGCGCTGGAGCCCTTCCTGGTCCCGCGCAGGAGAAAGAGCAGCAGGGATGGCCGGGGTTCCCCCTCCCTGCCTGGGCCGGCTGTGGGGAACTGCTCCCTGGCTGCCCTGGTGCTGCCGGTCCCCTCCCCGCTGAGCCCAGCCCCCGCCCAGCCAGGCTGCCTCCAGCTCCCCCCACAACACGACTGGGAGAAAGGGCTGCGGGTGGGGGTACAGGCAGGTCGGGGCTGGGGGAGGGGAAGCAGGGGAAGGGGGGCTGACACGCGCTGGCTTTGGGCACTTACGCCCCGGAGGCCCGTGCTAGGCAGGCTGGGCTGCACTGCGGGGCTGCGAGGGCTGGAGCAGCGGTGTGGCCCCTCGCCGTGGGGGCCTTGACCCGCACCCCCTGGGTGTGCCCCGCCTGGGTGGAGAACAGGTCCTGTCCTGGAGGTAGGGCTGCCGGCGCCGTCTGTACCTGCCCCGGGGCGGCCTGTGCCACGCCACGCCACGCCACGCCAGCATGTCCACAATGTGCCATGCCAATGCGCCTGTGCCACCCATGCCAACATGCCCGTGACGCCCGTGCCAGCATGCCTGTGGCCGCGACGCCTGTGCCACCCATCCCAACGTGCCCGTGATGCCCGTGCCTGTGACACCTGTGCCAGCATGCCGGTGGCTGCGGCCCTTGTGCCAAGGTGCCCGTGATGCCCGTGCCAATGTGCCTACGTGGCCGCGACGCCCGTGCCGGCTGCCCGGGGCGGGGGCGGGGGCGGGGGCGGCTGCCCGGCTCGTGGCGCTGCGGCGGCTGGCGAGGCGGGGCGGGGCGGGGCCTGCGGGGCG
>JAGPOW010001918.1:27233513-27248352 GCA_030014935.1 Caiman crocodilus
GCCACAGCTCCCCATCTTTTTAATGAGGCTGGGGTGAGAGACCATGTCAAATGCCTTCCTGAAGTCAAAAAAGACTACGTCGACAGGGACGCCCACATTCGTGGATATCCTGGCGGGAGGTTTAGGAGGAGCAGAATAACCTTCAGTTTTCCCAACTTGAAAGTTTGACTTGAAATGTTTGCTTCTATTTAAATTGATTTTTTTTAGTACTTTAATATCTTTGACCCAACTTATTATGTACCTAAAAAGTGAGATATAGTAAAGCATGCTATGATTTGCGTCTGCTCCTTGACTTTTACTTTTTTTTTTTTTACCTCCCTGCTGGCCAACAAATATCTGTCTCTTTGAAACCTCAATATTGTACGTCTTAAAAAGAGAAAAATTTATATTTGGCAATAACTTCAACCATTGTGAAGATAAGAAATGGCATGCTCAGTACCAAGTCAGATGAAAATTACATTTCTGGGAGGGCAAGCTTAAGACCCCCAAATCTAGTAAGGGCGATTAAACAGGTAGACAACATTTGCTCAGAGTGTTCTGTGAAACCATCTGAATTTAGGTATTCTTGCAGTATTTCTGGGAAACCATTCTTATTGGATTAATTATTCCATAGCAAGATTTAATGGCGTCTAGTAACTTCCTAACTAAAGTAGTATAAATAGTGGCCTTTAATGGAAGTTGGAAAATGAGTGGCACAGTTTAAATTGGCATTGATGATGGGTTGGTGTGTATCACTGTTATAGCAGTTTCCTTTTAGTTTGCATTTTTGTAATTGTAAGTACAGTAACTTTTTTTTGTGACTATTCCTGAGTAACTTGTGTTACGATGATTACAATTTAAGTTGATTTTGGTGCTAATATATCCAGATAAAGGGAGAGTAAGTAGGATTTTAAACTGAGTTTGATAATTTGATATTCATCCCAAGTTAATTACATTTTTAAGAGGCACTGTCTCTAGGCCACAAACAGAGAGACACTTTTTGAAGTACAGGTCTTTGTTTAGTTTTGACTTATAAACTTCAGAGGAAAAGATGTATCTAGTTATACAGTAGGTTAGATTCTACAAAGCAATTTTTTTTTCTATGTATAAAGTTGAAATTATTGTTTTGGGGGGTTTTTTTTTATACTTTAAGACCTGCCTGGACTTTCCTTTTTTAGCATGCCAAATTGTAATAGTTCTCTTGAAATTAAATATACTCATTTATGCCTGTAACAGGAGACAGTTTTTCTGTTGGCTAAGGCATTCCTTTTCGTTTTGTCAGTGAACACTAAAAATTATGCTGCTTTTGTTCCTATTTGAGGGTGGCGGGAAGAATTATAGAAATTCAAAATGAGTGGTTCTTTGCTTCTTTATGCATCCGTTCTGGATTATGCAGATTTTCTGACCTCAATTATGTAAAATGCTGGCTGTTCCTAGATCAGTTGTACTCAGCCGCTTTCAGGGTCATAGTACACCTTCTCCCCTCTTTTAAATGTGGCTGCATCCCCAGCTGAGAACCACTGTTTCTGCTGCTTTGACTGGCCTTGGTGCTTCTCAAATGATCCTGCTGCCTCTTGATGAAACTGCCCCAAATGCTTGCTGCCCAGCCAGCCTGAGAAGGGCTGTGCCACGTGTGCATGCTCCTTGTCCATTAAGGCTCTCTAATCAGCCTAACACTGTCTTGTGCTTTGTAACCGTACCTGATCCGGTGCTGCCTGCACTCCTGAAAACAAGTGGATGGGATAGTTCCACCCATGTCTTGCTTTCTGGGAGGAGTATAGGGGGCACTGAGTGAGGAAATACTGCCCAGTGCCAGGTGGCTTTTGCTGCCTGCTTTAAGGCTGATCTAAGGAACCCTAATGCAGGGGGAGTGCTTGGGATAGTTTTAGCTGGCTGCTGTGGCATCCCTGTCCTAGGTGAATGCTGCCTGCAACTTTGGAGCCTACCTGAATCTTGATACTACAGATAGACTTTGAGATGGGAATGAGAGTCTTCACAGAACAGCAGAGATTGCGTATGGTTTTCTGTTGAGAAGCTTGGTCTAGCTGGGTTATCCCTGTCTCCTGGAATAGGTTACAAGGGGTTCTGTCCTTGTACCCATTTTGAAATAATCATTTGATTCTGCAAAAGATGGAATCATTAATCTCAAAGATCCCCACAGCTCTAGGAACGCAACCATCTCTTCCTCTCCTCTACCCTTCATGCACCTTGTCACCCCAGCATTGTTTGAGAAGGAAAGGTCTATGCTGACACTATCCCCTTTCACCAGCCTCTCTCGATCCTTGTCTTCACTGGGGGGGAAGGGGATGTTAATGAACATGTTTAAACCCTTCCTTCCAGTTGTAGACACAATCCTACTTGCTTTACCAAAAAAGTACTTGTTTTGTCATCCTCCTATAAATGTTTCTCTTCCATGACTAGCTTTGGTGTTTGCTTTCTTGTTCTTAGCCTTAACAAATAAGTGTCATGGTACCTTACCGAAGTCTGAATAAATTCATTCTGGAAGCATACATGTTTTTCTAGTGCTGAGGATCATTAATTGCAAGCCAGTAGATGTGGTCCATTTTTTGGAGTCCTTAGTCTAGGTGTCTTCATAATTAAATAAGACTAAAATTATGAAAAGGAATTGAGAAATAGTGATGGAATATTGGTCTTTTCTGGCTTTTGAAATCCTATTGCATGACTTTCTGTGGTTTCTATGGTTGCCTGCAAAGCTGTGGAAAACCAGGGTTTAAAATAACAAGTTCTGATCACTCTTGCTGGCAACTTCTGGGAAAAGGCAACACAGAGTACTGGAGCTGGCTGTAGGCACTTCTTGCTTGCTTGCATTGTTCATCTGCATTGGAGGAAAACTTAGAGTGAAAAAAGCAAGTGGTTGAAGAACAATGCAAGAGATTCAAAAGTTTGCTGACAGCTGTGACGTGCATAGTTTCTTCAGCACAACCAAAACTGTTGGTCACGCTTGCAACAACTGTCCTTCTGAGGTGATGGAACAACCGTTCATTTAAAGCTAACTCCAGTATCAGCTCCTGATGGAAAGAGCACACTTGAGCTCCTGAATTAAGATTCTGCTGTTGAAGACAATACCCTCAAAGCCTTCTACAACACCTCCATTAAGGGTTAACTTGTAGATCCACCAATTTGGCAAGAGGTTTTAAGAGCCATTAAGGAGATGAAGAGAAACAAAGCTAAGTCATTATACCTGGAAGCATGAACAGATTCCCAGTTTCATAGTTTGTAGGATCGGAAGGGACCTTGACAGGTCATCATGTCCAACCCCCTGCCATGGCAGGAAAGAGCACGGGTCAAACAACCCCGGCAAGGTGTTCATCTAGCCTCCTTTTGAAGACCCCCAGGGTAGGAGCCAGCACCACTTCTCTTGGAAGTTGGTTTCAGGTCCTAGCCGCCCTGACTGAAGTAGCACCTCCTGATATCTAGTCTGAATCTACCCTCTGCCAGCTTGTGGCCATTATTTCTAGTCACTCCTGGTAGTGCTCGGGGGAACAGGAACTCCCCCAATGCCTGCTGGTGCCCTCTGACTAGTTTGTAACAGGCCACTAGATCCCCCCTCAGCCTTCTCTTGTGCAGGCTGAACAGGTTCAGGTCCCGTAGCCTCTCCTCGTAGGGCCTGCCCTGCTGCCCCTGATCATGTGGGTGGCCCTCCTGAACTCGTTCCATGCTGTCCACATCCCTCCTGAAGTGCAGCGCCCAGAACTGGATGCAGTACTCCAGCTGTGGCCTGACCAGTGCCGCATAGAGGAGGAGGATCACCTCCTTGGACCTGCTCGAGTTGCAGCTGTGAATGCATGACAAGGTGTGGCTGGCCTTCCTGACCACATCCCCACACTGTCAGCCCGTGTTCGTTTTGGCATCAGTAATGTTCAGTGACTTGAGAGGTGCCAGAATTCTTGCCATATTCAAGAAAGAAGATTATTGCATTGCAGCAATTATTGTGGTATTGCACTCGAGTCGATAGCTGGGAAGATCCTTTCCCACATGCTTTTCAGGAGACTGTTTTCTCACTGAGGAGATTCTACCCAAGTCCCAATGTGGCTTCAGATCGTTCAGGAATTGGCATAGATGTGATCTTTGTTGCTAGACAGCTGCAGCAGAAGTGCCATGAGGACCTCTCAGATCTTTACATGAGCTTCATTCGCCTAAGGATTTCGATTCACTCAGAGGCACCATGGAACATCCTGATGAGATTCGGATGCCCACCAAAACTTGTTACCTCTATTGGACATTGTCACAATTTGACAGCAACTGTCTTAATAAAGGGTTTGGAAACGGACCCTTTTACTACAAGAATTAGAGTCAAGCTAGGGTGTGTGATTGTACCACCACTCTTCTAAATCATAGTTATTTTGCATCTTGTTGCTGATGGACTTTGATCTGGAGTCAGGATCCAGTACTGCATAGATGGGAATCTCTTTAACATCAAAAGATTTACATTCCAAATCCAAGACCATGCCTCCGTTGCTGACTTTCAGTGTGCTGGCAACTGTCATGTGTGCCCACTCAGTTGACCTCCAGGTTACTTTTTGACTGCTTCTGTGGAGCATATGAAATGCTTGAGCTCGCTATCAACTTCGCTAAGACCAAGTTCCCTTATCAACCCACCCCAAACCAACCAGCTGCCCCTCCACATAATAAGGGGCAGTCCTTGAAGAATGCTGAGCATTTTGCCTGCCTGGGTGACCACTTTCCCCCAAAAATAAGCATAGACCACATGTTCAGCTCAAGATGATATCCTCCAGTGCTGTCTCTGGACATCTCTGAAATAGCATATTTGAGGATCGTGACATCAGGACCCAAACCAAGCTTCTTGCCTACCTGGTTTGTGTCATCTTTACCTTGGTGTGAAACTTGACTGATGTATTGGAACCCCCTGAAAGCTTTGGAACTTCGCCATGGATGTCTACGGCAAATCCTCTATCAGTTAGCAGGCTAGAAGAACAACTGCCAGTGCTGTAGTTCAAACAAACACCACTAGCATTGAAGCCATGTTTGTATGGCACCCCATCCATCAGATAGGTATCCCTATGACACATCCTAACAACCTGACAACTGATCCTTCACTCCCAACTCGCCAGCGATCACTGCTTTAGAGCCAGGCAAAAGAACAGATTCAAAGATGCCTTTGAAGGCCAATCTGAAGTAGTGCAGTATTGAAATCTAACTGGCAGCCTGGAGCCCTGAATCATCCTCCATGGTACCATAAACTATGACAGGGCACTGATTTTTCTAGCAAACTTGTTTCACTATGGAGGTGGATAGATGAGAGAGACAGAGGAAAGAAAAAGCTGTGACCTGACATCACCAGAGTCTGCTCCTTCCTCCTAGAACTATTCGCCATGTGTGCAAAGTCAGACCTGTGAATTGTGTTGTCCTTCTCAGTCAGCTGTGGACTCGCTGATAACCTTCCTGTTTACTGGAAGACCCTCATCTTCCTATTGAGGGACCATTGCCCGTGCATCATTGGTTTATGTTGGAAGGTTATCTTTGCATTCATCAGAACTGGCAGTTGAAGTTCATATTTTCTTTTCAAAAGGAAGCTCTCGCTATCCAATGTGAGCTTTTTTTGTGGTTGAGTGGATTTTTTATTTTTTTTTTTTCAGTTTTAATAACATTTTAGCAAGGTAATTCTTGATGTCAGGACTAGCAGACTGACAGACTAATTGACAGGTTCATTAGGTGATATGTTCAGATGATCATGATTTTAAAGTTTATTACCTTGAGAATTGAGCCTGCCACAACCATGTTCCACACACAATTATGAACAATGATAAAACTGTTCTTTAAGCTTTGGCTAGCTGAACCTGGTGCTGTTTCACTGCTTAGCTTGGAGGCAGAACAGTTTGCTTTACCACGGCTAATGATGGTACTCTATTGCCTCCAGGCGTGTTGTAGCTAGCAGTTAATATTCCTGCATTAGCTGACTGTACAGGGAGTTGTCTGCAGTGGGGATTTTGCACCACTCTTGGCCATTCTGTAGAGGGAGAAACTTAAATTGCCTTGCCCAATATGATACAGCAGGATGATATGTTTTAATCACGTTAGCGGGTGTGTTGAGGATTTTTGTTATTGGCGTAGTTCTGGATGACTGGAAAAGGGGAAATATACTGCTAATCCTTTAAAGGGAAGAAAGAGGATCCAGGGAATTACAGCCTAGTCAGTCTGTCTGACCTTGATACCTAGAAAGATTACGGAGCATGGCATCAGAGAATCCATTTCTAAGCACCTAACGTAGTGAACAGGAACAGCAAACATGGATTTGTCTAGGTCAAGATGTCCTTGATGAACCTGATTCCTTTTATGACAAAGTGACAGGCTTTGTGAGTGGGAGGACAGCCATGTCTGATTTATACTTTGACTTCATCTAGGCTTTTGATATGGTTTCCCATGACACTCATGATATAAGCTAAGGAAATAGCCTAAATAACTCTACTGTAAGGTGGATCTTCAACTGGTGGGATCATCATGCTCAAAGAACAGTTATCAGTGGTTCAGTGTCTGATTGGGAGCTGGTAGTTAGTAGGGTTCATAAGCTGAATAGGAGACAGCAGTGTGCTTTTGTTGCACACAAGCCATGGCATATTGGGTATTGTTAACAAAAGCATTGCTTGCAAGTCAAGAGGCTTAACTCTTTCCCCTCTCGAGCACTGATGAGTCTTCTGCTGGAGCACTGAGTCCAATGTGGGGCAGCGATCTTCAAGAAAGGGATGGACAAACCAGAAAGGGTCCTGCAAAGAGCAGCAAAAATGATTCATGCTCTGGGAGACATGCTTTACAAGTAAAGACTATAAAAACTGAGATTTTTTTTTTTTTTAATTTTATTTTGGAGAAGACTGAGGAGGATTCAATAAATCTTCAAATACCTGAAGGTTCAGTATAAAGAGAATGGGGATAGTTCCTTGTGGCAACAAAGAATAACTTGACCTTCAGTTGTAAGAAGGGAAATCTGGGTTGCATATTAAACAGAACTTTTTTTCCCCCCATAAGAGTGATTTAAGCATGGGAGCAGTCTAACCAGAGAGCATCTCAATCCTTGGGCACTTGAAAGAGCAGGTTAGATAAATGTGAAAAAATACTTTAACTTCTGGGGAGAAAAATAAGAAATGAATACCTGAGCTTTGCTTTTAAGGTGACTTGCAGGAGTTCAGAACCTCTCAGAATTGGCCTTTTAATCTGTTAGACATATATAAAAATGAGCCCACTTGCCTATTCTTTCCTTATGCAGTAACTTCACGTTTAGGTAAGCATGTTCCCACAGTTCAGGTAGCTACTCCTAGCATCTTGCAATTCCTAGCATCTTTAAGTTCATCACGGGGGCACAGAAGGGAATTAGTGAAGTTTTATTCACCAAG
Organism: Caiman crocodilus; assembly: GCA_030014935.1. Taxonomy (NCBI): domain Eukaryota; kingdom Metazoa; phylum Chordata; order Crocodylia; family Alligatoridae; genus Caiman; species Caiman crocodilus. Next base: position 27,240,860 of record JAGPOW010001918.1, read on the forward strand.
GTGCACTTGGGGGTGACAAGAAATAATGGCCACAAGCTAGCAGAGAGCAGATTTAGACTGGACATTAGGAAGAACTTCTTCACAGTTTGAGTTGCCAAGGTCTGGAACGGGCTCCCGAGGGAGATGGTGCTCTCCCCTGCCCTGGGGGTCTTCAAGAGGAGGTTGGATAGGCATCTAGCTGGGGTCATCTGGACCCAGCACTCCTTCCTTCCGTACAGGGGGTCAGACTCGATGATCAATTGAGTTCCCTTCCGACCCTAGCATCTATGAATCTTGGGCCTTGTTGAGATTAATAGTTGCACTGGCCTAATTTTAAAAAAGTGATTAAAACATTAGCTAAACTGGTGCAAACCTCCTGTAACTTAGTTAAGCTAAATCCAATGTAACAAATGTAAATCAGTGTAAACAAAATTAATTTGCATTTGGATTATACTTAAACCTTTTCAAAAGCAGATTTAAAAGCAATTTAATATTAAAACAGTACAAGTATGAGTATAGTCATAGTTCAGAATTTTCTGGGATCTGTTTTTGTGTTTTTCCTTTAGAAATATGATGCAGCTTAAGTCTACTTTTTAATTTTTGGCCTGGCTAAATAACGAAAAATAACTTTAGGATAGAGAATATCATCTGACTTTGTTATAACCCTTACCTATAGTTAAACTAATATTAAAGATTCATATATAGCAGGGTGCACTGTATATTTTACCCATGATTTAAATCTGTAAGCAGGAGAATTGTATTTAAACTTTTAAAAATGTTTTATGCTCTTTTAAAGAGGAGCTAATTATGGCTTGATATAACCACTTGGTGTTAACATGTAGATTTGCAGTGTTTTTGGTACAGTTTGTTAATAGAAGGATACAATTATTTTAAGCAGCATTAGATTTTGCATTTTTTCTACATAATGAAATTATTAAGATTATGATGAATTTAATTTCTTTACTAGGTTTTTTTAATTCTCTCTTTGAGCTGAATTTGAATGGAAAATGGAACACAATTTAATGTACCGTGGTAGATATAATGAAACCTGTCTAAAATGCTCTCTTTAGTTTCCTGAGTAACTTTTTCAAAACACTGTTTCCATTTTAAATTGTTTCATTAAGGGAAACATTGCTGCTAGTTAAGTAAATGGATTTGGTTCCTCTCCCTGTTGGAAGTTCTGGGTTGCAGGAAGGGGCTTACCTGGATTTTTCAGAAATAGTTTGGGTGCTGCTGTCCTGTTCACTTCAGTGGGAGTTGAGCACCTAATCAGCTGGACAGGATACTAGCGACAGCATGCTTTCGTTATGCAATTAGGTACAGAAATCAGTGTGCTAGTCCAGTTGGGCATGTATGCTCAGGCAGACCTCTGACCTTGGTGTGTGTAGCTTGTATTGGCACATCTGAAAATCCTGCTAAGCACCCATCTGAGTATTCAGGCACACAGTAAAATCTGCCCATTTGTCACTTGAAGGGGATGGGGAATGAAGAATAATTATCCATGAATGAAGAAACAGTATTACATAATCTTGAGTGCTTATTATATGTACATAGGTGTATATATTCTAGGTACCCATCCAGATACATGCTTAATGTACACTTTAACTGCAACAATTCGGAGTGCTTGCTACATGAGAACTACACAATGGAAGGAGAGACCTGCTTTGCACTCTTGCATGCACTCATAAAAATAGAAGATAATTCACTATATTGGAGCTACTGATCTTATGTGTATTTTCAAGCCAAAAACAACCAAAGAGTACTCCAAGTTTTGCACATTTCTAGCTGGCTTTGACAGGTCCTGTGGGCAGTATCATTCAGTACTTTGAATTATTACTGGGAGCATATTCCATTGTTGGTTTTCTTTTTTTTTTCTTTTCATATGCATGTCTGCTTGGAAATGACTAGTCATTCTTTAACTATGGCTGGGATTTGGTGCACTGACTACTAAGAACATAGTGGTGAATTATCCCAGATGTCATTGTGTATACACTTGACAATCTGCTCCATATTCAGGTTCTTAAATGAGTAAGTTTCATTCTCTTGCCTGCTTTGAATTAATAAATTAAGAGGGAAGTGAGCTTTCCTGTTCTTTCATCTCCCAGTTGGTATCTCAACTTTAAATGGGTTAATCTCAATTTAAGAAAATATTCATTTCACCTGCTAGCCAAACCAAAAGTAATTAAGACTAATCTCTTTCTGTAGAGCAAGAACTGCAATACAGTACAACCTCATAAATCCGGTGTGCTTGGGACCAACCTCCTACCCGAGATGTGAAAATTCTGGATTTTTGAAACTCAAGTGACAGCGTGGCCCGGGGTTTGGGTGGTGGGGGCGGTAGAGGCGGCCAGTCCTGGAGCAGTGGCCACATGCAAAGCGGCAGGACAAGATGGTGGATGGCGGCGGCAGCCATCATGTAAGCTTCCTGCCCGCTGCTATTCCCGGCTGGAGTGTAGTTTTATAAAGTGCCAGATTTTCAATAATTCTGGATTTTTGATGTCCAGATTTATGAGGTTATTACTGTATTTGTATTCAGATGATGTAAATATAGCAATCACTTGTGTGAACGCTGATCATATAGTGAAATGTGGTGTCTTATAGGATGTGCCATTTATAAACTGGGAATGACGTCAACAGCTGTGGGAGTTTTTTGCCTTGATTATGAGTTACAAGGCACTACTTTATAATTAAACAAAGAATGCTAATTGATTTGACTTTTTTATATAAGCAGTTTTATTTGGCCTTAATAAATTTTAGGGCATAACATAATTATAAGTTCAAATTTAACTTTAAACAAACTTGTTGTTTTTTTCCCTTAAAAATAACAACCCCCCCCAAAAACAAACAAAAAACCAAAAAACCCCCAACCTTTTTAATGTGTCTGTTTTTGGGTTAATTATCTTCTACCTTGAAACCAAATCTAGAAAGTTGTTTGTTTTTTATAATTAGATTTCACTGTGAGCCTAGTTATTAAATAGATTATGCCAAGTTGGTTGCAGTATATTTCTAATACAATAGGAATAATTCTGTTTGACACTTGCTATGTTATCTTGGGTTTTTTGTTTTTTGTTTTTACACAGTTCATATGACCTAATGTCTGTCCTACTTTGTGTGAGCCTCGCCACTGAAAAGAGATGTTTTTGGAGGCTTCTTTGAACCTGACATCTCAGTGGACCTGTATCTGACAAGTTTTGGCTGCATTTGATGTGGTTTTTGTATTGCATGTATGTGGTATTCTGTATACCTAGCAAGTCATGGCTTTAAATGACCATTGATACCACTACAAATACGTAGTTTTTCCACTTCTGATGTATTAGAAATATGTAAACTTGTATAAGCATATTCAAGAGGTTTTTTTCTTTCACTTAATAAACATATTAATTGCTTGGAAAATTATATGCAAATTGTAGCAGCTTTAGTTAAATCTAAAAAATTGTGGTATTGATATGAAAAAATATCTCGCTTAAAAAAAACTTTGATTTTGTGTGGTGTGCTGTATATCTTGAACTGACAACTACTGCAAAGCAGGTATGGGTGCTAGGGGTCTAGAAAGGTTTGGGAATGGGGAAAAGAACAATTGGGCTGTTCTTACTTAAGATGAATAGGAATTTGTCCCTTTTTCATCAAAGAAGAGGCACTTGATTTTTGGCATTAGGAAGAGAGAACATGTTTGTCTCTTGTGTAACTTCTGTTATGGGTAGAAGCTGGTGTAATTTGAAATGATTTGGGTTGGAGTGGAGAGCATTTCATGCTTATTTGATAGACTGGGGTGTCAGGTTCCTGGGCCAGTCTGCTAGCCTCATTGAGACTGACCCCTTGTGTAGTGCCTGTGTTGTCAGGTCCAGCCTACGTGTTGCACATAGCACATGTTGGCCCTGAGGGCTGCTGTGCACGTATCCTGTGCCAGTCCTACATGCCATGTGCTGCATGAAGACTGGACACGGCACTGTAGGTACTTTACAGGGAGTCAGTCTGGAGCACTGCTTGTTGCCCATGCCCTTGTCCCACAGTGCCTTTTGCAGTGCTGGGTCCAGCTGGTGTGCTGTGGGCAGTGCGTGCCTTATGCTGGCCCCCTGTGCTGCACTCACTACAGGCAGCAGGATGCTGGACCAGTCCTTCGTGCTGGTTCCGGTGCAGCCCAATCCAGACTGGCCCCAGAGCCAGCACATAGCCATACAGCATATGCCCCCTGGGCTGACACGCTATTTCCCATGTTTTTCTTCTTTCAAGGAGAAAATCTGAGTTTTTCCATAGCAAATGAAAGACCCAGTTCCTTGCTTTAGTAGGCAACGTTTTCAGCCTTTTGAGCTGAGCAAATGCTTTTTATGCTTCGCATCTATAGTCATCCCAGTTGTTTTGTGAAGCAGCAGTGTTGCATTCCTTATCTTACCCTGTGTGAAGTAATGTAATAATAAAAAAAAAAAAGGTTGGAAAGGACCTTCAGAGCCTGCCTTTTCCAGCTCTGCTCAATGCAGGATCATCTCACACACGTGTTTGTCTGGCCACTCTTAGCTCTTTCTATAACTGACAGGGCTGTGCGAGACGGCTCTGTTCCAATTTGGATTCGGGTTCAGCCGTTTTGAAGAGATAGCAGTTCAGTTTGGTGCTTCGGATCGCTGCCCTGATTTGAATGCGTTTCAGAATTTTGACATTGATTCAGAGATTTGGCCATAGACTATAATGAGGAATCACTAAAATACCTCTAATATTGTTACCTTTTGGCTGATTCAGATGAAAACAGCAGGGATGGTAACCCCTTCTGAGGGCATGAGCCCTGCCAGGTTTCAAGGAGAATAGGTGCAGCGGTTTCTGGGAAACTGCACCTCAAACTGTTCAAAGCAAAACTCTTGGCGCAGGGGGTGTTGGTCTAAGGACATCGGCAGACAACGTTCACTGTGTCAATCTGATATCTTTTGTTAGACCAACTGAGTAGTTGAAGGAATATATCTTAGCAAGCTTTGGGATTTAAAAACCCTTCTTCAGGCAGAGGAAGCATCTGCAGTTGGTGGGTGGGTGTGCGCTTTTCCTGGATGGGAAGAATAGTAAAGAAGCCAGAGGCTGGCATGCAGGAAAGAAAGCCAGTTAGTGAAAATGTAAATTGAGGCATTGGGGTGAGAGACGGGTCTGGGGGCAGAGTGCGGCAGGATGTAGTGCACAAAAGCGAAGAGGTCCCTAGGGAGTCAGATGTCAGGCAGATCATAAATCCAGTGTCTGTATTGAGTCCGTGAGTAGTTGTATCTAGGAGGCTAATGAAGTGAAGTTCATGGGCTCATCTGTGAAAAGTGGTTTGTAAATTCAAACAAGTACCAAACCTTGCTAAGCTCATCACCAGAAGCAAACTTCCTACAGCCCAAAATGCACCGAATGGATCCGGACCATGCCATGACAACAAGTACAAAACCTGGCAACATGTATCTAGTACCCCCACAGTTACTACACCCCACAACAGAACCATCACTGTTCCTGGACCTTACACTTGCACCTCCCAGAAACACTATATCTCATCCAGTGCACCAAGTGCCCTGATTGAAAATACGCAGGACATGCCCAACAGCAACTCTGCACCAGAATCAATGCACACGGAAAATTTATTACAGACCAGAATACCCAACTAGCTGTGGGGGCACATTTCTCACAAGAAAAACCACTCTTTCTCCAGTCTCTCAGCCCTGATCTTCAAAGGGAATTTGCAAAACACTTTTCAGGGCCGGGCCTATGAACTTTACACCATCAGCCTCCTAGATACAGAAACTCATGGACTCAATATAGACATTGGATTTATGACACACTATAACCTGCCTGACATCCAGTACCTCTTCACTTTTACTTGCTACATCCCACACCCCTCCCTTGTTAAAAGCAAAACTCAAGGGGTGTGTGGGTGTGGGTGTGTGTGTGGCAACCCTACTAACTGATATCTTATTTAAATCTCCTGTGTTGCAAATTGATGCTCATTTCATCTTGTGCTGTCTTCAGTGTGTGTAGAGAACAGTCGATCCCTGTCCTCTTTATATTTGGAGACTTGTACAACACTGCTTGTATCTAGAAAGCTGCTATCAATAAACAATTATTTGGCTAGTGAGCTTCCATTGTAAGAATCTGTTTGGTTTCTTATTTTTTTGGTTAATGGAACTCTGTTTTGGGAGATGGCCACCAAAAAAAAATCATTCAGTAGTGATGTAGTCTTGTAATACATGGGGCTATAACAACATTCAGAAACAAACTGCTGCTTTAGAGTCCTCTGAGATTTAAAAAATTGTGTATGGCAAAACAAAAGGAATCCTCCTTTTCCTGGCAGTCTGTTGCATTTAGTGACCAGTGACTGGGTGAATTTAAGGGCTTTACACTGAAAAGGATACAACAGTATAGGCTTCTCCAAAGATTTGTCTGAGGATGTATGACCACTTTTCTCCTTGCAATTTAGAAGTTCCTTCTGCATGGCAAGGTGATGTGCATGCATTAGTTTTGCTTCTGCCACTGATCTGTCTGTGATCCCAGGCTTACTTTCTTTCTCCCTTTTGTGGGCAGCCTTTCTGTATGCATGTGGCTCCTAGCAGAATGCACACTAATGCAAGCATAGATCTACCCTTTGTGTAGAACTCAACATAGCCTAGACCTAGTGTGAAACCAGTTTAGGTTTCCTTTCAGAGTAAGGGCCTAGTGCATGGGTTATACAGCCCTGGTAAAGTGCACTGTGCTTCACACTCAAGGCTGCTGTGTTTGGATCTCATACTGCTGGCCCTGTGTGCTTTAAACCTTTCCCGAGTCTTAATCGGCTCCAGCTGCTATCTCTGGTTTCAGTTTCTCTGGCATGCTTCCAGGGTCCGGACTGTTTGTAACCTTCATAGGCACACAGGACGAGTGCATTCTTGCCTGTAATTTAATTTAATGACACCCTTTCCTAGAGTCATGTTTTTATGGGTGCTGTGGCTTTGTAATATACTCTTCAGGGACACATGATAGTTGAAAGAAAGTGTTAGATTTTAAGATTCATAAATTCAGTGACTTTTAATACAAAAAGCTGGGAACCTCTAGACCAAGAGCACTATCTCTGGTGGTGCTCAAACTGTCCAGCCCCTTGGGCCAGATGTGACATGGGGTTGGTCTCTCAGTGCAATCCAGCATGTTGGCAGAACCCGTGTGCTGAATCTGGCTGCAGTGTGACCCTGTGGTGCTGTGATTTGGTTATCTAGATTGCTGGGCTCCTCATGGGTCTGGAGATTTGGCATGAAAGGAGCAGTGGCAGTGTTAATGTCTGTGGCTCTGACAGCAATTAGTATGGCTGCTGCTTACTTGGCCACACATTTCTGGACCCGTAGTGAGCATTGTGAGCTGGAGGTTGGGCATCATTGTCCTAGACCTTTTGGCTCTGTGTGCTGGATTGGGCCCCCATGCCACCTTGGCTGGCCCCATATGGAAGGATTAGCCCTGTGTCCCTTCAGCCAGCCCCTGCATGCAAGTACCTGTCCCAGTGCCAGGGGCAGGTCATGTTATCTGTGCAGCGGGACACACTG
>JAGPOW010001918.1:27248452-27264341 GCA_030014935.1 Caiman crocodilus
TGGGTTTGGAAAGCTGGCAGTAGTGGAGCAATAACCTGCCAATGCCTCTCCAGTACCAAATTTTCTGACCTCTGGTGAGCCCTTGCAGGCTGGAAGGGCTGTGTCTGCCCCCCTGGCTGAGGGTTGAGCACCCCTTCCTTAGACAAAGTAGTAAGCATGTGCATTTGCTTGCGCCTTTCCTTTCTGTTCTTGATCATTTTTTGGGCATGGTCAAAGCACAGGAAGGAATCAAAGATCCCTTTCTACACATCTTCCTCTATCACACTGCTGCAATTCAGGTGCAGTCTGTGTCAGTTCTGCACTCTACTTTGAAATGCATTAGCCAAAGCTAAGCTCAGGTGGCTGGTAAAAGCCCTTTTTGTTCTAAAACCTTCAGTTCCCCCAGATTAATTTGCTTGATAGTCAGCTGCCTTGGGTGAGCCAGGTGTCCTAGGATGGATTCATTAAAAAGTAACTGGTCTTGTTAATATAGTCCTCCGCCCAAGACAGCTACTTGAATGTACTAGTCTGGGGTTTACCTGTTCTTTGCTCTTGGCAAGTATCCCATGGAGCAAGTTAGCATTTTGGGGACAGATAAGCAGAGCAAGTTTAAGTAGGTACACTGTCACACTTTATGAAAATAATGGGTAGTGTTAGATGTTATAGCTAAGGTGATCCAGGACTTGTGCAAGAGGCAAGAATTTCTTGTGGTGACCTCTTCCGCTCGAGCAACTATATAGCTTATCTAACTGGACCAACTGTACAGTTGGTCCAGTAAAAGAGGTCACTCCAAGAAATCTTTGCTTCTTGCATAAAAATAACAACACAGAAAAATCTCAGCAAAATTACATACCCACTGGTTAGAGAGTTGACTCCATTGCTGGACAAGGTGTGTTTAACATTTATGGACCCTCTCCAGCTGCTTCATCTGCTGCCTAGACCAGGGGCCAGCACCCTACAGGCCAAGGCTGAATCCCTCCATATTCAACTTTCCTTGTTGCGAGAAGACTATATATGAAATTCATTCCAGAAATGGAAAACATTCAGTTAACATGCCTGTGTTCTTCCCAAAACTGTGTTCTGCACAGAAGGGGTGGATGCTCATGTCAAGTGAATCCAAATGCCAGATACACTTGTAACTTTAAAATATCATTTTTCCGTTGAGTAAAGCTGCCTACACATGCTTCAGAGGTGTGGGCATTTTAATTAGAGCAGTTCCCAGCAAACAGCTCTAATTAAAACGCCTCGCCGTTATGTGTATTAAACGCCCGTGGGTTTAAAAATGGCTGTGGGGTGTTCAATCTAAGCCTCATTCAATAAGGTTGAATGTATTATCAGGCAGATTGGAGGGGCCAGCCTTGCTGGGGGGCAGAGAGCCCCTCCCAGGGCTGCAAAGCATCTCGGAAGCTAGGGGACTCTGGTTTAAGTTAAACCAGGAAGGGGTCTGGGACAGACATTGCATAAACCGGTTTGAGCCAAATTGGTTAAGTCTGATTCTCAAACTGGTTGATGTTCACTGAATGTCTGTTTTGTTACAGGTTTAAACCAGTTTCTGAACACTTAAACCAGTTTGGGTGTAATGTGTGTTCCTAGCCTAAGAGCTTATCTAGGACTGTTCTTTCACCTGTAATGAAACCTAGACTTCATATTTGTAGTGACTGTTTGGTTGGATTTCTCTATCCCATCGCAAAACAAAAGGAAACAGAAGCAGGGCTATATCTTCATGTTTCTAGAAGATGGCTTCAGGATATCTGCTGTTTTGTGGCTTTCCTAGTCTGCTAAGTGGAAAACAGCGTTGTCAGCTTTAGAGCCCCTTACTTAGGCCCCGATACGTGTTCACGGAATGGCACAACAGGATCTGTTCCCTTATCCCAAGAGTCGCACCTCCTGCCATGCCACGTGTGTATGGCAGGACATGTGATCTTCGGGATTTGGGATCAGATCCCCATCATGCTGTTAGGGGGAGCTTGTAATCAAGAGGAGCTGATTGTCAGTCTCAGCCCTGGGACCACAGTGAAATCTTCAACCAGCTCCAGCGTGGTCCTGGGGCTGAGCAGAGACCAGCAGTCATCAGGCTGCATGGTAGGGATCTGCCACATGTTCAGTTTAAGGCACAATGGAAACTAGTCATAAAATGACTACACACATTTTGTGGAATCATTTTCTGTTTCTGTGCCATTAATCACTTGAGTATGTGGCCAGGTTAATGTTTAAGATACAATTAACTGGTTAATCAGGTCTTATGTGTAAAATCTCCTAGGGACCTTATATTATTGTGTGAAATAATGAAAATGGCAAGAATATGTAGGTATTGTTCTTATTCTGCTTAAGAAAGTCTGTAAAGATACATTTTGCACATTTTATCAGTTAAAGTTAGTGTATTTGAATGTTTTAATTTAGTGTGTCATCTTAAGACAAGCTGAAACAATTTATGTAGAGGTTACATCATTTTTAGTAGCGACTGTTGGGCTTCTGATCATGAAAATATTCCCTTGGCCTTAGGTGGTGGAAAAAAGCCTTGAGGTCTTCCTGCAGCTGTGCCTTGAGCTGTGTAATGGAGCAGGCAGAAAGACCACAGGGTAATCCAGACACCTCTGCCAGGCTGAGAGTGTGGTTGGATACGTTGATGACATTACGATGGATTGTAAGGCTGTTGTTGGAGCGAGTAAATTTGGAAAGTTTTGCTTCCTTCCATCTTGTTTAAGGATTGAAAATGTTTGTGATTAGGCTTCATGGCTTGATGCGTTGGTAAAAGGCTACATGCCAGGTAAGTGAGAAGCTAAGGAGAGCAGTAAGTGAGTGGTTTTAATGGAGATTAGGAAGCAGGATAAGGTCACTATGGGGTTTGCAGAAGAGGAGCTCTGGAATCCCCATGGGCTGGATAACTTGTCCCCACGTACTAGGTGGACCTGGTGCACTGGGTTGGACCCTGAGTGCAGCCCCAGAGCCAGTGCCTGGGGTTGGACTCGGTTGTGGGCCTGGATCTGGCACACAGGATTGGCTGCACCCTGTCATCCAGCTTACATGATCAGAAAGACTGAGCACCTCTGAAGTAGACAGTTGCATATAGTTTGCCCTTAGTCAGGTTCACAGCTGCTCTTCTCTCATTTTCAAGGCCATCTAGTAACCTGCAATGAGAGTTAGAAACCTAGAAAACAAGCTTCAGGGTTGGTAAACCCCAGAGCACTTACAGGGGTGTGCATTTAATGAACACAGGCTGTTTGTAGTAAATTTAGATAAATGCATATTCTGTGTAAGTGCATCATTTTTTCAGTCCCAAGTATAGACATGTGAGTGGAGTACACAGGAGGCACTTACTGTTAATCTCTAAGTCAGGCAAAACATACCATTACTTGAAGGGCATATGTGGTATCACTGCTGATGTCTTGTGCTCTTGTCTCCTTAAAAATTGCTGTTCAAGGAGTGTGGATTTTCAGTTCTGTTGGGAAATTTACTAGGGAAAGGACATTTTTAGAAAAATTCATTTCACGCATCCTCCTTTCCTGTTACCTGTGAGTCATGTTGACTTTGGTTCCTGATTCATCTGCATGAAATGCATAGGCTCTGTTGGGTGCATGTGGGTAGGCAAGCTCCCAGTATGCAGACTTAATCCAGGAACAGTAGAAGAGCTGAAATCTTTTCTTAGTTCATAAGGAAGAGAAATATATAGATTAGGAGAGCTCTAATACTATCCTGCCAACTAGCATGATTCTTTATATATGTTTCATTATACTGAGCTGCTTAGAGCTTGCCAAATACCATGCATGTCTTAAATGGCCCTGCTCTGAAATAACATGCTGACCCTTTGGTCTCTTTGAAGCGGTGTTCAGTCTCAAGATAAGTCCCAGTTGCAGGCCTCCTGCACTCCACGCTGTCAACAAAATGAAATCGCACTCGGGGAAAGCAGGGTCTTTAACTTTCAGTCAATGCAAAAGTGCTTGAGATTTACGGTGGGCAGTATTGTTGCCATTACAAAATATTGCTATTCAGATTTTCCACAGCCCAGGCTTTACAGAATATCTGTTGGTGTAGAAGTCGTGCCCGACCTGTGAGATCCAGTCTGACTCCATGAAAGACTTGCAGAATTGCAAATACCCTTATTTGGGAAAAGCGGTTTCATTTAGCAGTGTGTTTCAGTGAGCTTGGAATGTGCTCTAGCCTTTTACTTTGGGCTGGGCCTCCAGAATGAATGACAAAACAGGCTCTTTATGTTAAAGCAGTTTAAAACCGTGATAGATACCATGTCTGAAAGAACATACCTGCCCTGCAAGAGATTCTCCAGTCATTGCAAGCATTCGTAGACCAGTTAATATTAGCTCTATGACAGTGTGAACATAACTGCCTTTTACTGGGTCAGACCATAGGTCCATCTTGCCCAGTCTTCTGTGTCACACAGGGCAGAGAGCAGAGGCTGGAAGGGAGAGGGAACTGGGTCTGACCCCGGCTTTTTCCACGGTTCCTCTCCCACTTGCAGACTCCACAATTTGCGGTTTAGGAAGTTCCGATTCAGAGGCTGTACCCCAGACTCCTGTGCTCAGTAGCTGCTGTTATACTTTTCTGCCAGGAATGAATCTGGTTCCTTTTTGAATCTGGCAAAGCTGTCAGCTTCCAGAACATCTGCTGGCAGCGAGTTCTGCACTTCAATTGCACGCTGTGTGAAAAACCTCCTAACTACCTAAAAACTAAGTACTAGTTTCATTGTATGACACCCCGCCCCAGTTCTTGTATTGTGGGGAAAAGTAAATAACAGATCCTGATCTACTTTCTCGTCACCATTTAGTATTTTGTAAACCTTGTTGTGCCCCCCGCCCCAAGTGTCTCTTTTCTAAACTGAATAGGCCCGGCCTCTTTAGTCTCTGCACTTATGGAAGCTCCTCCGTGCCACTCATCTTTATTGCCCTTCTGTGGACCTTGTCTTCTGTCCTTTTGAGGTGTGAAGGCCAGATCTGGGCACTGTCTTCAAGGTGTGGTCGCACCACAGATTTATAAAGGACCATCGTGATTCTGACAGTTTTGGTTTACAATTCTTAATAATTCATAGCATTGTGTTTGGCTTTTTGACAGCTGCTGAGCACTGAGTTCCTGTTTTACTGACCTGTCCACAATGACTCCCAGATCTTTCCTGTGTGGTAACAGCTAATGTAGAGCCCGTCATAGTGTCGCTATAGCATGGGTTATTTTTGCCCATGTGCATCACTTTACACCAAGCTACGCTGAATTTCATCTGCCATTTAGTTGCTCATTTGTTCAATCAGGCCAGATCCTTCTGTAGCTCTCACAGTCCACCTTGGTCTTTACCACTTTGAATATTTTTGTCATCCACAAATTTGGCCACCTTGCTACTCACCCCCTTTTCCAGACCATTTAAGAATGTTAAACAGCAGTGGTCCCAACACGGCTCCCTGGAACACTCTGCTCTTTGCTTCTTTCCATCCTGAAAACGGACCTTTATATAGATGCACTCTTTGTTTTCTATCTGTAAGCCAGTTTCTAATTCATAAGTGGACATTCCTGTAACGACACAACTTTATTAAATGCCTCTGATGGGGGCCTTTGTCAAAGACTTTTTGGATGTCCAGCTATGATGTCAACTTGATTGCCCCAATTCACCGGCTTATTGATACCCTTAAGTCTAGTAGGTTGGTGAGGCATGATTTCCCTTTGTCAAAGCTGCATTGATTCCTTCCTGCAAGTCACGTTCATCCATTGCTGATCAGTTCTACACTGGCCTGTCGTTCACTACTTCTCTAGAGCAGTGCTTCTCAACTGGTGGGATGTATCCCGCTAGTGAGACACGAAGGTTGTCTACATGAGACGCAGAGAGGTGGTGACCTCACCGCTGGCATGACACGCCCCCCCCATCTCCCCACTCATGGGTTATCATGGTGGGTCCAGGATTTTGGGGGCCAATGGTTGATGCGATGTAAGGTGGAAAAGGTTGAGAATTGCTGCTCTAGAGCCTTTTATAAATATGGGAATCACATTGGCAAGTTTCCCGTCCTCTGGTACTGAGACCGTTTTCAGTGATGGCCCATGCAATAGAGTTACGGGCTTAGCAGTTTCCCATCTGAGGTCCTTCAGGACTCTAGGGTGAATGTCACCAGGTCCTGGTGATTTGTTCCTGTTTAATTTGAGCAGTTTCCAGTATGACCTAATGTATTGAAACCCTCACTTGGGTGAGCTCCACTGACTTGTCCCTTGAGAGGAGTGGGCCTGGTGTGGGAATCCCTGTAATGTAATCTTCCACAGTGAAGACAGACACAAAGAATGCATGTAGTAGTTCCTTGGCAGTGGCCCTGCAGTCCTTGCTCTTTTTTCATATTCCTCATTAGGATTCAACTTTCACCTCTTGAAAGAAGCCCTTTTTCTGCTGATTGTCTCTGTAACTCTGTCATTACATCATGCTGGCTTTCTTTTGGTCTGCGCTTCATTTTTTTTTGGATTTGCAGTATACATTTGCTCTGTGCCTTCAGTATGGTGTTCTTAAGCACTTTGCATGCTGCGTACAGGTTCTTCATCTCCTTAGTGATGCCGTATGACTTCTATGTAACTAGCTTTCCCATTTTAACATGATCTTCCACAGCGAAGACAGACACAGAATGTGTGGGGTCACGAGGAACTTAAAAAAGGATTGCAAACTTCTTGGGGGTACGTGCAGTGGTGCAGGGAAGCGGCACACAGTGCTGGATGGCGGCAGTGGCTGCTGTGCGAGAGCTCATCCAGCGCTCGGGGTCATGGTATCATAAAGTTTGAGAACCCCGACCTACAGGTTTTTGGATGGTATTTCAGAAACCAAACCAAAAAACCAACAACAAAGGGAGCTAGCAAAGCAATGAAGAGTGAGTTGCTAGCAGTAATGAACTAAGATGAACTTTAGAGAGCTTTAGTTCTCAAATGCACATTACTCGGCTAAATAGCAGCAGCACATAGCTAGGACCCCAGCTTGAGGAGGCAGCTGGCAGATTTTGCGAGCAGACTGCTGGGTCAACTGCCACTTCCAGGGGCTTATCGTGGTGGGAGACCCACAGGCTTGATTGGCTAAGGGCTCTGGTGGCCCTGCCCCCACACCACTGATTGGTTGGTGGAGAGGGCTGTCTGTCATACACTCCAATAATTACATTCTGTACCTGGAAAATAGATACGCATGTTATAGTTTTCCATGTGTAGAATCTGATTATTGGGGGCTGTCTTGAATTCTGAGTTGTCTTGGAAAATACAGTACTTGGAGAGAAGGAGGTGGTAGGATTAGTTAGTACTGTATCATCAACCTAATGTTAACTGCCTGTTGTCTTGTCCGTATGAATTATGGCAGTTGTTAGAATAAATGGGGGTTTTCTGTGTTTGTTTTTGGTTTTCTTAATCTGATGGGGTGGCAGTTTAGTATTTTGATCTTTTATGTTTGGTTATTTGATCCCCAGCTCTTTCAGTGCACATCATTGAACTGCTGCATGAAATGAGACTGCTTTCTATGTCGAGGGGTCTTCAGAGAAGGAAGAAAAGATTGCGTGGCAATGCTAACACGGAGGGGCAGTTAAAACCCAGGACATGCCAGTGTCTTGGTGTTTCTTGACTCTGGAGGATTTCACTTTAATTTTGGAAGGACTTTGCTTAACAAAACACCACCTCATGATGATAAGCTCAAAAATGATCCCTTTTAGCTTTTCACAGTATTATTGTGGTGTAGTTTTTGCAGCACGCTATTTTTTTTAAATGAAAAACATGGAAAAACAAAACGTTTTATGAAGGATGGTTTGAGGATCGTTGCAGTAGAATACATTTTAGTTAAAACCACTGGACTTTGCATAACCCACTGGATCATAACATCGATTGAGAATGTGTTTAAATAGCTAAGATAAAAAACCCTGCCATTAAATAGTTGGTAATGTCCTTTCTCATTATGTTTTGGTTTTTGTTTAATACTTTCCAAGATGTTTGAAATAACATTAATACTGAATTTTGCTTCTGTTCATTTCCTTCCTTATTCACACACCCCTTTTTTTCAAATGGGGTTGAAGTAAACACTTTCATTTGTACTGTGCTATGTCATTGCTAAAAATCTTTAGTTCTGCAATCATCCAGGCCAGGAGGTGGGCACTTGCCTGTTGCAGGCCTCTCTTTTGGGTCCTGCAAGAATAACAACTTGGTTTTTAGTGAATTTAAGATTCTAGATGTGAAACTGGTTTTCTCCTGAGGAAATTCTGCACAAATCTTGACATTCCCATGAGTCCAGACGTCCAGGGAACAGGTTATGATCGCCCCCTTCAAAATTTAAGGTAACACGAGCCAACAGACATGAAAGTTATGGCCATGGATGCTTTCCTCTCGTGCTGTGTTCAATGACTGTAGCCTGTGCAGAAGGTAAGCACATGTGCAGTACTCCAAGCACTGCAAGACCATGTGAGAACTCCCTTTTCTCCTGGCTCTTGCTGTACCTTGCGTTGTAGTGTTGGTGCTTCAGCAGTGGTATGTTGGACTGGAAACTCCCGTTGTTTTATGTAGCGTGCGGGGTGAGGACTTGTTTATATGCACATCAGCAGTGAGTGCGTGAGAACCTTCTATCTTTTTTTTTTTTCTGAGCTACTAATGATATCCTGTCTTCTGCTGGTCTGCTCCAGTGCACTTTCTGGTTGGAGTACTTCACTGTTCATTATTCTCTGGAAACGACATTAATACTCTGGCGATAGGTGCAGCTACAAATGTAGGCAAGGACAAATGCTCTTCAGCATTATTTCAGTAATGGTGGTGTTAATATTGCAAAAATAGATGATGTATATAAATAAAAAAACCACACAAAAAGAGAGGAGTCTAGTCAAATAAATGTATAGGTGTTGAGATTTGTATGGAATAATGAAATTGTGTAGTCAAATATCTCCAAATTGAGTAGTTTCATGATTTTCTTGCATGTAGTACTCAGCAACTAGAAGGAAAATATGAATTTACATCTACTTATATCATATTTCCCAGTACTAATTCTCCCAGTTTCAGAAGTATGAACTCATGATGGTTTTTAGGACAGTACTAGCTGATTGCCCATCAAGAATGATGGGGGAAGGAGCCTGTCTGGGTCCGTTCCCCACTTCCCTCCTGCTGCTTAGGGCCGGGCCCATTCCCCCCCTCCTGCGTTGCAGCAGTGGGGCGAGGAGAGGAGTGGGCCTGGGTCCGATGCGAGGGAGGACCAGGTCCAAGGGTGGTGAGAAGCCGGCTTGCCACGAGCCAGGGGAGGGGCAGGGGGAAGAACAGTGGGCCCGGGCCAAAACTGGAGAGGGAATGGGAGGAGTGAGCAAGCTGGGGATGGGGGAGGAGTTGGGACCAGGCTGATGTGGGGAAGAAGGCCTGCTTCCTTATACCCAGTTGCTACTGGATGGAAAGTGGGTATTTGAATTTTGGAAGCATTATATTAAATGAATTATATATTTGTAAATTATAAATTATACTTACATTTGAGTCAGTATTTTCTTACAGCGTATTAAAGGGCTGTATACATATATATGGCTTCCAAACTCTGCAGAGCATAACTGTATCCCAGTATTATGTATGCTTTTGCTGAAGGCATCAGAAAAAAATATTAGCTGTTTCACTTACCGATAGATTTGGCAAGCAGGCTCTGCCTGATTTCTAAGGAGCAACAAAAATGACATTTGAAGGAAAGGGAAGGTATCATATTGTTAGATGAGATCCGTGTCCTCAGTAGAAATGTAAAACTTCTGGAAAATTTGAAGACATGGGGAGAAACTTCCTTCCTCCCCAAACTAAGGTTTTTAATACACCTCAGAAATTTACCGGCGGTCCTGGGGGCCTCCTGGGGCTGTTGCAGCAGCAGTCCTGCCACATGGAGCCTGGCGAGCTGGTGGAGTGTCGCTCTGACCGGCTAGGCTTCAGTTTTGAGTGACAAATATGCACCGCTCTGCCTTTTTTCCCCCACAGGTTTTTTTGACCCTGAATATCCAGGGGTCAGAACCTCCCCTGCACTGCTCCCTTGCAGGACAGAGAACAAGTGAACGTGCACATATGTCTGTGGTGCCAAGTACCGCACAGCTGTGCTTGTCTGGACAAGTCCCAAGTGTGTTGTCTGTTTAGCAGTTGTGAACATCATAGTGATAGTGCTATCTTTTAACTCTGCTACCTTTGAAACTCGGGTCTAAGAGGTATGCATGTGCAGACTGACAGCAGAATTGTTTGTGAGTGAATTTCTCCACTTTCATTTCTTCTTGACACCAGAGGAGATGCAGTTAGATTTCTTGGCTGGCTGTATTTTGGCTGTGAGTTGAAGAATGCTCTAAGGAAGTGGACATACCGTCATACATTTTCAACCACTTGAAGATTTTCAGTGATCACTTCCTTAATCAGCCACGTGTTTACTGCATTTTAACAAACATCATTCTCTTTCCTATACTATTTCACTGAGAAGCTTCAGTGTTACCATTTTATTTCTTTCATATTTTCTTGCTTGCGGCTTTTTCAAAATTATAGTTACAATATGAGTAGTTTTAACACATCTTAAACTTACTTAGTTCTTTTATTGATCCTGCTCAGTGGCCAACTTGATGAAATTATCAAGCAGCAGGTATAAGCAATGGGAGACATGTTTTATCGTAGGAATGTGTGACTATTTGTCCATGTCCATCATGGTGTCTCATGCTGCTGTCGTGTTACCAGTTTGTCAGCAGAGCAAATCCTTTCATACTTTTGCTCTTCCCTAGGACTGCAGAACATACCAATAGTGAAACTTGTGAAGCATTTCTTAATGGGGAAATGGCTCAGAGCCCTACTTGGCTCATGCGGTCTCAGCAGTCTGGGATGTGGGGGGTCATGTGTTGTCTTAGAGAAGCAGAACTCCTGGGCCAGGCTTTCTCTGGAGTTTCTTTTTGATGGCGTCTCACAAGCGCGGCAGTTCATTAATATGATACGTCCCCCCAGTGTCGAGAAGTAGCCGTTCATGATTACCCTTCATTGTTCTGAAAAACCTCTGACCATTGCCTTGCTGACTGATGCCATTTTCGTGAGTTGGAAGCTGCTTCTGTTTACTCTGTTGGGTCTTGGCATCAAGGTGACCCTGTCTTGTTCTGGAGCAGGGACTTCTTACTCCGGACTTTTTGCGACTTGTTTGAAAGGAATCCACAATTCCAAGCATCCTCATCACCCATCTGTCTGCCTGACCGCTTTCTCGTGCGCCAGTCTTCACTGTGGATGGCAGGTACTGACCAGTGCTTGATGCCCGGTTCTCTGCTCTATACTTTGCTGCTGATTTTTCTGTCATGCATTGCCATCTTCCACCACTTGTTAAGGTGGGACAAACTCTGGAGCATTTTGACCTTGGTTCATCTTCCGTGCTTAAACTCAGCTGCCAGTGTTGCCACTATATCTGTATGGATTTCCTCTGGGGTCAGGTCTTTCTCATGGAGGTCTGGCCACTGCTCTGAGTTCACTCTTTTGCATTTCTTAAATTCTTGGTGATTGATTCACTTTGATGTGTCATTGTACAGTACATTGCATAGCTTGAAAACTAAATTGCTAACAAAGAAGCATATCAAAATGGTAGTACCTTGATCTGTGAACTTCCTTGGGCCCTAGCACAGTAATTGAATTAAACTAGATGAGGGGTGGGCAAAATATGGCCTGTGAGTTGCATTCAACCCACCAAGCAAATTCATCTGGCTTGCAGGTGCCCACCAACTAATTGTACCCCACCTAGCCCATGCACCTCACTCCCACCCTTGCCCAGCCAGGGCACAGCTTCTGGGCAGGATTGCTGCTGCCGCTGCTGCAGCTGTTGGCCGCCCTGCTCGGCTTCTCTGGCATCCCACTTGCTTCACGCGGTGGGTAGGGAAGGGGCCGGGGGGAACTGCAGCTGGGCCCAAGTGTGGAGCATGGGGCTGGGGCTGGCAACAGCATGGAGCCCGCACCCAGGGGGATTGTGGGGCTCAGGTGGGCAGGGTGTAGGTGTGAGGGGGGGGGTGGGATCCCCGCGCATGGCGCAAGGCCCTGCTGCTGCCAGCAGCAAAAGCAGTAGGCGGGGGCTCTCAGAGTGCTTGTGTCTCTGGCCAGCACTGGCATGCGATAGGCAGGCCGGCCCGCCGCTATCGTTCGGGGCTCCCTGCAGTGCACGTGCAGCTCCTGGGACTCGCATGCTGCTGGGGGAGCCCCACGTGGGGGAGCCGGCTGCCTTTGCTGCTCCCTGCCATGCAGGTCCCAGGACTGTACTGGGAAGCAGGGGGCAGGGCGCCAGCTGTGCCAGGGGCTGTGTACTGCGGGAGGGAGTGCGTGGGGTCCCCACAACCCCTCCCTCTCTCACACCCCACAGATGCCATTCCCCACACATCCCAAACACAGCATGTGAGTAAGACTTCAGTTGTGAGTTGTGATGCAACCCCCACTGTATGGTACGCAGACACAAATTGTGGCAAAATAACGGAGGTCATACAGGTAATATATGTTCTAATAGGTGTTTGACTCTTAGTGTACGATTGGGGGGTTTTCTGGCTCTAAGATGGCAGCCCTCCCCTCCCCAAAGGAGCATTGCTGGGGGGAAAGGGGAAGGATTTCTGGTGGCAAAGGTCAGGGGCTAGGAGGTGGGACTTCTGGTCCCAAAATGATGACCAGGAGGCGGGGTGCCTGTTAAGGGGCGGAGCTACCCTTGCAGCCTTCAGTAGCTCACCAGAACTTAAGTGGCCCTCCAGCTGAAATAATTGCCCACCCCTGGGATAGATACTTTCTGAATAGCCTCTTACATGAGGGTTTTAGTAGTCCTGGTGTCGCCCTGCCACTTGCCTCCCCCCACTGCTGCCTGCCCCTTGGCCCTTGTGCCTGTGCTGGCCTCCCCCCTTGCCCTCTGCCCATTCCACCCCCTTGCCTGTGCTGATCCCTGCTGCCCACCCCCCGTACCTGCTGTCCCTATCCCCCACCCCTCACACTTCCCCCCAGGAGAGAAAATTGTCACCAGTGGCAGAAAACCATGCTGGTTCAAGCCTTACCTTATTCAACTCTGGGCAAGTCCCAAAACAGCAGCTTTTGGTAGGAGGACTCAGGGCCGTAACAGCAAAAAAGCAGATTGGTGCTCATTGTTTGTGGTCCAGGAAAAGTAGAAATTTCAGTTGTAAAAGGTATAAAACATAAATATCTAGACATTAGTGTTAAATAACGTGCTTGATAAAGATACTTTAAATGGGTTGAGACTTAAAATTGCTGATCTGGACCTAGTGTTGGAAGGAACAACCTCTCGCCTTTCATGATTGGCATGACATAATAGCATCGTTCTCTAGAACATGGTTGTTGGGCATCTTCATGCTGTTATGTACTAAACGAGGTGCACAGACAGCTTCTGGATGTCCAGATACAGTAATGGTTGCATTTTACAGACTGAACATGTACATAGAAACCAATATTATAATTTACTCATTGACTTTGAAAAAACCAAGCAATCCGTCCATTTTTCTGAACAAGAAGGCAGTGCGGAACAGACCAACTAATTCCATTATCAGACGCTTCCCATACCTTCCATGTTTCAGTTGCATGCTTCCTGGTGTCACTGGTGTGGCGATCAGAGCGCAGCTAGATGGGCATGCAAGGAAATGAGCCCTTTTGAAATAAACCAGTCTGCTGTGATGATTGTGCATTCTGCTGCAAATGGCATGACTTAACTGAATAGTAACAGGATTAAGAATAGATGCCCTAGATTGCTACTGTGTAAAACACTTACAGAAATAGCTTTCTTCTATAAATAATTTAGTAACCTTCTTAATGTGGCTAATGCAGAACACAGTTAAAAATTAAATTCTATCCTAAAGTATCCAGTTGCATTAGACCAGTGGTTTTCAACAGTTTTTCATTTGCAGACCTGTAAAACATTTCAAATAGAGGTGTGGACCCTTTTTAATTGCAAGTGTAGTTGTTCCCATGCTTTTGATTGATCACGGTCACCTTTCATAGCGCTGCCCTTCGGCATAGTCTGCAGACCCCCAGGGGCCCATAGACCACAGGTTGGAAACCACCATATTAAACTATATCCTGAATCTTGCATATAAAAAATGCTTGATTAAATGTTGATTAATAGTAGTGACATTCATGCAGATAACTCTAATATAGAAATATATAATAATAAGAGAAGGGTGATGTGGAAAAGGAATAAGATACAGAGGACTTAGTCTTTTTTGGCTTGGATAGTTCCTGGGACTCTCTCAAACACTCTCATCCTCCCCTTTTTAACTCTTCCAACCCAGTAGTGCTGAGAGCAAACATGGTTTTGAAACTAGATGTTATATAACCAGTTGGTCTGAATTTTTGAGTGATTGGATGTATATAAAAGTGAGATTTAAGTACAGTAATGGTACTGCTGCTGTTTTCTGTATTGGTGGAGAACATGATCTCTTTGTAGGAATCTTCTGGGTCATTGAGTCCACACCCCTCACCACTCCCTGGGCACCCCTCCACTCTCCCAACATGTGCACACACCCCCATACACCCTTTGCCAGTCCTGCCCCCCCACAGAGCAGGACATGCAGGGAGAAGATCACACTTGTCCCACTCCTGAACACTGCTCCCGCTCACCCAAAGCCCCATAGTGAGTTTTGGTGACTTGTGCGGTGGACAAGGGGTGCTGACCCAGTCCATGACAGCTCATTAAAACTCCCTATATAGCCCTTGGGCCCAAATAGTTGTGCACCCCTGAACTATCTCTTCAGAGAGCTCAGGAGGCTAGTGGAGGAGGTGCTGCAGGACTGTAGGGTTGAGGACATGGGTGTTCATGAAGGGTGGGCGTTCCTTAAGGAGACGATCTTCCCAGCCCAAGGGGCGACCGTTCCTGACCGATGCAAGATGGGCAAAAGTGCCCGGAAGCCCCCGTGGCTTAATAGGGATATACGGGGGACCCTGAGGGCTAAGCGGGAAGCTTACTATCTTTAGAAGAGAGGAGCTGTCTCCAAGGAGGAGGAATACTCTTGTGCTCGGGAGTGTAGGAGGGCTGTTAGGAAGGCCAAGGCGGGAGTAGAGCTCCGCCTGGCAACTGGGATCAAGGACAACAGGAAGTCCTTTTTCAAGTATGTGGGAGCAAAAAGAGAGCCCCGGGCAATGTCGGGCCCCTGAGGGACTCATCGGGCCCTGGTGCTCGCGGCCAATGGGAAGGCAGAGATCTTCAATGGGTTCTTTGCCTCGGTCTTCCTGAGGGGGGACCGGGACTTCCGTCCCGTTGGAAGCCTGTATTCTCCCTCGGGAATCGCTGCTAGGCTGTGGGTGAGGGTTGACCTGGTGGAAGGGCTTCTGGAAGGGCTGGATGTCTTCAAGTTGGCGGGTGCGGATGACCTACACCCAAGGGTGTTGAGGGAGCTGGTGGGGGTGATTGCTGGGCCCTTGGCTTGGTTATACGAGCGCTCTTGGAGCTCTGGACAAGTGCCGGAGAACTGGAAGGTGGCCAGTGTGGTTCCCATCTTTAAAAAGGGGAGGAAGGAGGACCTGGAGAACTACAGGCCTGTCAGTCTCACCTCGGTTCTGGGAAAGATCTTTCAGAAAATTCTCAGGTCCCACATCTGTGAGGGACCGGCACGGGACTTTATGCTGAAGGGCAACCAGCACGGGTTTGTTAAGGGCAGGTCCTGTCAGACCAACCTGGTCGCCTTCTCCGACCAGGTGACCAAATCCATGGATGCGGGTGTCCCTGTTGATGTAGTCTTTTTGGACTTCAGGAAGGTGTTTGACATGGTCTCTCACCCCATCCTCATTAAAAAGGCGTTGGTCAGGCCACAGATGGAGTACTGCGTCCAGTTCTGGGTGCCGCACTTCAAGAGGGATGTGGACGGCCTCAAGAGGGTCCAGAGAAGGACCACTAAAATGATATGTGGGCAGCAGGATAGGCCTTATGAGGAGCGTCTGAGGGACCTGAACCTGTTCAGCCTCAGTAAACGGAGGCTGAGGGGGGACC
>JAGPOW010001918.1:27264441-27277801 GCA_030014935.1 Caiman crocodilus
GTTGTTCTTGCTCCTACCTTGGGCATCTTTAAGAGTAGATTAGATAGGTACTTGGCTGGGGTCCTGTGACCCTGGCACGCATTCCTGCCATTGGCGGGGGGTCAGACTAGATGGCCTGCTCTAGGCCCCTTCTGACCCTAGACACGATGATGATAGATGAACACAAGTGTAAGGACAATGCAGGTTCTAGGCATATATGTGGGATTATGGCCAAAAGCCATCTAAAATGATAGATGTATGCAATTTCACTGAATTGAATTAATCAAACATGAAACTTAAATGTAGTATCTAGTAGCATCTAAGTTGTCTTTGTTTTTTAGTAGGAATAATATAGATTAAGTAAAAGTTCCTCATCTGTCCAATTCTGGGTGCTGCACTTGAAAAAGACATGGAGAATCTTGAAAGGGTCCAGAGGAGGGCCACACAAATGATTAGGGACCTGGAAGACAAACTTTATGAAAGACTAGGGGATCTATGACTGTTCAGCCTGGGGAAGAGAAGACTGAGGGGGACTTTGGTGGCTGTCTAGAAGTATGTAAGGGATAAATTTTGGGAGCTGGGAGATGGACTGTTCACTAGGGCATCCCAGGGGAGGAGACAAGGAGCAATGGCCATAAACTGTCAGAGCATGGTTTCAGGTTGGATGCAAGGAAGAACTTCTTTATGGTAAGGGTGACCAAAACCTGCTATATGCTTCCCAAGGAGGGGATGCAGTCCCCTACCTTGGAAGTCTTCAAGAGGAGACTGGACAGATACCTTCCTGGGATCGTTTGATCTCAGTCAGATTCCTGCCCAGAGCAGGGGGTTGGGGGTGATCTTTTGAGGTCCCTTCCAGCCCTTCATTTCTATGATTCTATGATCTGCTTGTCCTGATCAGTCTCAAAGATGCTGGAATTTGCAGCTAATTTTGCTGTGCTTTAGGCAGATCTATGGCAGCCCTAATAATAGTATTCCTTTGCATCTCTTTCACAGTTAATAGCCTTTCAGTAGTTTGTATGGAACGTATATGCAGTCTAAGAATGTTCCTCAAGTTTGATTACTTTTAGTCTTTGTTAAGCACGCCATTCACAGCCTTTTCTGGAAATAAATGTTCTTTGTACCTCCATAGCTGTTAGTTTTGTCCTTTTCAGTTATTGTCTGATGCTAGTAAATTAAATCAGCAACTTTTTGGAAAGTAAAATAACACAGGAAAATGTTTCAGCTGTCGTTAAATGCTGTAGCTTCAAAACTTATGCTGATCCCCTTGGACTCTGACACTATAAAATTATAAAAAGAAAAAGAAAACAACCCTTAAAAAACCCCCAAAAAACAACCCAAAATAGACAACAGTGTGTAATTTTAGGAGAAAATATACATACAACTTGTAACAAAAAAAAAAAAGTCAAAGAGTGCAATTAGAATCTTTGTCTTGGGTAAATTGTTAATTCTTAGTATACTAACTGGTAAATCAGTCTTTGTTGCTCTTTCATGAAAGGAACATTGCCTTAATTCTGTATCTGGAATGGATCAGAACCAGAACAATGTTCATACTTGTGCAGTTGTCTTAAGTTTACTACAGACCAAACTGATACAGTTTTATTATGAAATCTGATCACTGAACTTTTTTTGTTTTTTTTAAACATTTCTAGATATTCAAGAATTTTATGAAGTGACCTTATTGGACAATCCAAAAAGCTTTGATCAGTCAAAGCCATCTGAACCAGTACAGCCTGTGAACACTTGGGACTTCTCTAGCCTTCCAAGCACAACCGTGACATCGGAAACACTGCCAAGCAGCCTTAGCCCAAGTGTAGAGGTATCATGTGAATTGTCATAATTACATTAATTATTGATCATGCAGTATAGGATGATTACCCTATATTATGAGAAGTTACACAGCTGGTTTGAGACTATCAACTTATTTATAAGTTTTGTTTTCTAGTCTTCCTCCTTTTTGTTTTCAAATTTCCTATGGTTATAAGTACTGCATTTACCTGACTCAAAAATGACTTAGGATTTAATGACTCAAAAATGACGTGGGATCCTAGACACGGGGTAATTGCATCCTAGACATGGGAAAGCCGTGGTGCGGGGGTATGCAGTGGAGAGCCAAGTGGCAGCGGGGGCAGAATTTAGTTAAAAATAAAAAAAGAAAGGTCCACCTTCAGCATAGCAAAAAAAGGTAGCTGTGGGATATCTAGATTCTTTACTAGATTCTTTGTTTAAAAGGTCCTGAAATGGGGTGGCAACTTCTGAAAATGTTCTGCAATAGACATTTCAAGAATCAAGGAACCAGTCAAGCCAGGTGATTAAGTAACGCAATGGCAGATGCATTTGATGTTTTCACATGGAAAGGATCCATTTGAACCTCTTTTAGTTGTGTCCTAAATTACCTGCAATTACTCAGGGGAAAATAGAAATGTCACTGTAGTCAGATTAATGAAAATCTGCTCAACATGCAGGAATATTTCAACAACGTATGGATGGAAAATGCTGAAAATAGGCTATTATGCAAAGCAGTGTTATAAATTGAGCCAATTTTTTATGTTGAATTTGAGTAATTCTCTTAAAAGAAAAATGTGGTTCAGAGACAGACCACAAAAATGACTGGGCCTATTAATCATATATGTTTTTCCGTTAACCAGCTGGAAAGAATGCAAGTGATGTGAGTTCTTTTATGGGAATATAGGTATTCTTTGCAGAGTTTGCACGGTTGGTTGATAAACCCTAATTGAGTAGATAGTATGCTTAAGTTTTTGTAAAATGCTTGACCTAGAACCATGGGACATTCTGATCACTTGCATTGTTCAGTTGTAATTTTTAAAAACAAGCTTTGAATGGGGCTGAGAACTCAACTCGCTTAATGGAGAATCATAGACTTGCAGGTGTTTCTAGGGAGATTTTTCAGGCATTGATTGGCCTGATGCTATGCTATATTTATATAGCATGGCTATAAGAATTCAAAATTACTGCAGTGACAAAGATTGGAGTGGGAATAATGAGGATGTGATCCAGTAATACGGAGCAGTCTGAATCGCCTGGTGAGCTGGACCAGTAAAATGCTGAACTTCCACGTACAAGGAGTGTAAGCTTTTAGGAGCATGATGAGGGAATGTATCTTGCAAAGCAGCAACTGAATAAAAAGTTTAGGGGTCATAACAAACAACTGCACATGTGTTTCCAGTGCTGTGACAAAAAGAGTTAAAGCAATCTTGGGATGTATAAAGAAAAGAGTGGATTAATTTTACCTATGTTTTAATGCCTCACCAAGTTTTCATCAAGATTCTTTTCAGTATCATTGTTGTGTGTGCTGTGCATGTGCATAATAAAATTTGCATTTGCAAGCATTTGTATTTAAACAAAAATCTTATAAAAATAAACTGAAAATAGGGTCTTGTGGCCTGAATTGGGTGGTCAGGAAATTAGATATTTTATATCCTGCTTTGTCTCAAGCTTGTGTGGCATGGGTTGTGTTACCTGTCATTTTTGGACCTTGCCTTATGTAGCTCAGTTCAATTGTGAAGTTCAGTTTTGAACTGGAAATACTTTGCACAGATGTAAATGACTGCATATTGTGCAACACGGAAGAAAAGAACTCTGTTTTTTATGGTGGTTTTACCAACTCTTACTTTATAAAATAGAGTTGAAATAAAATTTTGGGTGGTGTTTCTTACAGTTCAGATAATGTTTTGGAGCATTGAGTATTTGGCACCTGTTTAAAATGGCAGTCAAATTCAAGTGATCCTATAAAATCTTTCAGAATCTGTGATAGGCTTGCTCCGCTTAAACTCCACTTGTATTTTTGCCATACTTTGAAGTCTTTGTTCTGGAACCTTGCTCAATAAAAAGGATAATTAGCTTTGAGGAAATGGATACAAATTTGTGACTTATGGCTGGAAACAAAATAAAGCAGCATTTATATTAACTAGCAAAAAAAATTTATAGATAGGAATGTCAGGTATGATTTAGGTACACTTCAAGTTTGCAGCTGGTGTGTGTAGATAAAGAGACCGGATCATCTAATCTTATGCAAAAATGCATATATGCTTAATGGAGAATTATATGTAAAAGTATCAAAATTTTTTTTCTTAATGTTTTTGGCTTTCTTTGCATAGCACAGGCATGGCAGATATGTGCTTTACATTACATTACTGATCATTTAGGTTCAGTTAGCTCAGGGGTGGCTAGCCAGTGGCATGTGAGCCATAACTGGCTTGGACAGCCTGTGTGGGGCACATAATAGATCAGGGAGGGGGCAGGTAGTACGGTGGCAGAGCAGGCAGGGAGCACAGGGCAGGAAGCAAACAGTAGAGTGGGAGAGCGTGGGAAGCAAAGAGCAGAACAGCATATTGGACAGAGGAAGGGGACTGGAATTGTACTTGAGGAAAGTTCAGGGCAAATTTGTGACATTCCTGCAAAAAACGTGGACCCCCACTGATTTATTTATTAGATTTACATGCTACTTTTTCTAACAAAGGCTTAGGATGACTTAAAGTGGAGAACAAAGTAATGTATGAAATGAACAAATGGGAGAACAAGTAAAGTATAAAAAATAAGCTACTGAGAAATCCTTCCCCAAACAGTATCCCGAATATTTGAATATGGGTTACAGCTACACTTCATGCCAGTGTCATCTTGAAAATCCCAAGTCTACTCTTTGCTTTGTGCAGATAGATTTTGACATAAACATGAGCAGTCACAGAGGAGAAGCTTGTGTGCTTTGGCTAACGTAAAACATTTGCTGTTACCCATAAGCACGTGAGTATGAAGAATGCAATACCCCCATCTCAGAATTATAGCACTTACCCTTTGAGTACAGAATCGTGTTTTTGATCAATCAGAAGTTATTTGTTTAGAGGTAAATAAATGGGTCTGAAAAAAAAAAAAAGTAAGCACCCAGTTTCAGTTTGTTGTGAATTATTTTAATGGAATAATATTATAATTCAGCATACTTGTGGATAATAGACTCAGGCTTTTGAAGTTGTGGCATTGGCTTTAAAATCTTGAGACTTAAAAGAAGAAAGGTTTGTTTTTCTGGTTTCTGAGTCTTTCAAGTAAATTCAGGTCCTATTCCTGGCATTCCTCGACCGTGAGAACAGGAAACTTAAGAAAAAATGGAACCCCACATTTTCATGTATTCTCGTGATTCCCGTACGGGGCCCTCAGGTCAGGTGGGCAGCCAATTAAATCAGTCTAGCCAGTTATTAAACTTCATTGATTTCAGTTGTAAAGGAACTGCTTCCACAGTTTATTCATGCCTGCTTCAGTTTTGCAGTGTTTGACAGGTTTTAACTTTGAGGGACTGGTGAAAATTTGTGCTGCAATTTTGTACATACCCTGACTTTTAACATTTAGGATTAGTGTTAATTCAGGCACTTCTACTATTACCAGAAACTGCAAGTTTTTCCAACAGGGCCTCTCATGTTTTGCTGCCAAGAATTCTTGTGACAAAAGCTGCCCTTTTTCAAAAGGGTCGTTATCTTCCATTGTTTTCAACTATTAGGTCACTTACAGCTCTGAATAGAGATGGCTGCTGACTTCATTCCCTTTGGAAGAAACAGAAGATAGTCTCAGTTTGGAAAGAAGGTGATTTTTCCTTAGTTTTCCTAAAGGAGTATTTTAATGCATCAGATTCCTGATGGAACCAATCCAGAATGTGATATGATAACAAAAAATGAAGATTAAGCTAAATATTTCTCTTCAAAATTAGTTTATCAGATCTTGAGAGGGCAACAGGAAGAAGAACCAGGGTTGTGTGCATTGAAAGTGGTACTAGTGTACATGCGCGTGTATGCTTGCTTGTGCGTGCGCATTTGTGTAGGTATGGGATGTGGCTGCCAGGAAATGTAGGGAGGAAAACTGCAGCTGCTCCATCTGCTGTGGTGACTGGAGGTTAATACTTCGTGTTTTCAGATAATTGAAAGTAATACTGTTTCTTGTTCACTGTTAAGATAAAAAAGAATTACAGTTAAGTTTCAAGACAAAACATGTTAAAATATGGCTAAGACTAGGGGTATCAGTAAGGTGGAATATTTTAAGCCAAGTTGATTCAGAGTTAAGTTTTTCTCCTTACAAAGAATACAAAAAATGAGGGCGGTGGTTCTCCACGTTAGCCTGGCGATCCATGAAACAGCTGAGCGGGTAATGTGCTGTTGTCAGCCTTATATTTTGCTTGTCCCATAAACCTCGACTTCAACTCTAACTCCTATGATTGCACATGTTTTGCGAGCATCATGTTGCATGCAAGCCTTGGGTGGGGGGCTATGTTGTTGAGAGATTAATTAGCAATATTAGAGATGCAATAGGAAAGAAGTCACAGGAGGAGCTCCAATACAGGGAGTGGCTGAGACTCCCATTTGGTGCCACGTACAGGGAGGATGGCCATTTCTGAGCGTGAAAGAACAGCTTGCTTCACCCAGCAGCAAAGTAATAACTGCAGGTTGTGCGAGAGTGGAACTAAAAGCAGATGTGTTTAACTTGTGCTAATTTCTAGTGTAGGCTCACTCTTCAGTGATGGGAGCCTAATTGAGTAACACCAGGTGGGACTCCCATCTACTCGAGTGAATGGTCACAGCTAGTAAGCTGTTGTATTTCTTGAATAATTCATCTCTTGCCATTTCATGTTTCCATAAACTTTGAAGCAAAATTTTATGGTGATATCTTGTCTTCTCTCACTTGTATAGCTGGGTGAGATCTTAGACAAGCTTTTGGGTGCAAAGTGTCCTCCAGGTCCATAAGCTTTTGTTTTTTAGAGTAGGGAAAATTAGCTTTTTGAGTCCTTAAACATGTATTTGACTCTATTAGTTCATTCAGAAATTTTAATGTGGCAAAAACTGATTTGTGTAACAGTTTCATAGAGTTGGAAGGGACCTGAGGAGATCATTTAGTCTGATCCCCTGCTGTGGCAGGAAAGAGTACTGGGGTCAAACAACCCCAGCCAGATGTTCATCCAGCCTTTTTTTAAAGACCCCCTGCTGGTCCCCCTTGACTAGTTTGTAGACTGCTACTAGATCCCCTCTCAGCTTTTTCTTGTGAAGGCTGAACAGGTTCAGGTCCCGTTGCTTTTCCTCGTAGGGCCTGCTTTGCTACCCCTTGACCATGTGAGTGGCCTCTTCTGGACCCTCTCCATGCTGTGCACATCCCTCCTGAAGTGCAGCGCCCAGAACTGTACGCATTACTCCACCTGCGGCCTGACCAGTGCCATGTAGAGGGGGAGGATCACCTCCTTGGACCTGCTCGAGATGCACCTGTGGATGCACGACAAGGTGCGGTTGGCCTTCCTGACTGCGTGCCCACAGTCAGTCCATTTTCATTGTGACATCAATGATGACTCCAAGATCCTTTTCTGTCTCAACACTGGTGAGAAGGGAGTTCCCAGCCTGTAGGTGCGCCTCTGGTTACTCCTCCCCAGATGCAGCACCCTGCACTTGTCAGTGTTGAACCCCATCCTGTTCTCATCCTCCTCCCCTCTAACCTGTCTAGATCTGCTTGCAGTCTGTTCCTTCCTACTAGTGTACCCACTTCACCCCACATCTTAGTGTCATCTGCAAGTTTGAACAGGGTGCTTTCTACCCCCTGGGCCAAGTCACTGGTGAAGATGTTGAATAATATGGGCCTGAGGACCGAGCCCTGGGGGACCCCACTGCCCACAGCCCTCCCGGTTGAATAAGACCCATCCACCACCACTCTCTGGGTGTGGCCTTCCAGCCAGTTAGTGATCCATCTGACCATGTAGGTATCAACACCGCTGTCTCCTAGCTTCATTTAAGGCAGCGCAAAAAGAACCTTTACATTTTAATTAATGAGGTGGATGGTAATCAAAAGGTATTAGTGGAATTTTACAGATGGTCTCTGATGTAATTAGAAGACAGATGCAGCACATGGAGTAATAAATATCCATTTTGGCCCTGTGTTCAGCAAGTACTCTGAATGAATTTCTAGGTGCCAAATCTGTTATTTCATTACCAATATACAAATAAGGAAAACAAGTTATATTGTTTGTGCTGTTTTTTAATACATTGGTGTTTAACTACTTCCTATGTTAAGCATGAAAACACAATATAGTTGAACATGACTCTTAGTAACACTGACTTATACATGGTAGATATGTATGACCTCGATAGTCTTTGAGGGTAGGCAAAACTACGCAAAGATGTTAACTGATTGTGTGAATGCCATTTTGTTCTAGTTATAAGTTGACTTCCTCTCCCCACCTCCCAAGAACTATAAAAATCATGACTGACATCTGCATGGGGTTGAAGTGTAATCAGTGTAAACCATGCAGAACTGCTGTATGGAGCAGGTGACTCTGCATGGCATCCTGAAGGGCTACTGTAATGCCTATAAGGCACAACCTGGTACTCACGTTGTGGCAGGCTCAGTTTGCCCGGGAAAGCGTCTTGTGCTGGGTAACTTGGATGGTCGCTACTGCAGTATATGGGGATCTTGCTGGTCTCTTCTCAAGTGAGGCAGGCATTAATTTTCCATCTTGAACCTAGAAGCTTGGAAGGCCTTCAGAGCCCTGTGCTAAATTAAGGCTTCCAGTCCCTTAAGTTCAGTGCAGGAATCTGGGAAACTTTGAACAGTCCAGGTGGCAGGTCACCCCTGGATCCACAGAGCCAGGAAAAAGCCTACAAGATGAGTTACCCAGGTTTTCAGCTATACTTT
The DNA here is from genome assembly GCA_030014935.1 of Caiman crocodilus. Classification (NCBI taxonomy): domain Eukaryota; kingdom Metazoa; phylum Chordata; order Crocodylia; family Alligatoridae; genus Caiman; species Caiman crocodilus. The sequence goes on from JAGPOW010001918.1 coordinate 27,273,088, forward strand.
AGAAGAGTGGGTGTGTGACACTTAAAACATATTTTTTTACAATTGATTGTACATTGACTATTTGGGAAAAGACTAATGATCCTGGAAATTTCTAGCACTAAAGGGGAAAAATTAAATTAAATTTAAATTATATAGTTATTTATACGTGCATTACTATTTATATATTTCATTCTTCTAAAACACAAATTAGCTCATGCTTTTGGGACAGGTCAAATCTCAGATGATACCTGCATAAAACACATTTTCTTCTTCCCTGTGTCCCTCAAAAAGGATGTTTTTTCACACAGCATATTAAAGTCTGCAGCTCATTGCTATCAGGTACGGTGGAAGCTGACAGTTTAGCCAGATTGAAAAAGCGATTGGACAGATTTTTGGAGGAAAGGGGCATCAGTAGTTATTCAGCAGGGGAGTGAGGGGCACAGCCTCTGAATCAGAATTTCCCAGACCTCAAATGCTGGAGACTGCAAGGGAGAGAGGAACCGGGGAAACCTAGGTTGTACCCGGCTCACTTCAGCATCCACTCTCTGCCCCTTGTGACACAGGAGACAGGGCAAGATGGACCTAGGGTCTGACCCAGTTAGTGGCAGTTCTTATGTTCCAGTTCTTGTGTTCTTAAAAATGTGGATTTTAAGCCTCTGAAGTCTGGGTGGTTTGGATCAGTGAAGCTGGGCCTCTTTCAGACTGTATGGAAGTAATGTTATCTGAAAGATTATCCAGTAATTGGAGCACCAGTGGCCTTGTGTTCTTGAGGAGAACGGCCCTCTAAGTGAGTGGATTTGTGTCTGTTTACCATGGACTAGAAAAAAGCTGAGGAGTTTGGGACCAAATCATTCTTTCTGCAGAAGAACTCATGCAGATAATGCCTCAAAATTTCTATTGCTCTTTGTTGACAGAAGTGCTTTATGAAGCTCTTTGAAAGAGCACCTGATGAACTATGAACTTCTAAAAAAAAAAAAAAAGAGAGCGAGAGAGACATCTTAAAAACCCTAGAATGTGGGTGACTGGATGTAAGGAAACTGTACATCGGTCTTTGTTGTTGTCGTGGTCGTTAAAAGTCTTAACACAGTGGGGCAAGTGATCTCTGCCCTTCAGTAATATAGGAGGGGAGCACAGAAAAGAAGTACCAAGGAAATGAGGGGTGAGGGTAGAACGAAGTAAGAATGCCAGTGGTGACTGTTACCTAAAGTTAATGTCAGGCTTTAGGTGGTGGAAGTCTTGAAAACGGCTTGGACAAGAATAGTCCATTCTCTGAAGAAGGCATTTATTGAGTACAGCAATTTACAATTTTAAGCATAAGGCAAGGAAACAACAGAAAACTTTGCCTAAGTTAAGACAACAGAAACTTTTCATTAGTCTTTTGTTGGAGGACAGAGTGCCTCCCTGCAGCTGGCCAGGTGTTCAGGAGTCTGTCGGGCCTCCATTTCTTCTTAGCAGGTAGGACAGAGATCCACAGTCCTCATTTTTGCTGTTTTTTTGTGGGTGATCTTTCACCCTAGTCCCCACTGTCTTGTGGGTACTCCATGGTTGGAGAAGGGCTAAGGGATGTCACCCTGACAAACACACCCTTGCTGAGGCATCGGACAGTCAGCAGCAGTTCTTATTGGTTGCTCTTTGGAGGAAGCTACAACCATTGAGGCACTGAACATCTCGCCTTGGTCTGGCCTTTGCATTCATAGATTCATAGATTGTAGTCGGAAGGGACCACAGTGGATCATCATGTCTGACCCCCTGCCCCTGGCAGGAAAGAGGACCGAGGTCAGATCACGCCAGCCAGGTGACTATCTAGTCTCCTCTTGAAGGCCTCCAAGCTAGGTGATAGCACCACCTCTCTTGGAAACTTATTCCAGATCCTGGCCACCCTTACTGTGAAACATTTCTTCCTAATATCTAACCTAAATCCCCCCTTAGCTAGTTTACACCCATTATTCCTAGTCATTCCCTGGGGCGCCTTAGTAAACAGCGCTTCCCCTATTCCCTGTTGACCTCCCCTAATAAATTTGTAGGTAGCCACAAGATCTCCCCTCAGCCATCTCTTGTGACAGATGAAGAGATTCAGCTGTCTCAACCTCCCCCCGTAGGGTCTATCACGAAGGCCACTAACCATGCGAGTGGCTTCCTCTGGACCCTCTTGAGATTCCCCGCATTCCTCTTGAAGTGTGGCGCCCAAAACCGAACACTACTTCAACTGTGGTCTGACCAGTGCCACATAGGGGAGAAGCAGCACCTCCTTTGATCCATTAGTCATGCACCTGCTAATGCACGACAAGATGCGATTGGCCTTGTTGATGGCCTCGTTACACTGCTGGTTCATTCATCTTGGAGTCAATTATGACTCCAAGATCCCTGTCTGCCTCTGAGGTGCTGAGGACACTCCCCAACGTACAGGTGTGCTGGGAGTTCCTCCTTCCCAGGTGGAGTACCTTACATTTCTCTTTATTAAATTGCATCCTATTTCTCTCTGCCCATTGGTCCACCCTGTCCAGGTCAGCCTGAATCTGCTCCCTGCCCTCTGGTGTACTAACTTTGCCCCATAACTTGGTGCTCTACATGCCCTCATCCAACTTGCTGATGAAGATATTAAATAGTATCAGTCCAAGGACCGAACTCTGCGGGACCTCACTGCCCACCTCCCTCCAGGCCGAGAAGGAACCTTCTGCCATCACTCTCTGGGTGCGGTCCCTAAGCCAGTTGGCCACCCACCTGACAGTGTAGGTGTCCACCCCACAGTCTGCTAGCTTCCCAATCAGGATAGGGTGCGAGACTGTGCCGAAGGCCACCTTAAAGTCCAGAAAGATGACATCAGACCCAGGTTCCGCATCCAGGCAGTGCGTGACCTGGTCACAGAAGGCTACAGAGTTTGTCAGGCAGGATCTACCTGTGACAAACCCGTGCTGGTTTCCCCTCGGCATCGTTTCCCTTGCTGGGCCTGCACAGATGTGTTCTTTGATTATTTTCCCTAGCGTTTTCCCAGGAGTAGAGGTAAGACTGACTGCTCTAAGTTACCCGGCTCATCGGACCAGTCTGTCTCTGGTCCAAAGGGGGGTGGTAGGTTGGGTAGCCTCCACTCCTTCATACTTTTGCCTAGGTGTACACATCAAAGGTGTGATGGTCACACAGCTCTGTACAAGTGGATTCATCAGGCACCTGACTTGACCTCTTATGCGCACATCATGATCCAGAGGATCGGTGCTTGCCCTCTTTTGGTGTGGGAACACTGTTTACAGAGGGACGGCTTGAAATCTAATCTATTGTAGGCTCCTGCTTCCTTAGGTTACATAGGTTATCTACTTCAACATCTTCTCCCATTGGCTACAGAATTAGTTAAAAAGCCTGAAACTGCTGCAGTTGTGCCATGCATTTGACAGCAGTGACCAGCTTCTCTTTGAGAAGAGAGAGAAGTGGAGACACAGCAGACAAGTAGAAACACAGAAGCCGAGCTTACCATCTCATACGAGCTAAAAATAAGTGAAACGTTAGCGAATAGAAGAAAGGTCAAGAAATAAATAAGCGTGAAAACAGGTAAAGACAAATGTGGGATATGACAGCGAGAGTAGTAAAGTTTGCATTTTAATGAAATGTGGCAGATTTTTTTGCTCTTCTATGGAGGGCCCATCGAAGGCTTGTTGAACTGGCTCACAGGACAGAAGCAGTGACGGATCCCAGCAGCACTTCAGTGGGGAGCAATGTCTGTACAAACCTCTCACTGAAAATTCTGCATCTCGGTTAAACATCCCTGGAAAATTGCACACAACAAAATACCAGTAACCCTGAGCAGTTTTTCTTCTGTTGCCATGACTAACACAGATATGGCTTTTGGATATGTATTTAGAGATTCCCTGAAGAGGTGGTTAGCATTTCACTCAAATTCCAAAGCACAGAAGAAACTTAATTGTTTAATTCAGGCAGGCTAAGGAGCCATTGGAACTGATTGGCTAAAATGACTCTGATCTCCTCTTGTTTGGAGAGTGAAGACTGCAACGAAATGTAGCAAGAAGATGCAACAACATTAGGAAGAAAGACAATATAGGACAAAGTCAACCAAGAGAAGAGACCCAGTAGGTCCTGTAAATTATATTAGTGACCATTAACCAGCCATTCCTCCACCAGGTTAAGGCAGAGCATTTAAAGCTTGAGATTCATATTTAGTCAACCAAGACTAAAAACGGAACTGAAAAAAATATTACCAATCTGGGACTGAGCAAGCACATACTTTTGAAGGATATAAATACAAGATATATTTTCCCTATGCAGAGCCTGGGGAATACTCCCAGGGGAGGGAAAACTGCCGCAGACCCCGTGGCTGCATCCAGACCAGCATGGGCGTGTGGCGGGCCACTCGGGGGCGCTCCTGCATTGAGCCGCCCACCTCCCTGCTCCCGACCCCCGTCCCGGCTCCCAGTACCTCCCTGGGGTGCCTCCGTCCGGCCAACCCCTTCCCTGGAGCACCCTGCTAGCCTGGGGTCCCGCTGCCACCATCCAAGGCTCTGGACTCACTCCTGGCCCTGTGCACCTTGGAAAACACAGGCCCGATCATCCACTGAGTCCTAGACCCAATATCGGCACTTGGGCTACTCTCCCCAAGTCAGGGGCTGATCAGGAAAGCATCCCTTAGTCTGCAGACCTAAGGGGCCTCCTCGGCATAATTTAGTCCCACCCTCAATAAGTCTCCCACACCGGTCACAAAGGAGAACTTTATTGATGACAGGGGTAGGGC
>JAGPOW010001918.1:27300145-27314116 GCA_030014935.1 Caiman crocodilus
TGTTTCTGTAGTTGCCATCCCCGTTATGCTAGTGCCCTGTTCTTGTGTACTGTCTGCTGTAGGTGAGTACCAAAATTGTTCTGTAAAATTGGTAGAAATGGGTCTGGGGGTCAGTACAGTCGAGGTCTTTGAACGTATCCCTATCTGTTACATTGTAAAGTGGGTTCCCTTTATGTGAATTCAAGTTATGCCCATTTTTCAGGAACGCATGTACAGCATAAAGCAAGGCAAACCTGTATGCTTCTATGCATTATCAGTATGAAACAGTCAATGCAGTTTTAATACACAGCTGTGCTGCTGGTACCATTGATGTACAGGTACAATAATGGAAAATGGTACTACTTTTGTGAGACGGAAGTCCTGTAAGTCTTATTCCCAGTCCACTTTTATTCGTAGAACGAATGAAAACATACCATTTTGAAAACACTCTAAATAATTTTTTTCTAAATAACACAGTTGGAGATCTTAGTGCCAAAGATGAAGGTGTTGGTGTAGAACATACTGTAGTGCTAAGTGGAAGTAATTCATTGAGAAGCACGGCAGTAAGAAGCGACTTACCCTAGTAAGTTGATGTAACACTTTCCCTTCCAAAGCATCCTCGGTTGCTTTGTAAGCGCCTTCTGTTTATCAAAGGGATCTGTGATAGGTCTGTTACTGAGAACTACCGCTCGCATACTGTCATGGGGCATCCAGAGAATGGTGACAAATTTCAGTGGGCATCCACACTTCAGGAGGATCCTCCACAGTGCTTCTCGGTTGACAGAGTTTCAGGCTTTGTGGAGGCCATAGAAAGCCATGTAGAGAGATTGATGTTGTTAATAACAACAAACTACAGTTTAAGATGTGGTCAAATTGGAAAGAGTTCAGAGAGCAGCAAAGATGATTAGTAGTCTAGCAAATGTGGCATTTGAGGAAGAATTTGAATTATTCAGCATAGAGAAGATAAAAGGGGAATTTGGTAAGTCTTTAAATACAAAAAAGCTGTTATCAAGAGGGTGGTAAGCTGGGTCCACAGGGGACAGAACAGGTAGTAGCTGTCTTAAATTGTAGTGAGGGAGACTTAGGTTGGGTATGAAAAAGCTGCGTTACTCTTGAGGTGGTTAAGCATTGGAGCAGGTTACCTGGAGAGGTTGTGGGATCCTCATCATTGGATTCTCAAGTGCAGGGTAGACGAACAGTTGGTTGAGACCTTGTGAGGTGCCTTCTAGCCCCATCATCTGTGATTCTCCAACTGGCATAAACCTCTGTTTCAGACACGTGGTGGGGTGGTTGATCCTGCCTGGAGCAAGGGGCTGGATGAGGTGACCTTGTGAGTCCTTTCCAGTCCTGTTGTCTTATGGTCCTTTGAACACTTTTGTCATTTGGAGATTGTTCTCTTCAATGGCTTTTTTTAGAGTTACTTGTACATGGATGAATGCATTTTGGGAGAAGCAGGAAATTTTTCTATAGATGTTTTTTAATATGTAAATAATCTAGCTAGAAAACATTTTCCCACTGAGGTGGTTTCTGTGTTTGCATCCTTTCCCCTGTTTCAGGTTATGTGCTATTTTATTTTCACTGATAATAACAGTCTTTGCCCTGTACAGCATTGGTTCCCAAACTTACTGCAGTTCTCCAGAGAAAGAGTGCATGTGTCCATCCACAACCCAGATTTGCTGATGCAGTTAAAAAGACAAACCTGTTCATCCTAATCCCAGTTCACTTCATCAAAGCCTAGGAAATAAGGAATAAAGGGACATTGAATAAACCTGCAATTGGATGTACAAACAATTTTTTTCTGAGATAAGGAGCAGTGTACTTAGATGAATACATTTTTCTATTTATGGGGCTGATTCAGTCCTAATAGATTTATTTCTAAAATCTGTTGGCCTTCCTATATAAGGATAGGAAAGATGCATTCATCTACAATATGTGCATTTCATCTCTGTGTTCACAGTCAGTTTTTATTTATTCTTTTTCCAGTTAAAAAGGGCCCCTTTCAAATTTAAATCTCATTCCTGGGCTCTCAACTTGATTTTAACTTAGCTAATGAAACCGCCATTCAAATCTATGGACCGCTCTTCTGTTTTCATTTATCTATTAAAACAGCTTTTATAACCATTATGACTTAATGACATTATGACTTAAAAATTACAGCCCTTAGTAGCTTGCCCTCCATGTATGTTTTTTCGTTAAAGAAGACTGTTTTTTTGCCAGTAGCTGAAGCTCTTATGTCAGGTAGTTGTCAAATTTGATATTAATTCCATAAATTCACTGTTCATGGACTTCACACAAATATGTTCATATCTTATTTAGGCTTTAAAAAAGTAATGGATCCTGACATCCACTTTCTAGATATTTTAAGTTGTGTATCTGAACAGGGTTGCCAGTCCAAAATGTTTTTTGGGGGTTTTTTACTGAAAATCCACAAGCTGTTTATGGAAACCAGCCCTTTCTTCTGACACATTTTACGAAATGCATATGCAGCTCTTCTGGCAAGCCCTGGGCAGCAGCAACAAGGACTGAGTTCACATGTAGGGGTTTAATACCAACTTTCCGTATCTGGCTTGAGCTGCCACCCAGAGACCTGGCCTCTTCCTGGTCCCACAGCTGTGTCCTGGTCGCGCTGCCTGCCTGCTTGTAAGGTGAGCAGCTGTTGCAGGCAGGGACTGACAGCGAGGTGTAGCAGGAGGGTGGGCAAGGAAGGGTACGCAGGCTCCTTTGAACCGTGGAGCCCTGATGGAGAGCTTACTGCAGGGTGTCGGGCTGTGCACAATGATGCCACTCCACTCTGTCCATCAGCGCTTGCATCCAGCCTCATTCCAGCCACAGATCTTCAGTCAAGCTCATGGTTTCTTAAGTCTATAAAAAAAATAAAAAAAAAAATCCCATGAAATGGCTCAGTTTTCTTTTTTGTTCTTTGTAATTTTTTTACAAACAAGTGTTTTTAGCCTTTTTATGAACTGTCTTTAAATGTATGTATAGTTGGCAACCCTGTATCTGAGAGACATCTAATGTAGTTGAGGTGTCTCTCCCTTAGGGATTGGACTCTATTCCACTTGGGTTAGCATCCTCAGTAGACCTTACAGTACATCCCATGTAATAAAATATGCAAGACAGCAATGTGGTGTTCTGCTTACAATCAAACATTATTCTTGGATTTGGCATCCTGATCAGGTGCTAAATTTGGTGAGTTAGTCCTTGTTTCGTTAAGTCTTCATGTTCCCTTGTCCTCATGGGACTACTGCTCACTCATTTTATGCGTGGGAAAATACGTGGACTGGTAGAGGAAATGAAGGTGCCTCACCTGTAATGAGGGTTCTCCAAAATGGACTGTATATTTGTGCTTCCTGCCTGCCCTCCCTGCGAGACCTGGAAGAGCAGTGGACAGGAATGGGGGTAGCTGGAATGGGATGTGTGTATGTGGTTTGTTTGGAGGGGGGGGGTTGCTGGACTTCTGTGTACTCGTGCTTGTGGGAAGAGATCGCTGGATACAGCTTGGATACCTGAACTTGTGTGCAAATGTGCCCAGTTGAGTGCTCATGCACCCCTCATATCGCTCCTCGGGGTCTGGGAATGGTCTCGAGGTGAAGCTCTGAAAAGGGAGGCCAGTGGGACCCCTGCAGAAAGCTGAGGGGTGTGGAGGAGGCTTTGAAGGAGATGGTGAAGGAGCCAGTAGGGAAGGGAGAAGTAAGAGAGGGTAGTTGTGGAAGATGAAGGAGGGCAAGATATTAAAAAGCACATGGTGGTTGTGCTGAGGTAAGAGGATGAGGAGTGCCTGTCCTGATGTTCAGTTTAGGAGGTCAGAGATGGTTTCAGTGGATTGCAAGGGGCATGTGCTGAATTGGAGAGCCCAGTATGGAACTGGTGGTAGAGAGTAACCTCGGGCAGTAATCACAAAGAGGCAGGTGTCATTGAATGAATGAGTGGGATCTGGGGTCAGCATCTAAGAAGAGAAGCTAAACCATGTGTTGTGAGGGAAAGGGAGAGGCTGGGGAAAGGAATGAAGAGGATGAAAATTGGGGCAGGAGAGACGAGTGATGGGGGTACTGGGGCAAGCTGAGGAACTAGAGGGGGCACAGCAGATGAGACCCTTCTCTCCTGACAGGGAAGAAGAGTGGGAGGTGGGAACAGAGAGCAATCAGGGAGGAAAAAAATACAACTATTCTTTTGGATCAATTGGAAGGTCTTGTTCAGAGAAAACGGAGGCAGGAGGAAGGTTTGTGGACTCCTCCCTATTCCTGCCCTTGTTGTGGCACGGTACTGTATTTAGCAGAATGTGCAGATTTGTTGGAATTTGACAGCGCCATGCTGTGACTGCTTCTGCTGTGGCCTCAGACTTGCGGCACTGGGGCTGTGAGCGCCTGTGCCACCCCAGCCCCCGGCCATGGAACGAATCAAAGGTGGAGAGAAGGATTGTGGTTGCAGACGTCAGCGAGGCTGAAGACTTGCAGTACTCGAGTAAGAGGACAGCAGGAGGATGGAATGGATTTGTAGCAGGAGAAATTTTAAATGTTCTTAGTTTTTTATATTCTAAAACCAAAAATTAATCATTTATTTTAAATTACAGCAGTAGTTCAGATTAAAGTTGGATGTATTTTAATTAGTGCTTCATTATCCCCAAAATATTCCCTCTCGAGATTCCCCACATCTCTCTTGAAGTGCGGTGTCCAGAACTGGACACAGTACTCCATCTGCGGCCTGACCAGTGCTGCATAGAGAGGGAGCAGCACCTCCTTTGATCTATTAGTCATGCATCTGCTAATGCACGGCAAGGTGCGACTGGCTTTGTTGATGTCCTCATTACGCTGCCGGCTCACGTTCATCTTGGAGTCATAACTGACTCCAAGATTCTTCTCTGCCTCCGAGCTGCTGAGAAGGGTTCAAAAACTCTTCGTCAGGCTAAGGAAGTTTCAGCAGTCGGTGTGTGGTCTTCCTGGATGGAATGAAAAGTAAAGAAGCCAGCGGCTGGGCTGGTCTGCATGCGGGACAGGTAGTCAGTGAAAATATAGATTGAGGAGTCAATGGGTGAGAGACAGGCTGGGGGCAGGGGGGAGAGAAGGGGGATGAATAGTGGAGAGAGAACTGGGGAGTTGGATGTCAGGCAGCTTATGATGTGTCATAAATCCAATGTCTATATTTAGTCCATGATTTTTAGTATCCAGGAGGTTGATTAAATCACCTAGTTGATTGATCTACTAAAACAGATTGCTTTGGATTAAAATGAGTACTTTTGTACCAACAGTTTAGATCCCAGGATTTACTTTAGCAAGAACATGCTTGATTTAATACCGTAAGGTATGCATTAATTTTTTGTTTGTACATCACAAGGTACACTTCACAGTTCTGTATCTTTCTTGGCTAAGGATTCATAAAATCATATTTTTGTAAAGAAACATTTATCATTACAACTGCATGTGTTTGCCTCTAGAAGATGTGGCTGTTCCATGTAGTATTCATCAGCAGTGTACATGTAATTGTCTGCAGTTACTGAAGGTTTTTGTTCTTCATTATATCTTTCTGATAGAATCCTTTGTAAATGTGTAGCCCGTAGATCTCTTTGTTGATTCAGCTGTGCCCATAGCACATCTTGAGCATCTTGAGAGCTATTTCTGCAATGATCAGCACAGCTTTTGGCTCTGTTTAAGCCCAGTTTATTGTCACGAAATATCCTTCTATGTGCCTTTTACTTTTTACCACAAAATTATTTTGTTATGGTATGGAAATAAGCTGACATTTTAAAAAATGCAATAGGGGCCTTTCTGTGGGATAGTGATGTTCTTATACTCTTGGGGAACAGGCAGTGATCCCTGGCTACCTTGTCTACCATTTGACTTGTGCGCTGTTTTTTTTCTGCCAGCTCTGTTGCCCCAGAAAAAAGTGATGATACACTGCTATTATGACCAGTTGAAGAAGCAGATATTTTGAAAGTATGGGTAGCTTTGTATGCTTTTGGAATGCCCTTGGACTTGAATGCACACATGGACCGTGTCCACATGAGCGTGGACGTTTATTTTGCAGGGGACAAGCAGCAGTGACGCACCTGGTACTGCTGCTACTTGTCCCTGGGGAACGCATGTGCTGTGTGCCCTCTAGCACGTGGCAGGTTATCGTGGGCGGGCAGGGGAGGCTGGGGCCAGCACTGGGCTGCTCTCGGCAACCTTACCTGAGGTCTTCTGGGGCTGCAGCAGTGGCAATCCGGCAGCCGGAGCGTGACTTCAGCCAGCCAGGCTCTGGTTTCGGGTGCTGCGCACTGCTCTGTGTGCGCAACTCTGCTTTTTTTTGTACGGGTTTTTATGGCCTTGGGCTCTCCTGGGGTCAACCCCCCACCCCCACACTGCTACCTTGCAGCGCAGGAACAGCCGAATGTGCAGGGTGTGGTGCTGTGGACGTGTCTGCGGTGCCATGTACTGCGCAGCCATGCTTGTCTGGATGTGGCCACAGCATGCACAAGATAAGTAGCTAAACATGGAAAAAAAACTTTGCTTTAATAGCTTTTCATACTGATTTGTAGATCATTTTGAATACTTTTCTTTGTAGTTTTCCAGTGTAGCTGCTGATGTGATCTTCATCTACTTCCTCCCGCCCCCCGGCCCGGTTCTGCCCCTGTCTTCCAACCTTATAGTAACAGTGTTAAGGAGCGAAGCCTAGGGATAACTTTCCTGGAGACTTGGGGGAAGGCTGGTGCCAGTGGCAAAGTATAGAGCAGCAGTTCTCAACAGTTTTACACTCAAATTAGCCCTTGTTAGGCTCAGGGCACCCTGTGGAAAATTCCAGCTCTCAGTTTTCACTCATTTTTGAATGGAAAAATAGTAGAGCAATTATTTTGTTGCAAAGCGCTTAAAAAGATCGTGACGGGTCGGAATGCTTTGAACACTGGATTCTGATGTGAAATCACTGGATTTGTCTTGTGAACCATGTTTGCACACTAAGGTGTGCCTTTGATGGGATCTCAAGACACCCTGGTTGAGAATCACTGGTGCAGCATGTTTGACCCCTGTCACCTTCGGCTGTCCCACTAGGAAAGAGGTCTTCAGCAGTAGGTATCACTTGTGAGTTAGCCAGCAATGCATTGCCATATGCTGTTTATCTCTTGGTTCTGCTAGTTCTTCTCCGGAACAAGTCATGCTTTTTTGTTAGTTTTATCAGTTTAATTACTGGTTTGTTTTTCTGTCTAACTTGACTAACTTGTGAAAGTTTATTAATTATTCACTTAGTGTGCATGTAATTGTACAATACAACAAAATCCCTCAAGGCATTTACCAAGTAAAAAGAATTGAAGGGGAGATGATGAAAGCACCAGGAGGTGGTAGACATTTCAATGTAGAGGCACCTTTTGAGGAGGATATGGGAGGTCATTAAATCAGTAGGATGAAACATGAAGAGAGACATGGCATTGTTCAAGTCTTAATTTTTTTTGATCAATTTTTTGAAAGTTGAGATGTTCCCATAGGTGACATCTCATGTGATCTTGCAGTAAGAGTCCAAGTACCATATTTGCTAGAACAGAAGATGTCCCTGATTACAAGATGACTCTCAGAATTTGGATTCTATATATGGAAAATATATAATACTTGGATGCCTATCTTGCTGGGATATTTTGACCCCAGCTGACTTCCTGGCCCTTGGGCAGGGGGCTGGATCCGATGATCTTGTGAGATCTCTTCGAGTCCTAATGCCTATGAAATCTATGCATTTCCTATAATTTTCTGGGTATAGAATCCAGTTATTGGAGGTTTGCTTTGCATTTGTCCCCTTCCCACTGCTACATCAGGGAAATAATCTGGGGGATCAGATAGCTCTTTGTTCTCTACTTCCCCCCAACTTCTTCCCCGGGTAGCCCCTTCCTCCTCCCTGTACTGCCAGAGCCTGACTGCAGCAATTTGCATCCGGTACCCACAGGCTGAGTTCATCCAGGGTTGATGTATACTATAGACCCTTTTTTGAAATGGCTGCAAGTTTTAGCACAGGTGTTTCATAAACACAATTTTGAGCAGCATGTTGGCACCTGGTTATAGCTAGTATAAACTAAGCCCAAATCAGTTCCAAATTCACTTGGGCAAAGCCAAAATGTCGAGTTTTGTAGTTGGACTGAGCTGAGCTCAGACATCAAGTCTGCATGGCTCTACCACCGGTCAAGTTTCCTCCTTCTCTCCCAGGCCCATCAGTCTGGGTTTCAGATGCTCCCCAAATCCATGGCAAGCGTGCTATGTGCAAGCTCCAGGCCCAGAAGCTTTGGAGTTCAGATACCTCCTAATCTTGTTTGCTTGTAGCCAAAAGGACAAGGAGCAAGCTAGGGAAAAAGCATAAGCGCAGTACCCCCTTCCCAGAAAATGCCCAGAGTGCAAGGGATAGGCCTCTCCCTATAACTGTAACTTTATTAGTGAATGTTAAAAAGGGTAATTCCAGAGTTGAAGGGGTAGGAGGAAATGCAATGTCTGGATGGAGGGTGGCTACGTAATGCGGGGTGGGATGTGACTAAATTGCATAGCAAGAGTGTAGCCTACTTAGTCTGGGGGTGGAGTGGGGTGGGGAAGGGGAAGGGGGAGCCAAAAGGCGCGACACTCCAGAAGAGAGAGAATCCTTCTGTGCAAGGAAGTGGCATCGTTGCAGAGAGGTGGGTTTTAAGGGATGTGCACAGGTACAAGTAACAGCAAGTGGAGTACAGCTGTGGAGGTTGTGATCCATTGGGGCGGTGGGCAGGCTGTCTCTTCTGGCTGTTGGGGTCCATATACTGGCGCTCGTCCATAATGTGCTCAACGTAGATGTCTCTCGACCGTCTCGTGGTGCCAGACACCATGAAAAGCCACATCAGTTTGGTGATGCTCAGCAGGCCCACGGGACGGACGCTCATTGCTGCGGTCCCGTACTCCGAGTGCCTTGACGCTCATCTCGTATCCCCAGCTCTCCAGGACATCTGTCAATAGCTGGTACTTTGTTTCTGCTCATAGGCTTCAAAGAACTCATGCTGCCAGTTCCCGAAGGGGATGGTGATATCAGCCATCACAGTGCGCCTGTTCCCATTGGCCATGACGATGTCCGGGTGCAGTCGGCTCTCACAGCCTGGGACTGTGTGGTTGATGGTCAGGGTCCCAGCTGTGACCAGGATGGCCTTCACCAGCTGCTCCTGGGCAGCACTGTGGCACTTGATCTTGTGTGACACTTGATCTTAGCCCAAGAAGCTAGTACTGAGTCTTTTTTATGGTTTGACAGTGAAATTCAATTCTATCTCCCCCAGGAAAGCTCCTACGTGGAGCTTCTCCTGTGATTCCTGAGCTGGGCATGTTTTCTAGATCTCGAATAACTCGCGTTTCTTTCTAGAGTCTGTCCAGTTTGTCATGTTTTCTCTGAAGTGTTGTGACCAAAACTGGACAGAGTATTCCAGTGAGGCGCTGAGGGGGTTGCACTTAGTGGGCACTCGCATGCAACTGCCTTTTGGCTAGGAGCAAACAAAACTAGGGAACATTCACACCCCAAGGCTTCTGGGTCTAGGGCTTGCACATCGAATGACTGCATGGACCCCCTCCCCCGACCTGGTTCCCGGCAGCACGTTTGCCCAACAAGGGCCGTGTGTTTTATAGTCGTGCACAGTGTTGGTTGCTTCATAGCGGGTTTATGTTGCTGAGCTCATGCTGCTTTTGGCAGCAGTTTAATGATGGCCAGTGCATTTATGAGATTTTCATGCATGCGATTATAATATGAGCGGCTTTTTTCCCTGTGCCAGTTTGGAGGGGGGGGTGTCTCGTCTTGGAATCGAGTAAATACAGTACTCTCATTTGAACACTCATTTAGGGAAGACTTCTTCTGTGGAGAACAGAACAATTGTGGAAGCACCTTTTTTTAGGTATATTCTGCAGTGTACTTAATACAACACACTTGTAATGAGTGAATGCACTGTATTCAAATGTTCATACTGTAGAGCTCATTTACAAAATATTTAAGTCCAGTTTCCTAATTTTGTAATTGAATAGAGAAACAAAGATTTTTTTAAATAGGCTGTATATTAAAACATGCTAATTAACACATCATACATAAAAAGATTTTAAATAAAATGTATTTTAGCAGTCTTTGAATTATGCTCACATTTACCTCAGTGTTAAGGTAAAGACTACAAACTATTTTTTAATCTAGTGTTTTAATTAAAAAAAGAAGAAAAAAAAAAGTTCAGCTATGTACTTGATTGAAATGCAGTAGATATGTGCAAACCTAACCAAAGCCTGGAAAAGTGAAAAATGAAGTTTTTGGTTTGGATCATATGAAACTGGAATAATGCACATTTCCATAGCACTCTCTTAACTTTTCACAGTGCTGCAAAGTTGGCTAGGATGTTCTGGTTTTCTTTTTCTGGCTTTATTTTCCCTTTAAGACATACAGTGGAAAGAAAACATTTCTTCAGCAAACTCATGGTTTACGTTCGGGTTAAGCTTTTAAAGAAGGTTTCACATGTTCATTGGTGCAGTGCGAAAGCACCTTGCAGGAAGAGCGTTGGGTTCATCTCCATCGGGCCATGTAATGAGTCCCTTGCTGCAACGTCTTGCCCCTCCCCCTGAGCAGCCGGCACCGGCATACGTTGAGCAAGTGGCTCGGCTGGAGTTGCTTCTCTTCTCGTGGAGGAGACGGCAGACCTTGCACTGCAGCAGGTGGAGCTGAGCCTGGGTGCCGGCAGAGGGGATCCCACCCAGCAAGACTTTGGGCCTTGGTACACTTGTCCCTTCATGCTGATCTAACTGCCTGAAAAGTGGGGTGTAACGTTCTGAAGATGGACACAAGGATTTGTCAGTAGCAGTCCTGAAATTCTGAACTGATCTCTAATGCGAGGGAGCAACATTTCCTGAGGAATGCAACCTATTTTTATATGAAAGCTCAATTTTGAGCACTATGGACCTAGAGTAAATGTCAAAGGCAGACAGCAAGCAGCGTTTACAGAGGCATTTTTCTGGAATTTCAATCACGGATCGATTGAAGTGCCCAGGGTCTGAGAAAATGTCTCCTAGCATCAAAAACTTGGATTGCTTTTCTCCGATGCTGTGCCACTGTAAAGTAGCATGCACCAACAACACAATATCATTAATGTTTGGATGTAAGGTGGGTCTGAAGGGGCTTTCCTAAAAACCCGAGCTTAATTTTTAATGTGTTGCTAGTGATTAAGTCATTATGTTTAGGGAATGAGACACTAAGATTCAGATGGATTGGTATGCTTTTGTTCCATGTATTAGATGGCCAGGTCTCAGTGGTCTCTGTGAATCTGACAAAAGTAACGAATGATATACCTATACTGTTCAGATGGTGTTCAAAAGGGTCTGTGGAATTCGGTGTACGTTGCATGTAATATGTCGTCATTCTTCATCAGTCGGCATTAATCATGCCGCACTTTATTGCGCTTGGCTTTCATTTTCTTCAGCTGTAAAGAATTAAATACACAGGAGACTCCCATTGATATGCAGGGCTGAAAATGCCTTCTGACATCATACTGATGGAAGCAATTGTTAGTGGCAGTTTTGGGTTTAACAATGACCTCAGGCTTTTAGTTATTTTAGGTCTAATTCAACTGCTGGGATTATAGAGTAATAAAACAGATACAACTTGATAATTGTACTTGTGTTAAGAGAGCGTTTTCAGGCTTTATTTCAAAATAACTTTAACAATAAAATAGTGTTGCTCATTTGTTAAATAATATGAGAGTGCCTCAACAACTGAAAAAAAAAGATGAAATATATAGGTAAAAGTTACTTTTCAGATGCAGATTTTAATTAATTTAGAGCATTTAACAGCCAGTTAGAAAACACCAGTTTGTGGTTTGATGTATTAAAACAACATTTAATTAAATTAACTTAAAACCAGAAGTAGCTATTTTCTGCCTCCTTTGTAGATACACGTGTATATATCCATGACATCAGGTTGATGTAGGCTGGTATGATTTGTGGGGTACTCCATGAAATGCAGCGCGCTTGTTACAGCTGAGGAAGAACACAGCTCGAATGTGTGAGAATTTTGTATAGCATTAATGTAAATTTAGATTAATGGCTTAATTTACTTATCTAAATATAATCTGTAATTTGGATGTATTCAGTTCCAGGATACAGTGATTCGGTCTGTTTTTCTTCTGTCCACATCTTTTGCATTTGCCTGAGAACTGTAAAAAACAGTGAAATGGCAAATACAGGTCTGGAGCAGCCACTGTGTAATAATTCTTCTGTGGCCCTTTAAAAAAACCAAAAATGTAACAAAAAACCCCAACGTTTCTTTATGCCACATTCTGTAATACACAGTAGCTCAGGAATGGTGTTGGGCAGTTTCAGAGGGGAAAACATTTTTTAATAGTGAAAAGCGACTGTGTAAAAATTGCAGGTAATAAAAGGTATTTTGAGAGAGAAAAATAGAAGATATCCTTTTTAAGGTAGTTATTTCTTCTTGTGGTAGCAGTTTTACTGTACATCCATATATCTGTGCATCGGTATTTTTGTAACCATACATCAAAAGAATTATTAACACATTATTAACTTGTCGAGCGGCACAGATTCCCAGGGCGCCGCACAAACTTGTACTTGCTTGAAGGGGACGAATGGCTGTGTGAACAGAGCCCGGGCTGGTGCTAGGATCAGCGATTGCAGGCTCACCCGGCACGGTGGCTGCGTGTGAGAGAGAGAGTAACGTTGTTAGTGCTTCCCCACTGCTTTGTGGTCTCGCTGCTCAAGTTTTGGAAAAGGAAATGGAGGCTGCGACCATCTGCAGCGTCAGGGTCCCTAGACACGGGCGGAGGGTCACGGTTGCCCCCTGGTGGGACGACGGCACGCGAGCGATTTCTGCCGGGCGTTTGGGCCTTGGTGCGGGGGGCGGTGATGCTGCTAACGTGCAGGGGATTGCTGGGCGGCTCTGTGCCTGCTTCAAAGACTCTTTCATTAAACTGTAACCAATAGCAGCATTTTTATAACATTTTGAATGCCGTTTGGCTTTCCTGTGTTGGGCACTTAAACTGAAACAGATTGGAGAAAAATATTTTCCCAACTGTCACATTTTTATTATAACTTGTTCTCGTATGGGCAAACATAAGTCTTTTTATTCCCTTTTTAAGGCACAGTTGTTTACAAGTACTGACACAGCACATACATCCTGTAT
The DNA here is from genome assembly GCA_030014935.1 of Caiman crocodilus. Taxonomy (NCBI): domain Eukaryota; kingdom Metazoa; phylum Chordata; order Crocodylia; family Alligatoridae; genus Caiman; species Caiman crocodilus. The sequence continues at coordinate 27,313,241 of JAGPOW010001918.1, forward strand.
TGCAGTCAAGCAGATCCTGAATGCATTGAATATTTTTAGATGGCAGATAAGAATAGTTGAAATGAATGCACAGAGAATGCAGAACTGATGTAATACGGACTTTTTAACATGGGACTGTTGTGAAATACTGAAAAGGTTAAAGCTTACCTTGGGTTCTTAAATATAAAAATAGCATTATTTTCAAACATAATGTACTTCAAATACTGTAGCTTATCAGAAAGTTGAAGGGTTAATATTTAAATGACTGTATACCAAACAGCTGCATCTGATGCAGCAAGGGAGGACAAGCTGTTCAGTCCCTCACACACAGAGCAGACTAAGCTGTGAGAATCAACAACTATTATAGTAAATCAAAGTTTGCCATTTTTTGTGTTTCTCTTTCCCTCAATGTGACCAAATACCTTTTAAGACAATGTATTGTTTTTTGCTCCAGTTACAATTTGATTTCACGTTTGCTAGTAATAAAATTCTAGACTGAGGGAGCTGTCCCATATAAATATTGATGCCGTTGTAATTATATATGGCATTTTGTTTCTTAGCTGAAATAAAATTTCAATATTTCAGTGGATTTAGCCATTCTTTCTCTACCAACAATCAATTTTGTAAGTGTCTTGATGTATAATGATTGAACAGAGTTCCCTAAATAACGTAGGAGGTTTACTCAGTTCTGCTCCAAGATTGAAATTTACATTTAAAAATGTCCAAGGACAAGAAGTTGCTTCAGTTGTCTGTGCTGGTTGATGTCATTGACTTAGACATTTCCCTTTCTTCCAGTTAAGCTGTTAAAGGAAATCACTGTTCTTTCACTTGAAATCAAAAATGTGTGTGCATTGGGCCAGATGCAGTGCACCCAGGGGTGCTGAGGGAGTTGGCTGA
>JAGPOW010001918.1:27314216-27324931 GCA_030014935.1 Caiman crocodilus
GTTAGCAAGGCTTTTGATACGGTCTCCCACAGTGATCTCGCAGGCGAGTGAAAGAAATACAGGCTGCATGAATGGACTGTTAGGTGGATAGAAAAATGGCTGAAGCATCAGCCTCAGGGAGTAGCAGTCAGTGGCTCGATGTCTCGTATGCAGCTGGTATCAAGTGGACTGCTCCAGGGATGGGTCTTGGGGCCAGTTTTGTTCAGTGTCTTCATCAACGACCTTGAAGATGGGAAGGATGCACCCTCAGCAAGTGTGCAGATGATACTAAGCTGGGGGCAGTGGTAGAGATGTGGAGGATGGTAGAGAGGGCTAGGATTCAGAGAGACCTCAAAAAATTGGAAGATTGGGTCAGAAGGAATCTTAGGAGGTTCAACAAGGACGGTACATGCACTGGTGCAGGCTGGGGGTGACTGGCTGGGCAGCAGCTCTGCATAAAGGACCTGACAGTGGGCAATAAACTGAATAAGAGCCAGCAGTGTGCCCTTGTTGCCAAAAAGGCCAATGGCATCCTGGGCTGCGTTGGTAGGAGTATTGGCAGCAGATGGAGGGCAGGGACTCTTCCCCTCTGTTCAGCACTGGGGAGGCCACATCGAGTCCTGCGTCCAGCGGTGGGTCCCCCACTACAGAAGGGATGTGGACACATTGGAGAGAGTCCAGCGGAGGGCAATGAAAATGGTTTGTGTGCTGGGGCAAATGACTTGTGAGGAGAGGCTGAGGGAACTGGGCAGATTTAGTCTGCAGAAGAGAAGATGGAGGAGGGATTGAATAGCAGCCTTCACCTCCCTGCCGGGGGGCTGCAAAGAGGATGGAGCTGGGCTGGTCTCAGTGGGGGCAGATGACAGAACAAGGACCAATGCGCCGAAATTGCAGCAAGGGAAGTTTTAGTTGGATATTAGGCAAAAATCTTCTTCCTAAGAGGGTAGTAAAGTATTGGAATAGTCTACTGAGAAAGGTTGTGTGGGGACTTTCCATTCTTGGAGGCTTTTAAGGCCCAGCTAGACAAAATCTTGGCTGGGATGATCTAGCTGGGCCTTGGGGTTGGACCAGTGTGACCTCCTGAGGTCCCTTCCAACCCTCATTTTCTATGATTCTATGAAATACAGAATGTTGCAAATGTTAAAATCAAGCGATTTGAACTGTTTTGGCCAAGATTGTCAGGGGTTGAGGTATGTTTTTTGCATTTTCTTGTATGGTGACTAGGTACAGAAATGCAGTTTAGATATGTGTTGAAAACACTGAAGCCCATCATTATCATCATCTTGATGTTGTATTCTTTTTGTATAAGCAGATTTACTCAACTTTAGCTAGGGCTTTTTGCAGAGTCAATGCCTAGCCTCTTATTTTCTTGGTTTTATAATCTGTGCAAACTGCTTTAGGCTAAAATTTTTCAAGTCGCATGGACAAATAGGAAACACTGGAGAAGAGTAAATGTGCTTCTTGTAGAGGGCAGTCCTGCTTAACCAGTCTGCTGGAGCTCTTTGAGGGTATTAAGATGGACAAGGGGGATCCAGCTGAGACGATCCACTTGGATTTGCAAAAAACGTTTGACCAGATCCCTCACCCAAACCCTCTTCAAAATACTGAGCTGCCGCAGGATTGGAGGGAAGCTTCTTTTGTGGATTGAGAAAAGGGAGAACCTTGTGAAATCTCCAGGTTTGCAGGTGATACTATATTATCCTGGGTGATTCAAGCTCAAGTTGATAGAAAGGAGCTGCGGAAAGATTTTAGCAAACTAAGTGAATGTGTAGAGAAGCGGCAGATGAACTTTAGTGTTGACAGATGCAAAGTAATGCACATGGGGTGGGGGGAAAATAACTCCAATTATACATATATAGTGGTGGAGTGACCTAGCTGTTATGACTCAGGAAAGAGACCTCGGGGTATCTGTAAATTGTTCTCGAACAACCTCAGCTCAGTGTACAGCAACGACTGAAAAAGCCAATAAAATGGTGGGTCTCATTAAGAACAAAATTCAAAACAAAACAGAGAACATCATCATGCAACTGTAGAAATCCATGGTATGCTTAAATTTTGAGTATTGTGGGTAGTTCTTGTCTCCACATCTCAGAAAGGATGTACTAGAATTAGAAAAGGTCCAGAGAAAGGCAGCCAGAATGATCAGGGGCCTGGAGCAGTTGCCCAGGAAAGACTAAAAAGCTAGGACTTCAGTTTGGAAAGGAGAAGGCTGATGGGGGGGATATGACAGAGGTCTATGAAATCCTGAAAGTTGTGGACCAAAGGAACAGGGACCTGTTGTTCACCAAGTCCCTGAATAATAGAGCTAGGCGGCACTCACAGAAATTAGCAGGAAGGTGAGTCAACAAGGTGAGTGTCCGTAAAGCTGAGGGAGTTTTCTTTCTTGGAAATACAGAGGAAAAGGGATAAGCCGTTCTTCATTCTCAAACACCTCTGCATCTTTTCTGATGGGAACTGAGTGCCTGACATGCTTTCTCCTTACATTTTTGTACCAGAGCCAGGTATTGTCCACTGAGGCAGCAGCATCAGGCTTCTTAAGCACCCTGGGTTCCTCTCTCTAAATTGCCACTTTGCTGAAAGACATGCACATATGGAGCCTCAGGATCATAGTGTAGTCCCTTTGGTATCCCCTTTGAAGCATGTGCATCAAAGAGAATGAATGCTGTAGGTGCTTGCGAGGAATTTTGCATAGACCCTTCTTGCTTTGCCCAGAGGGTTGATCATACTGCCAGCTGCAGTAATGGCAAATGGTGGGTGAATAGAAGATTCATTTTTTGCATCTTACTGAACAGTTAAAAGTGGTAGTGGAACAGAACATGGTCCCAGAACACTTGTGGCCCTTAAGTGCTTTTCTCCGGGAGTGGATCTAGAATTTTGCAACGGTAATTGGTGGTGGGGAGGGGGCAAGGGGCCTGTGACTAATGATGGGGACCAGAGCGCTTGGCAGTCGAGAGCTCACTGTCTGGGAGCTACACAATTGAAGGCGGGTGCTACTGCACCTTTTGTTCCTTAGCCCCTGGAATTCCCTCCTCTGCTTTACTCTTAAGATGACTAACAAAGCTTTTATTAAAAACATTTAAAATAAAATGTTGTACAATAAAATACAGTAAGAGACTTAAGTCACAAATGTATTTGAAAATTTGGATAAAGAATTCTTCCTCTTCTTCCTGGAAAACATACAGTCACCTTTATTGCTTCAGGTACTAAGTGACATTAGTTAATTTTTCCAGAGAGGTCCACAGCCTTGAGCTTACCTCTTGATGGCTAAGTAAAATGAAACATTTTTAAAATATCTGAAAACACTTCTATTCTACAATCCTTTGAGAACCTCTTCATTAAAAGGAAAGTTTGTATGGTATGAACTGTAACATACTTAGAAGGTACTCTGCAGTATATTATTTTGAAAAAGGAAGACAATTTAATTGTGTATTTTAATTGCTTTTTAAGGGAAAGATTGCACAATTAAACCTTTGTGGCCTTTTGGGTTAAACTGATTTTAAGTATAAAGGGAGATTAGTGGTGAGGGTATGGGTAAGTGATTGCTCTGTTTTCCTGTAACAGAATTTTGATAGGGATTCTCCTCTTGGTAATAAGGGTCCCAGCTGTGTAGATCTTGGAGTTGTCCTTGCCATACACCCCTCTAAAAAGCAGAGATGGCCAGCTGGTACATGGATACAGCAATGCTCAGTTGGCAGTGTCTGCAGTAGTGGTCATAGGTCTGCAGTAAAACTTGCCTATTGGTTTTTGGTTAATTTTCTTTTGGTTTTGTATTGCTCACTATTACTTTACTTTAAGTTGTTTAATTGGTAAGTGCAGGTTAAGTTGCATTGGGCATCATTTAAGAAGGGAACTGAAAACAAAATGGAGAGTATCATCATGCCACCATGTAAATCCACAGTGCACTCGCATCTCGAATACTGTGTGCATCTCAAAAAAAAGATGCAGCAGAATTAGAAAAGGTCCAGGGAAAGGCAACCAAAATGATCAGGGGCCTGGAGCAGTTGCTAGACCAGGAGAGACTAAAAAACTAGGACTCTTCAGTTTGGAAAAGAGAAGGCTGAGAGCCGATAAAACCGTGAAGGGTGTGGGCCAAGTGCATGAGCAGGGAGCTGCTGTTCACCAAGTCGTGGAGCCTTAGAACTAGGGGGCAGGTGCTGAAATCAGTAGGTGACAGATTTAAAACTAACACAAGAAAGGACTTTTTATGCCATTTGTAGTGGACTTGTGAAATTCATTGCCACAGGAGGATGATAGCACACCCAGGTTAAAAAAAGGGACTGGATAAATTCCTGAATGAAAGACTATTCAAGGTTTTGAACAGAATTGTTGGAGATGTTTCTTCTGTCATCTCTAAACCAATAACGGCAGATGGCGCGGTATATATTGAATAGTGGATAGATCATTCAGGGGATCCAGTTCAATGCTCTCCCCCTATAACACCCCTTTCTGCCACTCAAAGGCAGAACACGGGGCTAGCTGAACCACTGGTCTGGCCCAGCATGGTACTTCTTAGGTTCTTATGATGTGTAAAATATCCTGTCTATCTTTGTGTTATCTTTATCTTTTTCTAATAAGCTAATTGCATGTAGCTATCTGGCATTCTGCATATTTTCAGTATTGAATCCTAGCTTCAGTAAATTCGTGTTAGTTGACAAACATCTATCACTGTCTCAATTTGTACTTTGCTGAAATATTCGTTCTGTGGCCAAAAAATGAGAAACATTTACATTCCCTGGTTTTATACTGATAGTCAGCCAAAGGTTAAGGTTAAATTTGTACCATCAGTGTACCTCAGAGTCATCACCATCGGTTTTTTTAAACACTTCCCTTAGTTTTCCTAGAGGGCTGTTTAATTACCTTACTCAGATTGCCAAATATTTCTTTGGAAACTTAGAGAAACCATGTCAAAACTAGGAGGAAGATACTAGGCAGGCTAAGCCTAATTAAAATACTCGTCAGGACACATTTTGAAGTTAGTCCAGTAGGATTACAAATATAGATAATACAAGTTAAACCTGGATTGGAAGGCTTGTTCCAAAAACAGTTTCTTCCTGTAGTCCTGATGCACAGCTTGGCAAATGTAATGCATTTTGTGTTGCATATCAGTTCACCGTAGCTTTACAGAGGTATATCTGACAAACCATACATAACTTAATCTTTCACTATTTGTAGTTGTTATACCTGCCTGTAACTAAGACCTTTTTAAAATAAGGGTCTAATTGCCAAATGGACACAAATCAGAAGTGCAAAAATAATTTTTATGAGGTGCCTCTGAACTGTGCAACGGAATAGTAGACTGTAAGGAAGAGAGAACCTGTTTTTCCTGAAGTAGAAAAATGTATGTTCTATGTTGTAATGTGTTACAGAACCTCTTCAAGGTTGGTAAATTGGGCTAATGATTATCTGAATTATTTTCCCTTCATAGTCACTTAATCCTCTTTCTGACTGAGTCCGGGGTAAAAATATTTGTTACACTGTCATTGGCAAACTCAATCTGATTTGCTGGGAAACTGTAAAATAACTGGGCTATGTGATCTCAGCTCAAAAAAATCTCAGCAAAGGGTAACTAAGCCTCTGTTTTTAGATGTTGATCAGGAACACACACAAGGAAATTGCAGCCCCGACCTCCATAAAAGATACAGAAGACCCTGGGGTTGATGGATTGGGACAGAAAGCTGGATTTTGTGTGCCTGTGCCCGCTGTGCCTAAGCTGTCAGAGGACAGGGGACCAACCTCTGCATTACTTTCCTGGTGGGTCTTGATTCTGCTGCAGCTCCAGTTCTTGGGGCAGTCTCACTAAGTGAGTTCTTTCTCCTGTCTCCAAACCCCTGGGTACAGTGCTTGTGCTTGAACACAGTCTGGGACATTTTCTTAATGGTTCACTGCACGTTATGATGTGTACAAGAAGCAGGCTCAGCAGCCGAGCCAGTAAGGCACGCTAAAGCCCGGAGTTCAGGCAGCAGCTTGGTTCCCTTCATCCCCCATGCATCAGCTCCCTCTCTAAGCATGGAGCTGGGGATCGTGTCCTTAGCACTTGCAGTTTGTCCAGCATTAGTGAAATAGTGCTGGCCCCAACCCTGTGGCTCTCAGTGTGTGATTTTAACAACGTAAAGTCTATGGAGTCTCTCTGAGGCCTGAGGAAGGGTACAGTACCTCTTATTCAAAAGCTTGTCTGTATCCTTCCCAACTACACAGTTGGTCCACGAAAAGATATCACCCACAATAATCCTTTCCTCTCGATTCCTCTACTTCTAGGCATATGAGTTCTAATTTTTGGCTTTGATTGTTTTGTCTCCTGGTGCATGGCAAGTGAAAAGGCAGTGGACAAGGTTACTTGGCCTCCCAGGAGAAGTGAAGTGCCCAGATGGTGGAATTGCCACCATATGTTGTAGAGGCTCATGATTTAACCAGGCTTGAAAGAGGATTAGATACATTCATGCAGGATAGGTCTGGTGCGGGGTGTTGAACGTGATCGTAGGGCTGCAGCCTCCAGATGAGGACTTCCAAAGCCTCTGACCACGGGAAGCAGGGTCTGGGCTCCATGGCCTGCATCTGGATCTGCAGAGGTGTGTGGCCCAGGCCGTAAGAAGCCCAACATGCCAGATGTGACCCACCTTTGCAGGCTGGATCTGGCCTGTGCACTGGATGTTTGATGCCCCTGGGGCTGGGGGACAGATCAGCCTGGATAAATACTTGTCCTCCTAGCATCGACTCTTTCACAGTGTGGGGTACAGGATGCAAGGATAGACAGACCGGTGTGCTGACCCAGTATGCCATGGCTTATGGCTTAGACCCTGCATAAATAGTTCTTTGGGAAAGAGCCCTCTCAGCTGCCGTAGACACTGGGTGTCAGGGGCAAAAGCAAAGGCTCCCTTGTGTTCTGGCAGTTTCTGTCTGCAGAAGTAAAATGATTCATTGGTACTCTTTGCGGACGGGTGCTGCTTGGATTTTTCTCCGTTACTTTGTTGGCTAAGCAGGCCCAAATATTTTGGTTTGGGGGGCATATAAAGTTTGGTTCATTCCTGCCTTTTGTCACATGCTGCTTAGATGCAGGTGAGGACCTGGACCTTTGCACCTCTGTTAATGTAATAGGTGATCATCGTTTTCATATTGTGTTGGCTTGACTTTTGTGTTTATAGAATATGCACATTTCCTCCAAAATATTTTGTGTTTTTATTTACCTAATTTATTTTTCATCTATCATTTTTGTTGTTTGAAGCATTTGAAAAACAGTTTAAAATGCGTTTAAAATCTGGATGTGAACCAAATGCCAGATTTTTGGAAAATCGGGCTATATAACTAGAGATTTTTTTTGTCTTGCATTTGATATCTGCATACAAGAAATGTATTGCTATTCTTGATTTAATTTAGGTCTAAGAAATAATTATTGACTAGGTGTGACAGTAGGATAATACAGATTGAATGTAAACATTTTAATTGCTGCTTTTTCATGTAGCCAGTGGATGACCTGTTAGCTGAGGATGTTCGTCTGATTAATTCACTTTCTATCTGAAAGCCATCTGGAGTGTTGAGTTCATAACCTATAAAGAATCTGAATTCTGAAGCTGACATGGGCTTGTAGTTTAAAACACAGAGTTATTCTGTAACCACTGTAGTTGGTTTTGGCGATTTTTGTGGTCTGCTGCTACCCACCAGTGTTAGAGATTTCTCATTATAAAATCTATTCTTAAGAAACCTTAATTATCCCCAGAGAGGTTGACATAGTAATTTATGTATCTGGCCTGAAATACTTGCTCCCTAGAAACACGGGAATGAAATCAGATGGGCTTGACCCAGATCTTTGTTAGAGATAAACTGAATAGACAAATTGAGTTTTGTATTATGTCGCTGCTGTGAAGCTGCAGCAATTTACAGCCTCCTAGAATCTGGCCCTTACACATTTGTCATATCGTGCCTCGTCACACATCATGCTTCAGTCTTTTTTCAGATTGTAATGAGCATTACTGTGAGTTGCACAGTTTCCTGAGCAATAGAAAGGTGATGATGCTTCTTATGATCTAAATAAAACACATCCTGAGCGCTGGAGCTGTTGCAGACTCTGACGGGTTCATTGTGGGAGCTAGGAGCACCAAGCAGCTGTTTGACAGCCCCAGTCCTCCCCCTGCACTGGACTCTTGAACTGGGTATAAGAGGGCTGGGACTGGCAGTCAGCTGGTGGTTGGTCCCAGCTTTCTCACTGCACCAGAGTCTGGAATCGGTTCCAGTGTGGGGTGGGAAGAGGGGCTGGGACTGATAACTAGCTGTTGGTTGGTTCCTGCCGCCCCTGCCCTGCCTTCTTGTCTTCCCCAGCCTCCCCGCCCGCACCAGAGCTGGTTCAAAACTCTGGTGTGTTGGGAAGGGTGCGACCAGCAAGCAGCTGTTTGCTGGTCCCAGCCTCGGCACTGCACCAGAGCCTCCTGGGATCCCTGCTGACTTCCTGCCCCTGGACTCGATGATGTTCCAAGGCCCTTTCCAGCCCTAATGTCTGTGAAATCATATACTTCTCTGTAAAGCAGCTGAACATTAGCTCAGCACCTGTTAGGTAATGTGCTGGAGACTGCCCTGACCAGTAAGGGCCCAGCTTTGCTATGCCATGGTGGCACTTAGCACAGGGCTTGCTTCTTGGACTCTTGTGTTTTAAGTTAACACATGGTGAGTATAGAGTGACAAGGTCCCAGTGCCTAATCTGCCCTGTAGAGCTACTGTTAATTGTGATAAAGGAGTTCAGCTTCCTGCGACATACAAGAGACCATTGTGATTTTTAACTGAAAGCCTCTTAAAAATGTTCTGTAACTGAACTTGGCTGCTTCTTACAAATAGCAAGGGATTAGAAGAACATACCTGGGCAGCTAAGGTTTGGCTTGGGCAGGAGTGGCTTGGATCTGTGAAGGGAGGTAGGTGGCAGTAGCTACCCTGGGCTGCTGCTGAGCTGACCTTGTTCAGATGGGCAAGGTGAGAGGGAGAGCATCTGACAGCCCAGGGGCTGGATCAGGGTGCCTCGGTGTCATCCTCCTCAGTCCCTAGGGGTTTTACTTCCATTCCCTTGTGCAAGGGTTGGATGGAAACAGGTCGTGTCAGTTGTGTCTTCTGGTATCTTACCGTCTTGCTGCAGAGGATGGTGATAGGTGGGCAGCCTCTTGGGAGGTGTGCAGGAGGGAGCCAGGACAGTGCTGGGGCATGGAAACATCATGTCTTGTATGCATGAGGGGCACAGTTCTTCTTCTTCACTCTCTTGTAGTCAGCAGGTGACTGCCACCACCTTTAGAAACTACTTGTCAGGGTAGAACTGGAGTACAGGAAGTCCAGCATCTTTGCAGGGCAGCGTGTCCTGGGAAATGTGGTACAGGTGAGTCTTCTCTCAGATTGAAAGTTGAATTTGTGGAGCTGAAAAAAAATGTGTTTTTTTTTTAAAAAAAAGGGAGCTTCCTACAGCGTCAGTGACAGAAGCAAACTTGGAACAGGATGGTGAAGCTGCGGCTCAGATTTAAATTCCATCCAACCCAGTCCCCGCAGTGTGAAAATTACCCTCGAAATGGCTGTGATGGTAGTGTCCTTGGTGTCATTGGCCTAAATTCCCTTTCTTGTTGTGCAGACTTGGGTGTACCAGTTATCTGACTTCTGCTCTCACTCCACAAGTGGCCAGATGCCAGTGGGGGGCCTCTGTGCAAGGAGCTGGACTAAATGGTCTTTGGTCTGTCCCTTCCAGCCCTATAATTTAAGTGCAGATATGCGAGAGAGAAATGATCTGTGACTTTCAACAAGAAAGCACTATAAATATCATATTACTTAGAATGATTTGAAACCTTTACCAGGAGAGCCAGCCATGGAGTCAGGAAAGCGGAGGCAGTGGAGGTGGAGATAGGAAGCTGGGATGGGGAGGGAAGAGCTGGCAGAAGCTGGAGAGGTGGCTGGGAAAGCTGGGATAAAGAGCCGGGAGAGAGGTCGTTAGCTGTGTTAGTCTGAAGTCAGTCAGAAGGTTGTGCAGATATGAGCATGAGCTTTCCTGAACCCAGGTTGAAGTCATCTGATGACGTGAACCTGAGTTTGCGAAAGCTGATGCTCGCTGTGTATTCTACTCAGTTAGTCTGTAAAGGTGCATGTCTGCCCAGTCGTCTTTGGAAGTCTCTCCGTTTTGGCATGTTTCTTCACCTGCTTGACATAAAGTTAATTAGCTGTATCAGTGTAGCTGAAAACCAGAGTTTGTCTTTTGTCGGCCCTTAGCAGCGTGCAAGTGGACTTGTCAAATCGTGGCTCACTCTCTAAAAGGACACCTCTTTAGCAAAATAGATTCATAGATGTTAGGGTCAGAAGGGACTTCAGTAGATCATTGAGTCCGACCCCCTGCATGGCAGGAAAGAGTGCTGGGTCTAGATGACCCCAGCTAGGTGCCTATCCAACCTCCTCTTGAAGACCCCCAGGGTAGGAGAGAGCACCACCTCACTTGGGAGCCCGTTCCAGACCTTGGCCACTCGAACTGCGAAAAAGTTCTTCCTAATGTCCAGTCTAAATCTGCTCTCTGCTAGCTTGTGCCCATTATTTCTTGTCACCCCCAATTGCACCTTGGTGAATAAAACCTCACCAATTCCCTTCTGTGTCCCCGTGATGAACTTCTAGGCAGCCACAGGTTCGCCTCTCACCCTTCTCTTGCAGAGGCTGAAGAGGTCCAGGTGCCCCAGTCTCTCCTCGTAGGGCTTGGTCTGCAAGCCCTTAACCATCCGAGTGGCCCTTCTCTGGAC
>JAGPOW010001918.1:27325031-27341115 GCA_030014935.1 Caiman crocodilus
CTCCTCGTAGGGCTTGGTCTGCAAGCCCTTAACCATCCGAGTGGCCCTTCTCTGGACCCTCTCCAGGTTATCCACATCCCTCTTGAAGTGCGGCGCCCAAAACTTCACGCAGTACTCCCACTGCGGTCTGACCAGCGCCCGATAGAGGGGAAGTATCACCTCCTTGGATCTGTTCATCATGCATCTGCTGATGCACCATAAAGTGCCATTGGCTTTTCTGGTGGCTTCGTCACACTGCCGGCTCATGTTCATCTTGGAGTCCGCTAGGACTCCCAGATCCCTTTCCACTTCCGTGCCACCCAGCAGGTCATTCCCGAGGCAGTCGGAGTGCTGGACATTTCTCCTCCCTACGTGCAGCACTTTGCATTTCTCCTTGTTGAATTGCATTGTGTTGTTTTCTGCCCACTTAAAATAAAACTGGATCTCCTTATCAGCCTCCACTTCAGTAGCTGGCTAAGTGGGCACTTTGAAGGGGGAAAAAAACAACTAGTTGGGGGTTTTAGGGGAGGGGGGGAAAGTGGGGTTGTTGTTTTTTTACAACTAACGTGTAAAATTATTCACACTCCTATCCTGACAATTTCTATTTAAACCAAGCTATAAGTACTTTACATGGTGTTGAGTCATCTATTAACCAGAATGGTTATATGATGTGATCTGTGAACAAGAGAACACTTAACTCCTCTTTTCAGATCTCACCTGTTTTAGTTCCACCATCAACTCATGGGACTGGGAAAGGTTTTCTGAGTAATCCTGTCTGGTCCTGTTTGATCATTTCCTTCACTAAACTGGTCAAACTGCACCTTGAAGCTAATCAGGTGTGGCATCTTCCTCCTCTCCCACCTCCCCCAGTCCTACCAGAATGCTCTTCCCCACTGGCTGGTACTCAGAAACCTTCTAATGTCCAACCTCGATTCATTCAAGGCCAGAAAATACCCATTTCTTCTTGTGACAAACCCTGTTCCTTAGATTAACCAGCTGTTCAAATCATATTCTCTCTCAACCTTTCCTTTCCTACACTAAACTCTTCTGATCTCGTCGGAGAGCTTTTCCTTTTCCTTGATCATCTTAGCAGCTGTTCTTTACATCTGTTTGAGCACGTGACCTGTTACCCCTGACTTGGAATCCATAAATCATGGGTTCAGGTGGAATACCTCGAAATTGGGCATGGCCATCTCTTGAGTTCCTAATGTCTGCTGGTTTCCAGTCAGTTTAAGTATGTTGCAGAAAGTCTCATCTCTTGTAAATTATCTGTGGTTATAAGCTTCAGAACATTGTATAATTTGTAAATGGAAATTAATCCAAATGAAGTGAAATAACACTATAGCCTGTGCATCTAGAATCCACTTGTTGTAAACCTGTTCATTTTGTTTTTCTACCCTCTGTTGAGGATCTGTTAACAAGTGTCATTGAGTTTAATCAAAGAAATTAGTCTTTTTGTGTAAGTATGTGTGGTATTTATGTGTCTTAAACTGATGAAAAATATAACTTGTAAAAGGGGAACAAAGTTTGAGTTAGCAAGGAACCTAATATTTTGAATTTTCTGAAACTTTTGTATATAGATTGGAATCCTAGCAGCACACTAATGTAATTCTAAACCGTTGGCAATTATTAATATAAATGTTACCTTGGTGTTACGGCTTGGTCTTGTTGCTACGTGGCCTGGAAAGCGCCAAGTCCAGTTTAGTAAGTGCATCCAGTTCTTCTGTTTCACATTCAAGTAATTTATGGAAACCAGGTAGGTAGAGAGCAAGATCAAGACTAGAATATACCAAACCAACTTTATTTTACTTTAGTGGTCTTGAGGGCTGCAGCTGTCCTGTTGTGTGCTGCACCTAGCACTGCTAGGTCCTGATCCAGCTGGCATGGCTTTTAAAAATATTCTTGCTTCTGAACAAATATGCTACTTGCTCATGACCAGTTATGGATAGATATGGGATATGCCTCCTTTGATACCAGTGAGCTTTTTGTTTCTGATTTCAAAGGCAGACAATCTAGCCCTGTGTTCAGTATGTTGATTTAGATAATTATATTTCTACACCACTTAAAAACAATAGCACCGACTACAAGGAGCCCTCGGAGTTGGGAATGCGACTGCAGGACAGACTGGTGCTCTGAGCGCAGATATTGGAAGAGGGATTACTACGCCAGTGAATTCTCAGAAGCGGTCCTGTTTGGGGTCTGAGGACAAAGACTTGTTATTGTACGTCAGACTCAAGTGAATTTTTAGGAAGACTCACTTTCTTCTGCTGTTCATAAAAATGTGTGAGAATTGTTTCCATGAAACAGAACTGTTCTGTAATTTAAAATGTCTGTAATTTAAGGTCTCCTGTGTATTGCGTGACTATCTTATTAAAAACTACCATCTTCCTCTCCCCGAGCCCTCCAGGAGTACTTTACAAACTGGCTGGAAGCCATTCAGAAAGGCCACAACAGCCTGTCACAGAAGTGGAGGCTTTTGTTTGCTCCCCATTTTCACTTTTGAACCAAGTGCCTTAATTTGGCATCAAGTATTCTTTCTGTTGTAGAAGAGCTCCCTCATGAGTCCTGTTATAACTGATTTTTTTTTACTCAAAGACTGCTGTCCTTGTATTGAGAGACCACCCATGACTATTTTGTATTCAATAAGTGTATCCAGCTCAGGTTACTTTAAAAAACCATTGCATCTTGGCGAGCTCGAGTGACAGCTGTCCCAGAGATCAGACATGCTTCAGAAGTTATGCTCTGAACAATTTGGGTACCTGGATTTTCGAGGGTGCATACTACAACTGTCTGAACCAGCAATATCAGTCTTTGCTCCTTTCCGTCCACATTTGTGTGGGAGGAGGCATATTTACTGGTTCAATTGAATATTAAAGTTGCTTCCCTTCCCCAGCTTCCCTGTATTGCAGGTGAGAGGCAATTTTCCTGACCTCTTCTTTAAACACTGAAGGGAGCAGCAGGAGAAGACTGCCTTGTGTGAGATCTGTGATGGAGTTGCCCACCGTATGGGAACCTGGCCAGCAGTTATTTTGGGTGGAGGGCAGCTTACTGAGTTTTGATGTGTTATCGAGGGTCACGTAACAGGCAGCTGGGAGCAGATAAATATTCATTTTCTAAATGTTTTAGGGGCCCCGCGGGCTGGTTAGAATGGCCTGGCAGGCTGCATTTTGTCCACCCCTGTGCCAGACTGTGGATCAATGATCTGACTTTGCTTTTGTTTGTGAACATTCATATCTTTTTGCTGCTAAAGTATAAATTATCTCCTAGGTTTTATGTAATACAACAGAATTCTGCACCATTAACATGTGGTACAAAGCGTTCAGCCATAAGAGTCCCTTGATCTAAGAATTTATAAGATTACCTAAGTGATTTTTGCCTGAATGGGAGGGAACATGCAGATAACAGCAAGAAGAGGAAATGCATGCTCTTGGAGTACATCTGGCACTGAGGATATGGAGAAACATTTTTCAGTGCACATATGACTTTGTTTTTCTGGTGCATGCTGAAGAGTGTATTTTGAGAAGATGACAGGGTTGGAACAATTACTTTCCCATTGTCATTGAAATTAGAGGTATGTAATAAGTGTGTAAAAGTATGTAATAATATTAGAGAGACTGTGACTATCAAATCTAGCCAGGTTAGAAATGTAACTTCAGGTTGGCCATAGGCTATCCCAGTTTCTTAATTCAAGTTTTGGTTGTTACAGTAATTTCATAACTTTGAAAATATTTACTACCGCTTGTGTAAAACTAAACATAGGAAGGAGGACCTGACGTCACCCCAGAAAGACACTGGAGCTAACGCACAATGCTGTAGAACAGACCGACCTACAAGGCATTTGGTTTCATGGGATTTTTTTTATAAGGTGTTTGTATTTTGAGGAGGAAAAAATTTAAAGGGATCTCTGAGTTAATGGTATTCCTTTAAAAGAGACATATTTTGATCTCCAGTTTTGTTTTTTCCACGTGGTATTGACTGTATGTTATTATTCTTTCTCTGTTTTTAAAAGACTCTTCTTTACTGCATGTGCCTCTTTGCGTGTGGCTCACTTCAAGATAACTTCTCTGTACTCCTCAGAAATACCGCTACCAGGATGAAGATACTCCTCCGCAAGAGCTCAGCTCTCCGCACATTAGCAACGAGGTGGCTGGTCCCGAGTTGGTTCACGTGTCAGAGAAGAACCTCTCCCAGATTGAGAACGTGCACGGCTTTGTTTCCCATTCTCATATTTCACCGGTAAAGGTAGGCAACTTTTTCTTTTGAAGTCGCTTTAAAAGCTCTGAGCTGTTGTTTTAATAGATATTGTGGCTTGATGGAAAGGAGGTTTTGTCAAACCCAATTTCAGTTTCTTAAAGGTAACTGTATAGGTTTAGTAGACTGCAAAGCTTTTGACTTAGTGCCATGAAATGTTCCGAGTAAAAAGACAGTATCAATAAAATGTATTTCACTTGAACTAAATCTGGCTAATGTGTGGGGCTCAAGAAAGCCCTTTCATGGGGCCTGATCCCATTACCACTTAGGTGAGTGGTGTGGCAGTATGCACTGTCGGCACGAGGGACACTGCAGGTTGTGCGGCAGGTGGCTGAGCACGGACCCTGCTGCAGCTGGGGCCGCCCAACATGGTAATCTGCATTGCTTGGGAAGACTGGTACGTTGAAACAAAATCGGTTTTAATACTTTGTAGTGTAACGTTGTACCTGTAGAAACAAGGAACTCGGGTATGCCTGTGGCGGAGGTGACTGTATCTAGGAAAGGATTTCAAGGTCGTAAAGCGGGGCTTGGCCACAAATGGTGTGTGGCTGCATCCAGCCCCTGAAGAGCCCGAATCAGGCCTGTGGCAGCATGCTTCGGCTGCAGTGGCCGAGGCGGTGACCCCAGGGTCCTGCTGCCTGCCGCGTTCCGTTCATTCATTCTCTCTGCCGTAGCGGTGCTGGTAGCCCCGTGTCCTAGAGCCTCTTCTTTAAAAGCTGTTCCCTTTGCAGCATCTACTGATTGCAGGGCTGTGGTCCTCAGGGGCCTAGGTTGCAAGCAACGGCCTGCAGCAGCAAAAGGTTGCCAGCCCGTGTTGTAAAGGACAAACAACTGAACAAGAGCTCTCTGTGCAGTGCTCCTGCGAAAAAAGTCTAATGCGGTGCTTGGCTAACCATTGCCAAAGACGGCAATGTGTAGAGGACACAGGAGGATGCTCTTCTATGAGTCCCATTTGAGACTGACATGGCAATGCAGTAGTTAGGTTTTGTGTCACTGTTTTAGAAGGTTACTGAAGAGGCTGCAGAGAAGAATTACAAAATGATTCAAGGGTTTGTAAAAGCTGAATTTATCACTACCTAGCTTTTGAAACTGAAGACCGAGATAATTTGATTGGATTCTGAGAGCCTCTTCATGGAGGTCAGTCTTAACCTAGAGGGCAGGGAAAGGCATAACAAGAAACAGTTACCAGAAGCTAAGGACAGACAAGTTCATTATTGGAAATAAACCACAAACTTTTAACCAGGGTAATCCTGTAAAGAGAAGTTGGTTTTTCCATCTCTTCAAGTCTTCAAATAAAGCTTGGATTCTTCCAATAAAACCTTTTCTAGTTGGTGAGCCCAGTACTGGGATAACTGGGTGAAATCACCTGACTTGCTTGTACAGGTTGTTGAATTAGGTGATTGGATGCTTCTTTCTGGCCTTAAAAGCGCCGGGATTTCTGGGCCCCTAGTAGCAATCCCGTGGAATACATGTAGTTTCACAGCAGTTTCTGGATGGCATCATATTTCACTGAGCTTGGTGATGTTGACAGCTATATTTTTATATCCATTATTTACCTGTTATGTAAATACACTTTTTGGTGTTTTTTAGAAGAATGGCCAATCTGTGGCATCACCTCTTGTGACTAAACTCCAGCAGCTAGGTCCAACTGTCCTAACATCCTAAATATCAAGTAATTTAAAACTCAATTGTTTGTAAATTAAATGAAGTTCCAAAAATATTGTCATCAAATATATAAATTGTTCATAATTAAATTGCTCTTTAGAGAACATCAGTCTGTGCCTCTGTCCTTTTCCTGGGCAGCATATGTTAACCAAATTACTTCTGTCCTTGCAACACCAGGGTAGAAGCAGTGCCTTTGTCTCCCCTGCTTAATGACCTGCGACATGTCGTAGGGCGCATCTTGGTTTTGTTTCCATAACGTATTTTGTAGTTGAGGTATGTGAAGGTTTAAAGTAGATAATTTTGGTGACTCTTAAGATAAATGGTTACCTGCAAATGCAAGGCACAGGACACGTGGCCCTACAAACCCCTCCAGTGCTGCCTTTCTAAATACCTGTGGAAATGTGTCCAGTAGCTGCATGCCAGCTGTTCTGGATCCAGAAACATAATACTGAACACAAAGCATAATCCCTTCATTGCAATGACTCTGAATATTGAAAAACAAAACTTTCTGTGCATTACTGTCGTCTTAAATGAAACACGAGGCATACAATTTAAATCCCTAAGGCTATGTGAATATCCTTTTGTGAAGGGGAACATTGTGCATTCCCAGTGGCTTGTTCGATCATTAAGATTGTTAGCTTTATTTTTTCAGAGGCAATCACATTTCAAACTCATGTTGGTTATAAATGCAGACATGTAGAACTACGCTTGCAATGCGGCATGCAGGGATTTAGACACGTCGCTCTCCTGCAAGATGCATTTCTTTTTGTGTTCCATGTACAGAGAAGCAGATGGGGGGCAGACGGACCCTGGGGATTCTTTAGCCGTGAGGTTGAATTGGTATTTACCAGTAAGTCCACAACTGCACATTACAAGTATTGATCTCCATTTAAAAATAGTCCAGCCTGCTTCTGAATTTCATGGTCCTGGGTGGCATCAGGCACTATTTTCATGGTGAAGTGCCTCTGATTGGCTGAGGGGCCCTTGTAGTCCCATCCCTCCCTGGAGATAGGCCACCTGTCAGTCTCTGAGGAAGGGTGGGACTTCCAGGCCCCCTTAGCCAATGAGGTATAGGGGGCTCTGCTGCAAACTGCCCCTTTCACCCACCAGTAGCTCAGGGCCCTAGGGCTTCCTGCCGCTGTTTGCTCCCCCTTCCCCCCACCCCAGCTTGCTGGCCAGTTTCCCCTTTTTTTTGCAGAGGGCCTGCCAAATTCATGGTTTTCACAAAAACTGCAAAGTTGTGAATTTGGTAGGTCCCTAGTAATGTTGCTTAATGTTTTAGGAAACGGCAGTCTCAAAACATAATTGTATTTTATTTGCATCGCCTTCTAGTATAGTTTTGTGTGTGGCTGTATGTTGAATTCTTGGACTTAAGATACAGTTTTTTTCTTTAAAAAGATGGATAGGTAAGTTGAGTTTATTGTTGGTTCTAATAATGACAAAATATCCTTCATAGAGCCTCGGTATATTTTACTCATGTTTAAAGGGCCTGCATTTCTGTGCTTTGGAGCCTTCTGGAAAGCCTTTTCTCTTGGCGCTTGAACACCTTACGGCACGAGGCCTTCAGTATTTGAGGCTTTACAAGAAAGGAGTCTTAATTACTTCATCTCCTTTCTTACTCTTGTTATCTATGTATTTGTAAAATCTTTTGAAAAAAGTTAAATCTGGTTGTCAGTGTAGTTGGGTATTGGTAATATTTCTAAGGTAGGTTTCTCTGTCCATTTTACCTTTCTGATGTAGCTCTGGAGTGCGGTTGGTGCAAGCTATGGCACACTGTCACCACGGTATCAAGCTATCCTTCTTGCTCCAGGTTTTTCATGACTTGGCTCTATCTATTTGTGTTCTGCCCAAGGCAAAATGTACTCCATAAGAGAGGCTAAATCTCTTGAAGACTTCACACTCCCAACTGCTAGGGTTAGCAGGTTAGATTGGACGCCATCCACATTGCGAGGACGTCTTTCTGCACATGAAAACTGAGCAACCTAGTGAGGCTTGCAGCCAGGTCGCCAGGGAGGATCCTACTGGCCACCGGCTTCCAGCTTTAGGCTTCAGAAGTGAAGCTCAGCATGGCTTGGAAAGGAGGTTCGTGTGGCTGCGCACAGGGATTGCCGATCAAAGCATTTTTCCTACTACATTTCCAAGCTGGGACATAATGGCACTGCTAGTAGCACCTTGAGAAATGGACTGTTGCTTCAGTGTACAAAGGGTGGTGGACCCCGTCTTTAAGCAGAATATAATTATAGTTGCATTATACAGTAGCACTGTTTAAATGTTAAGGTTTATTTAGATCCAGGAGAAAAATGCTCTTTCTTTTCTGATGAAAAGAAAGTCTTTACTAATCCTAAAGACTAGTTTGTCTTTCAGAAACGGTATTACTGCTGGTGAGCCTGTGTTGCCATCTGGTGGACTGTAAAATAGTAATATTAAAAAAGAGTGAGCGGAATTACCAGTGCGTCTCTCATACTCAGGAAGCGCAAGACATCAGCTTGAAACCGTCTTGTGCATTCTTCAGATGCTGATGTTAAACAGTATAAAGTCAAGCCCGAAGCCTGGAGTTGTGAAATCTAACGCTGGCCCTCATTGACCTGCTTCTGCTTGCGTAAGTCCGTTATCATCTGTGGGTGTTACCCTTCCATAATGTCTGAGCAATATTTGTCGCTGAGAGGAGAGTGGGTTATCTGAACCGGGGCTGGATTTGATGAACACAGGTGCCTGAGGTACAGGTTATGTGATTAGCATTGGAAACTCACTTCTCTTCCATTTGTTCTGGCATCTTTTGAGGATGCTGTTGACAATGGTGTGGTATTTACTGAAGGCATCTTGTTTGAACTATGGCAGCAGTTCTTGGCTAAGAAAGTGTTACCTTCTTTCTTTGGACATTTTGCTTGTTTGGACCTGTGACGGGTCATGAGATAATTGTTTTGCTTGGTTCATTAGGGAACTTCCTTGGAGAACAGCAGCAACAAATTGGGTTGAAAATCCCTTTGGCTAATAGGAAAGAGTGAGGCACAGACTTGCTCATTATTCTCCCTAGGAGCGAGGCCTGTATTTAATAGCAAAGTTGTTTGACCTATCCTAGCTGAGTAGGGCAGAAGTAGCTGTATTCCTTAAAGAGTTTGAGAGCTACTGGTAAGCTTGAGCATGGCAGTTTGTCGTGTGTTTGTACCTGGCTTTTTCTCCATTGTAGCAGAGGGCAGTCAATATTCTGGGATGCATACCCGGTGTTGTACTGTTCCTGTCGTGCTAGAGTATTGGTGTACTATAGTAGACGTAGTGAACATCTGAGACATGCCAGTCTTATCTAGTGTTCAGACAGAAGTCCTCCATCTTAGTTAAAGAAGTAGCATATTGGTGCCAGTAGTGGAATAGTCCTGGCAACATGCTTGATAGTTTGCTTAGGACCTGCTTTACTTGACCTACAGACATGACACAATTGCTGCTTTTATAAGAAACCTTTTTCTCAGTGTCTGAAGAAGTAGCAAAATACAAGAAAACTTCCCAAGTCAAGCAAAACTTGCATGATTTAAAAATTAACATTTAAAAAAAAATTTAATTATACCTTGTTTAAAAACCTTGTTTCAGTACCTTCATTTAGATAATAGCCGCCCCCCCCCCAGCTATTACTTGGCAAGGGTATCGTTTAATATACAAATAAGACTTCAAGAATGGTGTCTGCATTTAGGAAGCACTAGCAATTGGTAGCAAAACTTAAAGTAAACAGTCTTGTTTCTAATGGGGAAGCAGTTTACATATAAGAAAATATATGCAATACTGCTGCACCTTGGTTTGTCAACTTGTTGAGGAGGTTGCAAAGCTTGAAAGTAGAGGCAGGGAGGAAGATGAACTGCACCATCATGAGTAGTCGGGATTCTCCTGACCCTGCTCACTGCTCTCGTTGTGTGCATCAGCTACAAGAGCCTCTTTGCTTGCGAGGGTGCCACGTAGCAATTTATATTGGTGGCAGTCCATGACTGGCTGTTCAGTAGGATGAGTCACGTGAACACTTGTCAGAGTGGTTTGGTTTTGCAGCTGCTTCTGTAGCCCAAATTGCGGTGGCACAGAAGGCTTGGATCTGGGCGGAAAAGGTTGTACAACTGCTTTCCAAGCGTGGCCCCCCCAGAAACAAACAAAACAGCCCATGCACCCTCTTGGGTGGCTGCATTACATCTGTGAGTCAATTGATGAAGATCTCATCTGTGTTAAATTTGTACTACGCAGTCTGCTCCTTTAGTGTATGCTTTTAAAAGCCAGTTCCCATTATTTGGGAGAAGATTTTTATGCCCACGAATTTGGTAAGGATAGCTAGAGCACGAGTGAGTGATAACTTGGATATGGAGCCACCAGTTTCTAGCTTCAGATTATGCATTTTATTGGCTATTACAAGCACAAGGTACCTTTAAGGATGAAAGGTTTTTAGTGTTTTGGTGAACTGTTGTTGCATCTGGGTGACTGCAAGAGAAGTTCCCTTTGCAAGCTGTTTTCTCAGAGACTGACTGGAATACTGCCCTTTTCTTTCTTTCTTTCTACATTTTTAAAATAAGAAAAGAGCATCAGGAATAGCAGAAAGTTCCCTGACGAAAGATTTTTTCAGAGTAGCCAACGGGAATGAAGAACCCATCAACTTTCCTTAGAAGTCGAACAGTTACATTTCCTTGGTCTTCCCAAATCCCTTAAGTCTGTATCATCATTTTACTGTTCTTCTCTGATAACACAGCTCCTCAGATAGCTACCTTGAGCGCTGAAGTCTTCTTCCAACAGGGCAGCCTAAGGATATACACTGGTTTTCTCCAGTATTTTTATCATGGAAATAGATCCATAGATTGTCAGCGGCTGGAAGGGACCCTGCAGATCATCGGGTCCAGCCCCCTGCACTAGGCAGGAAAAGAGGACTGGGGCGGGCCATGTGAGCCCAGCAAGGTGACTGTTCAGTCTCCTTTGGAAGATTTCCAGGGTAGGCGACTGCACCACCTCTGCAGGGAGTTTATTTCACAGTCGGGACACCCTGACTGGGAAGGAGTTTTTCTTGGCATTAAGCCTGAAGCGGCCTTCCAGGAGTTTGTATCCATTGGTCCCGGTCTTCCCCAGGGGTGCCCTGGTGAACAGCTGTTCACCGAGCCCTTGATGCACTCCTCCGATATAGCGATACGCTGCTATCAAGTCCCCTCTCGCCTTCTCTCCTGTAGGCTAAAGAGTCCCAAGTCCCTCAGGCTCTCCTCGTATGGCTTGCCTTGCAAGTCCCTGATCAATCATGCAGGTGGTAGGGCTGTGCGAAGCTTTGGCTGGTGTTTCGATTCGGAGGAAATTTGGCCTGATTCAGTGGCTGAATTCTCCGAATCAAATCAGGGGACCAATTATAAATGTTCTGAATCTTCGGGAAAGATTTGGAGAGCTCTGATGTTTTGGACAGTCCCTGGTGGCTCCAGCAGGGAGCTGCAGCCACTCCGAGTTGGTAAGTACTAGGGAGGGGGGTGGGGACCGTGGGGGGAGCCCGCCAGGCCCCATCCCCTGCCTGCTCCCCCAGGGCTGCCCTGCCTGCCCCAGTTCCCAGCCCTTTAAAGAGAAGCCCCAGTGTTCACCAGTGCTGCCCGGTAGGAGGGCAATCCCTGCTGCCCCCCAGTGCCCCATGCTGCACGGGGGGCTCTGCATCAGCCCCCCAGACCCCCACAGCTGGGCCACCTGCCACGGCTCCAGCCCTGTAAGAAACCCCCTCCCGATAAAAGCCCTGGGAGTGACCACTCCTGCAGTGGCCTTGGGGCTTCAGGGAGCCCATGGAAGAGCCCCCCACACAGCGGGGTGCAGTGGGGATTGTCCCCCGCTGGCAGGAGCAGTGAGTGTGGAGGTTTTGGGGTTTTTTTTCTTAAAGGGCTAGAGCCATAGCGAGCACAGCAGCCATAGGGGAAGCTGTGGGAGTGGGAGATGGGGTCAGGGGGCTTGTGCATAGCCCCTCATGCTGCATAGGTCAGTGGGGGGGGCAGCGGGGATCGCCCCCCACCTGGCAGCATCCACCGAGTCAGGGCTTTTTTTAATAAGTGCTGGGAGCTGGGACAGGCAGGGCAGCCATTGCCAGATTGGGAAAGTGGGCAGGGGATGGGCCTTGCTGATTCAGCCAAATTGATTTGGGACGGTGATTCAAATCAGTGAATTGAATTGCTGTCCCTCAAATTGGCCGAATCTGAATCCGAAGAGAATGCTAGCAGCTTCACACAGGCCTAACGGGTGGCTCTCCTCTAGAACATCTCCAGTTTTTCCACATCCTTGTTGAAGTGTGGTGCCCAGAACTGGACGCAGTTCTCCAGCTGCGGTCTCACCAGTGCGGAGTACAGCGGGAGGATCGCTTCCTTAGTTTTGCGTGAGATGCAATGGTTGACGCATGCCAGCGTGTTATTTCCCCTGCTGGCCACAGCATCGCACTGCTAGCTCATGTTCACACGATGGTCGATCACTAACCCCAGGTCCCTTTCGGCCGTGGTGGAAGTCAAATTGTCGCCACCAACCCTGTAGGTGTGTTAGGGATTGTTTGCCCCCAGATGGAGCACCTTACACTTCTGAGTGTTGAACTTCACCTGGTTCTGGTCCGCCCAGCTCTCCAGCTTGTCCAGGTCCACCTGTATCTGCAACCTATCTTCTGGTGTGACCACGCCTCCACATAATTTGGTGTCATCCGCAAACTTGGCCAGCGAGCTTCCCCCCCCATCCGAATCATTGATGAAGGCATAGAAAAGCATCAGTCCAAGCACGGACCCCTGAGGCACCACTGGCCACTTCTCACCAGAATGACACAGATCTGTTCGTGAGGACTCTCTGGGCCCTGCCCTGCAGCCAGTTTCCCACCCACTGAACGATGAGCAGCTGAGCCCACGATCTTCCAGGTTTCCCACACGGATATCATGGGATACTAGATCAAAAGCCTTTTGGGAGTCTAGTTATATGACATCTACCTCGTCTCCTGTGTCCAGGTGGCAAGAGACCTGGTCATAGAAGGAGATGAGACTGGTAGAACAAGACCTACAAAACCATGCTGACTCGTTCAGGATCTTACCTTCAGGGAGCGTATCGCGCATAGATGCTGTAATGAGCTTTTCCATGATTTTCCCTGGGGTGAAGGTTAGGCTGATTGGCCCAGAGTTGCCCAGGTTCTCCCTCTTCCCCTTCTTGAAGATGGGCACAGTGTTGGCCCTCTTCCAGTCCTCAGGGATCTTCTTCCCCGTGCACCACGAATGACCTCAGTCAGCTCCTTCTGCGCTCTCTGATGGAGTTCATCTGGTCCTGCTGATTTATAAATGTCTGGCTTTTCTAGTTGATTTTGCATGAGTTCAGCATTCGCAGTGTGAAGGCTATCATTCCCACCATGCTCCCTGTGAGCCTTATCTTGCTAGTCTTTCCCCTTGGTTTGGCGAAATATCAAAGCAAAGTGAGCATTCAGGAGCTCAGTTTTTTTCCTGCGTGTCCATTACCAGCTGTCCCGAGGCGCTAAGCGTTTGCCTTCTGTCCCTGGCCCCGCATCGCCTCCCCTACTAATGCTGTGAGCCTGTTGAAGTCAGCATTTTTTAAGTCCAGGACTTCAAACCTGCTAGATGATTTGTCAGCCTTGCGGCAGACAGCGAACCTGATGAGCTCATGGTTGCTGTTGCTCAGGCTACCCTCGGTGTCCAAGCCACACACCAGTTCATCTCCCTTGGCCAAGACCAAGTCTAGGAGAGCAGCACCTCTGGTTGGCCCTGGCAGTTCCTGGGTCAGAAAGAGCTCCTCGATTACAGTGAAGAAGCTACGTCACCGATCCGACCTAGCCGAGCGTTCCTCCCAAGCTATGTCCGGTAATCGAAGTCGCCTGTGACAGCCAAGTCCCTTGCATGCGCAGCCTCTGTCCGTTCTTGAGAGCGCTCCGGTTCCTCCCCTTGGTTCAGTGGCCTGTAGTAAATGCCCACAGTTAGGTCTCTCTCACCACGCCCCGCCAAAGCTTGACCCAGAGGGTTTCATGCTGCTTATTTTTGGAGCCATTGTCAGCCTCCAGGTGTACTCCTGCCTCAGAGAGAGACTGCCCCCCCGCCTTTTCTCCCCACTCGGTCCCTTCTGTGCAGGGTTTAGCCCTCTGGCAGGTACGCTTCAATCATGCACGGAGCCCCACCTGGGCTCTGTGTCCCTACCCAATCAGTTGCCCAGTAGAGATCAGGAGGGCTAGCTCCTCCTGGTTGTTGCCCATGCTCCTGGCATTGGAGGTCCCCAACTGACCTTCGATTTCCCGAGATGCTGTGGGAGAACCATTCCATTAGCATTTTCAAAACCAGTTAGCTTGGTGTCCTCCTCCACGTGGGAGCTTTCGTGTGTGCCAGGCCCCAGGCGTGCTCCACTTGGAGTTGCCCCATCCCCCAGCAAAGTCCAGTTAAAGCCCTGCCTAGTAGCTCAGCCACTGTGAGATCACAGAAGAGAAGAAGATTAAGATCTGTTAGGAAAGAGAATTTGATTAAGTTAAACTTTTTGTTAGTATCATTTACAATGTATCTTCTTCATGATCAATTAAATTTTATCCACTAGATGGTGTTGTGGCAAAAGAGGACATCACTCTCTTATAGTTTATGTACTGCGCGCATTTAGGTTTTGGCGGGGTTGTTATTTTGCTTTTTTTAAAAACCGAAAAGATGAATATATTTGCTTTTCTTTTCAATCTTAGGCAGCATCAGTTAGCTGTCGCTAGAAGAGATTTGTGGTAGATACCTTACCAAATAGTAAATGGAATAAAAATGTTAACATTTGAAAAGGGAATGAGTCCGAGAACTTGAATAACTATTAGACAGAAAAATGATCGTATTGTTTTCAAATAGTGAGTCAACTTACTTTTACACCATTGAATTATTAAACCTATTACCCTGACTCTCTTTGATCCAAGGAATACTCAAGCTACCAAAAGAAACATTAAAGTTAGGGATGGAAGTTGCACACAAACCAGTTTTAAGTGATGAGAAACCAGTTTAAACCTGTAACAGGACAGAAGTTCAGTGCACTTAAACTGCTTTCAACATGTCTGAAACTGATTTAAGATAAACTCGGTTGGATGTAGTATCAGACTTAACTGATCTTGGTCAGGCTGTTTTATGGAACTTCTGCCCCAGATCCCTGCCCAGTTCAAGTCAGCTCCCAGTCCCTCAGCATCCCATAATGCTTTGTAGCCCTGGGCTGTGGTGTCTGCCCCGCTCCTCCCTAGACTGAGCACTATCCCCCTGGGTGGACGAGGAAGGGGTGGCAGGGGGACCTGGCCTCTCTGGCCCGGCACCAGACCCCCCAGCCGGGTGCTGCTGGCCTGGGGAAGGGAGGGGGAGTCTGTAGTCGGGGTTTGACACTGCCCCCGGAGCCGGGAGCCAAGAGCTATGTCCACTTCTCAGCCTCTGGCTGGCTGGGTGGAGGGCGAACCCTGCATCGGTGCTTAGCTCTGCCCCCAGAGCCCAGTGCTGGGACTCTTTTCAGCCTCCAGGTTGGCTGGGAGGAAGGAGAACGCTGTACCAGGCCTTGGCTCTGGCCTGGGGGCTGGGAGCAGGGCTGGAGTCCCCGTCCACGTCCCCTTGTCAGCCCCTGGGCCGGCTGAGCGCAGGGTGGGGGCAGAAGCCCACAGCAGGGCTTGGCTCCGTCTCCAGAGCTGGGACTCGCGCCCCTCTCTCAGCCGGCCCGGAGGCTGACAAGGGGACATGGCTGGGGACTCCCACCTGGCTCTGGGGGCTGAACCAAGCCCTGGGACGGGCTGCTCTGTCCTACCAGCCAGCCGGGAGGCTGGGAAGGGGCCATGGCTCCTGGCGAGCCAAGCCAAGCCCTGGTGCAGGCTTTTCCTTTCCCTCCTTCTGCGCTCCCCTCTGCTCGGCCTGCCCCAGGCTGAGAGGGGGGCATGGCTCCTGGCTCCCTGCTCTGAGGGCAGAGCCAAGCCCCGGTGCAGACTTCTCTTCCCTGCTGCCTCGGGCACTGCAAGTCTGAGAAGGGTCCAGCCCCCCTCCCTGGGTGGCAGGGAGGGGGCTCTGAATAAAGCCCCCAGTTCCAGCTCCCCTGTCCCCAGGCTGTTCCCAGCTGAGGATCTAGGGACAGGCGGCCTTTCCCCGCACCCCTTGCTCAGCGGGTAGGAGGCTGTGGAGGGGGATGTAGGCTGGTGGGTCGGAGGGCTCTGGCTGTCTGGGGGGGCCGGCAGGCGGGGAGCCCTGCTCTAGTGCTA
>JAGPOW010001918.1:27341215-27359063 GCA_030014935.1 Caiman crocodilus
TCTGATGTGCCATAACTCTTGTCACTTGCTTGTAAGGGCATTGGATCCTACTTAAAATGTATCTAACCTGTGTGGGTTTCAATCTTTGTCCTTGTTATATAAAAACTACAATGTATTTTAGCGTAAATGAATTTGGGGGAAAAATGCCCTTTGCCTATGTAATAATAACCACTTGTAACGATAATCCTTTGCAGTATTAGATCAGTGTGCTTTGGAAAATATGCTGTATATTAGCATTACCTGATGAGTACTGTCTTTGTCCTGAGACCAGTTTAAATATGCCAGTGTGAAAAATTTGCCATACTACCTCCTCCATCTTCTGCTAAAAAATCAAACTTACAGAAGCGAGCTCTTGGAGGGTGCCCCGGGAGCAGGGTGCGCTGAGGAGGAGGTGCGTGGTGCGGAGGACTCGAGGCAGAGTCCTTCTGTTCTGCACTGTGGCACCGTGGCGCTCGGCAGAGCTCGGCTGCTCTCAGCTCTGCAGCATAACTCTCGCCTTAGAAATAAGGGTGCAGGAAAATGAATCTCTGACAGTCCATTTGGTCCTTGCAAAAAAACCCAACAACCCAAAAAACTTATGTACAGTAAAATGCTCAATATCTTTCAAAGGTGAGTACTGTATGGACTACATTAAAATAGCAAGAATATAAGAACTGCCATTTACTGGGTTGGACCACAGGTCTGTCTTGCTCACTTTCCCGTGTCACATGGGCAGAGAGCGGATGCCGAAAAGGAGCATGAACTGGTTTTCTGCCATTCCTCTCGTGCAGCCTTCAGCATTGAAGGTCCTGGGAGGTCTGATGCCAAGGCCATGCTCCAGGCTCCTGTGCTCAATAGCTACTGATGCCCCTTTCCTCCAACCACCCGTCCGACCCCTTTGTGCACCTGGTTAAAATTTGTTCTGCACTTCATTACATACTGGGTGAAAAAGAACTTCCTTCTTGTGGTTTTAAGCTTACAATCTCCTGGTTTCATCGAATGAGCCCTAGTTCTTGTGTTGAGAGGAGAGTAACGGAGGAGGGGGTTTGTTTGCTTGGAGAAGTTTGGCCTGTGCTTGAACCTTGGGTCCTACCCTTGATTGAATTCTTCTGCTAAGAGTAATTTGTTACTTTGGGTGAAAGCAATATAAAGTGGCAAGTGTTTCAACTTTAAACTGTTTTCTGGCAACTTTAGAAATAAGATTGTGCAATCATTACTGACATGGCAGAACCATCTGGGACTTGAGAAATGATTTTCATTGAGACTGCAAACAGATTTTTTAAAATGTGCCTTATGTAATTAGTGCACTCAGCATGCTGATTTCATGAAACATAAAAGGAGCCACTTCATTCTTGTATGGCTCAATAGATCTACATATGTTCACAGAAATGATCATCGCCGCGTCAGTGCCCCCCTGCTGCGAAGAGGCAGCGCGAGCAGTTCAGACAGCCCTGGGATAGGCCTTTTCATTTACCAGCTGTGCTGACTGATCTAGTTCAAGGACCTGGCAAGCTCCTGAAGGAGTCAGCACCGTTTGATTATTTTTTCCATAAAATATTGGGCTTCAGTGAGCAGATAAAACCCCCACGTCATACCAAAGACCTTTTTCATCTTTAACCTCACAGAAGATAATCTTCAGAAGCAGCGCTGTTTGCTGGTAAAATGTAGTTGGGTGCCATTCGTTATGGGTGGCAGAGGCAGATGTGTCCACATGCACGGACATGCCCATGACCAGCCTGGTACCCTGGCTTTGAGGGCTGAATCTGGCCCGTGACTGAGAGGTTGAGCAACTCTGCTCTAGACCTTTCTCCTTCTGTCAAAATGCGATCATAGTTTTTTCTGGTACATCCTCATAGCTGACTTTCAGGTGAAACTCAGTTGGTCTAAAAGGAAGCTCTTCGTGGCCTTCCCTGCCCTCCTCTTCCACTTTCCCCACAAGTCCTTGTGCCTGCTTGTTTCCCCCATTGCTGTGGGCAGCACATCCCATCTTGCCTGTTATTCAGCCAGAATTCAGAATCATCCTGAAGTGGGACCTGTCTTAGCCTTCGCACAGGGTGAACTCAAGTTCATGAAAGCTTCTGCTCATATATATATCTTAGTCTGTAATGGGGGCAGGCAATTAGTTTGGCCACTTACTGAGGTTTTGGCAAGCCATCGAGGGCTGCATGACAGGCAGCCCAGGGCAGATTAACATTAATTTTCTAAATGTTTTAGGGGCCCTGCGGGTGGGATGGAATGGTCTGGCGAGCCGCATCTGGCCGACGGGCCGCATTTTGCCCACCCCTGGTCTATAAGGCGCATCTCTACCTTGCCTTCCTCCATCTGACTTCTGATGAATATGGCTAGCTACCTCTCAAAATCCTCACAATCAGACTATTTCTAAGACTTGCCTTACCTGCCTTGATTAATACAGTTAAGATAACATTTTTCCTACCTGTCAGTCAGCTCTTAAGATTTTGACCCTTGCCTAATGCCACATCTTTCTCTCTAGCCTCATATTTAGCATCTGGCTTCAGATAAGTAGTAGAATTCCCTAAGGTGACCTGCGCTGTTGAACATATTTTTATAGGATTTGGAAAGCGGGGTAAATTAGTGAGTGACCAAGTTTGTGGATGCTGCCCAATTATTCAGAGTGCTAAGGAATACAAAGCCGACTATGCTAGTTGCTCCATGTCGGAGTCAATAGTATTTCTGCAGCATAAGCAGAAGAAGCCCAAAATGGTGATGGATCCTGCTCTGAGGGTGGTGACTTCCTGGCTGCATAATATAAAATTCATTTTTCACTTTTTAAAAAAGAACAAGCTGCATTTAATTCCTACAGAGAACATCCTTTAAAGTAGGTTCTTATAAGAAAAATCACTTTATTCAGCAAATTATTGCATGATCCAATAAAACGCAAATGTTCCTTGTTTCAGAAAGAGCCTACAGTCAAACGGCAACAGATGGATGCAGACAGATGGGCGAGTACAAGGAGAGGATGAGATGGTGTTGCTTAACATTATAGGCAGTGGCCTCAGCACACCAGAGGCTTAACTACCATGTAGCTCAGCAGTGTGCTTTCGTCTCCAGCCTGTGTTGTTGCAGTGCAGGACAGCAGACGTGCATTGTGCTCTGGATCTGGCTCCTGGGGCTATGGGCAGGGGCGCAAGGTGGCGAGTTGCTCTCCAGGCCTCAGAACGACAAGTTAGGCTATTGCGATACGTGAAGGGAATTTGGCAGCGAGAAGCTTGAATAACGATAGCTCTAGGTCCAGATGCTGTCCTTCTGGATGTTTGCTGTTGTAGGCAGGCTCTGTACAGCTGCTCAGTGTCACTGCTCAAAAAGCAAACCAAGCCCTGGCTTTAAGGAAGCCAGGGAGAAGGTGTTCTCGCGCTGATAGACTGGCAGAATAGATTAGACTGGTGGCTGCCAGCCTTTTTGGCATGTGTGCCACAAATGAAACACTGCCGCCTCCCCGAGCGCTGCGCTGGTCCCTGCCCCGAGAGGCAGACCTGATGAAGATTGACGCCCTCAGATGCAAATACAGGCAGGTGTAAATCGAGCCTCCAGCTGCGTGAAGTGGAGCAGGGGCTGGACGGTGTTGTACCAGGAGCCAGGCTAGTCTTCCCTTGGCGACACAGCTGCTACAGTTTGGTGGGGCGAGCAAGAACCCTGGTGCTGCAGGGGCCGGCAGGGGCTAATCTGCCTTAGCTCCCTGCCCCACTCCGCGTGGTCCCCAGCATCTGCTGCACCTGCCTTTACTAAACACCAGAGGCTGCAGGGGGGACATGGGAGCCGCCTGTGCTGCTTGTGGGACACGTGGGTTGGCCACCCCGGGCTAGGCCATTCTGCACCTGTGGAGGGACACAGTGAAAGGAGTAGCAAAGAGACAGACAAACCAGGCTGCAGATAAATGCTTGCACATGCTTAGGCATCTGCCATGGAAGTCAGAGAAGGAGAAGGGCAAGTGGTCCCATCAGGCTGGCAGCAGTGATCGGACCACTCGGCAGGCGAGGGAAGGTCACTGAGAGGTTTGGGAGCCAGACAAGGACGGGGCAGTGTAGGCCATGCTGTAGAGAGGCCAGAGGAAGGTGGCCTTCCCCGTGCCCTGGTCTAGTGGGAACTGAGCAATCTTCACAGTTTCTGAACTGTGGTTTCATCTTTGGAGCCTGTGGGGGTGAGAGCTCCTCTGAGTTGACAGGGAGGGGGTAGGGTTTCAAAATGCTGATCAAGACAGGCTGGTTTCTGCCCTTCCTGGAAGTTGGGGCAGAAACCCCTGCTACTGGAGCAACCTGAAAAGGGGGCAGGATTTCTGTCACAGGGTTTTTATTTATTTATTTGCTCTTAACCTTGCCATCCTCAGAGAGACGTGCTTAGCAAGCCAGTTAGAACGGGGCAAACAGCCATGGATCCAGCTGTAATTTCCTTTAATCTTTAGGTCTTGCAACTGACCCAAACGGCTTGCTTGCTGGATTGCGGCTTTTGGAATTGTCCTGGAGCACAATATGAATCGGGGATTTTTTCTTTTGGAGATACTCCAGAGATGCTTTTTGCTGTGAGTCACTGTCCCCAAAACAGCTTTGGGGACTGGCTGTTGCCAGCATGCCACATTGCTACTGCACAGTGGGGAAGTTGGTGTATCCAGCCGCCGTGAGCAGGAGCCTTGCTTTTGGGCTGGCTGCAGTGCTGCATTTTTTCCTGAAATGCCAGTTTCCTGCACAATTCTGTTTTCAAAAAATCTTGCAGGCTCTAAAGGGAGAGGAATGAAAATCACAGTAGAAAAAGTTTGTACCTAAGGACAGAGGAGAGGCTCAAGAAATCTGCTGCTTCAGTAAGAAGGGGCAAGACATTGGAGAGATGTGGGAGTATACCATCTTCTCAGTAGCTTCATGTGCTAGCATATTATTATGGAATAAGAGCGTTTTGTGTTTTTTAAGAGATCCATTGAGCTTGGAGGTTGATAAGGAACAGCTCAGGTCGTAATGAGTCATAAACCAACTGTTAACTACTTGGGAGAAGTTTGTTCACTCCGGTCATCTCATGCTGCTGCCTCACTGTCTCATGCCATGATCAGTCCCCTCCATCCTAAGAATTAGTGTCCAAAAATGGAAGCAGCTTCAGCACTTAATCCATTCAAAATCCATTTTAGTGATATCAGCTATGAATGTTGTACCAGTCAGTATTTGCTTACATCATAAACCATTTTATGTTATAGACCAGTTTAAGAGCATGAACGTCTTGAGGCTGAGTAAATGATGAAGACCATTATGAAGACTGGGTACACAGAGAAAATTAGGGAAGCTGAAGCATGATGTGAGAGTCAAATGGCAAGGGACATAAAAGAGTTTGTAGAAGTATGTCAAAAGAAAGAGGGATACCAAAAAACCCATAGTCCCTTACAGAAGGCAACCTATTTATGGGTGATGTAGGGAAGACTCGAGGTTTTAGTGTTTTTTTTTATTTCAGCCTTCACAAATAGAGTCAGCTGTCAGACGAGTGTGGTTGGCAGCAAAGATAGGGAAGAAGGCAAACAGCCTAGAGGAGTAGAAGAGCAGGTTCAGGATTCCTTAGAGAAGCTATTGCTATCAAGTTGGCAGGGCTGGATGGGATGCACCCTAAGGTACTGAAAGAATTGACTGAGGTAATTTAGGACATTTGGCTATTCTCGGAGAACTTGCGGAAAGAAGTCTGGTATGGTCCTAGGTGGTTGGAAAAGGGCA
Source organism: Caiman crocodilus (assembly GCA_030014935.1). Lineage (NCBI taxonomy): Eukaryota > Metazoa > Chordata > Crocodylia > Alligatoridae > Caiman > Caiman crocodilus. The sequence continues at coordinate 27,346,894 of JAGPOW010001918.1, forward strand.
AGAAGGTGGAATTAGAGACCAGTCAGTCTGACCTCAATACCTGGAAAGATTGCAGAGCAGGTCCTCAAGCAATCCATAGTGAAGCACCTAGAGGAGACAAGGTTATCAGGAATAGTTAGCGTGGGTTCCACGGGAGCAAGTCATGCATGATGAACATGATTTCTGTCTGTGATAAGATGCCAGGCTTTATGGATAGGGGAGAGCAGTGGATGTGTTTTATGTTGCCTTCAGCAAGGCTTTTAACACCATCTCCCACAATGTTCTCATCAGCAAGGTAAGGAAGTACAGACTAGATGAAACTACTGTAAGGTGGATACGTATATGGTTGGATCGTTGTGCTGGACAAGTGGTCATCGATGGCTCAGTGTCTAGTTGGGAGGGAAGGTATGAATTGTGTTCACCTGTCATCTGTTCTGGGGCTGGCATTCCTTAACACGTCATTAATGATTTGAATGATGAGTTTGAGTGCATGCAGGTTGGATGTAGTTGCAGACACTGAAGTGTGGGGCTGTGATCCACAATAACTTGGATAAACTGGAGAAATGGTCTGCAATCAATGGCTGAGGTTCAGCAAGGACAGGTGTGAAGTCCAGCACTTGGGACGGAGCAATTATGTGCACTGATATAGACAAGCTGGGCTGCAGTGCTGCAAAGAATGACCTGGGATGACAAGATCATAAGCCGAATATGAGCCATAATGTGCTTTTGTCACCAAAAAAAGAAGAACGCGAACAGCATACTGGTTGTGCTATCAGGAGCGTCACTTGCAAATCAAGGGAAGTGATTCTTCCCCGGTATTTGGCTCTGGTGAGGCCTCACTGGTTCTACAGTGTCTAGTTTTGGGCCTTGCACTTCAAGTAGGATGTGGACAGGCTGGAACAAGTTCGTTGGGGCAGAAAAAATGGTTAGAGGTCTGGCAAGATGCATGAAGAAAGGCTGAAAGAACGAGAGTTATTTAGTCTCGAGAAGAGATGCTTGCAGGAAAATTTGATAACAGTTTTTGAACACCTGAAGGGTGATTATAGAGAGAATGGAGACGGGCTTTTTCTCCATCTCTGGAAATTTTCAAGAGCAGGTTGGACTGGGATGGTTTAGTCAGGATCCTGTTCTGAGCCAGGGGCTGAACTAGATGACCTGGTGAGGTCCCTTTGCTTCTTACTTTCCTATGATCCTATTCATCCAGAAGCAGGAAAAGACCTGTGAGACATGGCATAGCCATTGCTGGGGAACGTTTCCCAGTAGACGTTGTGCACTGCTTGGTTGAGGCTTTACCTTAGACTCAGCATCACACTCTAATGCCTGTTGTGGGAAAGAAAAACATGACTGTGCTAGCTAGGAGGCCTCGTTCCCCCTCTTGGCAGGGCACTACTCGCTGATTGCTCACATGCAGGACTGCACAAATGCCCTTACAGAAGAACACGTAGCGGTGTCTGGGGGTGGTTCTGCGCCTGTGCTCCACCTGCCTCTCTCCCTGCGAGCAGGAGTGTCGGGACTGCAGTGCTGGGGCACCACCCTGGTAAGGAGGTAGCTTGTGGTTTTACCTTCATCAGACTGCAGTACGTACGCCTGGCCCCTTGGAACATTATTCTACCAAGCAGTTCCCCAGCTTAGCACAGTGAATATAGAAAGCGTATTTCACATTTCTTGTAACCAAGAGGTAAAAAGCTGACTGTTTGCCCCACATAGAACATCTGCACAGGAGTGGTTGTTCATGCCTGATGCCCTTCAGTGTGGACATAAGCAGCAGATTAGGAAGAGACAAAACGAGAAAAATTGCAACAGATGGAACTTGGATTAATCAAGACGGTACAGCAGCCTCGGATACATCGGCCAGCATCTGTTTGTCTTGATAGCTGTCGGCTCTCTTCACTTCTGAGTTTTCAGTATGGCTGGGCAATTCCGATCGATCAAGAACACTTGAAGAAACTTGCATTCAACTCTGAATGTTTGTTCCTGTGTGGCATGCCAGGAGGGTGGGTGGGAGATTCATTAAGACAGTACAGAAGTCCAGGCATTTTAATCTACCCATTTTGGTAGGTCAATTGAGATGAAATATGTATTTCTATATAAATAGATTTATTTTCTATTAAATACTCAAAAATATATTCACTAATGCAGTTGTGTTTGGTTTATTTGCTTGTAGCTTTTAAAATTACTTTTATGATTTTTCTAATTTTGCTTAATGCATTGGACTTAACCCTGCAGGACCTTTCAAGTCCTGTGTTCTTATGTATCTGAACTGAATGTTGGGTATGTTCTGTACCATGTGCCACTAAGTGGCATTAATTTACATTTCTTCAATCTTGTGCAGTTAATTAATATGTCTGATTAATAAATCAGGTATTGCCATGGCTAAGTGACAGTGGTTAAAGTGTATTAACGGGTACATATACAAATTACATTAATTTAAATGTGCTTAAATGTATATTAAAATGAGATGGTTTTAACAAGCAAAAACTATTAGGAATACATAGTTAAGCCCTTTTTGTCCCTTTCCCTAGCTGTACAGATGTATTACATTTCAGAGTAGAGGCGTGTGCCCAAGTGTGTAGATTTGCCGTGTTCTTTTCATGTCGTTGGACTTGTCATGTGAAGAAAGCGGAGTGCATGATTCCCGGCAGCGCCGTGCATGGTGGCCTCTTCCCACAGCTGCAGCCAAGTGCCTGGGTGAGAGCAACACTGGGAAGAAGCTGGACAAGCCCTGCTTTGCAGTATGCTTCTGGAGGCTGGGATTGTCTGTACAGTGCCTTGCAGAATGGGAGCTCCGGGATCGGTGCAGAAGCCAGATTTCCCATTTGTTTGAAATTGCCGGTTCCAAGAGCTCAAAAATGTTAGTGTTTCCATTTTGAATTCCCTCAGTTGTACTGGACTCTTGGGGGTGAGAGAGCGTGAATGTGTTACTAGCTCACGTATTGTATTTTTGGGGGGAAAAGCAATTCTGGCAGCTGTTGATAGCGATCCCAGTTGATTTGAAGACTGTCTTTGAGACAGTGAGACCGTGCTGACCATCCATGTTCTTGATTTGGGAAATCATTTAGAAGTTACAGACACCATTATAAATGTAACAGCGTCTGTCCCGACACGGTTCTGTGGAGTGAATCCCGAACCGGGGCGTAAAATCATGAACCGCCACACTTAACGTCCAGACTCGTGAACCTCTTGAAGTGGGCTCACTTGTAGCTGATTGTGGAGTCCCTCATTACTGAGTCTTGTATGGGTTAGGCACAGGCATGCTTGTGATGGGCCACTGTCGGCACTAGCAACATGGATTTTTCTGTGTTGTTCAAAGACCAAAACAAGAACGTTGATTAGGTATGTATTTGCATTTATGATTTAAAAGCGAGCAGCTAGCAGCACTCCCCTGGAAAGCTATAGGATGTCAGGGTATCTTTCTTTCAGCTACACCCAGTGCAGCGCTACCATAGCCGTGCTTCCTTTTGAGATCTTTACTTGATTTTTATCTTCAGAGGAATGTCTTTGGCATAAATCTTTTTGTCCCCAGATGGATGGCAAGAGACACTGCACAGAACCTAGCTGCACACACTAGTGGCAAAAAACCAGAAAAAAGCTGCCTAAATGCTCTTTTCCTCAGGGGCTCAGGTAGGAGGGGCGGTTGGAGAGGTGCTGGCCCTGGGCTGGTGAATGCCCAAAGGGGGCGGCACCCCAGGACGGTGGTCGCCCTGCGGGGAGGTTTCCTTTGGCAAGAACACCTTCAGAAAGCTGAGTGAACAGAGTCCTGGGGAAGAGCATGCTAGACAGGCCTTCTCGTACTGTTCCTGAAATAATATTGCTGTCTATAGCAAATACTCTAAGAATATTTAATTGCAGTACTAGCATAAAGAATTGACTTCAGTTACCCGAGTGTCAGGTCATTCAAGACAGTATATGAGGTGTTCTTACTTGTGGGTTGGACTTGGAGGTTTCGTGTATAATTTGCTTTTCTGTCACTTTGGGTTACAGATTTGAGGCGTAACATTAAACTTTAAACTCTGTACTTGCAGCCTCTAATGCTGGTTGCCTTCATTCTTCTAATGAGCAATGTTTTTGCATTTAGATGAGGAGAAAGAAAGAATTGCACATCAGGGAATTTGTGTCTATTGCTAACAATAAACGTGGCTCCTGAGAAACGGGTGTAATTTTAAAGTGTGGATATGCAAACAAAATCCAGAGGCTGTTGTAGGGTTGTCACTTCATGGGTCATGAGCAACAGGTGTTCTCCAGAGACCCCTTCCCACCCCTGTTTGCAGAATACAATATTGAGGGCATAGTGGGACTTTTTTGTTTCTTTTACTGAACAGTTTGGAGAACAACTGGCATAATGTTGGGATGTGGCTTATGTTAATACAGCGCATTGATCTTGGTGGAAGGTGGCAAAATATTCAAATAAAACTTAATAAATTATTTTAAAAATAACTGTAACCCTATTCAGCCTTGAAGAAAATGATAGCAGTTCTTTTGAAAACAATGTTGATCAAAACATTACTCAGGACACAAGGTAAGAGCTTGTGTGGGTACAGATGCAGTGTCTTTTTAAAGGAAGCCATTGTATAAACACAGTTTCCCTTTGGATGTCATCCATGTGTCTCCTTGTGTTTGAGAGAACTCAGAAAGACCAAAACAGGTCCGAATGTTTTTAAGAGTCTGGATTCCTATTTGAACAATAATCTCTGGTCTGTTTTGTGAACCGTGTTTGCACACCCAAGAGTGCAAACACTGCGCAGCATCCCGCAGCACTCTTCGAATGGCAGGGCACCCCAGGGTCCCAGGGCAGCCTGATGGAGGAGAGGATCGTTGCCCTATTGTCTGAAAATCTAGATTGATGAGCCTTGGTTGTGTCGCAGGCTAGGTGCAGATTAATCCTGGTTATTTTCGTTAACCATTGAGATAATTATTTTCTATTCTGTCAGAGGCTATCTGTAGTAGCCTTGCCCCAGTGTACTGTAGTTCTAATAGCAGCTTCTTTTTATTCCGTATGTTATCCCAGTTAAAATATTTCTCAAGTAATAATCTTGCTGTCAGTGCTGCTAACTATATTTGAACAGGTGGCTCTTAACTATGAAGGAGATATGAGTACTGCACTAGAAATAAATTGTACCTTTTAGGGTATTTTATGAAAAAAATACCTGTCTTGTAAACAACAGTTATGATGGGAAGTGATTTGCCAAAACCTACATCATGTACCGGTAGGGTAACTAGAATTCCAAGATACGGTCAAGGCAATTCAGAATCCCTCTTTATGTGGGAGTTTCAGTTATTAGACCAGTGTAAGCCATGTGCCTGTCGTTTGTGTCAAATTTTTCAATTTCTGAATCCAGTTTTGCACTGGAACCTTTAACAGCTTAAAGACTATATAGGAATACGTTGTAGACTTGATATTTTTGTTCCCTGTCAGTTTTTGTCCCTTTAACTAACAAAACATTTTAATCTAAATGTGAGGAGTGGTATACTACACTTTCAGTGAGTGGCTAGATATAGAAATTGGAACTATAAACTCACAAAGATAATTGTAATTCTGGATGTCTTTTTAAAATGTTTATTCTTAGAGACTTTCCTTTTTGTTCCTGAAGATAAATAGGGATAATAAAGCATAAATCCCAGAAACAGTGGTGGTCTAATTAGTTTGATCGGAAATCTGTCATTTTATGAGCAGTTTGTCTCATCTGGTGGCTAACGGCCACCCCCCCTCAAGGAAAAACCTGTAAAAAAAACCCCAAAACCCCACCATTCAGAAAATTATAAAATACGTACGTTTAAGGAAAAGTTGAGAGCAAATACAAATAGCATTTACAATGCATTTTAAACATATAACCTTGTCCTAAAGCAAATTATTAAAATAAGGAGTTAGTGCAGATTGAAATGCACTTGAAAATAACCATAGATTTCATATTCATTATATGTTGTTATTGATGTGGATTTTAGCTATGGCATATTAACAGTTGAAAAAAGCAGGGTAATGTTCATTTTTCTAATTAATTGCTTCCTGGTTTGAATGATGATTCTTGACACTGAGAGTAAATTAAATATCAGCATGTACAGTAAAATGATTGTGTTGCATAAAGAAAAGATACCTTCCCCAGTAAGTATTTATATTTTAAAGCAATTTTTTTGGTAAGGACAATCAATGATTATGTAAGCTTTTTCCTGGACTCTTATCCGGTGAGTGTGCTATAAGCTGCTTTTTGTTTATTTAAAATCATTTAACTAATTGACAGTCAGAGAACAGCTGCAGCCACGCTGCACGATCCTGGGCTTGTTCAGTTAATGTTTATAATTTATGTGAGCAGGGAAGAGATGCCATTGGATTTTACTACAGGCAGTGATTGAAACTTGGTAATTTGTGATCTGCTTTCTCCACCCATTCGCTTTATCGGAGAAGCCCAGAGGGTCTTTGTGGTCAGGGATTGTTACATGCCACTGTACCTGCTAATCACCATTCCTTCCTGGATTTGAGGTCTGTGTAGCTACCAGCTAGCAAAAGGACGTGAGCTTTTGATCCCTGCAGCCCCTGAGAAGGGATGATCATGCAAAAGGAAACCAAGTTTGATTGCATTTTTGGATGCAGTTAATGAACATGGTCTTGGACAGCTACATGGTCTAGGTACAGAGAGGATAAATGAGAACAACTTGGAGGAAAAAATGAGCATCAGTTATAGAGATTTTTCTTCCCCTGATTTGCAAGGGATGCTGCTGTAATTCTATCTGCAGTTTTTCCTGATCATTCACCACTCAGCAGCGGGTAGGGAAGTAAGACTGCCTGGCAACCACCTGCAGAGCTGCAGAGATGAATTACATTTTCGGAAACAACACACTCCTTTACTCGCGCGCCAGTCGAGGAGGCAACGCTAGCTCAAGCCATAGCTCTGCAGGCCCAAAGCAGAAGCAGTGGGCAAAGAAGGGCTCAACAGATGAGCTACAAGCTGAGCCTTCTCGTTGGCAGCAGATAGTGGCATTTTTCACTCGGAGGCACGGCTTCATTGACTGCATCTCAGTAGCTGCCAGCTCTACCCAGGTAACATACTTGTTGAAATGCTTTTGTCTGTGCATTTTCAGGGTCGCTTGTTGGTCAGAAATAGCAGTCTGTTATATGCTTGCCTCTATGTAATCAGTGGTCAGTAAATAATGTCCATGCATCTGCTTTCATTTTGGAATCCAAAGTAGTTGCAAGTCCTAATAGGTTTTAGGCACAAACAGGAAAATTAATTTTACCATTGTATCAGATGGGCTGTGGATTTTTAAATATTTAAATATTTCTTTTGCAAAAGGCAAGGCATTCATGTATAAAATTGAATCTCAATTGGTGACTGAAAAATCCAGGTTGTATCCTAGGATTTACTTGTTTGTCCAGCAAAGAAAACTTCAGCTAAATAAGACATTTTATTTTCAAAATAATAACTGATACAGTAGCAAGATACTAATTCAGATGACTAGAATATGTATTTTCAAGTATGTAGCTGCACAGCAGTGAAATAAGCAGTTGAACTGTTTAAGCTTAGATGGCATGATTGTTTCTAATCTGTAATTGTGTTTATCATGTATAAGAAATCTGCAAATGAGATTAAAATATCAATTGGAGAATAATTCCTTAATGTATGGAACATGTGTTCACATTGCATTTTTACAGTGTACATATACCAGTATTTGCACTTTGTTACAAAAAAACTAAACACCTTTAATGGTATTTTTTTATTGCCACTTTTATGTGAGGGAATTGAGTCCAGACTGAAAGGCAAGTGAAGAGGACGTGACTACAGATCTGGATTGTGTAGGTTACTGGAAGGGTCTGAAGGAAACAAACTTTATCAGGGAAGTGTACGAAACATCCTTAGGAAGGAGAATACCCTGCACAGCACTTTAACAACACTGAATGGGACAGTAGTGAGATTTTGGAAGACTGTTTAACAACTGTTAATATGCCCTGGCTAAAATCCATATCAATAACAACATGTCATGAATATGGTTTTCATGATTATTTAGTTAATTGATGAGCTATATTAAACTGCTGCATTTTAAAATAGCTAAATAATATTTCTTTGGGTTATTGTATGATATGAAATATTATAAAAACAGAAAACAATAAGCATTTAAATATTTAGTCAACCCTATGTGCTCTTTTTTATTTCTACAGCTTTACAAAGCTTTGGATTTTTTATTATATATTGTGCATATTCTATATTGTAAAACAATTCCCTGCCTGTTATTAGCTGACATTTTTTACTGTGACTTACCTATAATATGGCTTTCTACAAAGAGATCAGCTTTGATTTTCCATTTTGTAGCATTGTACATTTATGAGATGATAGAACAGGATTCTAGTTTACACTGGCTATTGGAACGTAACAGTGTTGCTTTAAGTAGGCATAAAAACTTTTTCAGTACTTTTAACCAAGACCAAATTAGATGGCATTAGCTCTCAGAATAAATATACTGTCAGCAAGTAATCATCACATTTAAAAAACAGTTAGTAATAGTTTAAATTCTTAAATATTTTATTCAGTCCCATTTCAGCCCACATTATGATTGGTATGGACTACAGTATGCCAGGCCATCTTAATAAAACGTTGGTACTTGACAGCAAACGAACTGGCTTGTTGTCACGTAGCTGGCTAGCTCGCTCTTCCACCCAGCCGTGTACCTCCTGTGCGTGGGCTCTGGCAGAAGTAGGGCGTTTTGCGGGGAGGGTTGAGTTCTCTTCTCTTTTGTTCTTAAAGCCACACTTTTTGTTAGAAATGTGAAACTTGTCATGAAAATAACTACTTAACCAAGCTGACAGAAAATATAGGTAGTATACAATTTTGAAAGAGCCTAAGGAAAGTCCTGAATATATCTCCCAGCTTTAGTCCTATCACAGACCATGTTCCTTCTTTCTAGTACGATTGAAAATATATCACTGGCAAGATGGTGTATCACGCCTTCTTTGCTTGCCTACTTTCACAAAATAACCAAAACAGGGAGATAAAAAGGTGAACGTTATCTTGCCCGTTTCAGTGCCCCTTTGTGGAGTCATCCTGTAAGCTGTACACTTTCATTCAAGTTTTACTTGGTTTCTAGGATAAGCTCCTCTTGTAAAAAGTACGTGTGACTTGTTGATCCAGTTTACTAGAAAGAGGCCAGGCAAAAAATAACACTGGTAAGTTGGACTCCCTTCTCTGACCTTATCTACAGGCAGGACAGGCAGGGGCGTAAGCAATTGCTTGAGCATGTGTAGCACATAGAAATGAATGCCTAGGTGTCCCTGGCAAGGTCCAGAGAGCTGGGTGTGAAGCTAAGGTGCATGCAGGAACCGGTAGGCTCTGCCGAACGTGTGAGGAGTGCGGAGCACGCTGTGTGTTGTCCTGCGCCCCGGACGGCGCTCGGTGTGGCTGCAGTGCGGTTCTGCATCGCTCACTGGTTCGCTCGCATTGCTTCAGGTTGCCGCAGTGAGGTGCCAAGGGCCTTGTACCCACGGAGGAACACCTGCATCTTGTACACTTTGCGGGCGATGATAATGTCATAACTTCCAAGCATTTTAGCATGTGCCTCTGTTACTCTATTCTCGCTTCCTCACCTCTCCGGGTATGACACTGGGTCTTTTCTTGCTGAAATATTTTACTACTTATTTTTCCAAATGTAATAGATAACTTCAGTGTAATCCTTTTTTATGTAGCCTACAGTAGAAAATACAGATAAAAATATGCAAGAGGTGTTAAGTGGCATATAAACAGATTCAAATGCCCATAAAAGTGAAGCCAGTTAGGCCCTGGGCTCAGTTGCAAACGTATTAGTTGTCGAAATAGAAAACTGTCTCTTAACGCTCTCTCATCTCTGCCAGCCATTCTTAAATGCCCAAGAAGGAGATGTGCGTAGAGGTCTACTTAAATTGTGGTTAGACTTCCCAGTTGTTGTGGGTTGGTCGGGGCATAACGAGCAAATTGTGTAAACGTTTCCGAGGTGTGCCCTGCCCCGCCATCTTGACTGTTGGCTACCCTTCATGCGGCCCCGCCCCTCAACGCTGATTGGCAGAGAGGCTCTGGACAGGATAGGAGGAGGAGGGGGTGGAGGCCATCTTTTCTGCTGCCCTCCGTGCCACTCTGCCAGCTGGCACCTTCCCTTCCCGGGCGGTCTGCAGGGCTGGGCCACCGCAGCAATGAGGACTGTGGGCTCCCACTGGGGAGCCAGCGTTTTATTTTCACGACAGGTGTTTTGTTGCTTTCGTGGGCAGTCCCAGATTTCAAGGTGTCAGTGAAACCGTGGTTTTAGCAGACCCCGAGTTCTGCGTTGCGTGTTGACAAAGAAAATTACAGCTGACGCAGTTCCTCCTTCCCTAAAGCCTCTTCTGCTCCTCGAGGAGTACTTGTTGCTGTTGGCAGCGAGCTCAGCTGGACTGATGCTGATGACAGCTTAGCTGGAAGCGGAAACCAGGCTGTCCTGTGTTTTGGACAGCCTCACGAACAACGCTCGTCTTGACATCACATGGCATTAAGCCACGTTCAGCTTCAGTTCAGCTGTACTGTTGTCTGCAACAGATAATGATCGTAGTGTACAAAGGGGATTAGGGTTTGTCATGGATTTATGTCCAGGTATTAAAGCTTTGTCAGCACGCAGCGTACTACCTTACTTTGAATGATCACTATTTGTTTTCCTAGGTGTTTCTCTAGGGCTGATACTTGGTAGCAAGTATTTGGTCAGTTCTCCTGATAGACGTTCCTTGTTCCTGCTTTTACTTTGTCTATAAATGTGTCCCCCATTTCACCCTATCAACTGAGGAGCCCTTCAGTGGGATGCACAAATCCTGGGGATATAAACTAAACAGCCCAGAAGATTTATCTTTAAACCTTTGGAGCTTTCCAAAGGATTTCCTGCCACTGTGTCAGAGCACTCATCCGCTTGGAGTTTTTTTCTTGTAGTATGGTCAAAAGGTTCATAGTAAAGGCTTTCTGTCTCTTGCTCATTGAGTATAGGTTAGAACAGTAAAATTCACAGAAATGTGGATTCCAATATATTTCTTTATCAGAAAGCAAGAGAGATGCTGTCGTGGGAGCCAGTTAAGTGTTGATGTCATTAGGCATAGACTGCTTTTTTTCTTGAGCAGCAAAATAATAAGGAATTGGAAAATGCTCAAGAACACAGATTTAGATATATTTATGGCAAAACTAAAGGAAGACAAAGGAAGGATATGGAAAAACTTTTTGAAAGAGAGTACAGAGATTGATGTGTAGCTTAGGAAGGTCAGTAGGCTGTACTAGAGGGACTGCTGATCTGATTTATGTCAGCTGCAGTGTCCCTGCACGTTTGCTAATCCCAGTGGACACAATGAAGGGCATCTCTTGCCATGACTAGAAGAGTGTATTATAGATCGTTGAAGGTACGTGGTTCACCTGTCTACATTTCTTACTATTTAAAATATGTCCTCGTTGCCACATGAACCACTCAGGCAAATGGCAGCCTGACTGCGCAGGGGAAATGATCAAAGGATCACAAAATCCAGGTGCTACCAAGTGTGAACATGCACTACCTGGAGAACAAAGCTTGCTCTACTGTCAGTCCCTAGTAATCCTGGGCATCTCTTGTAACGACAATAGATGCGTTTCAGGCAGCATCTGAGCTGAGTGTTCCTTTGCGGATGAACACGTGCAAAGAAAATTGGGGTAGGAAGAAATATGGCTGTGCAGCGTGCACATCTTTTGTTAGTGTAAGCGGGTGCGAGTTCCTGTTGTGTTTTGGTAATGCTCCGAGGTCCCGAGTGCCATCAGGACTCCACTGATGAAGACGCCATGTGAAAGCAGAATAAGAAACTTCTGGTGCTGAAGAGCTTACAGTTTAGACCACTGGTTTTCAACCTTTTCAGTCAGAGTGCTCCTCCACCACTGGGCTGTGGCAGCACGCCTGGTTGAGAACAGCTGCTGCTGCTGCTCCTCACCTTAATTCAGTGCTGCTCGGCTGGGCGATGTGGCCCCCGGGGAACACTTCCCTGCGTGCCTGGTGCACAGCCCGCCTGGCACATGCACGCCCCTCCTGTGACGGCTCTCTGATAACCCTGAAGGAAGACGGGAAAGCCGGCTCGGGCTGTGAAGCCATTCCCAGTCTGCCCCACCTCCCTCCGTGAGCTCTCCCAGAAACAGGTGTTCGGGGCAGTGCCACCAGACCTGTGCTTCTCGGAGGAGCCTGAGGCAGGGAAGACTGGGAAGGGCTGC
>JAGPOW010001918.1:27359955-27373631 GCA_030014935.1 Caiman crocodilus
TCTTCTAGGAACTCTTTTTTACATTATTTAAAGTGTAAATAGTTCTCTATTACAGATCTTTTTTGTTTTACGAATCTTAACTTTTTGCTCTTGCTCTTCTGGATGTTTAGTTCTGCAGCTTTACTGTCCTGGTAATATATGTTTTTGCATTTAAATGTCATTAATCTTCTTGCAGTCTAGTTCTGTTGTCCTCAAGCTTTGATTGTAAAGATGATGCTAAAACGTAGTGCGTTAGGGCAAGAGGACACACTTAAGTCAGGTTTAATCACATGGCTGGGAGACACTAATTCTTCAGCATTTTAGAAAAAGAGCTCTCGCATGGCTTTCTGAAACCCTGGGTCCATCACATAGCTACTTCGCTGATATTTCTCCACACAAGTAGCAGAGATTAAATACCTAAGTCACACAGATGGTGTGAGGTTGCTTTATGTATTTAAAATGTTTTGAAGTGCTTTATGAATGCAAAGTATGAAATATTTTTGTGCATGTATTTAATCCGTGCAGTTCTTGCAGGCTGCCTTACTAGCATTATGCTTTGGAAATGGTGGGTCGCCAGTCTGAACCATATATGCCAACTCGCTCGCTTTTTAGAAAAACACCAGCTCATTTTTCAGTATATCTTAACGGCACTAAAACATGTTTTCTGTTTTTCCTTCCCAAACATCTGCATTTACTTCTGATGTTGGCATGTATGCTACAGCAGTTTGATCACACAGGGAGGCTGGCAGAAGCACTGCTCAGACGCTTTGGTCCTGGAGAACTCGAGGTCCCACTTTCTCTCTCCTGTTTTCTCACAGTTTTGCTCTGCCTTCCTCAGAGCTGGTTGCAGAATCGCACCACATTGCTGCTGCATCGTATCTGAAGAAAATTTCTTTCTCCAGGATGAGTCAGAAATCTGATAAACCGAGGAGAAAGGGGCACAAAATGTCTCAGTTGTGGAGTACTACTTCTGTGGGGACTTTTTGTCTCCGTTGTGGCCAGGACTCTGAACCATCAAGTGAGGCAGGCTCAGACTCACTTGTTAACCCAGTACCTTCAGCCTCAAGAAATAACTCAGGTGGACTGGCAGTACCTAGCAGTGTGAAGCCTGATGCATGGAAACCTCTGAGAGAGGTAGGAGCTTCCATCTCTCTTTTTCATTTCACAGTAGGTTTTTATATTGCAGAAGTTGATTCTCAGATGGGGCTTCTCTAACTGCTACGGCTAATGGCATCTAAATTTAGGCTGGGATGGTCTTCCCATAATCTTTAACAAAGCAGATCTGCCATAGGTCTCAAGCTTATAGCTTTGCTTTCTGCAACTATCCTGGGAATTTCAGTTGTGAAAAATACCTGTAGGAGAGGAACTGTGTGTCTGAGTGAGCTCCATCCTGCTCCTCTTGCTCCGTCTTCCACTTATCAGGAAGTCATGATGAGTGAGGAGGTGCAGGACAGATCTTCCCAACTTAGATGGATTCATTCAAGTCAACTCCTAGATGTTTTTTGTCCAAAAATGTGCCCTTCTCGTTATGCTTTTCTTGAAAGGATTTTAATAGCACAGGTCACAGTCCAAGTGGTCTCTTAGTTCATATCAGGCAGCAAAGATTTTTTAGTTTGTACTTTGAATAGGAATTTGTGTTCATGGCCCTTTTGGGATGTAAAAGTGTTACTAGAGAGGAGAATGGTACGTTGGCAAGTTAGGAGAAATTGCCATCTTCCAAACTTTGCCAGCCTTATAGCCTGTGCATTACATATTTGGTGACCCTCTTACAGCCTTGCAGGAGCCATTGGAAGACAGGAGATCAGTCATAGTCCTTGCCATGCAAGATGCAGAAGCACTTGAGCCCGATTCCTTCTCAGCCACCCTTGTTCTTCACCCCTCGAGGATGCTGGGAGCTGGAGGCAGAGGCAGGCCCCTTGCACAGAGCCCGCAGAGAGGCATTCTCTTCATTGCGGGCCCATCCTTGCTTTCCCTTAGATATTCTTATATCTATTTTTTTTAAACAGAAAGTTTAAAAAACAAAGCTTTTTCCTACCCATTGTTAAGGAAAAACCCATAAAGAACATTTAAATACTCATTTTAATCCCTGGCATTGAAGTATTTCCTATGGTCCTGCACTTATGCAAGAGCAGCAGCATTTTTTGGTATTGGTTCCCATCCCATCCCTAGCTGAGGTTCACAGTGTAGCATGTTGCAATGCAATGTCATCTTCATGGTGACACTGGTTATGGTGACGTGTCAAGGGGCCTGTTGCCTGCTTGCTTACACATTGCATATAACTACACAAATACCTAAGATTTCTCTTCATGGCTCTGCATCTACAACATTACAGTTCCCTTTTGTCCTAGCATCCTGTGGGTTTGTACTAATCTGTCTGATCTGCCACCCCGTGCCTTGCTCAGATGATGGTTGCTTGTTTTATCATCTCTTGAAACTAATTTCCTTAATCCGTGACAATTGTTTATGTAGTCTGACGCATTGTGTTCCTTAACACTTCCAGTTGTGTTTTCCTACACTTCAGTTCAGCTCCACGTAGTCAAGCCCAGAAGCCTCTCCCTTATCCAGGAAAGGCTTAGCTAAGATTCTCCTTCCAGCTCCTCCGTTTCAGACTGCCAGGCTTGTCTGTAAAATACAGGTTTCTGATGAAGGTATGACACTCTTCCGTCAGGCCTCCTTCAGGTGTGCAGGGAGGAACTGGAAGATGCTAGTGAAGCAGGTGAGATGGCAGTGGAAACAGCACTGCAAAGTGCAGCAGGGGAATCTGATGGTGGTCGCTTGATCCATGGCTGTGGTATATGCATTGTGCCAGGCCTTCTGCTTGCAGGCACCTAGGATCCATAGAGAAGCTCAGGTCCCTGGAAGCGACTGGCCTTTTGAGGCAGAGGAGGAGTTTGGCAACTGGAGCAACGTACTTCACTCCCTCAGGAATTCAAGGACAGTACTAAGAGCACTGTAGTTGCAGTACTGTACTGTCAACGAATCAGACCCTGCAAAGAGAAAGCAGTTCTTTATTCACCCAACTGCCAGAAGACATAACTGTTTGGGAGGCATAGTCTTCTTACCTTCACCTTCTTTGGGAGGTGTAGCTACCACCTCCCTCTTCCTCTGCTGCACGAGACAGGCCTTGATGAGGTGGTTGAGCGACGTTGGAGCCACACTTTGTGAATTGCTTTATCCTCTTTCATGAGGTGTCTTGTCAGTCGCAACCTGATGGTTGGCAGCTTAGAGAGAAACTGCGCCCGGAGGCTGTACCTTCTCTTTCAGCCTGTTGGGAGAAATTGTCACTACACCGTCACAAATGACACGTGTTGTAGAGGCTAGGGTAGAGTGCATGGCAGTGGACGCTTACCTTTCCGAGGACAGAGTCCTCTTCCTTCGCTCTTTCTGAATACAGTGACATTGTACCTGGTTGTGATGTTATGTTGTCAGGTTGTGTATCTGCATGTACATATGGTGCTGCTCACTAGACTCCACTTATAGCCACTGCAGCTCTGGTTCATATCAGTCTATTCCTTTCAGAGCCTCTAAGCATTACTGTGTGTTTTCGAGCTCAGAGCCCTAAGTTTGGCTTGGGTGAAGTTTATCTTACTTGGCGCAAGGCTCTCTCTGTGATGCTCATAGACGAGAGCTCTCCTGTCCCTTTGCAATCAGCCGGTAGGATGTGTGCAGCTCTGCATTCCCAGGCGTGGGCAGCACGTGGGTAGATTCTTTGAACAGTCTGGCCCCAACTGCAGGTGGTCAGTGTAGCTGTATGCTGTATAGATCAACACCGAATAGATTCTCCATCAGTGGGGGCTCCAGTTTGCCCCCAGTTGTAGTGCTGGCCACCCAAACACTGTTCTGGAGAAGAAATGCCTCTGGGATAGCTGGCAGATGTATTCGTGCCTAATTGGAATCGGTCCTCCAAAGTCCCCTGCTGACCAAGTCATGTCCAGAGCTCTGCCACTGTGAACTAACAGGACAAGCAAGTCTTTCCAGTTGTCTCTGTAATGTGTTTGTGGTCATAGCTGACCACATCAAGGGCCAGCGGTGTCACTTGGCCATGCACCTCTTTCACTATTCGGGTTTCCTTCACCTGATTTTTTTCTGAGCTGTCCCACATCTGTACCAAGATCTGAAACCTGTAAGGTGGTTACATATAGAAACTCACTTTCTTTTGTCAGGCAACCCATACTGGAGACCGTTACTAAATTAGATGCCAAACTTGGGAGAAAAGTACTCCATCTCTTGACTAACGTAGAGCTGCCTGTGATGCTCATTATTCGGTACAACATCTGCACTGACACATCCTTGAAGGAAGAAGCTGCCTTGGTTCTTTGAGGTGCCGTAGCCAGTGTGCATCCCATGGCACGTGTGCTGTCACTGCTTTGGGAGTGCTCAGCTACAATGAGATTTGCAGTGTGAGGAGATGGAGAGGAGTGTGGCACCTCTGTCCCCTGTGCTAGTGTGCGGAGGCACACTCAGCTACCCAAATAAGCCTATTTAAAGAACTGCACAGTTGCCTGAGCAAGGTGCTTGCACACGCATGCTGGGGTCTGTGCTGGCTGTGTCATCTTAAAGAGCCACTCCTGGTGTTGAGTAGGTGACAGACTCTTATTCCTTGCCTGTTCTTGCGTGCGATTCTTTTTGCCTGTATTGGACATCTGAAAATAGAATTGCTGCTTTTGCCAGGGCATCACTTTGCAAGCTCCGGTTTAGCTTGCTGTCATCAGCTTATGCACTTTCTCGGAATCTCAGCTTTTCCAGGCTGCCGTTCCCCCAGGCTGGGCGTGCTGTTTATTACTGCTCCGCGTTTGGCTGTCTTGGATTTCATCTCACGGTATGCAGCCCACTCTTCTGGAATAACCAATGCTCTCTGCGGCTTGGCTGTGATACGCGTTTGTTGCTCCTTCAGTTTTCTTGGTACCGGGACATTTACTTACAGTTGAATTCACACCATCCTCCAGAGCACTAGCTATGTTTATAGCTCATTTTCTCTTTTTACTAAGAATCCTCCATATGCAGGTCTTGTCATTTGTGGTTACTCTGTCCTCTGTCTAGATAACGATCTGCTTTCCTGAACCAGAGGCACAAGGTCTGTTCCCCCTGTTCCCCGTGGAAGTGGACTGAGTTGCCAAAGTGAGAGTCTGTCGCACCCCGCGCGAGTCCCTGAGAACCAGTTATTGCCAAAGGTGGATGGATCCTCCTCCGCCAGTTGCCTGTTTGCGACTCGGTCTTTAAGATGACAGAGATGGATGGCTTCTCAGGACTTCATTGGGGTGGGATAATCAGGCCACAGTGACTAAGTCCACTTAGGCAGAGTAGCATCCGCCCCATGTGTTCAGTTAAACTAAGAATGGACTGGGCCTTTCTGTTTGTATTACAGATGACAGCTGAGATAATTGGAGCAATATTTTAAACTTTACTTTGGACATTCATTTTAATAGTTGATTCTGAACGCTCATCTATTGTCTTTATTTTTCTATTAAGTTCAGCTGTTTTTTAATTAAATGATAGGGGTTTTTTTCATGTAATATTTGGTGCCAAATCTTTGTACAGTAGCATCGGTCTTATTGTAGCAATTGCTTCAGTTTTGGAGGGGGAGATGTATGAATTCATAATTCACAAGTTAAAATTAACTTTTCTTTGATTTTGAGGTTTTAAACTCTTGGACTTAACACAGCATTCATTGGAAATTAAATGAAAACAGCAATTAATGTATTGGGAAAATAATGTGTAGAAGATTGCACAAAAATGTGTTTTTATAATTTTTTTGTTTTGTATTATTTCTAGAAATGAAATCAATTGAAAAATTAAACCTAAGTGTAGTAAGACTAAATTTTAATGAAGTATAACTTGTGTCCTGCCTAGTGTCTCTTATGAGCGAGTCAATACCATATATTTTTTTCATTAAGCTATAAATACACTGTTGTGCTTAGAAAAACTACATCTGCATTCAACAATAGCAGCTCAGACTTGCTGTATTATTTTAAGTAGGACTTAATTAATTCATTAATTCAGAGACACTTCCTTTCTTTGGCTAAGCTATCTGGAATAACACTCATTGAAAATGTCATTCTAAAAATATCTAAGTAGACATTATGCATATCGGGAATTGGGTTCTGAAGTGATAATAGGAGCATTACCATGCCCTGTTTAGAGGTCATCAATTGCAATACAAGTAATCAAAATTAGATGTCTGACATGCTTAAATCAGCATCTTGAGTAGTGAGTGTTCTTGTATGACTCTACTCCAGCATCAGTTTATTTTAGTCGCTTTTAATAGCCATATGCACTCGTCATTTGGTCTCCTGAGCAAAGTCAGACTTAATGAGCTATGAAATTCCAAACATCCACCTGGTTTCAAGAAGTCACGGTATAATGTGAAGAGTTTGGATGAATCCTGCAGCCTCTTCCACCCATTTTTGTTGCCTCAGAATATTTACATCATGTATTCAGTCATTTCAGTTATGTAAGAGCCATGAAACCATCTGTTTCTGCTCAAGAAAACTCACTACAGTCTATTTGGACACTCTGTATTGCAGGTCTTCCTGAATGGCTCTGCAGAGAACTTATATCCCCTTGAAAATGTTTTTAAGGACAGTAGCTTGTTTGCTACCCAAAACACATGGCCTTGGATTGAAGTCATGTTCAGTGTTAGTGTGTTGTAGAAATACTTCTCTGAAATAACAGGCAGTACATGCGCTGGCAAATGTTGATGGAGCCCTTAAGAGGGTGAGTGCAATCATTGGATGAATAAGTGGCAGGATACTGGTTAAGAGGAAGATGATACTGCCACCACTGTACAGCATTAATAAAACCTTTAATGGAGCAGTTCTGATTTTCATACTTTTGAAAAGTGGTGTAAAAATAGAGGGTTTAGGAAAAGGGCCACAAGCGTGACTTGAGGTATAGAAGACTGTACCAGAAGGCTCTCTCTGGCAGGCAAGACATATAGCCGTGGCTAGGAGCTGCACTGTGTAATTGAGACTAGAAATAAAGTGCAGTTTTTAATAGGGTAGTTAACTATTGGAGCACTTTACCCTGGGGTATGGGCTGGATTTTAATGCTTGAAGTCATTAAATCAAAATTGGATTTATATTTTTAAACATATACTGCAGTTTAGCAAGAAGTTACGGGCTTGATGCAGGAGTTAGCAGATCCATTTCCCTGGCCTATAGCGTTTATTGAATTGAGTGATCATAAAGTTATTTTCTGATTTTAAATTTGGACTATTTGAATGCAAATCAGTAGTTGGGATCACCTGTTGATAATTTTTAGAGCCTTAAGAGGGTGGTGATCAAACCACTGAAGATGTGTCACTTTGCATCTGGGAAGGATGCTCTGATTAGCATTATACATTTCAAATAAATAGTCAGGAAGAACTGTAACAAAGCTAAAATCCTACCATTTCTGACTATGCTGAAGTGGGATACAGCCATATGAATGGTTCCGCAGAGGCAAATGATGCTAATATTCAGCATCTTTCATTTTCCAGAAAAGCACAGAAGTATTATATAGACTTTCTTGAAAAGATATTAAGAGGGTGCATGTACACGAAATGCTACAGCGACGTAGTGTCGGCAAGTGCTCACTGTGATGCTGCCACTACTGCGCAGTAGGGTCAAAAACAACCCATGCGCAACTGGGACGACACGGTTCCAGCGAGTACTGCGCGGTTATTTTAATTCTTGCTAAGCTGCACAGTTAGGGGCACGCGTACCAACTGTGCAGCCAGGGACACACATAGATGTGTGTAGTGTCTGGCAAGTAAATATCTAAAACAAAATTAGAGTTGTCTTTGTATTTGAAATCTTAATTTCTCTACAATTCATGTCCTTTGACATCACTTCTCACAAAGTTTACTTATTGTAGTTTTCTGTAATTTGATTTTCTTATTATTTTACTCTGTGTATGGAGATCATCATCAGAAATAAGTGTACTCTAGCACTTTCAAGCCCCTGAGACAGCCATTGTGTTTATATTTTAAATATAACAGACCCTTATTAGAGCTAGAATACGAATTTCTACTCTATCAAGTGTGTAAGTAAAAGCAGGTTGTTAACTTGCCTTTCATCCTGTCAGGGTGCAAATATAAAACAGCAGCTGGAGCCAGTTCTGTTTTTAAGCTTTCTTACTCAAAAGCTTATGGGTTTTGGGTTTTTTTTGCGTATGGTACTTACTCTTCAAGGGGACAAGGCTGGATCCCAACCAAAAGCAAAACCTAACCTAACATGTAATAGGTTTCCGATGTCACTGGTGCTAGGAATCTTAGTTGAGACGTGTTGGTTTCTACAGCTCAATTCCTCAGTGATTTCCTAGGGTTGGGTTTGAATTCTACCTCTACTTCCTTCCCAATCCGCAGTATTTTTCTGTCACCGTTATTTCTCATGGTCTTTTGTTCCCACTCTGGGTGCTGTATGCTGGCTGGGGCAGGCCTGTGCTCTTCATGAATGTGATCAATGTTAGGATCCCAACTTTGCTATTGGAAGTGACAAAAGATGTTTGAGAAGGTGGAGGTAGACGTTGAAGTGCAGAAAAGTGCAAAATATGTGATTAGTGATGCATTAAACTAAGTTCAAATAGTTTTGTATAAAAAAGATGGGTTTTTTTCTTTTGTATGGAAGATGGGGCGTAACAGTCATTGCTTATCTATCTGGCATTTCCACTCTTGGTTATTTTAAATTGGAAACACAATTGAGGTAGTGCCAGCTGATTGTAACAATTTGGCACTAGGGTGTAAGGACAGGAAGTGTTATTTATTTCCCAGCATCCAGCCAGAATCTGCTATCCTCTCCGTTCCCGCATGCGTTGTCTGCTCTCGTCTCTGTTCTGCACAGTTGGGTGCTGGGGAATGTGTGCACATCCGCATGTCTTATAACTCGCTGTCAGCATTCAGCTGGCGTCACAAAATCTTCCCTCAGAGCTTTTGATGCCATACTTATTATTTACTGTATTAAACAGAATCTGAAAAGTTTGTCATATAATAACCTGCAGTCAGATATGCATCTTGCAGGTGTATGTGTATAGACAAGTCCTTTAAATTAACTGTTGCAGCTGTAAAGCCTCAATTTCTGCTGTATGGCAACCTGCTTTGGCACGGCTGAAAAATTGTCCATTGCATTTATAATAACAAACTACTGCCAGATGCATGGATGATTTAAAGGTGGGGTTACCTTTACCTTGGCAAACGCTCAAATCCCTGTCTCAGCTTGGTACGCCACTTACCCCTGTTGCATAATTACCAAGAAAATGTCCTCCTTGCTGAGCCCCTTCTGCTGTGCCTCTGTTTCGGAGCAGCATGTCTCATGGCAGAATTCCCCTGCTCTTTGTGTAAAGGCACCATTGTCATTAGTTCCATCTCCAGCTATCAGTTCACAAGGTGATGGGCAGGCAGTGCTCGTGCAAGGAGCTGACTCTTGTTTGTGGCTCTTTGCAGGAGTAAGGGTGGGAATCAGGCCATCGGACTCCCCACTGCAGCAGTTGGGGGATGAATTAAGATGATCCTCCAATAATTAGATTCTAGACATAGAAAATTACAATACATTTTCCATGTCTAGAATCTAATTTAGGGAAGTCATTTTAAATTTGAAATCACCTTGGACTTAGGTAAGTATGCTATTTATTTTACGACTTGCATTGGCATAAGAGCTGCTCTTCATCTACAGTGACTGTTCCCCCTTCTGCGGCAAAATATCTTCTCTGCTCTTTGACAGTCATTCTCGTCATAGCGGGAACAGTGGACTCAGAAGCGTGGATGAGCCAAGGTGAAATGCTGCTTTGGCACTTGGATGTGGTGGTGGGTGCTGTAGAAATGTCTGAGAGTTGCTGTGGATCAAACTTACTCATCGTTTTTCCTTCTGATCCTGGATGTGAAGCAGGGGTTGGCCTCTCTCTTTGGGAACACAGATGTGCCCGGACTGTCTGTACAGTAAAAGGATTTTTTCCTTTTTGTGGAATTGGGAAACGTAGACCTCACTGGAGTATGGGGTATTGCAACCACTGATCTGTGCGTATACAAATCACACAGTACAAACCAAGGCCCCAGTGAGTACAAACTAGACACACCATGTATAGCTTGCACAAATGTGCTAGAAAAGCAGCACATTTTAGAGATGCCTCCAAGGCCAACAGATAGAGAATGATTCAATAATACTAGTAGAGCACAAGCAGTGATCAAAGTCCCTGGCTGGTGGGAAAGATGCACTATTTGGTGAGAGATAGGTTATGGATGAGGTCACCTGAAGATGTGTTAGTAATGCAATCTGTTCCCCCCCCAGCTTCTTGCCCCTTCTCCCACATTTTCATCTTGTGTCCAGTTTTCTCAGGACAGTAAGTACAAATGTATGGCTGTGGTTTTGCCCTTGCTTGAGTGCTGCTAGCTCAGGACTAAGGCAACTAGCCACTATGGAAAAATACTCGAGCGTTACGGCTTATTGCAGTTTAAATGAGTGAAACATTTGGCTACTGTAGTTGCATTTGGTAATTATTTGTAATATTACCAATTAATCCTTTTATTTTTTTTTACACGTAATGTAACATTTCTCTTGCACTAATTCAGACTTCTTTTCCTTCCTAGCTTTGCTCTGTTTATTTTCTTCCCTTATAATGGGGCATTGTGAGCCTCTTAAAAAAAGAAAAAAAAACGTTGTGCGCACAGTGGAAGCTAGGGACGGTCCTCAAGGAGAGCTATACTTTAGTGGCCAGCACTTGCAGGGAAATGATCAGGAAAGCCAAGGCGGCTTTCCTTGGCTGAGTTAAGGTTAGCCACAGGAGTCGAGAACAAGGTATTTAGGCAGTAGAAGGAAAAGTAATGGAAGCATGGGGCCCCTGCTTAGTGCCTTGGGACAGCTGGTAACCAACAGTCAGGAAAATACTGAGCTTCTGAACGCTCGCTTTGCTTTGATACTTCACCGGACCAAGGGGAAAGACAAGAGAAGGCAGTGTCGCCACTGTGGATGCTGAGCAGGTGCAAAACCATCTAGAAAAGCTAGACATTTATAAGTCTGCAGGACCGGGTGGACTACACCCAAGAGTGCAGAAGGAGCTGGCTGAGGTCATCGCACACCCCCTGGCAAAAGTCTGTCAGAATTTGTGGCGCACGGGAGGGAGATCACTGCGGACTGGAAGAGGGCCACCATTGCGCCCATCTTTGAGAAGGGAAAGAGGGAGGACCTGGGCAACTCTGGGCCAATCAGCCTAACCTCTATCCCAGGGAAAATTGTGGAAAAGCACATTAAAACATCTATGTGCGATACGCTCATGGAAAGTAAGATCCTGAACGACAGCCAGCATGGCTTTGTCACAGGTAGGTCTTGTCTTACCAATCTCGTGTCTTTCTACAACCAGGTCTCTCACCACTGGGACATGGGGAACAAGGTAGATGCATATACCTAGAGTTTCAAAAGGCTTTTGATCTAGTATCCCACAATATCCTTGTGGGAAAACTGGAAGATTGTGGGCTCAGCTGCTCGATGGTTCAGCGTGTGGGAAACTGGCTACAGGGTAGGACCCAGAGAGCCCTCATGAACAGATCTGTGTCGTCCTGGCGAGAAGTGGCCAGTGGTGTCGCAGGGGTCCCTGCTTGCACTGATGCTTTTCAACATCTTTACCAATGGTTTGGATGGGGGAGTGAAAAGCTCGCTGGCCACGTTCACAGACGACACCAAGTTATGGAGCAGGGTGGCCACTCCAAAAGACAGATTGCAGATACAGGCGGACCTGGACAGGCTGGAGAGCTGGGTGGACCAGAACCAGGTGAAGTTCAACACTTCCAAGTGTGCGGTGCTCCATGTGGGGGCAAACAACCCGCAACATACATACAGGCTCGGAGGTGACAGCTTGACTTGCACCACAGCCAAAAGGGACCTAGGGGTAGTGATCAACCATTACGTGAATATGAGCCTTCAGTGCTATACTGCCAGCAGGGCAAACAACACGCTGGCATGCATCAGCCACGCATCTCATGTAAAACTAAGGAAGCGATCCCCCCGCTAGACCCCGGCTGGAATAGTGCATCCAGTTCTGGGCACTGCACTTCAACAAGGATGTGGAAAAACTTGAGTGGGTCCAGAGAAGAGCCCCCCGTATAATCAGGGACTTGCAAGACAAGCCGTACAAGGAAAGGCTGAGAGACCTGGGCCTCTTTAGCCTACAGAAGAGAAGGCGAGAGGGGACTTGATAGCAGCTTACCGCTATATCAGAGGAGTGCATCAAGGGCTTGGTGAACAGCTGTTCACCAGGGCACCCCTGGGGAAGACCAGGACCAATGGATACAAACTCCTGGAAGGCAGCTTCAGGCTTAATATCAGGACAAACTCCTTCGTAGTCAGGGTGTCCCGAATGTGGAGTAAACTCCCTCTAGGCGGCTGCATCACCTCTGTCCTGGAGGTTTTCAAGAGGAGACTGGACAGTCAGCACACTGGGGTCATCTAACCCCAGTTGTCTTTTCCGGCCTAGTACAGGGGGGCTGGACCTGATGATCTGCAAGATCCCTTCCAGCCCCTGACAATCTATGGATCTATAATAGAGGGTACTACATTTCCTGTATTTAGTGTTGATTCCTTCTTTCTTTTCTCATCTTCTAGTTGTTTTTCCCCCCTACACTTGTGCTTTTTCCTTTTAAACTATGTTTTCACTCTAGGCAGAGGGCTTTCATAGCCAACAATAGTTGCAATGGATACTGCTGTTCAGGGGTATCCTCCAGGTGAGAAGTTGACATGCCCTGCAAAAACCTCCCAGGTTGCTGGAAAAGGACAGGATGCTGGGATTCCTGCCAAGCTCTTGTGTCTTGTTAGTGTTTGGGGGTTGGCAAAAAGTCACTTCCTGATAATAGTGAAGCCCTCTCCCTCAACCCTGTCTCGCTGCTGTAACAGACGGACACATGCATTCTGCTTTCCTTTTATTGAGTCCCCCGAACACCGCGGACGCTGTGGTGGCACTGGCTCTGTCCTTCTGCTTTCCCCCTCGCTTCTATTTTTGCATCCCCGTATCTGGTGACCAGCTCTGGTTTCCGCCCTCTGGCTTTGCGAGAAGGCTATGAGAAAGAGAAGTGAGCAGCTTCAGTGCCAGCTAGATGGGTCTCTGAAGGCTCAGACAGGGACTCCTTTGGCTCTCTCTCTCCAACTTCAGGTTTTCTTTGCAACGCCACAGCTTTGAAAATGGATGCTTATATTTTGTAACATTCAAAAGCTGTTGCCCAGAAAACCTTTCCAACTCACTGAGAGTGAGCAGAAATTTTAGGCCTTGGTTTATCCTTCCATTTTGATACGCTAAAAAATGGTTATGTGATGCTCATTCAACCAGGAGTAGCAAAAAGAAAATGTTAATAGGTCCATAAATAGATATACTCGATGCCTGACTGCTAACCTGGAAATGGTCAAAGAAAAGGCAAAACAATAGCATCACAGTCGGTAAAGTTATGCCCAGTGGCAACGTGTAGGGGGTGCAGTGGTTGCTGGGGGGGCATGTGCCCCACCTGATTAAGGCGGCACCAGTTGCCCATGCAGGAGCCCTAGTTATCGTGTGGTTCCCTGTACAAGTAAAGCCTTAATATAGCACACAGCCTTTTGCACCATGTTGCTAAAGGTTGACTTCAGAAGTTAAGAATGTGCCCCCTGAGTCTTTCTTTGAGTTTCATAGAGCCATAGATTAAATCTGAAACCCAAAGAAAGAATCAGGGGCAAACTCTTAACTTTTGAGTTACCAGCTGATTTTTT
>JAGPOW010001918.1:27427704-27453241 GCA_030014935.1 Caiman crocodilus
GATGAGAACAGGATGGGATTCAACACTGACAAGTGCAAGGTGCTGCACCTGGGGAGGAGGAACCAGCAGCACACCTACAGGCTGAGAACACCCTTCTCATCAGTGCGGAGGCAGAAAAGGATCTTGGAGTCAGTATTGATGCCAAAAGGGACATGGGCCGACAGTGTGGGGACACGGTCAGGAAGGCCAATCGCACCTTGTCGTGCATCCACAGATGCATCTTGAGCAGGTCCAAGGAGGCGATCCTCCCCCTCTACGTGACACTGGTCAGGACGCAGGTGGAGTACTGCGTCCAGATCTGGGTGCTGCACTTCAGGAGGGATGTGGACAATGTGGAGTGGGTTCAGAGGAGGCCACCTGCATGATCGGGGGCAGCAGGGCAGGCCCTACTAGGAGAGGCGACGGGACCTGAACCTGTTCAGCCTCCATAAGAGAAGGCCGAGGAGGGACCTGGTGGCTGTCTATAAACTACTCAGAGGTGACCAGCAGGCATTGGGGGAGTCCCTGCTCCCCCAAGCACTACCAGGAGTAACAAGGAATAACGGCCATAGGTTGACAGAGAGTAGGTTAAGACTAGGCATCAGGAGGCGCTGCTTCACAGTCAGGGCAGCTAGGACCTGGAACCAGCTTCCAAGAGAAATGGTGCTCGCTCCTACCCTGGGAGTCTTCAAAAGGAGGCTGCATAATCACCTAGCTGGAGTTGTTGGACCCCAGCATCCTTTCCTGCTCATGGTAGGGGGTCAGACTTGATGATTTGCTCAGGTCCCTTCCGACTCAACCAACTATGAGACAACTATGAAACACTGTGAAGTTTTGAGACATTTAATTTCTTTCTTGATTATTTTTTTAAGGAGACGATCCGAGCCCTCTCTGTCCACTGCCCCTGGCCCCTTGCCCATCTCCAACACCACTGGTTCTGTGCCCATCCCTTTGCTGCCTCTTGCTATCTCCTCACTCCATTGCCATCAGTGCAGCATGGCCTGGCTCTTCCTTGCTGATGGAGAAGCAGGCAGCCATTGGCATGGGGTCCGATAAGTCAAGGAACTGGGGAAACAACTCGGGGACTGTCTTGTAGTTGGTGGGTCCTTTGTTTCCATTTCAGCCAAATCCCATGCTCTTTATGCCCCATTTCTGCCATGACCTGGGTCCTCTCTCCTACCACCCATCCCAGTGTGCTGCCCTCTGCATAATCCCAGTCTTGTCAATGCATCACTCCTCCCCAACCTGACTTCTTAGCCCCCAAACCCTCAAGACAGTTATGACTTCCCCTCACCCTCCTTTTTTCCCAGCTCAGCACCAGAACAGTTAAACCTCTACAGCAAATGACAAGCACCCGCATTTCAGGCTGTGTATTGGGAACTCCTAACACAATAAGTTATGACTTCTTGGTTTCTTTTGGTCATAGTCAGGTTCAGGAAACAGGAATACATCAACATGAGCCACCAATGCGATGATGCAGCCGGTAAAGCAAACCAACCCTGGCTTGCATCCAAAGATGCTTCTCAAGTCAATCTCAGGATGTCATCCTCCTGCTGTACTCAGCCTCAGTGAGGCTGCAGCTGGAGTACTGCATCCAGTTCTGGGCTCCACAGTTCAGGAAGGATGTGGAGAAGTTTGAGAGCCCAGACAAGAGCCATGCGCATGATCATAGGGCAGGAGAATAGGCCTTCTGAAGAGAGGTTGAGAGCCATGGGACTCTTCTGCCTGGAAAAACGCAGGCTCAGGGGTGACTTGGTGGCAGCCTATAAGTATAGAAGGGGGGTACATCAGGATCTGGGGGAACATCTGTTCACCAGAGCACCCCGAAGGATGACAAGGACCAACTGTCACAAACTCCTCCAAGATGGTTTCAGGCTGGACATAAGGAAAAACTTCTTTCTGAGCCCCCAAGGCCTGGAGTAGACTCTCTCCAGAAGCAGTGCAGGCACCTGCTCTTGACTTCTTTAAGAAATGCTTGGATGTGTATCTTGCTGGGATCCTCTGACCCCTGCTGACTTCCTGCCCCTGGGGCGGGGGGTGGACTTGATGATCTTTTGAGGTTCCTCCCAGCGCTAATGTCTATGAAATAGATTATCCTAATTTGTCTTTTTCCCTCTAGTTAGTTAGCATTGCTTAGTCTTTGGTATTGGTTCTCTGCTAGTATTATCCCCCAGGTAGAAGAATAGCCACATACCCCCAAGTTGTCTCACATGCGGGTGTAGAGCATGTGTAATTTGTGGTCTTCCATACAGCAAATCCGCTCTTCCCCCACAAGCACATTTCCTGAAAGTATAAACCTTGGAGAGGTAGGTAGGAGCAACAAGCCCATACATCCTCCAGCATCTGCCAAGACTTTGGGTTCAAACTTGCAGTGCACAGTGGTGTTACAGCTCAGGGCAGTGTTTGTAGCATGCCCCTATGAGCCTCTCCTCAGTTCCTGTAATGCCCGGATGGCTGTAAAACCCACCTTTGTGTTGCTGCTGCTGTGGTGTGCTGCTCGTTTGTCTCCCCCATTGGGGTGCAGGTCCCTGAAGATCTGAATTTTCCCTGGCAAAGAAGTTTAGAGCTTCTCACTTTGTTTGCAGAGCCAGCAAGGGCACTTTCTGAGTTCGATATTTTATTTTGCAGCTATTGTCCAAGGAGACACACTAGAAGAAATCTACAACCAGGTGAAACAGATCATAGAAGAGCAGTCCGGTCCCTACATCTGGGTCCCAGCAAAGGAAAAATTATGAAAATAGAGAGATTTTTTTTTAATTTTCATTTTCTAACTAAAGATGTCATCTATTGTATTTGACAACTCCTCACTCCTTCCAGAGGAACATGTCCCTAGCTCTTTGCAGTATGGGCCACTCCTTACCATCACATTCTGCAGTTCCCATAACCTATCACATTTTGATGTCTGTTTTAGTTTAAATAATTTGTATAATTGCGTGTTGTTGGTTTGCCATTTTTCAAACATGAAGGTGGAATGGCCTGACCAGCTATTAAGGGTTCGGGGTAGGAAATTATGTGGTAAAATCCTTAATGTTTAAGGGAAAGTAACTTTCAAAGATTTTCAGAAAAGCTTTATATACATTCTTTTAAGATTTCGTAACAAATGAAAGTCGTCTTACTTAACGATGTTGTAAATTGTGAGCAACTTTGCACGCTTAACTTTAATAGCATGGTTTGGCCGAGGCATTCAATTTCCAGTTTTATTTTCTGAGTTGATTTTTATTGTCATAGCAAATTTTTCTTTATGGGCAGTCAATAAGAAACTTTTTTTTTAATTTCCCAGTTAATTATTAATTAACTTCCATTACTTCGTAAAGGATATTCATTTTCATAATTTCATAAGGATATTCTTATAATCTATTTTTTCATTTTTTGCCAATAAAATTGCTAGGGATAAAGATGTTTAATGTTTTTAATCTCGCTCATGCAACACTATTTGCAGTGTCTTACAAAAGTTGTTGGTAGATCATGGTCATCACACTTCTTTTGAGTCCTAAACATCTTTAGGCGCTAGGGAAGTTTGCATTTTACAAAGGGGTGGCAAATTTTCATGGTCAGTAATACAGAAAATGTTTGCAGAGATGGGTGATCATTAAGGTAATGAGACAAAAAGTGAGATTCATAGCCTAAAACTATGTGTGTTCTTAGGGGGTCAGATTTTAATGAATATTTTACCCACAATAACTGCCTATTTTGTTATAATAAAATATATATATTAAACTTTCTTTAACTAAACTCTAACTATGGGAATTATTTTCTTCACATAGTTGCGTGCGCGTGTACACACACACACATAAATATATATATTAAATATATATTTTTCTTTTACCACCTATTCCTTCCTAGCTTTTTGTTTTGAGAATAAAGATTAAAGTAGAATTTGTGTTCTGTAATCATGTAAAATGAAATCAGGGTATGGTACCTGGGTAAAACATTTGAGGGATACTAGCGGCAAAAGAAAATATGGGCAAGTTCTCCTCTTTTCTACACAGTTTCAAATGTTTGATTTTTCTTCCTGCCTCCCTCCTCCCCCTCCCCAATATGATGTGCATGTTTTTTAACCCATGGGAGAATTTGGAGAAAACGAGTCAGTTTTTATGTATGTGTTTATCTCAGATTGCATCCGTGTTGTGTCCCACAGCTGCTCTCCATTGGAGACGTGCAGGCATCTGCGCTGAGCAATTATAAATATCTTTTAGCAAAACGTGGAACTAACATCAGTCATGAAAAATACTTCCGTCCCACCTATTACCAACACTGCTCAGTGCTGCCCACCTGGAGTTATGTATAAGAGAGATGTATTTCTGACAGCCTTGGTGCAGTTTCTCCACCAAATTAACTTTGATTTGTAAAGAGCTATCAACGACATCCATTCCTTTTGTCAGAAAGAGGAGAACAGCTAATAAACTTTATTGTACAAAATGCTTGTCAAATGTGTCTTTAATTGAATAATCTAAAGAGGAAGTAGAATTAAGAAATCAATCTTGCAAACAAATTGGCAGGAACATGTGAGAAACAATGTGATGAAGAACCTTGATAACTGGCATCTGAAGTTTAATATAGTTATATTAAATGTAGATCATCTTTTACGGAGAAGAGTTGTGCTACACGTGCATTAGAGAACGAAGAACGTGGCTATAGAGTGCAGCAAGAGAAGGCAGAGTCAGCGCGCAGCGGTGATGGAAAGGATCCAGCCAAGCGCTGCCCTGTGAAGGCAGGGAATACACGCTCCGCTCTGTATTTGTATGGGCTTTTCTGCTTCTGCCACTAGAAAGTATTCTCAAATTGATACTGCATATTAATGACATGAACCAGAAATGCATTAATTTTTCTTCTGTCTGAGGATCAAAGTATTGAAAAGTAACTATGGATGTTAGGTGCACAATTTGAGACGCATTAAGAGGATCTGGCTTCTAAACTCAGCTTCTAAACCCTTTTGTGGTGTCCCAAACTGGGTGTGTGTAATACTCAGAAGGAGATTTTTTTTGATGTTACATATTTTTTCCTGGAAAGCTAGCCATCTTTGTGATTATTTCTTTAAGTTAAGTTTTTCTACAATAGGTCCAATAAAAGATATCCTGAAACCACATTTCCTGGACCACCATGGCTACAGCAGTCCAACCACACTACTGTTTTGCAAGGAATTACGGAGGTGGGAGAACTCGCGTGCAACGCTCTTCCCCACTCCTGTATAAAAGGATGGGAATATTTCAGCAATTGCTGTTCTAAGCATTTGCCTGGTGCTAGCTTGGGGGTGGAAGTCCATTTCCTTCTGCATGTCTAGTGGCCATTTTGTAGCCATCTCTCTGGATGGTTTTTTGGCTTCTGCTTAATGCACTGAGTGTGTAAGCCTGTGTGTATGAAGTACATGCATGCTGTGCACATACGTTGCTATGTATCCGTGAGCAAAGACGGCTGAGTGTTCAGGGCACTCACCTGGGAAGATGGAGACTGGAGGTCAGGCCCTTTTTGTTCGAGGAGTTTGAACCTGTGCGTCTCCAGCTTCCCAGTGCAGTGCAGCTGTGAGCAGGCCACAGATGAGGCGCTTCCCAGGCCCACATCCCACCCTCCTTTTGGGGGGGGGCCACTGCCCCTGGTGCTCAGCGGACGTTGGATAACGTGACTGGTAGGAGCTCAGTGAGGACTGTTCTGCCCTACAGAAAGCAGAGTCCAAGCTGGAAGCCAGTCTGCTCCCTTTTACGGTAGGAGCCACGCACCTTCGGCTTGTTCTTTCAGCCCCTCGTACCTCCCAGCCTTGGCTGCCTGGGCGCGGGGCGCTGCTCCCGAGGGAAGGCTGGGGGAGAAGGTTCTCTTGCACCTCCAGCCTGAAAACCTCCCTTTCCCTGGCGTGATGCTGGCAGCTGTGGTGGTGCCAGGGGCAGGAGTCGTAGCAGATCTGTGGCAAGAGATAAAGTAGAGAACTCAGCACATTACCACTTCGCGTAGCATTCCTGTGAGCAGCAAACACCCTTACCTTGGGCCAGCAGCCTGCTTGAGGCAGTCTGTCACACGGGCTCCATGCAGCCCCTTTGTTCAGCATCCGGGGCAGGGCGAGGAAATCGCCGCCTTCCTTTTGCAGAGAGGTCGTGGGATGCGGATCTGCTCTCGGGATGCCCTTTTCTCCTCCCGTCCAGTCAGGAGTGGCCGGTCCCTCTGGCAGAAAGCGTCTCCCCTGTGAAGGGCAGACTGTTTGCAGGCAGCTGGTGCATGGAGGTGCCTGGCAGCTTGCTCGCCCCCGCTGGAGCCCCTGTTCTTCAGGCTCTGCCAGCAGATGCTGGACTGAGGTTGGACTCCCACTCACGTGTGCATGCATGCATACATGCATGCACATATACATACACTGTTGGAGGAGTAGAGAATTGCCCTTATGTGGCCTTGGCATGAATTAATTGCATGTCACAATAGTGTATCTCACTTGGTGGTGCAATTATGTCTAACCATCCAAGGCCTTTTTGTCAGTATGCAGGCAAATGCTCAGAAATGAGAGGCTGTTACTTTGGCTATGAACAGATGTGTATAGAGGCAGGGTCCTGGGAGACTTGTCCTTCAGAGGGGGTTGTCCCCTAGGAGCCAAGCCCTGGTGCGAGGCTGGGATTCCAGGGGAAAGGGGCTTCTGCCGCCTGCGCGCTCGGATGAGCGTTCCTGTTAGCGCACACTCCGCTGCGACGTGGCTGCCTTGTCCGGGAGGAGGATGCTGACCAGCAAG
Organism: Caiman crocodilus; assembly: GCA_030014935.1. NCBI lineage: Eukaryota > Metazoa > Chordata > Crocodylia > Alligatoridae > Caiman > Caiman crocodilus. The sequence continues at coordinate 27,434,387 of JAGPOW010001918.1, forward strand.
GCTTCAGCCTCAGCTCCTGTTGAGCAGGGGGACAGGTGGTGTCCGGAGAAGGGGTAATTCTGTGTTTGGGGGCTTGGCATGTCTGACAGCTGCTTTTTCATTTGGCTATTAAAGAAGGATAAATTCATGAGGATAAATGCTTGAAGCGGCAGTAAGTTGTAGTTTGGTTATACAGCTGCTGAATTGGAAACAGGGAAGTAACTTTGCTCCAGGCACCTAGTAGGTCAGAAGCAGGGGGGCAATTCTGGGGAAGCACCTGTGATAAAAATGACTCGGGGTCACAGCAGGGGAACAATCAGCTGAACCTGAGCTCCCAGCACCCTGCAGAGCTATGTTACCCTTGGAGGGTGTCGTCCAGCGGAGAACACCAAGTAGCGGGGAGAGGGTCTGTTATTACCTTTGGGTTTGGCCCAGGTGCAACGACCATTACTGCCCAGGGCCCAGGTGCATGCTTCAGGAGATGTAAACTGGCTAGGATTCAGGGCAGAGCCGCCAGAGCCATTAGGAAGCAGGAGAGCTTGTTCGGACATCAGGGTGGTATTAAGGTAAAGTTGGTGTATTGGCTGTTTTCATTTTTAACGTGATTGTGTTTGTTCTTCTGTTCCTGGCACAGTGCCCCAGGTGACTCGGGGGCGCCCCAAAGGGGAGGCGTAGCTGGACATGGCTGCGGCAAGGCCCACGTATGCGCTGCCTTAAAGTCAACAGGCTCTCGCAGGTCCTGCACGCAGAAAAAGACACCCCTGAAAGGAGCGTGTCACGACTGCCCCTGCCCCCGGGCACCGGTGTGGTGCGGGCCCGGCTCTCCCCCAGCAGGTGGTGCTGCCGAGGCCCTGGCCGTGGCCTGGCCTCCGTCCCAGGTGTGCTGCGTTCCCCGCTTCACTTCCTTTCCAGACTGCAGCGAGCTGAACAGGAGCCTTCATCTGCCGTCTCCCAGAAGTGCGTGGGGGCAACTGGGACCATTAAGCAGAGCAACCCTGGCCTCGGGCTACTGATCACCGTGGACCAGCAGACTGGGCCTGGCCCCTACTCGCTGAGCCCGGGACTCGGCCGGCTGGGGAGTGTGGAGCTGCCTCATCTGCACCATGAGGAGCTTCCAGGTGCTTTGTTTTCTGGGCCTCCTTCGTGCTGGTAAGTGACCTCCGGTGCCGAGCACGAGGTGCCTGTTGCTGTTTGGTGCTGCCATGTCTCGCTGGCCAGTGGTGGGAGACAGCCGCGGGGGTGCAAACCATCCTGGGACTGTTTTTTCCTGGAGAAGGGAGGGATGTGGTGAGGGAGAGGAGGTGAGTTGAGAGCAATGCTCTCACTGTAACCTAGCAGCGACTGCTTTGCTTGATCAGTCCAGATTCCCCAGCCGTCTGCCGCGGAGGTCCTGTTTGTGCCGCAGGGGCATTGGGTTCCTGCGGGAATCGGGGGTTGCCTGGACGTCGCCTCCTCTCTGCCCTGTACTGTGTGGTGTGTCGGCTTTCCCCAGCCCCAGGGCGGTTTGTTTTGCGGGTGCTGTTGCCAAAAGTCACAGAAACATTCATGAAGAAAGATACCAGGCACACGTGTAAAATAGTCTAATCCTAATCTTTGAGACGTCCTCTGATAAAAGCCCCAGAGAATATTAGCTCTGTACTCTCTGGACGCACCTGAACTGTAACGTGATACCAGCATTACTGCACAGGGCTGTAGTTCTGTTGTGCTGGTAAAAGAATTGGCTTTGTAATTCTGAGGGCAAGAAGTTACTGAAGTAGAGCCTGAGATGGTGCAGATGGGGCTTACCATCTCCCGCCATCTCATGCTAGATGTATGTCTGCAAAGCAGCCAGGACACCGCATCAATGTGGGGTCAGAAACTAGCTTGCTGTTCTAACGCGTGCTTGACCAGCTGCAGGAGGGCAGCTAACCACCGGCCATCTCTAGCCCCACTCCATATGGGTTAACTCGTAATCATGCTGAAAGGGATCCTCTGTTCAAGGCAGGCACCTGGCCAGTGCTGGAAGCAAAGCTATTTGCAGCAGTTTCGCAAGAGGCAGACTTACGCTCGCTGCCCTAGTAGCTGAGCGAAGAAGAAAGGAGTGGATTCATACAATTTCATCACATACATTAGAAGGAAACAGAGCCAAGCAGCAAGGGCCATTGATCTTTCATCTCCCAAACTAACACAGAAGACTCGACCCTGTGTATACTACAGCTATTGTCTGCACCGCTCGTCGTAGCATTCGGTGCAGTGTGAGGATTGGAGTCATGCTGACCCTGGGCCGTGGGGAGCATGGACAGAGTTGGATTTAAGAGGAAAGGAACCCAAACCCCTTATCTGTGGGACAGTAACTACTATCAAAAGGAAGGGAACGCAGGGTGGGAACATGTGCTCTTCACCCACAGACTGACCATTGCTTCTGATCGCCCGCCAGCCTCCTGTGCTGGGATGCCAGAGACGCCTTGTGTCTTCTGCTGGGTCTCTGGCCTCTGAGAACTGTAATAGCCCAGGGGAATGGTGCAAAGCAGCTTCTCCCTTCCCCTGAATTCAGCAGGCACTGAATTTTTGTGCACACGCTACACACCTGCTCGTGTCCTGAGGTTCGTGTGAATCTGTAGTGCAGGCTGGCCTGAGCCAGGGCCAAGAAACACATGTGCCAGGGTCTTGGTTTCAAGTCACACAGGCAGATATTTGGGTCTGATTTGGATGGATGTTGATGTCAGTGGAGCTGCTTGTGAGTTGTGCCACAGTAGGCATCCAGCTCCTTCATGTTATTTGGCTGAGGGTAAAACTCACAGGCTCAGCAAGGCTAAGTGAGTCACAGCACCAGAGCACTTCCAGCTGAAAGACTTGCCCTAGGTCCTGGTGGGTGTTTGCAGCACACCCTTTCCTGCAAAGCCAGAAAAAATAAATGCCGTGGATCACCATAGGTTGGATAGTAAGAAGAACTTCCTAGCCATGACAGTGGTGCAGCATTGGAGCAGGCCTCCTAGAGAGGTTAGGGAACATCCATAGCTGAGCGCATGTAGAAGCAGGCAAGAGAGACTTTTGTCTGGAGTGGCTCGTGCAGGGATGTTGCTGCACCGCCCAGGGTGTCAGACTAGATGCGGCCCCCACGCTGAGCTCCTGTCCAGCTCTCCTTCCTGCTGCTCTCTACAGAAATCTTAGCTGAGCACAAGCTAAGTCAGATGGGGGAGAGGAGCATGACACGAGCAGCCTCAAGTTACAAGTGTCTGAGGGTGGAGCTGGACTTGGACTCTTGAAAACCAAACTGTAGAAGCAGGCACTGAATTTGTTTGGGGGACATGCATCAGCTTGTGCAAGACATGCGTGTGTGTGTGTCTGTGTGTGGTGTGCATGTGCGCGTGTCTATAATTGACAGGCGGGGGCCAGCCTGCTTGCTGCCTGGCACATGGCAGTGCTGGTTTACCCAAGCAATGGTCTGTTTGCAGATGCACTGAGAGACCAAGGCTTACAGAAAATGTCTTTCATCACTTGGCAGATAACTGCCGTAGGTGCCTGTGCCTGTTCATTTGTTGGTACATCTTTCAAAGGCTTTGGGAAGGGCTTCTTACAAAGGGGTGTCCTGGGAGGCAACTTTTCCAGCCAATGTAATGCCATAAGCATCCTTTCTGAACGCCTGGGGCTGGGCTTTCATTCAGGCTAACAAGAGGTAGGGCCTGGCTCCAGCATGCATCCGGTCCCTGCACAGGATTTCTTTGGGGAGGCCACTTGCTGCTGAATGCTTGTGGTCTGGTTCTTTCATAATCGATCTGTGGGCTCAGGTACAAAGGCACAGCGTATACTAAAGCCTCTCGGTGTTTTGCACAGCCTGCGGCCTGCCGCACATCAGGTGGTGCACCGTCTCTGTCGAGGAAATGACCAAGTGCAGTGACATGAACTCAGCCTTCGCAGAGGCCAACATCCTTCCCCGTCTGTCCTGTGTGAGGGGTGGCTCGGCCAGTAACTGCACCTACTTGATCAAGGTGAGTGCTAAGATGTTTCACCTTTGGCTGGCTCCTTGGAAAGCAGGGAGCAGGGAAAAATCATTTGCCCAGCCGACAAAGGAGACGGCTGTGCATTGAGTAGCTGATAAAACCAAGTAGGTGTCTCCTTGTTTACAGGTGCTTGCACCTTTCAAGTCTCCCTGCCGTGACAGGGGAGTTCCCATTTAGTGTTTCCCACTAGGTACTGTCTTCTCCGCTCAGGCAGACCCAGTCACAAAGAGCAAAAACAGGAGCCTCGGACCTTTCGGAGCAGCTCCTCTGCTCTCGTGTCTGTGACCCACCTCCGCAGGGGGGACCCCTGGGATGGGGACTGCGTTGACACTTGCTGTACTCTGCACCGGGGAGCCCTCTTCACAAGGGCTGGAGGCGCACCGATACATGGGTCCATATCGTATCAGCACCAATACAAGGAAAATGACATTACCAGCTATTTTTGGTTTATGTTGCTGACAAATGCCCTGTGCGTGTGCGCAGCCCCAGCAAGCCCACGGTCGGGGATGCAGCGTGGAGAGCAGCGCCTGTCGAGTCTGTTGTGGGGGAGGGAAGGGATATGGGGGGCCAGGTCGGGGCCCCCACGAGGAGGGAGGGAGTGGGGCAGGGGCAAGCACTGCACAGCCAGAGTGGGGCAGCATGCACCCCTGGGGGAGCCATGGGGGACGTGCCCCCCATCTGGATGCGGGGTGAGGGCAAGCTGCCGCTGCAGGACAGGGCTGGGGGGGGCACCAGGCTCTTCCTGGTGGGGGTTGGGCTCAGGCTGCTCTTGGGGCAGGCAGCACTGGCACTAGGAGGGAGGCTGGGGGCGGGGGTATGGCAAATTTTGGGGTGTCTGTAGCCTCCCCCAAGCCCTCCTTCTCAGTGCCGCCACAGCCTGCCCTCCACCGGCGAGGAAGACCTTGGCGCCACCCCCAGTCCCAGCCTGCCCTCGCTCCCAGCACAGATCCAGGGTGCATGTGCCCCCCATGCCTCCCCCAGGGGCGCACGCAGTGGTAGGAGCCGACCCGTCCCTCCCCCCACCCCTGGATGAGCTGCCTCACACCCCACGCTGGCTGGGCAATGCCCTGCCCTGCCCTGCCCCACTCCCTCCCTCGCCGCGGGGGCCGTGATCTGCGCCCCGCTATGCCCCTTCCCTTCCCTTCCCTTCCCTGCCCTTTCCCCACAACAGACTGACCAGGCGGATGCTGCTCTCCAAGCTGCCAGGCTGCATATCAGCAATGGGATCAGTATTGACTGATACAGCTGGTCAATATTGGCCTTTGGTATCAGCCCTAAAGGTCTTTATCGATGTGCCTCTCATAAGGGCAGCTTGCTCAGTGCGGAAGACTGATCTTGCTCAGGGCTGGTCCCAGCTGGTGCCACGACCTCCCTGAGCTGCCAGGCCAGGTGCACCGCTGGCCTGCGCTCCCTACATAACCAGCAGCCTGGAATAACGCCCCCCCGGAGCTTGGAGGAGTGGAGAGGAGGGTCTGGAGTGGAGATGGGGAGGGCGTGGTAGGTACGTGGGGGGAGGGGGGATGCAAGGCCCCAGAGGGGGCACGTATGGGCAGAACAGGGACCTAGGCCTTGAGGGCAGCTCAGCTAAGATACGCAGCAGCGCTGGCCCACTGCCCACCCGTGCGCGGTGGGAGCACAGACCGCGCTGTGTAAGGCTGGGAGCAGGGGGGGCCACCCTTCTGGAGCCGGCATCTGCTGTGGCTCTTTAAGGAGCTCCCAAATGGCTCTTAAAGCTTCTAGTCTTTCCCAAGATTAGCCACCAGCAGTACCCCAAGATGCTGCACAAAGTGTTTGAGAAGCGTTGCGTTACGTCCAGACACGCAGAAATGCCATCAGGCAAATGCAGGGCCCTAAACGCGGAAGTGCGGAGGACGGACTCGGTGCCGACAGCGCCTGGCAGAACACGTGGCGGGCAGACGTGCTGGGCTGCAGTCTGGGCTCTGTGTAGAGGCGTGCAGCTCTTGTGTAGCACCAGGAAATGGCACGCAGCGCGCCCTGGGACAGGACAGGGCTGGTCCCCTCCACCCCGTCGGTAGTGCCAGGGTGACTGTTCTTCCATTGCCCTTTGTGAGCCCCAATTAACACCTGTTTGTTAAATATTCTAATATGCCAGGGTGCAAGCTGCTGAAGTTCTCTCCAGTTTTCTGCACCATGCTCAAACACACTGCTGGGCTGAATACAATGGGAATAAGTATCCTGGGACATGGTCTTATAGAAATAGTAGGCACCTCCTCAAGCAGCTAAATGCAGCTACTTCTGCTGACGGAAGGAAAGAGATGCTGGCTCTGACAGCCGCAGCTCTACGGTGCTGAGTAAATAGTCCAGGATAGGTTGAGCCCCTTTGGAAAGGTTCCTTTCTGAGAGCGATGGTGGCAGTTGGATAAACAGAAACCTCGCTGCTCCAATAATTCCCTTTTGTCTGTGACCCACCATGCATGCCGCCACGTCTGCGTGCAGGGACAGATGGTATCAGGATTTTGGAAGGTTATCGGTATTGCTGCACAGAAACTGTTGTTCTTCCTGACGCACATCCCCTCTCCTTATCTGGAGCAGCAATAAACTAGCACCATAGCAGAGCTGTGGCAAGGGTTCAGCTGCCCAGGGCAGTCTTGGACTGCCAGGGAGCTTGCTCTCACAAGGAAGCTACCTTGCACTTAGCATGCGTCAACGGTGTCACATCCACCACAAAGGGGAGAGGGCTGCGGTGCAGGGGCGTGGGGCAGGTACATCACCTGCCAAGGACTTCCAGGTCAAGACTGCAGCAGCCAGTGAATGCCCTGTACCTCGTGTGCTGTAGTGCCTTCCCCAAAACAAATCCTATCCTCTGTCCGTTCTCTAGAGCAGGTGGAGGAAGCCAAGGAGGACTGGGTCCATGCAGAGGGAGTTAGCTGTAAACTGAGCCCAACAGATTAGCTTCTCTTTGTCACCTGGTGGCTTTGTGGAATTATGACAGATTTAAGCCAACCTAGGGGAGAGCAAAACATGACCCTGATACATAATGGGCCAAAATGTGTTGCGTGCTCAAGAACCAGGTGGTTGTCTGTATGTTCGTGTATCCAAATTTAGGCACCAAATTACAATTAATGGGGGAAGAGAAATCTGGCTCTTATTATTTTTATGGCTGTGCCAGTGGCCATCCAGGTGCAAAGTGAATTAATTGAGAGAGGCCAAACCAGATCACACCTACTACCCAGAGAATTACAAAACAAGAATTTGAGGGGCAAGGAAGATAAGGCATGCAAAAGCCATGGTGATCAGGAGTAATGCAGACCCTGTGAATCGCGTATACTTGGGCAAGTTGGTCTGTGCAGAACTCTGCTCCTTCCTTGGCTCCGTCCGTGCCTGCCATCCTCCTGAGCTGGAATAGCTTTGGCATAGGCAGGGAATGACCTGCAGTGGGACCTTGTTTCGGTGCTCGCTAGAGCGTAATCTCCCTTCGGGATTCGCAGCATGCGATGCAACAAGGTGCTTAGGGCACCGGGCGCTTGGAAAGAGGGAGAGGCCTGCAGGCATGGCAGAGGCCAGTCGGAGAGTCAGCTGGCCAGGCCAGGGCTGGGCTTGAGGCATAGACGCCGGGGGCCCGAGCTGGTCAGGGAGTCTTGCCCTGAGAGTCGTGGGGAGAGGCGCTCCTGGGCAGCCGGGCTGTGGCAGGGCTGCTGGGAGCATCTGTGGGAAGGGACAAGAGGGGTGAAGAGGTCCCTGCTGGCTCAGAATGGGGAGAGGGCCCAGAGGGCCAAGGAGCCGTGAAACATACAGCCCAGGAAGGGAGCGTGTCAGCAGGGCCAGGAAGCCCAGGGATCTGGCGCCCAGGAGGGGTGAGTGTCAACAGGGCCAAGGAGCACACAAGTCTCACTGGCCCAGGAGTGGGCCCAGAGATGAACCCAGGCCGAGTTGGGCCACAGCTGGGGACTAGTGAGCCCAGGGGTCTCGGCTGACCTACGAGCAGGCCCAGGGGCCAGAGAGAGGAGCCAAAGACGGCAGCTCGCAGCCAGAGCCCAAGAAGCCCCTAGCCCAAGAGAGGTGAGGACTTGGGCTGGAAGCCCCATAGCCCCGGAGGGGCACATATCAGCTGGAAGGAGAATCTCCTGCAAGGCCCAGGCCTGGTGTAAGGGGCAGTCGGAGCCATGCAACAAGCCCTTCAGGCAATGAGCAGCGACACCAGCACTCATGAGATGCGACTTGGGAGACCCCAGGACAGCCTTCGTTTCCTGAACATAGCATTTCACCCAGGCGCAGCAGGAGAGGAGAAGGGGAGCGTGCCTGACCAGGGCTGCGGGGCTCCAGCAGTGTCCCGGCCGCCCCTGGTACATTTGAACCCTGGTACAGTGGTTAGAGAGCACCGTTGGGCTTACTCTTCTGCCTGCAATGTAAAATCATGGTCCTGTCCCCGTCCTGGGGCTTCTTTTCTTCTGTCAGACCTGACTATTCCCGACCTGGTGCTTTGACTTGTCACACTATGATGACCATGTGGTTTCAGAACTGACACGTGTAGTTCACAGCACGCTTCATGCTCGTTAGATGAAGGTGCCGTGTGTTCGTAAACCTTTGTTTTTAATTGTTGTCTCGTTCTTTATGTAGTTTTATGTCTTCAAATACCTCAGAGCTCCCAAACTATACTTCACTAGTTGCTGATAGGAAATGAATGGCTGGAAGAATCAAAGGCTAGAGAGGGTGAAAGCGAAGTGTTTGCAGCTCTGCCAGGAGCTAACGCATGGATGTCCTGCCTGGGGCCTCTCCACTGACGCATTCATTCGCCCTGGTGCCAGGAGAACGTGTCTTCTTCTCCTAAAGAGCGTTTAGCAAGCGAAGGCACAAGAATTCCCAGTTTGCACTGCTGGTCATACAGAGCCTCTCACTCACTCTGCGTAAGGCACACACCAGTTCTCAGGTGGTATTTAGGTCTTGGCGTGCAGGAATGAATGTCGGAGTCAGTTATTGATTGCCCGACAGCAGCACTGAGCTGCCTCTGTCATGGGCCAAGGAGCTGCACAGCCCTTCAAGGGCCTTCCCCCACCTCTCCACATTCCCAGCCCAGGGCTCAGATGGGACGTGAGGGGCGGGCTAAGCAGGACGTGGGCAAGGAAAGCTAAGCTTTGAGGTGGTCTGGGTTTAGCAGCTCAGCCTGGCCCAGTGGGAAGGGTCTGTGGGCACTCGGTGAGCTGTGCTCCCGGGGGTTGCAAGGAGCCAGAATAGCCGCTGTGCGCGTGCTGATGGAGTTTGACATGGAGGGGCCAAGGGAAGGCAGGTTGGTAGCTGGTCGTAAGTGATGCTGCAAAGGCAGGGCGATGCTGCGGGATGCGTGTAGGGAAGAGTTGGAGGGCTGGGTCCAGGGCCATTGTGCAACAGGCCAGGAGTTTAGTTTGTCTGAGGGGGTGCAGAGGGACATGGATGGGGTTGATGGTGCAGAAGTGGGGAGCTGCAGTCTTTGTCACGGTGCGACTTGTCAGCATGGGCGCAGCGGAGCCGGAGGATCTGCCCGTCAGCGGTTACGCAGCCCTTTCTGGAGCGCTACTGCTGCAGGGCCCAGGCCTGTAACGCAGTGAGCAGGGCTCTGCCAGAGAGGCGTGGGAATAGTCACGGATGTCTCTGGGCCATGTGTTTTGGGTTGTGCCTAGTCTGCACCTCCTGAGGTTGTAACATTAGTCAATCTGTCCCAGTGTCCGGGATGTAGCCCAGCGAGGAGTTGCAAAGCCAATGTGTGTTAAGTGCTGAGCTGGCAGGCAGGACGCCAGCAATGGCGTTTCTGAACTGTAGGAGCCTGTGGCCATTTCTTGCACAAAGCTGCAAAACTGTGGGCTGTGCCTGACCCTGGACTGGCTCCTTGCTGAGCCCTGCAGAGCCATCAGTGCAGTCATGCCTCTGGCACAGCTCTGTCCTTGAGAGCGGTTTTTCCTCCTCTTCTAATGATCTACGAAACCATTGCAGCTGTTCTTCTCCAGATAGAGCTGCCTGTGATCGCTGAGCCAGTGGTAGACTGAACTCTGCTCCCTGAGGCAGGGCCGGCACGGGGGAGACACTAGAGTTGTCAGCGGCCAAAGGTCTGCTTCCATGTGATCTGGGCTCGGTTCCATGAATGTGCTTGCGCTGCAGGTAAAGTACAACCTGGTTGCTGTCAGCTGGCAAAGCCGCCCATGAGCATCTAATAAGTGATCTCCCCTTGGTGTTGGAGTCTTGAATGGGACTAGAGTGGACACTTCACAAATGCAGTGACGTGGATGATGCAGGGTCTCTGTCACAGAGGGGATCAGACTGACCCTTTTCGGGAGGAAGGAGAAGAGTTGCCTTGCACTACCCAAGAAGCAGCCTTATTCGGTCTCCCTCTCCCAAGAAGACCCTCTGCAGCCCTCCCTAGCATGGTGCCATACAGGGCAAGCCTCTGACATCGAGACCTTGGCTCTTCCCAGTCCCTGGCTTCCCCGGTCATCTTCAGTACCCCCATTTGGGGTGGGTCAGAGTGCCAAAGTCTCCAAGAGCAGAGCAGCCTCTGCTCAAAAACAACCAGTCCTTATTGTGCTGATCCAGTTCTCTCCTGCCACACCCTGATGTGATAATTGGCTGGGAGGCTGTCCTAGAAAGCAGGGGGGTCTGGGTTGAGGCGCTTGCCTGGGCTACGGTCCCCTGGCCTCAGTCTGTCTGCCTGAGGTCGAGTCTCAGGACTGTAGGCTCCCAGGGCCCAGCTCCAGCCTTACCCTTGCAGGTGCCTGGTCCCACCCGGATGGGCTCTGTGCTTGTACCCCCAGTCTGCTGCCCAACGCCACAGCCCTACCACTAACAGCGGCACTAAACTTGGCACCCTTCTCATTGGCTTCCTCTGCCCCTACAGCCACAGCCAGTCCTCTGGTATTCAGATGCAAACAAGAAGATATGAGCATCTGCTCTCAAACAAAAGGTTCTCCGTCTGTGGCACACCGTGGCAAGGCCCCCAAAATATTTATCTTTGGCTGCCTGGCAGTGCAGGAGCTCCTGCAGCTTCTCTGCAGCCTGGAGTCCTTCCTTACCCAGCCAGGCCTGCTGCTGCCTGGAGCTCAGCTTCCCGCAGCCTGCAGGGCCAGACCGATCCCTTGCCTCGGCTTGTACGTGTGTGTCTCTCCCTGGGTTGTCTGACCCACTGCTTCCGCCCCAGGCCTCTCGATCACTGGCTGCACCTGGGGCGGACAGCCGTTTTATTCAAGAGTCGTCTGCTGCTCCCGGGTTGTCCAGGAGGCTGGAGCCATCCAGCTGATCCTTGGTGCTTGCTCTCTCCTTCAGTAATGGGTAGGGGCCCCACTACAATTTAGAGATGCCACTATTCCAAAAAACCCCATCTGCCACAAGAGAGATGACTTTCTTAGCTGACTGGGAAACTAGCAGAACAGTACCAGCATATATATACTTTTTAAAGTCCACACTTTCCTTTGCTATCAATATTTCACAATCTGAAAAAGTAACATTGCCACAAAAATGACTTTCTGAAATTGAAAATCTAACTACTCTGTGCTTCCTTTGAGATTTGGACTAGAGAAGAACGGAAGCTGAAAGCGGGCCCAGGCGAGAGGGCTCCCCACACAGACACGCCGACGCAGGAGGGGGAGAGTCAAGGGCTGGGGAATGGAGGGTCCCCTGCCGTGTACGCGCTAGCAGGGTCTTGCAATCGCGGTGCTGGAGGCTCGTCCGCGGTCAGCCCCTAACTTTCCACAGTCTGGCACTGGTCGACCACAGCGGCACCTTCCTTGCTGTGTTTCAAGCAAGAGCAGAGCTGGCGAAAAGGTGTCGGCAATACACAGCCCCCATCCGCAGTTGTTCATAGGAGACTGATGGCCAGAAGGACGGACCCTGGCAGGTCAAGGATGATACCAGCCGTGGCTGCAGGGGACTCTGTCCTCTGCTGTGGAGGGATGCTAATAACCGTGACAAGAGACAAATTCTGGCCTTGTTTTCTCACAGAATAACATGGCAGATGCCGTGACGCTGGATGGTGGCTCCATCTACCAAGCGGGAAAGGAATATAACCTGAAACCTGTGGTGGGAGAAGTGTATGACCAAGGTAGGTGCAGGGAACAGGAGTTACTGCACTGCTGCATCCAGTGCAGGCTCTCGGGTGCTTCCTGCGCTTTCAGACCGTGCCTCAGGTACTGTGTGCTGCACTGGTGATAAGCAAAGGCAGTTCAGTGTGCAGATACTACACACAAAGAAACCTAGCTCATGAACCAGATCAGCTTTTCCCCCCTAAAATAACCTGTTGCCTCTTATGTATGTTGGAGAGGAAGGAAAAATAGTGAGCTGTGAGATCCAGGTGGGAGCAGGGTCTTGAAAGGAAGACAAGCCTTGCCACCCTTCCTAGCCCCCTTGTTTCTCAGAGAGGCAGGCGGCTGGGCAGCTGCTGGAGCGAGCTTCTTGGTGCCAAGGTCTGAGCTATAGGTGGTCTGGCCTAGCAAGCCCCTGAGGGGAGGGAAGGGAAGAATCCGGGCCTGGGTCAGTTCAGGAGTCGCATTACCAAATCCAAAGGAGAACCTGGGGTTAGGGTCAGCAGCACAGGCCAGGGATTGGGGCAGGGGCAGGGTCTGGGAAGTGGATGCCAAGTTACCAAGTCTAAGGGATAATCCACAGGTTGAAGTCTAACAGCATTGGTATCCAGGGTCAGGAAGCAGATTCACAGGGAAATCCAAAACAGGAGGCCAGGAACAAAGTCAAAGCCAGGGTCAGGGCCCAGGGAGCCCGGGGACCAGAGGCTTGTCGCAGCAGACCAGGGTCAAAACTGGCCTGGCCTGGAGGCTGTTGCCACAGCGGGAACAAATGGGGAGACGCTGCTTCAAGCAGCCAGACAGGTAGCCAGCTGGTTACCTGGCGAGGGCAGCGTGTGTCGCCAGAGACCTCAGGCAGGTGTGGCTGTGCAGGCAATTAGCTCAGGCTGGGCCGCCTGCTCAGGGTCCCAGATACCTGGGACCTGCAGCAACGCCCCCCTTTGGTTCCTGACTTCTGGCCCTTCTGCCCCCCTTGGTGTCTGCTGTCCATCACCAGAGCCAGGCCTGGCCAGGAAGATGGGGGTGGGCTGGCTCTCAGGAGGGAGCAGGGAGTGTGACAGGAGAGGTAGATGTGGGTGGGGGAAGCTGGCTCTTCCGTTTCCTACCTGAGACAGAAGTACCCCCAAAAGGCGTTGCTACAGCACAGCCCCTTTGGGTGGCATTTCCTGGGGGCCAGGCTCCCTCCCTCATGGTGCCCGGCTAGAGGCAGCTGGCACTCGGGTATGCCAAGCACCGTGCGCAAATCAGCGAGTCGGCTCCTGCTGCTCCGCCATGTGAGCCGCCCTGCTGGGCACAGCACCGGTCCCGCTGAGGGCGCACGTGGTCCGCTTTGGGCTCTGGGGGAAGGGTGCTGGCCATCAGTGGGCGGAGGTGTGTATGGACAGTGGAGTCTGTCCCCAAGAGCCCCAAGCACTGCCTCCTTCTGAAGCCCCCCAGGGCAGGAGCCAACACCACTTCCCTTGGAAGTTGGCTCCAGATCCTAGCCGCCCTGACTGAAGTATCGCCTTCTGATGTCTAGTCTGAAACTACCCTCTGCTAGCTTGTGTCCATTGTTTCTTGTAACTCCTCGGATTGCTCAGGGGATCAGGGACCCCCCATTTCCCTCTGGTCCCCCTTGACTAAGTTGTGGACTGCCACCAGATCCCCCCCCGGGTCCTCCTTCCTCCCTTTTTTGAAAATGGGGACCATGCTGGCCCTTTTCCAGTCCTCTGGCACCACACCAGAGCACCACGAGAGCTCGTAAAGCCATGCTGAGGTCCCGCAATGACCTGCTAGTTCCCTCAGCGCTCTGGGCTGGAGGTTGTCAGGACCTGCTGATTTGAACATGTCCAGTCCCTCCAGAAGTTCCCTGACTAGGTCTTCCCGGACCTTGGGCCAGGCAGTGCCTCTCTTGAGACCAGGACATCTCCTTCACTGGGATTCTGGACCCCTGCACTTACCTAGGTACTTGTGCTCATCACCTGTCTTGGCTGGGAGGTGTCCTCGTGTCCCCCTGTAGCCCCATCCCCCGGCAAAGTAAGTTTAAAGCACGCTGCATGAGATCAGCCAACCTGGAAGAGCAGACATGCTTGTCTTTAGGGAGAGATGAAGCCTATCCCACCTGAGCATGCCCCTTGCGCGAAATGCAGGTCATTGTCAAGGAACCCGAGGCCTGCCTCCGATTCCATGATGCTGTCCCCACAAGCCAACCTGCTGCCCTGTGGTGGCACAGAGGGATGGAGCCCTAGCGTAGACATTGTCTGCATCTTCACCTCTGTGTCCTCTCACCTGCTTGGAGCAGATATTCCTGGCACCAGTGCCACCAGCATCACCCCAGCATGTGAGGCAGAGCTGTGAGTGCACTTTGGGGATGTGAGGAGGAGACCTGATAGTGCTAACAAGCTTCAAGACTGGAAAATACACTTCAGACCAATGCAAATTGTAGGGAGGTCCAAACAGGCGCCCGAACAGTCCCTTCTGCCTGTACATGCTACAGATCTGCAAACCTAAGCTAACAACATGCCAGGGAGAAGTAGGGCTACATCCTGGCAGTGCTCATGGGTCTGCTGCTAAAAGCAGAAGTGACATTTTTAAACAAAGTTAACTGCGGAATCCTTTTAACAAATAACCCCACTTAAATCAGCTCAGTCCGTTTTCCTGGCAGTTGTATTTAAAGAAGAAAGGACAACTGTGATCTGTATTCATCGGGGGAGTGGAATCACACCCGGGTCTGAGCTCAGCACCCTTTTGCTTATGGAGTTGGGGACTGCCCATGCCATGTCAGCGTGTCTCAGCTGAGTAGTGGCTCACGTTATGCTGTAATGTAGTGCAGTGTCCCCCTCTAGCAGACATGCTAGTTTATTTTACCCGATTCCCTTTTGTCCCTGTGCAGAGATGGGCACGTCATACTACGCAGTGGCCGTTACCAGAAAAGATTCCTTCATTACTATAAACAGTTTGGAGGGTGCAAGGTCGTGCCACACTGGCATCAACAGGACGGTGGGCTGGAACGTGCCTGTTGGCTACCTCATCGACAGTGGCCGCCTGGCAGTGATGGGATGTGATATCGCCACAGGTAAGAGCTCTTGTAACCTGCTCTTCCGAGGAGTTATGCCGCCAACACCCACGTGAGCTCTGCTCTCCCAGCAGCCCTTGCCTGGGCAAGACCATGGTCCCCCTCAGTGGAGTGAGCTTTCACCAGGGCAGGAGGTAAGCAAGGCGGCTGGTTTTGCCTCCTGCTGTTCAGTCTTACTGGGAGTTGTCCTGGGGCAGCTCAGGTGAGAGTCCAGCCCCGAGTCTCTGTTTACAGATAGCTTCCTGAAAGCAAGGAGAAGCTTGTAATAAGTTTTAAATGTTGTATGAGACAGTGGAGGGAGGGTACCTTCAGGGTGTGTTCAAGTGTGATTGTGGGGACAAGGTGCTTGTTTTTGTTGCTAAAATCATCTCACCCCCAATTTCACCTGCAGCTGTTAGTGAATATTTCAGTGCAAGCTGTGTGCCTGGGGCCAATGCTGCAAATTACCCCATATCCCTCTGCCAACTCTGCAGAGGAGATGGGCAGAGCAAGTGTGAGAGAAATTCAGATGAGCCCTATTACGACTACAGTGGTGCCTTCAGGTAGGTGGTAGCATTTTGCCTGTAATGTTTGTGCCCTTCAGCCTGCTGTCTGAGCACCACCAACCTTAACAGCATGCCAGAGAGCCAGGGAATAACATGGACAGAAAATCTGCTCAGACATAACCAAGTCCTGAGCAAGAGCCAGCCCCTGTGACTTTTTACCTCCAATCCACCAGCCGAGGCAAGCATTTGGCAAATCTGAATCTTCATATTTCAGGGACAGATTGGGGCTCTTCATATCCCTTCCTCTGTTCCCCCCGGATTTGCCCTGGCAGCCCTAACACCATTTTCCTTTACTTGTCCTGTGCTGTCCGCAAGCTGCATTCATGCCCCTGTAAATAGCCAGCCCTCCTGGCTCCAAGGGCCAGGCCCTCCCAGATGCTGTAAGCAAAGAAAGCTGTATCATTTTATTATAAACAGTGGCCCCTCCTCCTCCTGTGATTTTAGTTCGTCTCGGGTTGTAAACTGTCCAGAGCTGAGAGTTTCTGGATATTTATGTCTTACACGGCATGGAGCTCATTGACATGACTCTCACACATTTCATAGATGTTCAGGCTGGAAGGGACCTCAGGAAATCATTGAGTCCAGCCCCCCGCCCCAGGGACAGGGAGTCAGCTGGGATCAGAGGATCCCAGAAAGATAAGCGTCCAAACATTTCTTAAAAGAGTCCAGAGTAGGTGCCTGCGCCACATCTGGAGGGACCCTATTCCAGGCCTTGGGGGCTCAGGCAGTAAAGAAGTTTTCCTTATGTCCAGCCTGAAACGGTCCTGGAGGAGTTTGTGACGGTTGGTCCTTGTCCCTTGGGGCGCTCTGCTGAACAGGCATTCCCCAGATCCTGACGCACGCCCTGAGGCACTAATGGGCAGCCACCAGGTCCCCCCTGAGCCTGCGCTTCTCCAGACTGAAGAGTCCCATGACTCTCAGCCTCTCTTCATAAGACCTCTTCTCTTTTCCTCTGATCATGCGCACGGCTCTCCTCTGGACTCTCGGTCTTCTCCACGTCCTTCTTAAATTGTAGAGCCCAGAACTGGACGCAGTACTCCAGCTGCAACCTCACCAAGGCCGAGTGCAGCGAGAGGGTGACATCCTGGGATTTATTTGAGAAGCATCTATGGATGCGAGCCAGAGTTGGTTTGCTTTACCAGCTGCAACATCGTATTGGTGGCTCGTGTTCATCTTGTGGTCGCTCGTGACCCCCAAGTCTCTCTTGGCCTTGGTGCTAGCAAGGGTAGCACTGCCACGCTTATAAGCATGCTGTGGGTTTTTTCTCTCAAGGTGGAGTACCTTGCATTTATCTACATTGAATGTCACCAGGTTTGTACCTGCCCACTTTTTCAACCCATCCAAGCCAGTCTGGATCACCAGCCTATCCTCAGGTGTGGACACTCTACCCCAAAGTTTGGTGTCATTGGCAACTTTGGCCAGTCCACTTCTAACACCAGTATCTACATCGTTGATAAAGACATTAAAGACAGCCGGTCCAAGGATTGACCCTTGGGGGACACCAGTGGTCACAGAGCGCTGCGATGATTCACTTCCATCGAGCACCGCTCTCTGAGTCCAGCCTCGGAGCCAATTCCCCAGCCGTTGGACTGGGATGTAGCTGAGACCACAGTTGGCCAATTCTTCCCAGAGGAGATCGTGGGACACCAGATCAAAGGCTTTTTTAAAGTCCACAATTTTTATGTTGATCTCTTCTCCCTTGTCCAGGTGATATGTCACCTGGTCAGAGAAGGAGACGAGAGTGGTCAGGCAAGACCTACCTGCAACAAACCCGTGCTGGCTGTCCCTCAGCCAGCCTGTCAAGGATGGTTTCTTTGATTTGTTTTCTAGCATCTTTCCAGGGATTGAGGTCAAGCTGACTGGTCCGTAGCTCCCCGGATCTACTTCCCTCTCTGTCTTGAAGACGGGAGTTTTCGAGTATCTTTGCCAGTGGCTGGGCTGTGACTCCTGCGAGCTCCTTAAGTACTCTGGGGTGCAATCTATTGGGACCCGCTGACTTGAAGGTGTCCCGCCTCTCCAGGAGTCCTTTTATAAGGTCTACAGATGGGTATAAATTCATCCTCACCCTGGCCATCCCACATCTTGCTAGGCAGGGCGGTCCCTTGGAGTTGATGAAAACCCCATGTGAAATACCCATTAAACTAGTTAGCTTTTTCCTGGGTGTTGGTTGTCAGTTGTTCCATTTGGTTTAGCAGTGGTCCAATGTTACCTTTGCTTTTCTTCTGACTCTCCACATACCTAAAAAAGGACTTTTTATTGTCCTGAACACATGTAGCCAGGTGGAGTTTGGTCGCAGCCTTGGCTTCCGTGGGCCAGTGCAGAATAATCCTCCTTTGTGGTGATTCCAGCCTTCCATCTTTTATACGCCTCTCCTTTTTGATGTAGGAGGTCTGCGAGTTCCCTGCTGAGCCAAGGGGGTTGCTGTGCCCTTCTGCTACCTTTCCTGCAAGATGGGATGGACATCTCTTGTGCTTTCAGGATTGCTCCCTTAAGGAGCAACCACTCCTCTCCCTGTCGAGTTGTGGTCACTTAGGGCCTTGACAAGGAGCCTCCTAAGCTTATCAAAGTCAGCTTTCCTGAAGTCGAGGACTTCTGCATTGCTGATTGACTTGCCAGCTTTACAATGGATAGCAAAAGGATCAGCTCTTGGTCACTGTCTCCCAGTTTCCCTTCCATCTTTAGGTTGCTGACTAGATCATCCCCTTTAGCCAGTATCAGGTCCAGCAGTGCTTTACCTCTTGTTGGTCCACAGACTTCTCGGGTCAGCTAGAGCTCATCCACACACCTGAGGAAGCTTTGCGACCATTTGGATTTGGCTGAGTGCTCTTCCCATGAGATGTCTGGGTAGTTGAAGTCTCCTGTGACAGCCATGCACTGGGAGCATGCAGCCTTTGTTAGCTCCCTGGCAAAGTCCTGGTCGAGCTCTTGTTCCTGGTTAGGAGGTCTGTAGTACACTCTTACCACTGTGTCCCCTGTGCTGCGTTCCCTGTATATTTTAACTCAGAGGGTCTCTGGTTGCCCTCCCTAGGTGCCAATGTTGACTTGCAGGGAGGTGTAACTTTCCGTGACATAGAGCTACATCCTCACCCCTTTTATGTGTATGATCTGTCCTGTACAGCGTATAGCCATCCATGCCTATGGCCCATGTGGCGGGCCAGTCGGGGACGCTCCCGTTTTGAGCCGCCCACCTCTCTGCACCCGACCACCTTCCAGGCTCCGAGTGCCTCCCTTGGGGTGCCTCGCGTCCGGCCGACCCCTTCCCTGGAGCCCACCCGCTAGCCTGGGGTTTCCACTGC
>JAGPOW010001918.1:27473478-27523448 GCA_030014935.1 Caiman crocodilus
GTTTCTGTGTGGTTGGAGAACTGGTCTGGCTTAAGTCTAGTGCTTGGCATGTTCATTGTTCAACTCCCATTCCATACCCAGTGAGGAAGCAAGATTTGGAGCTACCGTTACACTGTTAGTTGAGTCAAGTCTAGAGAAAATTGTGAAAACTGCAGAGACTCTGTGAAGAGAGTTTGGAAAGACTGAGACGCCATTACCTTTGCAAGGAGATGCAAGAGCAGGAGAGAATGGCATTCAGAAAGGAGACTAACTTCTCTTCTTCCTGTTTTGAAACAGAAGGGCAAGGGGGCATTGGTGGAAATAGAGCAGTAGCGAATTTCGAATTGGGAAAAGAAAATCCTGTTTACACTGGGCCTCTGCCACAGGGAGACATTGAGACAAGAACTTACCAAGATTCAGAAAGGCCCTCCTTCCCCCCGTCAGCTCTTTGCATTGATGCTTGGCATGCTGTGCGACTTCAGCCTTCTGGTGCCAATTCCTTGTTGGCCACCTGCATCTCCCTAATGGGGCAGTCACTGGCTCTGCCTGTTACCTCTTTGTAGGCTTGCCAGTTTTGTGGTTGCATGTGCAGCCATGTCTTCCAAGCATTTGTTATCTTGCAATATGCCCTTGTATGTTGTTAGAAGGATGGGCAGGGCCATTGGTGTCTGTCTGTCTTCTCATTCATATCAAATCGGTCATTTGATATACTGCCTTGGTTAAAAATGCAGCTGTCGAATGGTTGTTAGCTGCTGTCAGTAGCATATGTATTTTGCAGTGCTTTGGGTCTACTAAGGGCATACGTAGCAGATACCTTACTCCTTTTGCAGTTGTCTCCCTGCCTTTTTCACTAAATGTGTTCCAGCGTCCTTCTTGCAGTGCTGCTGAGCCCTGCGGGTATAGTGATTCTGTCTCTTACCCCTTGCATCGTTGTCCACAATCTGGATATTTTCGTGGTGCCTTTTGTGCCATGTACCCAGGACCTGGATGCCCAGGTTCTCAGTATGCTCTTCACCATCTCCTACTTCCCTTTTTTTCCCCCAGTGTGTCTTTAGTAGCTGCCATGGTTTTGATCCTTTCCCTGGACTGCTTAGTTGCCAATTTGAAAAACAGCATCTCTCTGCAGGCCTGTTCAGCTGGGATCACTCGAGCCATCAGATGCCTTTGGGCGCTCCTTTGTAATGGGCATTATTCCAGGCAGCAGTCCAAGGCCAAGTGTTCGTCTGTGAAAATGCTTGTTTAAGGAACCCAGACACGTTTTATGGGAACACACAGACAGATTAAAATGTGCGCAGGTTGCTATCACTGGCTATAGGGTCAGCTGGCAGGAAGTCCTCCTGGAGGAGTCAGTCTTCACGTTCATTACTTCACTTGGCCTGGTCTTTATTTGTGTGCAGTAGACTCTGGGTACGTTGCAGGTTAGGTTTCTGCACCGGGGGATACACAGGCCGCACGACACCAGGGCTGAGGTCCAGCTCATGGGGAAGGTGGCTCCCCTTGAGCTAAAGCCACAAGAAAACAGCTAAGCAGCTAGTTGTTAGACAGATTGCAACCTACCTGCATTGAATGATCTGGCCTCTGCTGCATTAATCAATGAATCGTCCATTTGGAACGAATGTTGATCTGAATGTCAGGTCTCGTCTGTATTGCTGACTGGCTCAATACAGGCTCACTAGTCTCACAGCTTTACCACACTCCTTTTGCACTGAGCTGTTGTAGCAGTAGTGTTGATACACTTCACAGTTGTCACATGGTTTAATTTGCTAATAATTTGTCTTCAGCTGAGACTCCTTTTTTCTTTTGAGAGAACTAAAAAATTAAGGTAGGCCACAAAAATGTCTAGCAGATGCATTAAGGAATGGATTCAAATACACCAAGAAAGAGATGATGGCATGCTTGGTTCTTCCTGTGGTGTTAGCTATTTCAGAGACCTCTTCCAACTGCAGGTCACTTAAACAAAAGGCAATTCTGTCTCCACCAGAGTCCATGTGGGTTTTGCACTTGGATGTGCCTGGGATTTCACTTCACAGCTGCTGTGCATACATTCCTAGGACAGGCCAGCTGAAGACACTTTCCTGTGTGTTTTAGTTTAATTACAGAAATCTGCAGGGGTTTTTTTTAAAGTACCAGAATTTTAATCCTGTTAAAGCACCAAGGTCTGTATAGTCATAGTACTTAAAATTCAGATGTACATTCTTCTTTTAAAAATTAAAAAGAATGTAGAAATAATGAGCAAATTAAACCTTGTGACAGCTGTGCAGTGCATCAACACTATCACTGCAGCATCTCAGTGAAAAATGGAGCACAGTAAAACTGAGACTATCAAGGCCTACACTGAGTCTGCCAGCTGTGCAAACGAGACCTGACATTCAGATCAACGTTTGGTCCAAACAGACGATTCATCAATTAATGCGACAGAGCCCAGATCATTCAATGCAGGTAGTTTCCACCCCGAATGCTAAGGCTCTATAGTTTAAGTGTAAATATTCATTATTTATAAAAATGGCTTTTTCTTAGTTCTGCAGGCAGAGTACTACAGTGCCCCTTTCCAGGCAGGTGTTCTCTATTTTGGGAGCATAGAACTATAATTTTAGTGACTATATTTATTAAAACAGTCCATCAGTTTATGTGCATACTCTGTTTTGTTGCATACAGCATGCACTGACATGTCACGCACACTTGATTAATGAAAGGCAGAATGAAGGGAAAAAGATTCTCCTTGCAATGAGTAACTGAAGAGCAGCAGCGAGGGAGTAGAGCCTGCTCCACAGCCAGCAGGACTGTTATTACCATATTTGTTGTATATAAAGTACACTACAATTTCTAGCAGCTGGGGTTTATTTTAAAGAAGCATCTTGCTTGCAACAATATATGGTAATAAATTATTTTAAATGTAAATGTACCTTGGTTTGGTGTCACACAAACCATTGTGGTACAATTCCTCTGACTGTCCTGACTTCATAGATACATATGTATACGTTTATATAAAAGCATCACACATTACATTATATACTTTAGGCCAGGGGTGTCAAACTCTCCTGTGCCCCTGAGCTGGACCTGGATTGTGGGGCTTCTTGTGACCCAGATCCAGGTTGCCTGGAGCTTCTTGGGCTGATTCAGACTCAGCAGTGGGGTGAACGGCAGCAGCGACTGTGGGGCAAGTGGC
Organism: Caiman crocodilus; assembly: GCA_030014935.1. Taxonomy (NCBI): domain Eukaryota; kingdom Metazoa; phylum Chordata; order Crocodylia; family Alligatoridae; genus Caiman; species Caiman crocodilus. The sequence goes on from JAGPOW010001918.1 coordinate 27,476,624, forward strand.
AATGGTGCAGGGGTTAACGCAGCCATCACTTGCCTTCCCTGCTGCCAGTGTATATTCCCATCGGGGTGCCAGGTCAGTGACAGGCTCTCCCCTGCTTGCCTCACCCCAAGTCCCTGGCCCCTCTTGAAGTTCACTGGGCAGCAAAAACTGCTCCATGGGCTGGAGCTGGAGCTGGCTTGGATGCCCTGTCCTAAGCCACTGGAGACTTTGTACGAGTATCTGGCCTTGACGAGTTCTGAGCTCTGTAAAGGTTGGATCTGTGCTCAGCTCCCTAGGCTTGGAAGGCTTTGATCCTGCTTAAGCTTAGTGGGTCTGACAAATGATACAGCCCGTGGGCATTGCAACATTGCTTCAGACACAAGAACTTAAAATGTTTAAAACTGAGATTGATCAGGAAAGTAAAATCACGCTATTGCTTGGATGTGTTACCTGATTAGTGTTGTTGCCTGGGGGCTAGCGAAGATTGGGAACCACCGGTTTACAGCTTAATTCGCTCTGGATTGAATCAACTCAATACTTAGGGGATTTTGATGGATAAAGATAGGTGAGTTAGGAATGAATAGATTACAAAAGAAAATGGAAAATTAAAATGTCGTTGGAGATTTGGAGCACAAATGAGGCCAAAAGCTAGGAATAATATTGCCTCAGGTCAAATGTTCCTGATAATAATTATAAGCCAGGTAAAAGTTCCAGATAAGGGAATGGCTGCGTCCCCCAAAGCAAACAAGTAAAGCATGAGAAGTAATACAGACTGCTCAGATGTGTGAGAGAATCTGCACTGCTAGTAAAGACGGCCAAGAGGAATGTGACTGGAAAACCAGTGCTCACATGTCAGTAGATATCTGACAGGGGCACCTGGAGGACAGTAGGTAATAGCTCTCTACTGTTTTCTAATTTCTAACAGATCCTAAGGGCAAATTAACAACTGGCAAGGAGTATAAAAACCCTACCAATACCTAGCACTAATCTAACTTTCGCCTCCCATGTAATTATAGGAGAGGAGTAAAGGAATACGCATGTTGGCTCATAGTTACAAAGGTAATGAAAGTATTAGGTCACGTATACTGTAAAATCTGATCCTTGAGGTATATGCATCATGAATCAACGAAAAACTTATTAACTACTGAGCTAGCGATCATAAAAAATGGAAGTACACATTCAGCTATGGACGGGCAATTGGATCAAGACTGAGTCGTGTTCTAATAGAGTGATTGCAGCGTTGTAGCTGTAAAGGGCTCCCGCAGGGGGTTCTGCACCCCTGGGGCTTGCACACTCTCCAGGGGGTCCGCGAAAGATGACTATGACCAATCAAAAGTAAGTGAATACCCACACGTACAATTCACAGGGGTCTGCACCTCCCCTTGAAATTTCCAAAGGGGTCCGCACCTCTGTTTGAATTTTTTTAGGAGTTTGCAAATGAAAAAAGGTTGAAAACCACTGGTCTACAGAATAAATGAGAAGCAGGATTTGTTTAACATCTTTTTCTTTTTTTGGTCCAACAGCATAGTTCAGGAAGTCAGGCAAGGTTTTTGGCACAAAATGCTATTCTTCAAGTCACCTCTTTCCCATCTATGTAGTTGGTCCAGTAAAAGATATTTCACTTTGCGTCGAAAAAGAAGGCAAGAAAATAAGTATTGGGCCAACACAGGGCATCATAAATATCCAAGGAAATGGAAATCTTATTTGAGTCGCACTGCCTAAAAAAAATGAATTGTATGCTGTTCTGAAAACCATTGGCTTAGCAGCAGAAGCAGCTTGAATGAATTGCTCGGAGCACAGACCCTTTCACCAGCAGTAAAAGCTAAAAGGTCCTGCCAGCTAGCTAGGCTGTTCCCGGGTCCTCTCAGTCCTAGAAGAGCACAAAGTCCTAACACCAGAACCGGTAGTAGGCATCTCCTGGATTCTTCATTGCTCTCCCTGCAAAACCACCCACAAATCAGCCTTGGTTTAGTGGACTGTGGGTCAGTACAAGACTTGGAATAGGTAACATAAACCTGTGTACTTATTTCAGTGTCGCACACACATGCCTTTGCCACCTAAGGGAGTTGATTGGCTCCCTTGGATACAAATAAGCTCAAAGGCAAATTTTAAAAAAATGGTAGAAGGAAATGGAAAACTAAGCTGGGACAAAATGAATAAGCAGCATCACATGTACCTTGCTTCAGCTTTTTCTAATTTAAAATTGAAATAGCCTGTATCTTTCCTAATTTAGATAAAATATTCTCTTCTGTTTCTTTTTGCAGGTTCCCTAGAGTCTGTTACCTGAGGGTTTTGAATAGTAAAATGGTGAAGTGTTCTCACTACACTAAAGAAGTGTGCTGATCAGTCATCATGAATCATTTTCAAGTGCTGTAATGCTAGATGACTGTTTCAGTTACCACATGCTGTCCTTTTGGTAGCTAATAGCTTAAGGACTAAGTTAACATAAAACTAATCTCAGATGTAGCAGCCTCTATGGTGCTGGCTTGTGAAGAGATAAAGTTTCATGTATTCATGAGGTCAAGACCTTTTCTTGTTTTATGGAAGAATATCACATTAAAAATACAGTATCCATTTTCAATTGAAGGCCTAAAAATTATACAGTATCAATTTTCAGTTGAACAGACTAAAATTATACAGCTATACAGTAGTTTGCAGATAGAAGTAGGAGCAGTTTTGTAAAGTCATTGTACTGTTCCAGGAAATCGCATGGATTTGCAGACTTTCTTCCACGCTATCTGAAACAATCAGCATGTGCTTATTATGTATAAATTAATTTGCAGCAGTGCCCAAGACTGGAGTGTATAGAAGTTTGTTGGATAGTAAAGATTGTGAAATCAGTATGGCACGGTGCACCTACAACATCTGTGTGGACATTTTTGTTTCCTTGCGTGTTAAATATCTGCTCATCCAACACTTGAAATAAAGGATCAGAAACCAAGGAAGTTATTTTCTCCTGCATTGAAACAATATACTTGCTACCTCAGCTATGTTTAGAGGGAAAGATTTCCCAGTCGAAAATTTCTGTCTTATCAGTTGACCAGCATCTTAACATAAATTCCATTTCCGTATCTAAGTTAAATTTGTCCTCGTCTGAGTTTTGCTATTTGCATCTGAACTAGACATTTCTAGATTCTATTACTGATCAAAAAAATCATTGGCGTTTTAGGCGGCATTGAGATTTGAGAATGAAACATCTTTCTGACCTTGAGGCAGGGAAGTTGTCTCGGTAACCACAGTTGATTTTGTGAAGAAGAACTATATTGCACCAAATTCTGTAATAAACGTTGAAGTAGCATTTAGACTGTAATTTACCATATAGTGCCTTCAGCCTTGCTGTTTCGTATTTTTTATTGAGGCTTTGTAGACTATAGCAGCCGTGACCAATACTACATGACTGCTCAGTAAAAGTTTAAACAGATTACTTTTTATTAGCCATTTTTCTCTAGTGCTTAGCAGGAATAAGTACAATTGCAAGAATTATGCTTTTAGCCTCTCTTCAGATTTAACATGTAAATTGGTACATGTCTAGAAATTTTTTTTGTTGAGTCATAAAAGAAGATTACAATAATAATCTTCCGTATGCAAGTTAAATCCTACATTTAATTTGCATATGGAATTAGTTGTATTAAAGCTAAACCAGCCTTCCCTGATATTAAATTTCAAGTGGATTTATTATACATTGCCTCATGGTTAGAACAGAGGGGACTGGGAATAAAGGTCTTATTCCAAGCATACATGACAATTTCCTTTACCTTTGAAGAGAGAGGAGCACAGCATAAGGATACCAAGTTTTTTGTGTTATATGGACTCCACAGAACGGTTTTTCCCTTTTTATTTAGGTCAATGGCACAGATGCAGATTATGAATATGAAGAAATCACGCTTGAAAGGGTAAATATACTTCCATAAAATTTATTCAGCAAGAGGTTTCATACTGTGGTTATATATAGCTGAGACTGATATTACAATCATAAGGCTAATATTTCAATATATATATATATATATAGAAATATATATTTCAAATATATATATATTTGATATATATAGATATAGATATATGTATTGAAATATTAGCCTTGTGATTAAAATATCAGTTCCTGTTAAACAGTTATACAAGAAATGGCTTTATTGTTCTTAGTTCGTTATTAGCTGCATCATTTATCATTTATTTTATTATAGTTTGTTTTTGAAATTCCTGGGGCCAGTTGAGCACTGTGGAGAATCCACATAACAAACATCCAGAAATCTCCGACATAAAAAGGGTATGACAGTTGCCATGCTCATTGCTCTGATGGATCCCTACACGTTGGCGTTAGAGCAAATGTATGCAGATATCAGTTTTTTCTGTTAGAGCAATGTGTATGCAGTTTTCATGCTTGGGGTTCCTCGATTTTTGTTACCCTGTGAGCTTTCTTCCAACTAGAAAAAAAGTTGCTTGTCTTCCTTATAAATTCCAGTTTTCTTCCATAAAGCAGCATTTTACTTAATGCCATAGCATTAGCAGAGGAGACTGCTGCCTATTTGTGAATGACGCAGTAAGTCCAGGCTGGTCCCTAGGTAGCGACACTGCTGCGCACTCTTTGCTGACTGGGAGGCCCAAAGTGTTGAACTGGTGAATCCAGTTGATAATGAAGTGCTGGTGTTCAGGGAGCTGGAGTACGTGTGCATGCAGTGCCTCACGAGCTCCACGTGCTGCGCATGTAAAGATCCTTATCAGCTGGTCAGCACTGGGGCAAGACGGTGCTGTCTCTTGCTCTCATTGGTTAGTTGTTGTGAACAAGGACACTGGTGCAGTCGGACTTGTTCCTGCACTAATAAACCAAGTTGGATTTTACAGTATGGCAGGAACTATTTACCAAAAATAACATGTTTTTTCTCTCTCTCCCACCTCCCCCAGGGAAATTCAGGGCTTGGCTTCAGCATTGCAGGCGGTACGGACAACCCGCACATTGGAGATGACTCAAGTATTTTCATTACAAAAATCATAGCTGGGGGTGCAGCTGCCCAGGATGGAAGATTACGGTATGTTAAATGTACAAAAAAAAAACAACCCAGGCTGCTAAATTTTCATTCCCTTTTAATGGCAGTAAGCAAAACATTTTTAAAATTTCTATTTCTTTTAGTTGTGTAGAACTTAAAAACTGTACTGCATTATTAGTGAATAATTTATTTTGTGCATAATATAAACCATGCATTTAAACCAAGTGCCTTAATATGTATATATTTTTAATTTTGAATGAAGTTCTCCAACTTTGAATTCAGTCTACTCAGTTGTGTTGTGTAAACATGCTTTGCCAATAGTTCTAGCTTCATTAATGCAGAAGGATTAGTAACAGTATGTGGTAGCAGTATACCAATAAAGATTTTTTGGGCTGATACGGATGGCAGATTATTAATGAGCCATATAAGCCAATATCGATCCACTTTGTGACGTGCATTCCGACAGCTTGGAGAGCAGCGTCCGACTGGTAAGTCTGTGGGGAAAAGCCATTAACTAGCCATTGAGACCCATATGGTGAGGGGGGCAGTGGGGCAGGCTGTGCCCAGCTGTGCGGGAGGGCTGACATGCAGGACAGAGTCATGAGTGGCTTGTCTGGGGGGTGGGGCAGGGGTGACTCTTGCTGCTGGTGCACCCCAAGGAAGGCACAGGGGGACATATGACCTTTCATTTGTGTGTGGGGAGAGGGTGGGCTACCGCTGTGGGCTGGGGCCTAGAGCGGTACTGCCTTCTTCCCAGAGCAGGGGCTGAGCTGAGGCTGCACTCAGGCCAGCAGCGCTGGGAGGAGGGCCTATCGGGTGGGCTGTGGCAACCTCAGCATACGCCATAGCGACCACCCCCAAACTCCCCCTTCCAGCACCACCACCACCACCGCCTGCCTCACGCGCAGGCGCAGCCCCAGCCCAGCCCTGTTGCTGGGAAGTGCCTTCCGCCCCCCCCGGCCCAGCTCACAGTGGCAGCCTGCCCTTGCCCTGTGCCTCCCCCAGGGTGCAACAGTGGTGAGAGCCCCTCCCTCCCCCATGCCCCCAGAGGAGCCACTCACGGGTTTGTCATTTGCCCCAGCACCAAGCCTGACTCCCTCACTATGGGGACCTCGATCTGCCCCCCATACCTCTTCCCTCCCCCTGCCCCTTTTCCCCCACAGACTTAGCAGCCAGGCGCTGCTCTCCAAGCTGCGCAGCTGCACACGTTCACGCAGCATTTATCGGCAACATTAGCAGCTACATCAGCCAAAAAAAGCCAATTGCCAATTATATAACTTTGCTTTTATTAGTGCCAGTATGATATGAGACAATATACTGGTGCACTTGTAGTACTCAGGCACTTATTTAAAATTTATCGCTGCTATCGGACAGGTTCTCAGCCCTGACCGGGTTTGACTGGGCATCCTCAAGGGCAGTGAACCAGCTGTCACTTAGTTTTCCCTTCCCGCCCCCCAGCGTGCAGGGCTTACAGACAGAGGCAGTGCAGCAGATCTCCTGGCACAGGCCTTGAGCATCTCTGAGCTTTGGTTCTGTGGAAGAGGAAGTCACGCTTGTTGCTAAGTCCAGTCCTTCGGCTGCACTGCACCTGAACTCAGGTTTTATTTCAGATGAAAGTATTCCTCGAAATAGCTGGCTGAAAAAGGTACAGTGTGGGCAGATGGAGGACTGAAACCCATGCAAGATGATGGATAGCAAACATGTCAAGCCTGATGTTTGTAATTTTTTTTTTTGACACACTAAGTACATCGCTAGCAGAACTTGCTGGCAATCAGGCCAAGCACATCAATTGGGGTAGCATCAGCATCACATTAAATGGAGTGGAAGGCCAGCAGTTTTATAATCAGTTTGCTAGGAGTACAGCAGGATTTCACAGCAGAGCAGAGGTTACATTTGTGAAAGTAGCAGGCTAAAATGAGCTGTATCTCGGCCTGTGCATCTCATGCGGATGGTAATTCCATTACTGACGTTCAGGTTTTGTAAAAAAAAAAATTTCACTCTTAATTATCTTGCAGATTGCATTTCCAGTACGATTTGTTATTAAAGAATATATATGCTTCATATATTTTTCAAAAATACATTATGCATTGTACCTCCATTGTGTTAATTCATAGTGTCATCCAGTTCAGACGCTACAGGACCACTGCTGTGTTTAGTTCTCTATATATCATACCTCTGTTAAATGCAAGACTTGTTGTTCTCAGGGTTAATGATTGTATACTACGAGTAAATGAAGTGGATGTTCGTGATGTGACGCACAGCAAAGCAGTTGAAGCTTTAAAGGAGGCAGGGTCCATTGTACGATTGTATGTCAAAAGAAGAAAGCCAGTTACAGAAAAAATAGTGGAGATAAAGCTTGTGAAAGGTCCCAAAGGTATGTGGAAGTATCAATCTATTTTCTTGCATAAAAGACAGAGGTGCCAAGAGGTTCTAGTCATTTTTTTTCCAAAATTAAGCAGTGGGCACAGCAATGAAGGCTAGGTTCTTAATTGAACACTCAGGGTTGGCTCGTATTCTCTGATAGATGCCTAATTGCAGTCCTGTTCCATCCTAGGTCCCTGAAAATCAATAATTGCACCCATTTTTGCAATATGCTGTTTGTTTTGCCCTAAGACAGTCACAGAAATTGCAGCAAGGAAGAGCAGGGCCCACTTACCTTCTATTTTAAGTTCTTCAGGGACTTCAGCAGGGTGATACAGAGTCACCCTGAGATACTTTATTGCTGTGGTACAGTGTGTCCCTCATGGTTTAGCAACAGCAGACAGTAATACAAAAGACAGGTATATTTTAAATGCAATTAGTACAGACCTTGCTTAATTAAAGTTAAATTATTACCTTAATAATATAGTGACTTTCAAGAGGAATATATCAGTTATAATACTAGACTAAACTTTTCATATGAAATCTATTTAGAGAGACTCTTCTGGTTTTGTTTCAATATGTGGAGATTATAAAAGATACTAAAAAAACTCTTTAAAGTGGAAGAGGTGAGTTGAATTAAAAGTACTGTAGCTGAGCTATGCATATCTTTCAAAAATGGTTGCAACTTTTATATTGTGATTAACACACAATGTTAAAAGTTTTAAAGGTTTTCTGGAAAAATAATTTTATTTTCAAGCAGGTCTTGGGTTCAGTATAGCTGGTGGTGTTGGAAACCAGCATATTCCTGGAGACAACAGCATCTACGTAACTAAAATTATTGAAGGAGGTGCTGCACATAAAGATGGAAAACTTCAGATTGGAGACAAGCTTCTAGCGGTAAGTAGAGTTGGCCCTTTCTGTTCTGCACCGGCATTTTATAAGTACATGTCAAGTAATGGTACAATATAGCTAGTGTCCAGCAGCCAGGAAACGGCGATGCATTATACACATTGTTACAATTAACGCAAACCTAATTTTTAATCAAGAACCATAAATTTTGTGCAAGTCACTTTTAAATTGGCTGCAGATAACACAGCCAGCCTTCTATATTGTGCAAATGGCGCAAGCCACTTGCCAACTCCTATTCATTTCTATATGAAGGTGCTGCTTACAATGAATCAAGGGTGCCTACTGGTTTGTTTTGGAGCACCTGCCATGTGTGTTTCTCTGTTAGCGCCTGATTAAGTCTGGCTGCATTGTCATTCAAGAGTCCTGGCAGAAGCAGTCAATCAACTCAGCAGCTGTCTGACAGCTACTTGCAGCACTTAACACCTCCTCTGGGCTGTAGGTGAAGCAGGGCCTGTTGCACAGTACAGTCCTAACTGTGCAGCTCTGTTGGGAATTGAGGGGCAAGGTTCTGCTGTCCCAGGGTCTCCAAGTCTCAGGATCCTTGAGCGCTGTGCTGTAGGTTGAGCCCACTTAGGAAGGCTATGTTGAAGACAGAAGGGCTGGGTTTGGCCTCCACTGGAGACCTTTGGCAAAAGCCATTGCATCTGAAGCTCCCCAAGGCAGCAGGACCTTTCCTGATGCCAGCAGCTAGGCTGTGAGGTTGCCAGAATCGCTGGCTACTTGGCATGTTGGCCAGTTTCCTGGCTGCCAGATAACCCTACCAGGCTTGTCTTTGACTGCATTCAAGTAATAAATTCCTCACACTTAAAATGTGTACATTCAGTAATTTTCTGAATTTGCAAGCTGGCTGTAAGATTTCACTTGAATCCTGTGCATGTCCTGTAGGAGTTCTTGTGCTTCATCACTGGGGTCTCTTATTAGGTTTTAGGGGACACAGGGTGGTTCTGACATTTTAACACAAGCTTTGGTAAGACTAAGTTGCTGCTGACCTAACAATGCCTACTTGCATATCAGTAGCTAAGGAATGACTGGCCTGGAGATTTAGGCACATCTAACTTGATTTTCCAGACCCCCTTGAAAACCCTTAGTGTTTTTTTTCCTTGAAGAAAATGCTTTATACTGCGACTTTGCAGGATAATGAAGAAAAATAGTTTTTATGTGTACCAGGTCTCACTAGTAACCCTGTAGTGTGGACAGCATGCTTTCATCGTCTGATAATGAAGCTAGGAATCAAGAGCTTTACATTCTAATCCTAGCTCTCATTGCCAAACTGTTGCACTCCAGCTCATACCATGTGGTGCCTTATTCCATAACAGCAATTATGGAGTAATTATTAGCATCTCTCTAACCAATACTAGAGAAAAATCCTGCCCAGTACTGTTCTGAAAGGACTTGTGCAGAGTGGGATCAGTACAGTATGACTTCCTCTCGAGTCTGTGTGCTGAATTAGTTTTGCAGGGATCCGCGCCCCATTTTAAAGCTTAGTTCTTCTACTTTGTGTTATGGAAACTTCCTGAACAAAATCAGTGCCCCTTTCAGCATGCACCAGGTCATCAGCTAGCCTTTTGTGGCACACTGTACTGCTTGAATCACAGGAGCAGGTTTCACTAAGGGAGCTTGTTGCTTAAAGATGTGGAGTAATTTAGAGTGAAGATGTTAGCATGGATATAATTCTCTTGACAAAGCACTGTGTAAAGATCTAATGATTATTGATCAGGGTGACAATGAATGGTCTGTTGCTGGAGCTCAGAAGTTCAGTAATTTTACTTCGTTAGTGTTACTGGCCGAGGGTACAGGTGCACTTACATTTTTTTTTGCTTGTTTGCTGCTTTTTCCCCTGTATTCTCTCTGTGGTCATGCTGTGGAAACGTTTAGACCTTTGTTTTGTACCAGTAGTAGCTCTCATGTATATGGACTTGCATACGGTACATTTTTGCATCCTTCTTATTTTGTGTATTGGCGTGTGGCTCTGTTTAGATGTGTGAAAAATCTGCAGTTATTTTTAGAGGGTAATGAGTATAGTATGAACAGGGAAAGTGCTTAAGTGAGGGGAAGATCTAGTATTAGCACATTTTGGCAAAATACTCATTTTATATTTTTATAAATATAAAGAAATTGCTGTCCTTCCAAAGGTGTCGAGCTCAGTATTCAGTAAATTTTATCTTAAGAAAAATCCTTCTTTGTTTAACTTCACGTTTAATGTGATTTGTTGTTCAGGCTGCTGGACTGCAGTCAGCTTTCTGAGTCCTAAAACCCAGTTTGCTGCTATGGCCAGCAACCATCTGAGAGCTCTTTCATAAACTGATCAGGCTCCATCTTGAAGACAAGTTAAATTTCCCATCCTTACTGCTCCTGCTGGTTTATTGCTCCAGACCCTCTTTGCTCAGTCAGGAGCCCACTTCTCATTTCCATCCTAAAGTTATTCTTGACCATTTCATGCCCATTTGTTTTTATGTCAGTTATTTCCCTTAGCAACAATACTTCTTCTCCTGCCCTAGACTTTACCTCCCCAGTGTGTTTCCAGGCAGCAGAGGTAGGCAGTGGAGTCTCGCAGGGTTCGTTCCTTGGGCCAGTATTACCTAATATCTTCATCAGTGTTTTGGACAAGGGCATGGAGAGCACCCTCTCCAAGTTTGCAGATGATACCAAGTTATAGGGCAAAGTTAATACACCAGAAGGCAGGGAGCAGTTGCAGGCCGACCTGGACAGGTTAGCTCAGTGAGCAGAACTTAATAGGATGCAATTCAACAAAGACACATGCAAGGTACTCCACCTGGGGAGGAGGACTCCCCAGCACACCTGCAAGTTGGGGGATGGATGACCTACAGCAGCTCGGAGGCTGAGAGACATCTTGGAGTCATGGTTGACTCCAAGATGAACATGAGCGGGCAGTGTAACGAGGCCATCAGTAAAGCCATTCGCACCTTGTTGTGCATTAGCAGAGGCATGACCAACAGATCGAGGAAGGTGCTGCTCCCCCTGTGTGCAGGGCTGGTCAGGCCGCAGTTGGAGTACCGTGTCCAGTTTTGGGCACTGCACTTCAAGAGGGACACGGAGGATCTGGAAAGGGTTCAGAGGAGGGTCACCCGCATGATTAGAGGTTTCTGTAAAAGACCGTACGAGGAGAGAGTGAGAGATCTGGATCTCTTCAGCCTGTACAAAAGACGGCTGAGGGGTGACCTTAGGGCCACCTATAAATTTATCAGGGGAGGACAGCAGGGAATTGGGGATGCGCTGTTTACCAGAGCGCCTCAGGGTAACTAGGAATAACGGCTGCAAACTAGTGGAGAGTAGATTTAAGTTAGATATTAAGAAGACATCTTTTACAATAAGGGTGGCCAGAGCCTAGAATGGGCTTCCAAGAGATGTGGTGCTCTCACCTAACTTGGAGGTCTTCAAGAGGAGGTTGACAGTCACCTGGCTGGGGTCGTCTGACCTCGGTCCTCTTTCCTGCCAGGGGCAGAGGGTCAGACACGATGAGCCATTGTGGCCTCTTCCAACTTCTTTTAGGGGTGGTTTTTGGCTACTTTGGTCTGAAGGTCTTTCCTCTTTCCAGCTTCCAGATAGTTGTGTGAATCTGGACTGCAGAAGTGAAGAGTAGGATTTCAAGTACTACATACAGTCCATGCATAGAATCATAGGATCAGAAAATGAGGGTTGGAAGGGACCTCAGGAGGTCACACCTAGTCCAGCCTCCTGGTCAAAGCAAGGCCAGTCCCCACTAGATCATGCCAGCCAAAGCTTTGTCTAGCCAGGTCTTAAAAATCTCCAAGGATGGAGACTTCACGACCTCTCTGGGTAACCTGTTCCGGTGTTTTACTACCTCTTTAAGTTCTTAAGTCATATGTCCCAGCCCCCAAACCATTTTTGTTGCCCTCCACTAGATTCTCTCCAATTTGTCCACATCCTTTCAGTAGTGGGGGGCCCACAGCTGGACACAGGACTCCAGATGTGGCCTCCCCAGTGCTGAATAGAGGGAAGAATCACTTCTCTTGATCTGCTGGCAACGCTCCTGCCAATGCAGTCCAGGATGCCGGTCGCCTTCTTGGCACCACGGGCACACTGCTGGCTCCTGTTCGGCTTCTTGCCCCCTGTCGCCCCAGGTCCTTTTCTGCAGAGCTGCTGCCCAGCCCGTCACCCCCAGTTTGCACCAATATGTGATGCAAGACTCTTTTTTTTTGGTTTTTTGCTGTTGTTTAAAGCTAGTTACTACCCTTGTTTCAAAGGACTAATATTTGCATAATTATAAAGCATGTTTTGAGTATAAAAGGTTTTTTCACTTGAAAGTGATACTGGGAGGATTGGTATATAGAATTCACCCGAATGCAGCAATCTAATTTGAAAAAATCATAAAAAACAGAGGCTTTTTAGTAGGTTTGTTAGGTGTCAGCTATTGTAGAGTTTATGATTTCATAAAATTATTATCATTTTATTTAGCATGAAAGACTTCATGCAGTAATACCTTACCCATTAGAAAAAATTACTTAACTAAATGGATGGAATTTATTTTAAGTTAATATAATTGATCGGCCTTCTTTTTTTTTTCCTTTTGTTTTTGCTTGGAGTATGTGGGCAGTGTTATCATAGCGGACATATTCAAAATAAATCTATACTTTAACATAAATTGAGTGGGGAAATATTCATGTATTTGATTAAAAAAGCCAAAATGCTGATAAAGTGTGTCACATTGTGTTGACATACTCTGGTCAGGTTCATTTAATTTATCCCTAATTCTAGTCTCTAAAATGAAGAACAATTTCCAAATCTTGAAAAAATACAGCTTTTTATTTGCCTGCATATTATGTCATATGGTCAGACATGCATTATACAATTACAGTTCATAATCAACAAGAGTAAGGTAGGTCAGCTGCATGGACTATAATTTTGCTCTGTCTTTGTTAAAAGACGACTTGAGTCAGGTGGTTGACTTTGTCATTCGCTTGTGTGGTTACTTCAGACACAATTTGCTATCTAGGAAATATGAGATTGAATGTCTTTAGGACGGGGTGTCCTAAAGACAGCCCATGGAGCTCTCTCACCTGACCCACACCACTGCCTGTGGCCTGGACCGGTGCACCGCAGGCAACATGTACAGGCCAGTCTTGGGCACATGTAGCATGTGGGGAACACTCTGGGCCAACCCCACAGGCCGGTCCTGCATGCTGGAGCCAGGATGCAGGGCTGGTCTGCGTGGGTGTCACATGCAGTGTGTGCTCCAGACTGGCCCCATGCCATGTGTGTAGCATGTACCCTGGACGAGCACCACACACTGGGGCCAGGGCCAGGGCACACCACATACCAACGTGTGGGCCCAGAGCCAGCTTGGTGTGCTGCAAGTTTCGTGTGGGGCCAGTCTGGGGCATGTGCTGCATGTTGGCTCCAGCGTATGGGACTAGTCTTTGGGCCCAATCCAGCCCACAGACCAGCCTCATGCCTCTTGTCCAGCCTGCAGAGCCGAGTGTGTTTGACATCCCTGCATTAGGATACTTCCACATGCTTTTTGCAGTTACAGGTGTGAGACCAAATTAAAAGGAGAGCAAAGCAGATGCCTTCTATAGAAGGTGTGGTCCTGGCATAGCTCACTGCAGTGCAATGCAGTGCAGAGGCCTCCATAGTAGTAGTCTGGGTGGTGTTCACTACTTATGCGGAGATCAGCTGTAGTTGGAAGGACCCATTTGTCCTGCAGCTCTTCCCAGTCCGACCCTCCACGGTGTCTCCTGGAAGCAGGTGCCCTGGGCAGATGGAGCTGTCTCACGTGCCTGTTGCATGGAAGAGCAGGGGTCAGCTGTGCTGGGTGCTGCCAGGCTGCGGCGGTGGCAGCGTCCCCCTGATTGAGAGCTGCTTCGGCAAGTTGCGGCAGCACAGCAGTGGTCCTCAACAGGGGGTCACCAAATCTAACAAATAAATAAATAAATAAAGTTGTGAATGGGTGCCCTGATTCCAGAGGGGTTGAGCCCCATGGAGTTAGCACTAGTTGCCCTCAAATTAGGTCACACATTTAGCACTTAATGTTCAGGATTAGGCAGACAGTTTCCCCATAGACACATTAGTACAGTACTGTCTAATCTGAAAGTTTTACACCTTCCTTCCAGGCATCTTCTCTTTGGTCCTGTCAGAGGCAAGGTGTTGAATGCAAAGGACTGTGGCTGATTGTTTTGTTGTTGCTCATGTAAGCAAAGAATGAAGAGCCAGTGGGTTGTACAGGTGCATCTGAAGACATGCTGTGACTGGCAGGGTATTTTAATGCTCATCAAAATGTATGAGCCTCAAACATCTCAGTCCGGTTTGCAGATTTTAAATTGTGACATTGTGCTATTGAAGCTAGATAGCTTTAGTTTTTCCTTGTGAAGTGAGCGAATTTGTTCCATCAACGCTTTGAAAAAGAAACATGTATTCCCGCAGTGTTGTGGCTAAATAATCTCTTTTCCAATTGAAATTGTGCTTTAAAGATCCTCCACATTTATTGGCATCCTTAAAACAAAGATCTAAAAATATTTATGCCAGAGGCAAGGATTTCTTCAGGTGATATCTTTTATTGGACCAACTATGCTGTTGGGATAAAGTTAGACAGACTTTCAAGCAAGACACTCTTCCTCAGCTCTGAGCAGGAGGATCCAGGCCCAGCCTAGTAAGAGCAGTGGTGAGAGAGTCCCAGGGGCAGCAGATGTACAACAGTGTTGTGATCAGACCTGAGGGAGAATGTCTTGCTTTTGAAAGCTTGTCTAACTCTATCCCAGCTCCATAGTTGGTCCAGTAAAGGATCTCACCCTAAGAAACCCTTGCCTTTCATGTAATTGCTGGACTGTCATGGCTACAGCATCACTCTCACACAGCCTAAAAACAGCGAACGTTCAGGTTCTTGTTTGTGCAGAGCTTGTCAAGCCGTGTGCTACGCCTGCACTGTTCTCAGTGGGCTAATTGACATAAAACATCTGTGTGGAAATAGGCTTTTCGGTCAGTGCTGGTGACTGGTGGAGATGAGTGTGAACCTGGATTGGGCTTCTCCTATCTAACTCATAATGAACATGGACTGCTAGGTTGATTTGCCAGAAACCTAGAATAAGTGAACATTTGACAACAGAGACGAGGTTAGAAACAGCTGGCTCATGAATTTTACTTTCAGTCTTAACTCTGGTCAGTAGGGCTATGCGAAACTTTGGGTGCTGATTCAATTTGGAGGAGATTCTGGCCAGTTCAGTGACTGAATCTCCAGATCTGAATCGAGCCAGGAGACCAGTTAAAAGGTCTGAATCAATTCAGAGCTCTCTGAATCAATTCAGGAAAGATTCAGAGAGCTTTGGAGATGTGGGGAGTCCCCTCTTGCTGCCACAGGGAGCTGGACCTGGACTTGGAGCTGGTAAGTAGAGGGCAGGGGAGCGGACCCCAGGGGTTCCCCTGTCCCAGCTTCCCCCCCCACCCCCCAAAAAAAACTCCTGGCCTCACTGGCTGCTGCAACTGCCTCAGGGCTTCCGGGGGTCGTGGCATTGCCCCCCTGCCTGGCAGCAGCCAGTGAGTGGGGGCTTTTCTTTAAGAACCAGGAGCTGGGGCGGAGGGGGGTGGGGGACATGGGGCGGGGGCTTGTGATTGAGCTCCCCGCACAGCATGGGGCAGTTTGGGGCAGCCGAGCTCGCCCCCCGCCCGCCCGGCAGCAGCTGGTGAGTGCTGGACTTGTCCTTTCAAAGAGCGGGGAGCTGGGGCGGGCAGGGCAGCCATTCCCGGGGCGAGGCGGGTCCAATTCAGAGATTTGGCAGCAGCCAGATCTCCAAATCAGATTTGGCCAAGTCTATTCAGGCAGTGATTTGAACCACCAGATCTAATTGCTGGCCCCCAAATCAGTCGAATCCAAATCTGAAGCTAATACTAGCCACTTTGCACAGGCCTACTGATCACCCAGTTTTGAGTTTGAGTTGTGTGTTTCCACTTTACCTCCAGTGCACACCTCTTGCACAAATTTGCTGACTCCAATTAGAACACCATAATTTACAGGCAGTGTGCGCGTACCCTGAGCGACTGTGTACACCCAGGATAAAGCAGCTACATGAATAATTGAAGAGTCTTTCACTGTTTGCTCGATGATTGTGTTAGCATGGCGTCGAGGCCCTTGCCCCATTGTGCTAGATACAGCACAGAGGAAGAAGCCGTTCCTTGCCCCAAAGAGCTGACGATCTAAGTAGAAGGGAAGAGATCCCAGTGGGTGCCAGGAACAAAGAGCTACTCCTGTTGAGGACACATTGTTGTCGGTACAGTTATGGCCTAATCTTGGTCAAGCCTTTCTGTAGGCGTTAAGGCAAAAACGAGATTTAAAAATGCTAATGAGGCATCTCTGCAGATGGTTAGTGGGAGCTGCT
This sequence comes from Caiman crocodilus, assembly GCA_030014935.1. Taxonomy (NCBI): domain Eukaryota; kingdom Metazoa; phylum Chordata; order Crocodylia; family Alligatoridae; genus Caiman; species Caiman crocodilus. Next base: position 27,493,203 of record JAGPOW010001918.1, read on the forward strand.
TGTCATACCCATCCTGTCCAATTTTCCAGAGCTGTTTGTCAACCCTGGTGCTGTATTTCCAAACTAGGTTGTTATACTGCTTGGGCAGGAACTTGTCTCTTCTATTTATCGACACAGCACCACACAACACTTCTCAATGTCACAGAGCCGAAGAGCTCTGTGATTTTTCATGAACCAAGTAAAGATTACTGGTCCTGGAATGCTCCAAAAAGTACGAGAGAAACTTTCTTTGATTATCTCATGAACGCTTACAGTGTTATGTTAAGGATGAGTTGATTTATTCTTTATCTTTAGGTGAACAGTGTTTGCTTAGAAGAAGTTACTCATGAAGAAGCAGTGACTGCCTTAAAAAACACATCTGATTTTGTTTATCTGAAAGTTGCAAAACCCACCAGCATGTTCATGAATGATAGTTATGCCCCTCCAGACATCACCAACTGTAAGTTTAGCTCATCTTTACTTTTTAGCTTTTAATACACTTCTTTCTGTCATTAAAGTTTTGGTTAACACCACATATTTAAAATTTTTAACTATTAAAATCCAAGCTTTTGAAGCAAGACTTTCATTGAGGGGGAAATCTGAGAGTGATATGAACATGCTGAGTTCTCCAAAGCAATGTAAGAGTAAGTGGAAGGACATCCTTGGGCTAGTGTGTCTAGTCTGCGTTGACAGCTGGAAACAACGGAGCTGAAATTCCAGCTCCGCCATTGATTTGTTGGCTTAGGGGGAAGTGACTTTCTGCTCGTTTGAGTTGTACAGTGGGAATTAGGCCCAGTTCCCATGGCTATTGAGGGTTAATTCATGTTAATTAAAGTCCTGATTGGTGTTTGATGTTTGGAATGAGCCAAGGAGTAGAAGAATGTTTCCAGCGAACGTTAGTAAAATTTCCTTTTGCCCAACCCGCAACCTAAGAGCCCTGAAGACTCTCGCTCCTAGCCTCAGTCAGGATGAGACTGGTTCTGCGACGTAGGGCCCAGCCTCCGGAGCTGGCAGCGGAGACCTGTAACTGTATAAAAAGGCAATGGCCTTTTCTCCCAGGAGAGGAGAGAGTTGTCTGGAGAAAACTAACTGGTTGTGATAGCTGAAGGAGGTAGGTCTGCTTAGGCTACCATTGGGGGACAGAAAGTCAGTAGGTTAGATAAATATGCATGGAAACTATTTTGTTTTTAAATACTTTGTTTCTGATGTTAAGATAAAATACTGATTTGGAAAAGACAGTAATATCTACACCAGTGGTCAGACCCCTGGAGGAAAGGGCCTCGAGTGCCAGACTTGCATGTCATGCAGCAGTTAAGCACCCCAGGCACCATCATGTGCAAATCGGAGAATGGTGGTGGAGGGTGGTGAAAGGAGAGTCTTCACCAAGAGAGCAGGGAGGAGGCTGTAGTCACCCTCACCTACAGCCAGGACCAAGGGGCTTTTGTTGCATTCACTGTTGCTAAATTCATAGGATGACTGGAGAAGTTGTTTTCACCACTGTGTGATCTTAAATGTGTTTAAGGAATGGTTTGAGATGGCACAGCTTGCTTGGTAGGTGCTATGTATGACTTGAGAGACAGGAAAAGATACCTATAGTTAGTATTTTTACCAAAGGTCTTTCCTGAATCGCACCATAACTTTAATTGTGGTAATCTGGGTAGCTCATAATGAGCTTGGTAAGAGCTTTATGCCTCTTCTGGTTTCTTCCAAAAGGGTGTTTTATCACCACTGACAGCCCACGTTGGTATCACCAGCAGAAGTACCCCATTTATCTTAAGCTGTTGTAATATTTTTGAAGCGCAGTTCTGGTTAAGAGTACAGAATGGGACACCGTGAACATGCGCTCTCTCCTTCTAGTTGTGGTACTGACACACACTTCCTGTAACATCTGTGACAAGTCACTCACCCTCTCAGCCTCTCTTTTCCTTTATACATTGGAAGTGGTATGGACCTAGCAGAGTAAGGAAAGAATCATTTAGTGTTTCTAAAGCATTCAGAGGTTTAAATGTGCTACACAGCAGACATGCTTCAGCGTTTTGTTTCTCTGTATCGAACAGGTAGCAGATCGTGTGGATACATCTGGAAAACGGATAGCATGATGTTTGAATTGTTGAGCAATTCACAAAGCATATTAGCTTTACAGCACAGGACTTGGAGAAGTATTTAAATCTATTAGGAAAGCATTAGCAGATTGGAAATACTGTGCATTTTGGCTACTTTAAAGAAGTTCCTAGAGGCTCGTGTAGTACAGTCTGCCTGCAGTGGGTGGGCAAGGGGGGTTGGGAGAGGGCTGCAGCCCTCCCTGCAGCATGGGTGGCTGACCAGGGGGGACCTGGTGATCGTCTGTCAACTCACTAGGGGGGACCAGAAGGGTTTGGGGGAGACCTTGTTCCCCCTAGCGCCCCCAGGGATAACAAGAAATAACAGCAACAAGTTGTTAGAGAGCAAGTTCAGATTAGACATCCGTAGGAACTACTTCACAGTCAGGGCAGCTAGGATCTGGAACCAACTTCCAAGGGAAGTGGTGCTGGCTCCTGCCCTGGGGGTCTTTAACAAGCGGCTCAATGCCTACCTGGCTGGTGTCACTTGAGCCTAATTTCCCTCCTGCCCAGGCAGGGGTCGGACCTGAGGATCTACAAGGTCCCTTCCGACCCAACTTCTATGAATGTGTGATATTGTGCAATAGAAATCACGTAAGTTAAAGGCATACTCTTGGGTCAGTTTGGGCTCCCACTTTGGATTTTTCAAGACATCACAAATGCTTACGGGAGGGTAATAATTTCATGCATTGTTTTTATATGTGGGTGTTCAGGGATGTATCCAAAGTTTGGCAAAGGGGGCTACAGAAGCAGCCACCGATGCTGCAGGGATGGCTGCAGCCCTCTCCCAACCTCCTTTGCCCGCCCACTGCAGGCAGACTGTACTGTAGGAGCCTCTAGGAACTTTTTGAAAGTAGCCAAAATGCATAAGAAAAGTCACTCCCTCTGTCCCCCACTTCCCTACCTGCTGCTGCTGCTGCTTTCCTGGCTGTCCCAGGGAAGAGGGGAGGGCGCACCACTGCCCTTCCTTGGGATCCAACCCGGGGGTCTTCCAAAAGAAGCAGCTTAACAACCATTTTCTGCGGCGTGCTGTGCTATGGCAGCTCATGAGAACATGGGAAATGCCGCTGACCAAAACAGAGCGACTGGGAAACAGGACAGAAGTGAAGTGAAACGGGCTGTTTCTGTTGCCCAAGCAGAGAGGCCCGGGTTGTGACACTGTTAGCGTAAATAGTAACAAACTATGTAAAAAAAAACCAAACAAAAAACCAAAAAATACCCCAAAACCCCACCAATTTAATAGGACATAGTTTTAAAAGTTCTGTTGACACCGCAACCTCCTTAGACTTAAGCTGGCTTTTCTTAGACTCAAGCCCCCCTCAGAAAATGTCAACTTAGTTTTCACTTGTTTTTTGACTACAGAAAAAGAATAGAGCAATTATTTAACATTATTTATTAATGAATCCAGCTTATCAAATAACAGATTTAACATTTAAAGATGGACCTAGTCCTCTAACATCTACAAAGACAGATGCTTATCTTCCTTCAGCGGTGCTCCTTTAACCCAGGTCAGTGTTCCTAGGAGTCTTGTGCTCTTCTCTCTCCCTTTCAGACTCCGACAGTCACAGATTGATAGATTTTTAGGGCTGGAAGGGATCCTCGAGTCTGACCCCCTGCTCTGGGCAGGAAAGAGCGCTGGGGTCAAGTAACCCTAGCCAGGTGCTTGTCTAATCTCGTTTTGAACACCGCCAAGGAAGGGGACAGCACCACCTCCCTTGGAAGCCCGTTCAATATTTTGGCAATCCTCACCATAAAGAATTTCTTCCTGATGTCCAATCTAAAACTACTCTCCTTTGGTTTATGGCCGTTGTTTTGAGTAACCCCGAGGGGTGCGCTGGTAAACATTGTATCCCCTATTCCCTGCTGCCCGCCCCGATGAGTTTGTAGACAGCCACAAGATCACCTCTCAGCTTTCTCTTGCAGAGCCTGAAGAGATTGAGGTCCCTCAATCTGTCTGTGTAGGATCTTACCTGCAGGCCATCAGCCATACAAGTAGCCCTCCTCTGAACCCTTTCCAGGTTATGCACATCCCTCTTGAAGTGTGGTGCCCAGAACTGGAAGCAGTAGTCTAGTTGTGGTTTCACCAATGCCTCATAGAGGGGAAGCATCAGATCCATAGACCTGCTTGTGATGCACCTACTAATGCAAGACAAAGTGCAGTTAACCTTACTTATTACTTTGTCACATCAGCTACTCGCGTTTATTTTTGTGTCGGCAAGACTACGCGATCCCTTTCCACTGCCGTGGCACTCAGAACAGTACTTCCCACTCTGTCAGTGTGTTGCAGATTCTTTCCCCCAGGTGCAGCACTTTGCACTTATCTTTGTGAAATTGCATCCTATTTTGATCCACTGACTTCCCCAGCATGTCCAGATCCACCTGGATTTGCTCTCTACCTTCTAGTGTGTTTACTGTACCCCATGGGGACACCATTGTCCACGTCTCTCCAGGTAGAAACCAGCCTATCCACTACCACTCTTTGTGTGCATCCCCTAAGCCAGTTTTCCACCCACTTGACTATGAAAAAAATCCACGTCACAGCTGCTTAGTTTATTTGCAAGAACTGGGTGTGACACTGTGTCAGAAGCCTTTTTAAAATCCAAGTAAATAACATTTACCTCGACTCCTGCATCTAAGTACTTTGTGACCTGGTCATAGAAAAAACCAGGTTAGTCAGGCAGGATCTGCCTGCTATAAACCCATGCTGGTTGCCCCTTAGCATTGTGCTTCCCTGCAAATGTGATCCTTTATGATTTTTTCTAAGGTCTTGCCAAGAATAGAGGTGAGGTTAACCAGCCTATAATTACCTGGGCCCTCCTTCCTTTCCTTCTTGAAAATAGGGACCACTTTGGCCCTTTTCCAGTATTCTGGGACCTGTCCTGAGTGCCACGAACGCTCAAAAAGTTGCTCCAGTGGTTTCACTCTGACACCGGCGAATTCCTTTAGTACCCTTGGGTGAAGATTGTCAGAGCCTGCCAACTTAAACACATCCATCACCTCCGAGTGCCCCTTCACCAGGTCAGCGCCAACTGTTGGCAGGTTGGTATCTCTCTCAAGCCAGGCTAAAGGCTCATTGGGAGGTGTGTTTATATCCATGACCGGGAACACAGATGCAAAGAAATCGTTTTAGAGCTCAGCTTTGTCCATCCTATCTGTTACTAGTTGCCCTAGTCCATCCTGTAGCGGCCCTATACGCTGCGCCTTTTGTCAGTGTTCAGCCTTTTTTTTTGGTCTGTAATAATTCACCCCCTCTTTTTCCCTAGGACCCTGTATAACACACATCACGTGGTCTTCTACTCATTTCTGCTTTGAACTTTTATATTTATTCTAAATTTGTTCTTAAACATTAGCTCATATAACTTTCCTTCAGTATTTGAAACACTTATAATAACTCTTCTGTTGCAGATAACTCAGGAAGGCCACAACAGGTCAGAATATTTTTACTACTCTGGATTCTTACTTGACATCTCCAGGTTTATCCTGTGAATCATGTTTGCACACCTAACAGTGCTAACATTGCGTGGCACACCCTGTGGCACGCCAGAAGGGTTCTCAAGGCACTGCTTTAAATTAAACCTTTTCTTAGAAAACACATTGCTCAAGTGTCTGCCCTTTTCTCCACCCTCTTGTTAGGATGAAGCAGCATTTCAGCAGTCAACACTGCTGAATGTGGTATGTTTCCACAGAAAATGAAGGTGTGATTGCAACTTGTCATTCCCCAATAGCTTAATCTGCCTAGATTCATGACAGCAGCAAAGAGCTCACTTCGTGGACTTCAGGGCAGGCTAGAAGCCCAAGCATGTATCCCAGACAGCCATGCTTCAACATCTTCATTGCTGTTATTACCTGGCCTTGTTAGTTTAAAGCTTTATTTGTTGTATATGTGTCTGATTTGATCTAAACAGGAAAAACAGGGAGCTCTGGGCCGCAGTGGCTTCTCAGCGACTGCTTTGACCCCCTTGTAGGGCAGCTGTGCTTGAAGCCCACTGACACTGAACTGTCACTTGTGTGTGCTTGATTTTGCCCATCATTAACTATGCTGATCTGCAGGGATTCGTGTAACACCACGAAAGGCCACGTGGTTTCATACCCTGAGTCGCCTGTACTAAGCATGAGCCTCTGTACCTCTCATTGTAGAATACCTAGAAAAGCAGGTAAGCAGCTCTCCATTTAAATGTGGGCCAGGGGGGACCACCACAGTCACTGAGTTCAGTCCCCCGAGGTTACAGGCAGCCACACATGCAGTCTGTCCAGGAGGGTCCGCAGGCTGGTTCACTCCAGCCCTTCAGCTACCATGCACCTGAGATGGAAACAGCCTCAGGAAACACCAGTGTGCCATGGGCGGAGGGGGGCAGCACCAGCCACAGGGCGTCCTAGGTGCTCCCCAGTGATCCTGGGAAGCAAATCGTGCCCCATGCTGTAGAGCTGGGATGTCAGACTCGCTTGGCTGCACAAGGACAGATCCAGATCATAGGGCTTCTTGTCTGCTGGATCCAGGTTGCGGGGCTTCTCGAGGGCTAGGTGACCTGCAAGTGATGGCATTGATCCTTGTGGCTGCCAGAGGGCCTATATTGGTGCATCTCTGGCACGCGGGGGGTTACGCAGCAGCCACTGTAGATAATTAAATATCCATTGGCCTGAAGAAAAAGTGACCTAGAGTGTAGGCACAGACCTTGGTGATAGAGCCAGGTTCAGCTCTCTGCACCATTAGTCCTTGTTGTTATTCATGTAAGGGTGAGCAGTTTCAGCATGGGAGACTAAGCCGCTCCTCAGACTACCCAGAGAGTCTGGTGGTTAGTGGTTTCTCCTGGGATACAAGAAACATGGAGGGTAAGTCCTAGCTCCAAATCTGGGGGAGTGAGGATTTGAAAACGGGTTTCGTACTTCCCCAGCGGGTGCCTGTGCCTGGTGTAGACTCGTATTCTTTTTCCTTTCCCATGAGAAGCCTGCTCTTACTTAGGCACAGGACACCAGGGGAGTGTTCACGGTTAAAGTACGTGCCTCCCTTCAGCCCTAAGCAAGCTGCCTAGCTCCTTTGGAGGGGTTTAGGTCCTGCCTCTTTTCAGCTCTTCCTGCTAGCTAATTCCCATACCAAACAGGAAAAAAGGTTCCCTCTATCAAGGCTTGTTCCACAAGAAATATTTTTCCTTTTGGGGTGAGACAAGTCTGCCTGCCTTTATTGAAGTATGAAAGCATTTTTTCAAGCATAAGCACCCCGTCTGGACTTCAGGGAGTTTGCCGTCACTGTGCAGCGCGCGTGCTGCCTTCATTAGGTGAGCACCGCACGCTGTCCGTTCCTGATGTTTTCTGATTTCCCTTGCTCGCATCTTTTCTGTTGGGAACTCCTGCTTAGACTGCGAGCTGACCCAGAAAACGTCGTTAGAGAAGAATATCGCTTATTAACTGTTTAATATTATTATTTACCTCATGTGTCTGAGGACTAATACAAGATCTCTTATATTTTCCAGTCTTAAGTTTCTGACAGGGCGATTTATATCTCCTGTTTGGCTTGGCATATAGAAATTTAGAACAGTGCAGTGTCCAAACACTGCGTGCTGTTTTATCATTGACTCTTGCCACAAGGTTAATTGCATAATGTTTTTATTAGCACTACACACAGACAGCTAGCAGAAATGCAGCCATCAGCATTCTGAAGGTAATTGGCCCGGGTCAGCATGAAAAGACCAGCATCTAGCATATCAGGCTACAACAAACATTGCATTTGTCCCAGGATAACGTGCAGTCGTTCAGATGCCCAAGGCTGAATCCCGAGCTAAATTCTGCAGAGGTTTGCAGGCTCAGTACTAGCAGTTTATCCTGGGACATGACAAGCACATCTGAATGGTTATCCCAGGATTGCATCACTGAATCAGTGACAGAAAAGCAGCAGTGCATTCAGCTGCTCACTGAACCCTGATTAGAAAGGACATTTCTGTTCCAGGACGAACATAGACACAGCTTGTCCAGAAACAAATGCAACATCTGTTCCTGGCATCGGAGCACTTGGGCCAAGCCTGTGTATTGTTAGAACTTGCCAGGGGTGTTGGCATTTCAGTGACACAATAGCTGCGAAGGGTCAGCAGGGCTAATTGATAAGAATTTATTTGACAGAAATAGAAGAGGGGAAGGAAAGGTGACAGTAACACACCCTGTAAAATAAGAGTGTGTATGTCGCACAAAATGAGCATACGTAATATTGAAGGATATCTTGGAGAGGTTTCACTTTATCTCCCCTAATTCTCTTCCATGTTGTTGTAAGCATGAGGCATTATAAAATAGCTCATTGACAACTCATTGAATAATTTGTTTATTTACCAGTTGTTTTTTAGGAATTTTTCTTAGCTTAAAATGTCTCACCAGTTTTTACTAGTTACTACACAGAGTTACTCATGTTTGACATTTGGAAAGGAAATTTTAATTAAGGGCTTCATAAACTCACCTCTAGTTTTCCCATAAATGACTGAAAGGTTTTGTTTTAATCCGTCTTTGTTTCATTGCTAGTTGGATCTGGATTTCATCCCTATTCCTAAATGTAACTGGGAGCATCAGTTAAGATCAGAATTAGAAGTAGAGCCTGCGTGGATACTTGGAGTCATCCAAACAATTCTTACAGAAGAGAAGGGCTGGAGGTGTCCTGCCAGGCGGTCGGCTAACCCAGCCCCGGCCTGCCTGCGCCAGCCTAGCCAGCGTTGGCTGACCTGCCCTGGAAAACTTGCAGGGGTCGAGATGTCACTGCCTCTCTAGGCAGCTTGCTCCAGGACTGAGCCACCCTCATGGCTAGGATGCTCTTCCCGCTATCTAGCCTTGAATTTCCCCTTTTTAAATTTAAGATGATTACTTCTTGCCCTGTCCCCTGTGAACACAGAGGAAAACTGATCATCACTATTCATGCTTCCAGGTTTGTATCTGAAAATTGAGAGAGGCTTGGTAACAACCTTCTCTTCTCCAGACTAAATAATTCTGCTTTTTCCAGCCTTTCGCTGTATGCTGTATTTTCTAGGTCTTTCATCATTTTTGCTATTTTCTGCTGGACATTTCTCAAGTGGTCCATGCTTCTGGAAGCACAGTCTCTGAAACTCCATGCAGTGCATCAGTGCTGAATAGACTGGAAGATGGGGTTCTCTGGGTGAATCTGATAGCTTTTATTAGACCAACTTATGTAGTTGGAAAAAAAAAAATTAAGCAAGCTTTTGGATTCAAAAACCTGAGTGACTGCACACCAGAAATCTACCAAAGACAGGAATACCCAGTGACCTGTGGGGGCACATTTCTCCCAAGAAAACCACTCTGTCTCCAATCGCTCGGTCCTGATCCTCAAAGGGAACTTACACAACACTTCCCAGAGACGAGACTACGAACTCCACTTCCTCAGCCTCCTGGACACTAAAAATCATGGACTAAATATAGACTAGATATTGGATTTATGACATTATAACCTGCCTGACATCTGACTCCCCAGGTGCGTCTCCACTGTTCACCCTCCTTCTCTCCCCCACACCCAGCCTGTCTCTCACCCATCGACTCCTCAGCCTACATCTTCACTGACCGCCTGTCTTGCATGCAGACCAGACCAGTCTCGGGCTGCTTTATTTTGCAGTCCATCCAGGAAGAGCGCATGCCAACTGCTGAAATTTCCTCAGCCTGACGAAGGGTTTTCGAACCTGAAAGCTTGCTTAAATTTTTTTTTCCAGTGACTTAAATTGGTCTAATAAAAGATACCAGATTCACCCAAAAAACCTTGTCTTTGTGTGCCCATGTCCTTAGAGCAACAGGGGTACAGCCTACACCCCTGAATGCACTGGAAGTTACTTCTCATGACTTGCATGAGGAGCTCCTGCTAATACCTCCCCAATATGTTTTTTTTCCTTTTTGCAGTGGTACGACACTGAATCTTACTCAGGTTTCAGTCCATTATAACCTCCAGGACCTTGTCTGCAGTACTGCAGCCTTGTCATTCCCTGAGTCACTTCGGTGCAGTGGATTGTTCTGTCCTTGCACAGTACTTTGCCCTTGCCCCTACCGAATGTCATCCCATTCACTTTGGACCACTCCTCCAGTTTACCAGGGTCTTCCCTCAGCCTCCCCCACAGGAGCAGCTCTTCACCCGTGGGGATGGGGGTGCTGAGTGTTTCCCCTCCTTGCGCTGGCAGCTGCAGGCTGTGCTGGATGGCAGTGATTGCTGCCCTGGGCCATGGTACGCACAGCCCCCTTTTTCCTGCTGGGGGGAGGGGGCAAGGGCCTCCTCCCTCCTACACTCACGGGCTGGGGGTTGCCCTCCCCAGCAGCTGCCTCCAGCTGATGCCCATGTGGCATCAGCCTGAGGCAGCCCTTCTGGCCCGGGGGCAGGCAGAGCAAATGCAAACCTCTGTCTTCCTTTGCCTGGAGAGCACGTCTTAGTGGCAACTTGTTCGCTGTCTGGCCAGGAGACTAAAACCCTCTTGGATCCCATCTCTCTATGTTTATCTATTTAGTGCTGTCCATGCATGTTGTAGCGCTTCATTTTCAGGGCTGGCCGTAACCTTTCCAAGGTTCAAGGTCAGACTGCCCAGTTTGTACTTCCTTCTTATTCCCTTTTTTTAAAGACCGGCCGTGTCTCCTGGAACCCTACCAGATCCTGCACAAGGTCTCAGAGATGATAGTCAGTGGCTCTGTGCTGATCTCCGCCGTCTCCGAGAGCTCGGGTCAGTCTTCTCTTCCCTTCGCTGCTTTAAAAACATTAGGTGTCTCTAACCTGTTGTGTTCCTACACTGGGCCGATTATCTCCCTCCTTATCCTTCGGTTAATTGTTCCTGCCTTCTGGAACTTGACCTTTTGTGTGAAGGCTGAAGTGAAAAAGGCATTAAGCACTTCAGCCCTCTCTGCATCATCCATTATTAATTTCCCTTTCTCATTCAGGCAAGGAATATCTTTAAATCTCACTTTTTCAAATATGAAAGCATTTTCAGCTCTGACTTAAACAGAATAATGCTTGCAAAGTGGAAAAATGAAACCTACATATTTATGTAGTTGCTGTATCCGTTTTTGATAGTATTTAAGGGCAGATTTAAATGCATCTTAACACAAAACCTATTAAACACAGGTTTTAGGTGAAACTATGTAACATTCCTTCTCCCACTCCTTCCCATCCAGTGCTAACTGCAAGTTAAATGAATAGTAGGAAAGAAAGCAGTTTTGTTGGCTGTTAGATTATCCTACTACAGTGAATCTGAACCAGGGTGCTGTGACTTGCAAACAGGATTCACAAGATAAGCGGAGCGATTACAAGTAGGAATTCGTTGCGTTAAAGCATTCTGACCTGTTGTGTGGTCTTTTCTGAGTTCCTCACAAAAGAAAAGTGCTCTATTATTTTTCTGTAGTAAGAAACGAGTGAAAAGTAAGAGCTGGCATTTTCTAAGGGATTCCTCAAATCAAACAAGGGGTGCCTTGAGTTTAAAATGACTGCAAACCACTGCTCTCGTATTTCTGTGACTTGTAGTTTGGAGGCTTTATTTTAAAAGCTAAGAATAAATACCATCTGGTTGTCTCCGGTTTTTAAGAATGGTAAATTACTGAGCACATGTTAATAAAAATTGAAATGCATCTGTAGTGCATGTTCTATAAATAACTATTTTAAGATTACAAGATTGTCATGTCACTGTGTGTTCACTGTGAATACATTTCTGTGCCTTTTAAAGCAGAGGACACTGAAAATAAATGCATCTGGATGCCAAAGAAGTCTCAAATTATTTTGCCCTTTTTAGGATAGTATGTACTTGTGGTCTGTGTGTACAAAGCACACGTATACAAATATAGGGAGTTTATTTACTGTTTCTAAATCATAAATAGCTGCTAGCTGTCCCTTTATCTGTCATAGTGCACAAATGAGTGGATTATTGATCTGTAGCAGCAGTCACTGTCAGGCTGAATAGACTGCACAAAAATAAAGGTTACAGGAGTTTGCATACGTTGATTATGCAGGCTTGGCGTTTCTACTGGCAGCTACTCTTAATACCAGTCTAATGATAGGATGACTGATAATGGCTTTGATGATCTCTTGAGGTCCCTTCCAGCCTTGCTTCTCCGTGACTGTTGCTAAGAGACTGGGGAACAGAGTACCTGTAAGACTGAGGTCTCTGAGGGGCAGCAGCTCCAAACGAGATGATTTGTCTGGGGCTAAGAATCAAGCTTGCAATAGGAAGTGATTGGTTCTTGAGCCTAGTACTGACAACTGCTTGCATATTTCTGAATTCATTTTTTACACTTGACACTAAATAATTAGCATATACTGCACTTGCTGGCATGGCACGTGAGAGGTCTTAGTGGATGGAGCGGAAGAGGTGATGCCAGAAGCTTGCAGTTGTAATCTTGGTTGTATCCTTCACTAGCTGTGTGGGTTTGAGCAAGCTGCTTAATCCACATCTGTTTCCCTGTTTAGAAATCTGATTGTTACTTATTCATCCCCTCACAAGGACGTTGTTAAGATTAGTTAGAGTTGCCAAAGCATTTTGTTTCTGTAAAGAACTGTTTAGTGTCTTAATGTCCTCCTCCCTTGAAGCGTCTGCTCTGACTGTCCCCCATGTCTGTAGCTGAAGTACTTGTCTGAACTCGGCACCAGTATGGGAGGATGAGGGCTAGCTGGAAATGTTGTTGAGGTGCCTGTGGTGTGAGATGAGATGTCAATCTTCTTTCATGTGCTTAACGTTTCTATCAGAGTTTTAAGACTTTAATCATGCCTCATTTTTCTCCCTGCCCACTGTGCAACTCCCTCCTCTGTATATTTCAAAAGTACAACCATTATCAATGCTCCATTATAGCAGAGTGCACCTAGTGCGGACGGCCATGTCCGAGTGCTAGAGCATCCTTTCCATTTCACCGCTGCAGTCACGTCTCGGGAACCAAACCTGCATGGTAGCTACAGCTGCCCAGACAACAGCTGACACCTACAGAGAAAAGCCCAGGAAATTCTCTCTCAAAAACTTGTAACATACATTTGCCCACAGGTATCTTCAACTGCAAGTTTAGCGAAGCACAGGTTTCTGAAAACCAGGACCCTGTTAACATGCATAGCAAGTTAACATGCTTGAAGAAGGGTGTTTGTGCCTGAAAGCCTGCAAAGAACAATTTTTCCAACTATTTAGTTAGTGTAATAAAAGTTATCACGTTTACCCAAAGAACCTTGCATGCCATGCATCTCGAAGTGACTTTCACTTTGTCCTGTATGGGCAGTGCCTCCCAGTATGACTGCAAAACTCTCCCGTGCCCTCTCCCTTTGTAGAAAGCGCAGAGTATTCAAGCAAGAGGGCGAATGACCACTTACTGGTGTAACCAAATTGCTTCTTTCTGCTAAGACAAATCTGGGTTTAGGCGAGTTGCTCTGAAGAAAAAGATACCTACATCCAGACACTGAATCTGCTCGCAGGGAGCCACACTAGCTGCCGAATCCTCTCAAAACGTCTCCCTTATTGCTCTGCACTCCCTCTAATTCTGTATTTCCTCTTAACCATCATTGCACATCCCTGGTGATGGGCCCCAGACCACTTTGTATTGGGGTAAAAAAGCTTGCCATGCTGCTACTGTGTAGCGCACAGAACACTTGAACGTACGGTATGTGGTGCTGCAGACATACTGCACGGCCGCTCATCTGGATGCAACCAGGATGTGTACAGAAGTTGCCATTCACTTTCAAAGCACTTTAAAGTGCACTCCCGTTAAGTCATGGCAATAAAAATGGGTATGGTGCTTTAAATTAATCCCTGTTAAAAGAGGTATTAAATGCGAAGCACTGCATTTTGCAGCATGTTGGCAACCTGCAGTGTTGTAAATAACTTTCATATGCTGGTTGAATTTGAGACCAGTAGAGAAGCCCCAGGAGGCAGTGGCGTTGCCCCCCCTGCTCCCTATCCTGGAAAGGGCAGGGAAGCTCTGAGCTCTTCCTTCCTGCCCCACCCCCCAGTGCTGCACTTCTGTCATGTTTAAGAGTGCTGTAACTTTATAGTGCTATAAAAAGTGCTTCAAATTACAAAGCTGTGAAACGTGCCCAGAACACTTCCATATACACCCTTAACAACTCCCAAAATGTAAACTCCAGGGATGCACACAAGTGACAATTTTCACCCTATCTGGCTGTGGCAGTCAGTTTATAGCTGTGTCCAAACACAAGTGCACACCTGCAGACAGCTTCAGAAACAGCCAGACGGATAACAATCTCACCCCTCATTGCATGAGGTATCAGGTGATGAAGACATTTCAAAATGTGGCGTTTTCTGTAACTTTTGTCTGCTCTGCCTGCTAGCCTCTCGCTGCCTTCAGAATGGGAGGGGGAAAGGAGCGGTCAGTCAGGGGGTTTCAGTCCATCCCCCCAGGGGGGTGGGGCAGGTGTATTGGACCCCCTCCCCCCAAGTGAGGGGGCTCCGGTTCACCCACCCCACCCTCCATGTGTGAAACCCCCCTGGTCAAACCCTGTTCACACTCCCTTCCAGCAGATGCACGCTGCCCGTGTGACACAGGCCTGTTTGTTGCCTGAGAAGAATTGTGGAGCAGTGTCCACCAAGTAAACTATTAGTCTCCTTCAAACAGGGGGGCTACTGGAAAGGTAACAACTAATTGCTTGGGACAACTGAAAACAACGGGGATGGGAGTGAGGTCAGAGGTTTCTATTTAGTGCGCCAAGGGGGCACACCGAGCAGAGTTTGCTGGACGGTGCCCGCTGGAGCCAGTGGATGCTGCCCAGGAAGCTCTACCCAGAAACAGGATCAGACCAGGGATGGGAAACTGCGGTCCCTGAGGGTCTTCCCAGCCAGGGCCTCCTTCCTGGTAAGATACAGCACTAGCTCAGGCAGGAGCCAAAGGCACTAATAGGCATACGGCAGGGTTCCTTTCCTTTTTCATGTCCCTGTGTGATGAGGTATTTAGCAGAATTTGCACTTTCGTTGGACTTCGACAGGTCCGTGCCATGAGCGCTTCTGCTGCGGCCTAGAGCTTGCCCTCTCTGGGCTGGCAACTCTGCGCCTTAGCGCCCACACCGCTCATGGTCTGCCTGGTAAATGGCAATTCTTATGTTTTTATGAAGTGTTGGGATGCTCTGGAGCTAGGCACTTAAAAGGCATCAGGCAGGAAGAGCCTTGATCTTGCCTCCTGTTTCCTCTGCTGCCAGGGGTTGGTATGTCGGAAGAGATCTCAGGTTTGTTAAACTTACAGCCACTTAACAAAAATGCTGATTTCTGCCTCTTACTTAATTAGCACTTCCAATCACAATACTACTTAATAATGAGTAAAATGTCTTACTTATAATGAAACAACTTTAAAACAGTATATTCTTTCCTAACTGTCTGGGTAGGAAACCTGGGAAATTGGGGTTAAGATTCAAAGCGAGTTACTCACTTGTGTCGCACTTTGGTGTTATGTTCCACATCTGTGACATTTTAAGTGCACTGTTAGACTTGAATGAATGTGCTTGCCTGTAAAACAAATTACTCCTTATGATATATTTATTCAGATATTTGCAAGTGACTTAATCCCCTGAATATTTTCTTCATTTTGTTTTAAGCTTATTCTCAGCCAGTGGATAACCATATCAGTCCTCCTGCCTACCTGGGGCAGTCACTGCCACCAGCATCCCCAGGGAGATATTCCCCAGTTCCAAAGGGGATGCTTGGAGATGATGAGATTACAAGGTAAGGAACTGTTCAATCCATACTTTAA
Organism: Caiman crocodilus; assembly: GCA_030014935.1. NCBI lineage: Eukaryota > Metazoa > Chordata > Crocodylia > Alligatoridae > Caiman > Caiman crocodilus. The sequence goes on from JAGPOW010001918.1 coordinate 27,508,961, forward strand.
TTCTACATTGTGTTGGAGACTTGAATCAGCTTTCCCACAATAATGCTGCACAACAACAATACATTGATCAGTTCAGAAACAGTAGCCAGGAAATCGAAGAGACTGTGTGTAAATGGTCCAAATGGTGTTATACTTCCTCAGGGATTTGGTAGGAGATTGCAGTATACTCTGTACTCCACTTCTGGTGAAGTTGTCCCACCTTATGTCTACACCTGTTCCTTTCCTCACAAGTTGGGGCAACTATAGTTAGATCCAGGCAAAAATAGGCCAGTCAGCCTAACCTCCATCCCAGGGAACATCCTGGAAAAGTTCATTAAAGCATCTATGCGCGATATGCTCATGGAAGGTAAGATCCTGAACGACCGCCAGCATGGCTTTGTGGTCAGGGGTGTCCCTCAGAGGTCTGTGCTTGGACCCCGGTGCTTTCACCATCTTTACCAATGGTTTGGATGAGGGAGTGAAAAGCTCACTAGCCAAGTTTGCAGACAACACCAAGTTGTGGGGTAGTGTGGTCACTCCAGAAGACAGATTGCAGATACAGGCAGACCTGGACAGGCTGGAGAGCTGGGCAGACCAGAACCAGGTGAAGTTTAACACTTCCAAGTGTGCGGTGCTCCATCTGGGGGCAAACAACCCTCAACGTACATAAAAGCTTGGAGGTGACAGCTTGACTTGCACCACGGCCAAAAGGGGCCTAGGGGAAGTGATCGACCATCGCGTGAACTTGATCTGGCAGTGCGATGCGGTGGTCAGCGAGGCAAACAACACGCATCAACCAATGCATCTCATGCAAACTAAGTGTTACTTCCACTCTACTCCACACTGGTGAGACCGCAGCTCGAGAACTGCTTCCAGTTCTGGGCGCTGCACTTCAACAAGGACGTGGAAAAACTTGAGCGGGTCCAGAGAAGAGCCCCCCGTATGATCAGGGACTTGCAAGACAAGCCGTACAAGGAAAGGCTGAGAGACCTGGGCCTCTTTAGCCTACAGAAGAGAAGGCGAGAGGGGACTTGATAGCGACTTACTGCTATATCAGAGGAGTGCATCAGGAGCTCAGTGGGCAACTTCACCAGGGCACCCCTGGAGAAGACCAGGACTAATGGATACAAACTCCTGAAAGGCAGCTTCAGGCTTAACATCAGAAAAAACTCCTTCGCAGTCAGGGTGTCCCGACTGTGGAATAAACTCCCTGCAGAGGTGGTGCAGTCGCCTACCCCAGAGGTTTTCAAGAGGAGACTGGACAGTCAGCACACTGGGGTCATCTAACCCCAGTTGTCTTTTCCCACCTAGAGTGGGGGGGCTGGACCCGATGATCTGCGAGGTCCCTTCCAGCCCCTGACAATCTGTGGAAGTCCTCTAGCAGATGCATGGTCTGTAACAAATGAAGTGCAAGGTGACAGCTGCTGTTCCAGTGGGGGAATCTCAAGGAGAGGCTGAAGACTGCACCAGAGTTTTATACTTCTGTTTTCTGTAGGGCAGACAAAGAGAATTGCTTTTGCCTCCATAGTATCCACAATGCCTGATGACAGGTTGGTTCCCTGGCAAAGGTTTGGTAATCTGGTAAATGCTAAATGCTGACCATCTTAACTCATTTTCTGGCCTGAGTCCTTTTTGCATATAATTTTATGAACAAGATCGATTAGATGCAGGGTAAGCACTCTTTTTCTGTGGTGGTGGAACAAGGCCTTGGGGAGAACAAGAGGCTGGACTTTTCTGCTAAAAGTCCAGCCTGTGGTGCTCGCTGAGATCCTGGTGGGCCAAAGGGCACTCATCTCACAACTCTACTTGGACTCCACATCCTGCCTAGCTGGTGGAAACTGATGAGGAAGTAGTGGATCCATTTTTTGTGAAGACTGTGTGCACCTCTCAGAGAGGACAGGCTCTCTATTGCTTCCTCAGAAGCCACTGCTAGTGCAGTTGAAGAGGAATGGATTGCAGTCAGCAACCACTTTCAGCACTGCATTGAAACAGCTGAGGAAGAGGCAGAAGAGAGGACATCTGCCAGCAAGCTGCAGAGGACTCGGTGATCCAAAGAGCAGGAAGTGCAAGGCCCCAGGGGCAGGCGCTCTAGGACCACTGGACAAAAAAGAAAGAGGAGTGGTGGTAGTCGGTGACTCCCTTCTGTGGGAAACAGGCATTAATTTGTCTGGATTTGGGGTCTCAGGAGGTGAGCTCTCGGCCTGGAATCTAAATTCAGGATGTCACAGAGACAGCAACAAGCTTATCCATCCTTCAGACCATTTCTCTATCCTGCTGGTCCACGACTTTGAGGCTCTTGGTAGGAAGGGTAAGGAGCTTGGCGCACAAGTGGTGTTCTCATTGGTTCTTCCCATGGAAAACAAGGATCCAGGCAAGGACCATTGTATCCTGGAAGTAAATGCATGGCTGAGATGGTAATGTAGACGTGAAGACTTCCAATTTTGACAGCGGATGGGTGTTTTAGGAAGGAGGACTGCTATCAAGAGATGGGATCCATCTGACCAGAACTGGAATGAGCATCTTTGGGCAGCTTAGTAAGGAGGACTTGAAAGTAGGTGTCATGGTGGGTGGTAAAGAAAACCTTCCAGCAGTAGAGCCAACAGTCCAGAGGGGAAAGGACCAGAGAGGCCACTTAACAGAGAGAGATGGCCAGAGAGTCACAGGACAGGAAGAAAAGCAGCACAACGGGGAAGCAAGTAGGTCAAAATGCGAAATGCATCCGATGTATGCATACACATGCAAGCAGTACAGGGAGAGAAACAGAAGCAGGAAGGTGCAGCATGTGGCATCACAGAGACCTGGTGGGGCGGCTCTTGTGACTGGAGTGTCTGTCTGCATGGAGCGTTTAACTTTGTTTCTGTATACTAATGATGCCTGACTGTAATTTATCCAACGCGGATGCAGTTCAGTGTAAGAGAAAGATTCTAGTCAAGGTTTTGTCATAAATGTGGGGAGCGAGGAAAGACCAAGCTGGAGATGGATTGAGCGAAGCGATGAAATGAGAAGACAGGTGTAAGAGCAGTCCCTTGTGTAGAGGTGGCATGTCCACCATTGCCTATGAAGCAGTGGGTTGACACCCCCTCCCCTGCTGCTGTGCAACCCAGTTACTGCAGGAATCCTGTCGGTTTTATACCCCCCTTGCCTGCCAAGAGGTTGTGATTCTTTCTTTTGAGCTTGAGCCTTGTCGCTGTTCCACCCTTTCATTATATCAGATTCAGACTCTTGTAATGTGCCTCTATAAGGCTGTGCCAGCCTGACATGGATCTGTTCGTAGATTCATAGATTGTCAGGGGCTGGAAGGGACCTTGCAGATCATCGGGTCCAGCCTCCCCGCTCTAGGCAGGAAGACAACTGGGGTTAGGTGACCCCAGCGCGCTGACTGTCCAGTCTCCTCTTGAAAACCTCCGGGGTAGGCGACTGCACCACCTCTGCAGGGAGTTTATTCCACAGTCAGGACTAAATACCCTTTGCTTGGAGCTATTGCCCTTTTTGACACTGATCCCGGGGCAGCAGCTCTCTCACCCCCAGAGTGCATCTTTTCATGGAGGGTACATGGATACCACTGCTGTAGGGACTGCCCTGGCAGGCCACTGGTTTCTGGGTGGAAATGGTGTTGGCTCTGACCTGTGGAGGCCTTAATGGCCTGAGTGGCCTACCCAGGAGAAGGCCCCTTCCCCAGTGCCGAGCTGCCACAGGTGCAGTTCATGGAGACATTTGAATTGGTAAAGGATAGGTGGCAGGATGTTCTTCGTGAGGACTTCAGGAATCGAGAGCATGCTTTCCTTTCTGTCCCTCTTCATCTGGAATTGTCCATGCTTGATGACTTTCTAGAGATACTGCACCAGCAAAATGCACCAGGCAAGGATTTTCTCTAACATGCATACAGAAAATTAAGTTTGGCTGTTTTCAAAATTATTTATTTTCCTAATTCTTTATGGTCCTTTAACTGCACTTTGGCTCCTTTCTCTTAAAAGAGAAAAGGTTTTTTGTTTTATTTTTCCTTCTGCAGCACATTATAGAAACTGACTGCCGGTTTCATTCTTCAAGTCTGAACTAGCATTTCACTGCCTTCGTACTAATACCCTGTATCAAGCCATTTCAGGAGTTCTCTGGAAGGACGGGAGCTCTGGCAGTGGCAGGTGCCTGAGCAGCACAGCGGCAAGTTGGCGAAGGATCTCGGTAAGGAGCAGCACCTGCTTTCCAGACTCAGCATCCCTGGAATGAGAGCAAGAAACACAAGAATGAAAAGCAAACCTCTGCTTTATAAAGTTCGGCTGCTTTTGGCTTCTCATGTAAATGGACACCTTGAGAGGAGTGTAAATGATCAGTGGCTGATCTTTAGTGCACTCTAGTGATCTTTTCAATGCAGTGCAGACATTTTCCACCTAAAATATAAGGCTCTCTTCTCTTTTACTGAAATTCTCCATTCTCTTGCCTCTGTATCTAGTAATAGCAGTGCTGTCAGTTTTTCTTTCATTAAAAGCAGAGACATTGTCTAATGGTTCTGCCTCATAGCATGACTTTCTGATATTCCACTTCTTTGCCCCTTCTCTTTTGACTCACACTAAAATACTGTAAAATTGCTGCAATCTATTTGTTTTTGTATTGTCATGTGAAGTTAATTTGGAGTAACTGCAGCTGAATTTCTTTGGAAAGGAAGGGAACGGGGTTCTCTGAGAATGTGTAAGCGGTGTTCTTGAATTGCTCCTTATTGTATTCGCAACTCAACCAAAAGTATTTTCACTGCAATGAAATTCATCTGGCAAAAAGTATTGGCTAAGCTTTACTTTTTCCTAGTCTGACTTGTTTAGTTGTAGGGAGAAAAATAGTTTTGTGCTCTTACTTTTTGTAATGGCTCATACAATACAAAAGTGGCTTAAGATATGTTTGAATGTTGTTTGCCTTCCTGATCAAGTCCTTCAGAGCAAATATCCAGGTTCTCACCTTAGAGCCTAACACCTTTTGAACTGACACGGTACCCACTGGAAGCAGACAGCGCTGACGGAGTCTGAACCCACCCCTGCCGTTCACACTGAACGCACATGGCTGGATGCAGGCATAGCACGCTTAGAAGAACTGCAGAGCCTCGTCTGCATTAGCCCAGGCACAGTCACAGAGGCCTCAGTACTGCACAACAGCTCAGTACTAGTCGAGAGACAGTCTCATAAAAAGTGGCTTTTTTCTAAAGTTCGGAGGAGTGGCTCTCCCATTTGATCTCACTTTGGGAGAAAGGCATTTCTGTTGTCTTCTCATTAGTATCATTTGACACACAAAAGAATACTGTCACCGGAGGGGGTTTTTCCCTTAAGGTAAGAAATGGATGCTGGCTAACATCTAATAAAGCTCATCTAGAATCAGCATTTCAGGAGCTTAGTGTCTTGCAAACGACTCCCACTGTACTCCACGCTGGTGAGACCACAGCTGGAGGACTGCCCTGGAGAAGACTAGGACCAATGGATACAAACTCCTGGAAGGCCACTTAGCCTTAACACCAGGAAAAACTCCTTCCCAGTCATGGTGTCCCAACTGTGGAATAAACTCCCTGCAGAGGTGCTGCAGTCGCCTAACCTGGAGGTTTTCAAGAGGAGACTGGACAGTCACCGCACTAGGGTCACCAAGTTGTCTTCCCACCTAGAGCGGGGGGGCTGGACCTGATGGTCTGCGAGGTCCCTTCCAGCCCCTGACAGTCTGCGAACCTACGAAATCAGGAAAGCCCAACAGCACCCTTTAGATGGGCGTGATCTGGAATCTGCACCTGAATTGACTGACATGTGAAGACACTTCTCTTAGGTCACAGGAGGATGTAACGACAGAGTGAGGAAGGACATAGACCTGTCCTCTTCAGTACTCCGCATTCTTCCTTTATAATCGCCCTCAAGACGGGTGCTTCACAAAAGGTTATGAGGAAATGTTTTTTTTGTTAGAGCAAGCCGACAGTGTAAACTAGACAAGTAGGAAATCAAAGATGAAGTGCAAGATCTGGAGAGAAAGTGAGAGAAGTGAAGATGAATAGGGGATATAAAAGAGACAATAAGGAAGACTGTTTTCAGCTTATCGTGTGTTTTCTTAGTTTCCTTGTGCTGCTGGGATATAGGTGTCGTGTCTTGCCTTATACTTAAGTTACTGCCTCTCTTGAGGCCAGGAATCTTGTGTGTATGGCATCTATCACAGTGGCCCCGCTGCACGTGTGTGGCAGTTAATCATTGAAAAAGTGAAAATAATTGTGTAAGAGTAGAAGTGCAGGATGATGTGAAACTTGAACCGCACATCAAATCATAACAATTAGCTGAGAAAACGTTTCAATTCTAGGTACGCTGTATAGTCTAAGGTAAGGGTGTACCTGCCATACAACCTGGGCATTTTGTATATCTAGCCACGGTCCTCTGCTGTATGGATTTTGTCAGGGCTTCTATCAGTCTAGATAGATAGATAGATAGATGGTATCTATATGTATATCTGCTTTTTCGGCTATAATTCATGGTAAGTGACTCTCTTCTGCCTTTCAGGGAACCTAGAAAAGTTGTCCTACATCGAGGATCAACAGGGCTTGGCTTCAACATTGTGGGAGGGGAAGATGGAGAAGGAATTTTTATTTCATTCATCTTAGCAGGAGGCCCTGCTGATCTGAGCGGGGAACTCAGAAAAGGAGACCGTATCATTTCAGTAAGTGTCAAGATTTTGAAGAATGTATTACCTTTCCTTCTTTTGACCGGCTCTGTTGTTTACATGACTCATCGCACTAAAATCTAGTTACAATGTAGTTAGTCTGAATTGGAGACAGCAGGATTTAGGATTAAGTATCATGCTTCATGTTAATCAGATTTGGATTCAGAGCCTCAAATCTCAGTGCTGAGAGAGCATATCATGCACACTACAGTTCATATACTTCACGTTGTGTGTTTTATTTTATATTTGCTGTTTTAAAAGTAAGAGAGAGTTTATTACTTGGCTCCTGTAAAAGTGGGTAAGTAGACAGACCATGCAGGTTTCTGTCTGGTACCCAGAAAGGACAGATGAAGCAGCGGTTTGGACTCTGGGCTGGGACCTAGAATATGGGGTCTTGTAAGCCCAGCATTCGTTCCTACCTGTGGCAGGGGGTCAGGCTAGATGCTCTGTTCAGGTCCCTCCTGACCCTAGCTACTATGAAACTAGGTGGCTATAGTTCCTTGCTGCTTCACCTGTTCTCTATGTGATTATCAGCAAATCATCTGCACAGCTGCGTTTTTAATGCACGTGCATAGAGGTGTTGCCTGTAGGTCTTGAAAATACTGCAGTAATGGAAGCTATGCAAAAAAGAAAGATGACTGAGCAGCAGATTGCAGGGTAGTTGGCTGCAACTGAGGTGCTCCAAGGTAGCTTTTTTGAACTGTGTGGAATAGATTAAAGAGTCTGCATTTTCTCCATATGTAGTTTCCAGTTCATAGGCCTGTTTTATTTGCTTTCTTTAGATGCATAATCTTCTACAGGTTCTTGGTTCATACATGCAAACACAACTTCAGGATTTATATTTTATCCTTGAGATATTATGGACACTGAAAGTAAGCGAATTAAAAATTATTTAAATGGATTATAGTGAGGACTAATAAAAAAATACAATGCAGATCTAAATGCCAGAGGGGAATTGAATTGCACTTCTGCATCACAAAACCCAATAGAGCACATAATAGTAAAATGCATTTTAAATATTAATTACATTTTATGTATTGGATAACTTATTAGCCCCATCTTAGCAGGCACTAGATGCATTTACATAATTACAGGGCACGTTACAGTAAGTGCACTGGCCTATAACAGGAAATGAAGCGTTAGCCAGACAGATAGCATCACTTCTCTCGCAGCACCACTAAATCGTCTTCATATAACCCGTTCATTTTTTTCCCCAAACCCGATGTTGGTAATAAGAGAGCACATTGTATGCAAGGAAAAGCTTCCTGTGGGTTTGGGCAGCTGGGGTGAGGGGAGCAGTGGCAGCATTTATTGCTGTGGCTCCCATGGGAGCCTTCCCTCCCCTTTATCTCCCCAAAATAAAATTAAGAAGTCAGTAGATTGCGTTGGCTTGTGGGGTTGGCCTGTGGCTGGACCCTGGGCTCAGGCTGCAGAGCCATGTGCCAAGTCAGACCTACCATGCAGCTCTAGAGTCTGTGCTTAGGGCTAACCTGCTATGCAGCCCAGCCCTGCCGTGGCCAGATCAGGTGTGGCCCCAGTGCTGCCATACAGCCCTCAGCTCTGCTTCAGCCAGACCAGGCCCTGGCACACGGCCTCCAAGCCTCCAGCCTAGAGACGTGGTCCCAGCCCCAGGAAGCGGCTCCTGACTCCTGAGCTCCCAGCCCAGTGTGTGGCTCCAATCCCTGGGGCCACAGACCTCAGGTCCTTATCTGTACTCCAAAGTAAGATCTGTTTTCCTTCTTAGGGCCTTCCAAAAATATTGCGCGTGTCACATTTGGAGGTGGGTTGTGTGTGAAAAAATATTGAACTTTAGTAGTCCTTGTACATTGTTGTTATCTACACTAGATAAATACCTGCTATTCCTTTTATTTCTACATGTTTTTCCCAGCAGTTAAAACCTTGTAAACTTGTTGAAAGAAAAATGTAGATGTGCAAAGCTATATGTTGTCAAGTTTTCTGTGAAAATATTAGGAAAAGTTTTTGACAGCAGGTAAGACAGTTAAATGTAACAAAGTGCAATCCTTATCAGTTCATTTAAAAAAAAATCTTTAAAGCTTTGGACTGCTCCTGCATCACTAAATAGATAGATATCTGTGTGAGAATGGATCTGTATACCTTAAGACCACTCACCAACTGCTGAAGCTTCCTTAGCCTGACGAAGGGCTTTTGAACCCGAAAGCTTGCTTAATAACTATTCTCCAACCATTTGGGTTGGTCTAATAAAAGATATCAGATTCACCCAATTTCACTAAACAAGAACCTTAACTTCAGTAAAGAAATTACTCCATTTTGCTTGTAGGTTAATGGTGTAGACCTCAAAGCTGCAACCCATGAGCAAGCAGCAGCTGCCTTGAAGAATGCAGGCCAAGCCGTAACCATTGTGGCACAATACCGTCCAGAAGGTAGGAGAAGTGTTCCTCTCTAGATTCATGTTCCACGTGTGTAACTGAAAGTTGTAAAGGTTGCTTTTTCATGGGTGTCACTTTTTCACTCGTTTCAGGAGGGAAGTGATGCAGGCAGTGGGTGTTAACATAGATTCTGGCTGTAATTTCATGTTTGTTCCGGTGACAGTCAGGATGTATGTGTTGTGCGGTGATGTTCATGACAGTGTTTCATGATGACCCTGACCATTAAGATAAAACCTGCAACTTAGAGCTAACTGGAATTGCCTCCACTTCATAGGCCTCTCCAGACCCCTTGAGTTAGGTGGTCAAACCAAAGTTGAACATCCCCACCTTATTTTGCCCTCCTTAGAAAAAGGAGTGGGAACAGCTGTCCTGCGCTCATCTGCTGTGAGGAGTTTTGCAGGAGCAAGCAGACTTGGTGTGTGCTGTGGAGCAGCTTCTCCCCTTCCCTTTTCAAAGGGTTTAAAAGGAAACAGTGCACCGTTGATTGGAGCACAGTGGTTTGGTGTTCTGCTATATCTTGATAAATCACTTTGGTATCAGGGTAATTGTTAATGACTTGGCACATCAGCAGCATCCGGATGCAGAGTTAATGCTGTGGGTGACCCTTGTTCAGATTTCTCTGGCATAAGTTTCTTGGACTTGCACGCAAAGATGGTGCTGAGAAACCAGATGGCTATGATCCAATCAGAAAACAAACTAGCACCAACTTTTCTGAGGCATTAGTGAGCTAGTGTAACATTATCATAAGTTAGTTTTTTTCCCAAGAAAAAAAATACTTCTTAGTACTTCTGCTTGCCTTTCTCCTTCACAGTGCTGGCTTGTTATAAACTTCTCTGACCTGGATGGATAAAGTCCAGTATCATATATGTTGCACTTAAAAATAGCAGGTGTAAGGGGGAAAAGAACATTTTTGTAAAGTTAGTGTTTTAGTGTTCATTTGTTTAAAAAAAGGACATGTTTTACATCTGGTCTTCCAAACAAGACTGGGCAGCATTGCTTTTCTTGTGTTCTTCTTCTGGCTTCTCTAAACCTATAATAATGGATGCAAGGCGGGGTAAGGAATAAGGGATAGATTACACTAGAGCTATCCCAGGGGTCTGCTACCCCCAGCATGGATGCCAGAATGTGGCATGCAAAGGCATTTTGCTTGGCATGTGCACCTCGGGGTGGACAGTGGAGAAGGGGCTGGGGCTGCACTGCCACAACAAGGATTGGGCCCCTCGTGGCTCCCCTGCCATCTGCCCCCGGCACATCAACATCTTACAAGTCAAGGTTGCAGGTGTTTTTGGCACTGTGCTGACCCTTGATCTATCCACTTCACTGTTCTCCTTCCAGCATCTGCTTCTGCCATTGTGGAAAACAGGATATTAGACTAGATGGATCATGGGTCTAACCCAGTATGGTACTTCTTATGTTCTTCTATCACCGTATTATAGCTGCTTGTGAGGTTACCTGTTTTATGTTAATTAAGGGTGCAAATGTAGAAGATTCTCCTATTCAAGCAAAGCAACAAAAGCTTCATAATATGGGGTGTCCATAGCCAGAGTAGGGGAAGAATGGCTTAGGAGATCCTGAGAGTCAGAAAAGTGATTTGCTTTATTTGCTGTTCTTCCCAGAGGAGAAAAAATGACCTATTACATCACATTGATCTATTAAACAGCGCTGCTTCATCATAATCAACATTCCTGGGTTTCTTTTCCTTATAGCGATATTTCAATTAGTAAGTTCCATTTAGAGTTTCAGCTCTCGAGATGCAGAAGGAGGTCTGTGCTTCTTCCAAAACAAGAATAAGTGGTGAACTGAGTAGTGAATTGTGGCATAGCCAAAGAATGGTGTGCTGCCGTTTAGTTGTATACAGCTGAATTAAGGTAAAAATATGCACTCAACCTGCCAAAGGGCTTGGAGACCTGTGCAGAATGAAAAGAATCAGATTAAACTAGAAACAGAATCTTCAAAAGAGGGTATGGTAGCAATCACTTACTGCCTTGTAATTTACTCACGTGCAAATCAAGTTATCCTGGCAAAGTCAAGTTAAGTTTCAGGAAAATACCTATTCTTCTGGAAAACGTTGAATGAATCTTCCCAATCATTTACCTCCTTGCAAAGGCCAACTTGTTTAAAATAAGCCAGTTGGTTGGAAGTTCTGAGTGACTTGGTGCATGGCCCCTTTGTTAACTAGAGGGGATCTTCCTGTTTCTCTTCCTTTTCTGAGTTAGTGCATCAGCTTTGTGGACAAGGCTAAGTACGCCTCGGCTCTAAGCACGACCAAAGGTAGCATGGTATTAGTAGATACAAAGTAGTTGTCAGGTGTTTATTGTGTAGCAGCTAAACTGTTCATAGAAACTGCCGTTGTCGTCGTCTTCTACTGAGCAACCTTCTTGAAAAAAGAAATGCGGCTAAGTATTAAACATCCACAGGTGCTTGATGCATCAGTGTGTGATTGAGAAGATGCATCAGCGTGCTAAGAGGAAGATTTCGATGTATTTTGTTGTAAAACTGTGAGCAATGTTTCTTTCCTTACCAAGTGCAAAATATTTTCATATTCCGGAGCATTAATCAGATCTATGGAGTTATTCAATTGGCACTGTTGATGGTAAAAAAACAAATATTTAAATATTTTTTTCTCACTTTATTAGATAAAATAACTAATCAATACTCTGAACATTTGTGGGAAGATGAATATCTACTAAAATGTTTTATAATCATTTAAAAGTAATTATTTTTATGGCTACTGTATTGTTGGCAAATGCCTCCTGAAGCAGAAGTGGTGGTTTATTTGGTGGTATCCCACTTAGGTTGCTGTTTACCTCACGTGTGCATTTATATCTGGAATACTGTTGAGCCTTAGTTTTGTGCTGACCATCATTTTGTGTATGTAGTTACATAACATAGTCGAATCCTCTTCTCTTTAAGTATCCATTCATGTGTGTATTTCTAAAGTTCTTCCATGTGTAGGGATCTGCAGTAGCTTGCCATGTACTTCTTGTAAAACTCCCCTGAAAGCAGCAGTAATTGAAGAGATTCAAATATTTACACATTAAGTACTTTTTCTGTCTTCAGTTTGAGATATGCAGCTGTGATTTTTCTACTACTAAGAGCAGGCAGGAAGATTGACATGTTGCCACATTCACTGTAGCTGAAAATATTCTTTAAACTACCAATTTCCAAGCTTCCATTATTCTCCAGTTTATTATAATGTCTGATTCTGCCTAATTGTGAGTGATCCAGAGAAACCAGTTCATAGAACAGATCCTAAAAGTATTCCAGGAATAGAAGGAAAGTTCTGTTAAATATACTCCTGCCACACACAAATATAATCAGGTTTAAGTATGATTTAATGTTATTGAGCTTCTTTCTATGCTCTCTTAATGCAGTTTATTTTAAATAAATACTATTCTTAATGGTGTACGTACAGTTGTTATTTAAAAAAGTATAGTAAACAGTTTTCTTCTGACTTTGAAATGAAGGGTGGTGTGGAAACCCCTGCCAGGAGAACGTGAAGGCTGTCCTTCTGGCCTGTTCTGAACTTCTTTGACTCAGCCTTGCTAATGACTGTGTGTCCTTATTATGTACAACTTGTGCTGTACACACATCTCCAGAGTGCATGAAATATATACTGGTGTCATGCTAATTCGAGGTCCTAATATAAAAGAATCACTGAGCATTATCCAGGTTTTACTCTAATTACATCACTGTAATTTTAAAGCAATTCACAAAATGTTAGAAAGTAACAACTTTCCAGATGTTTATATGGATCTTCCTACGTCTAACCTGGACGTTTTGCAAATTCAAGGTTATAGTCCTACTTCAGCCCTTAATTTAGTATAAGTTATCTGAGAAACATGGGTATAGAAATTAACCATAAATAACCAGTATTTTTGATGTTACAGTGCCTAAGAGCCCTGGTCATGGGTCAGGACTGCCTTGTACTAGATGCATGTATAAATACAGAACAAAAATGCCTTTGAGTTTTCACCTGAGGCAGAAGACAGCAGATAAGTGCAGACAGGCAGGGGAGCAGAAAGACAAATTGACCGCTACTGCCTTTCTCTCTTTGTGACAGGCAGGGGAGTGCAGGAAGACCACTGCTTCGGCACAGAGACAGGCAAAGGCAGCAGGAGTCTTAGCATACCAGCCGCCTAACTGTTGTCAGGTGTTTGCCAGCACCTTGGCAAAGGGGAGAGAATTAAGAAACATTTGGAAGGAGGAGAGTAAAGTGACTTTGCTCATGTTTGAGGACCTGCTCTCAACTAGGAGGGCAGCATGCGAGAAAGCACAGATCATTCATTTGAAGATGTAATGAGTGGGTGCTGAAGGCTGGCACTGGGCTGTTTGGAGGTAGGGGTGTTAACCTCTTGATGCTGAATGAGGGATGAGAGGCGGTGAGAGAGGAATTGGCCATTAAGATATGATGACGAAGATCTTCTGTTTGGGATGAAGGTGAATAAATAGGGAAGCAGTGGACAGGTGCAAAAAGGTGGCTAACAGGTTTAAATCAGTTGGCTAAGAGAAGTTCATGAAGCGGCATTCTGGATGGATGTGCAAAGAGCCAGATTACATTTGTCAAGTCCAGAGAAACAAATGTTATGGTAACCAAGACATAGAGTCACGGGTGACTCTTGCCTTCTGAGTCGGGGGGCACTTGCCCCCCAACCAATCAGCGACCAGCGGATCCCACAGACCGGGGCTGGGGGCTCTGCAGGACTTCTGAGTTGTCAGCATCGACTCCGGGGGGGGCTGCTTCTCCTGGCACACTCCCTGGCTGGCACTCTTGGGGGGCACCAGCACTCTCGCTTGCCCCCCTGCCCAGGAACACTGCTGTTAGGGGTTGCACCAGTGCTCTCAGGGGGTGCACATGCACTGCATACATGTCACCACTGCATGGCATGGTAAGAGCCTGGACAACTTTATTACCTGAATGGTCCCTGTGGGCAAGAAAGTCTGTACCTTAAAGATTTCATAGACATTAGGACTGGAAGGGACCTCAGGAAATCATTGAGTCCAGCCCCTTGCCCCAGGGGCAGGAGGTCAGCTAGAGTCAAAGGATACCAGCAAGATAAGAATCCAAACACTTCTTAAAAGAGTCCAGAGTAGGTGCTTGCAGCACCTCTGGAGGGAACCCATTCTAGGCCTTCAGAGCTCGGACAGTAAAGAAGTTTTTCCTTATGTCCAGCCTGAAAGGGTCCTGGAGGAGTTTGTGACTGTTTGACCTCATCATCCCTTGGGCTGCTGTGGTGAATAAGCGTTCCCCCAGATCCTGATGCACACCCCTGATATACCGATAGGCTGCCACCAGGTCCTCCCTGAGCCTGCGCTTCTCCAGGCTGAAGAGTCCCACGACTCTCAGCCTCTCTTCATAAGACCTCTTCTCCTCTGATCATGTGCATGGCTCTCCTCTGGATTCTCTCAAGCTTCTCCACATCCTTCCTGACTTC
>JAGPOW010001918.1:27523548-27583784 GCA_030014935.1 Caiman crocodilus
TGGTGTCCCCACCTCAGCCCACAGTTTGGTGTCGTCAGCAAACTTGGACAGCTTGCTTTCCACCCCCTCGTCCAAGTCAGCTACGAAGATGTTGAACAGTGCAGGCCCAAGGACCGAGCCCTGGGGAGCCCCGCTGCTAACATCTCTCCAGGTTGAGTACGACCCGTCCACCACCACTATCCGGGAGCGCCCTGTCAGCCAGTTAAAATTAATGTCAAAATTAATGATTCTTTCATAGGGATGTAGTTCACATGCAGTTTAAATGGCATCATTCTCGAACTTTCATGGGCTTACATTCTAAACCTTTTCTTTTTTTTATCCTAAAATATGGTCAAGTTTAGCTCAGTATTAAGTAGCTTTAGAGGCTTTCTTGGGGGAGAGATATTACTTTGTTGTTTTTTTGGGGAGGGTTAGAATTTTTTCCATCATAAACACTTTATTTTAATTACAAATTGGTCCTATTTTCTTTATTTAGGTTACTTACAGACTTACTTACTTTAGTTACTTACTCATACTTATTTTTGTATATTTACAAAGCTTTTTGTAAGCTGTAACTGTAGTATAAGGAACACTGTCAGCTTGTCACTGCCTCTGAAGTCATATAACATTAAAGGAAGCAATGCATAGCTTTCAAATTATTTTACATTTTTACCTTATAAAACTGTTGGACACCCATACATGGTTACTATGGAACAATGAGTGCACTGAAAGCAAATTACTTATTTATCTATTTTTGTTTCCTGTGTCCTTGGCAGAATTTGTTTTAGGCTAAAGTTCTTGTGATAACACAGTACAGTATTGTAACTGATCACTAGATTTTTTTAGAGACCCTTAATAAAAGCAGCACTGAAACTGTTGCAGTGCAACATGTTTCATAATATTGAAATGATAGGTACACTACTTTTGTATGTATAGGAATTCTCATGTTAACTTAAATCTTAAGTAGTTGCTGGAAAATGGTTGCCTTTCAATCACTGCATTTAGAAATAGAAGTGTTTTTCCAGGAATTGGCAACGGTGTGGGCTCATTATACTTCCAGTTCCATTTCAGCTTGGAAATGTGTCCAGTATTGTTGGGAAATTTTGTGTCCAGCTCCTTCCCTCCCCTTCTCATGTCACTGAGTTGTTGCATTGTCTAGGATTATGGAAAGGGAATCATTCAATGAAGTTACTGGGTTGCTCATTTCTCTGGGATTCAGGGCTTTTCAAATACATTGTTGTTGGTGCTGTCATGGTGGTGGGTGCGAGGTTCTAACAGGGCTTCTTGACAACTTGCCACATCTGGGTGAGCGATCAGGGAGCCAGCAACTCTCTCCCTCCCTTTCCCTTGAGTGGGCAGGGAGAGTTGAGGGCTGTGAGATGCTGCGAGTCTGAGACCGCCCGTAACTGTCCATCTGTAGCACTTGGAAAGAGGAAGGGTTCCGTGGTATGTCTCTGAATTTTGTGGTGCTATAGATGGATACTACATTTTTTTTGTGGTGATACAAAAGGTGAATGTGGGCCCATACTAAGTGTAGCATGCCATTTTAAGTCATCAACATTTTGATTGCAGCCTCCAATGAATTTACAGCAAGCTGGGTACATATATTTTAAAACAAAATTTATCTTTTATCTGTCTTTATATTGCAAGCTCCTTGAGCTACAAGTCCCGTATCTCATTTCATATCTGTATGGTCTTGAACGTGACCTTGACACACTGTATGCAATATTATTTGAATATAGCTTCACCAAGCAAAAACGTCATTAGATGGCCCATGTTGTAAAATTTCTCACCTGTTTAATGCTGGCTAGCTCCTTTATAAACTTCACTTCTCTTTCATTTTGAGGCTTCACACGAAATACCTTCGCTCTTCAAAACATAAAGAAAAGAGATCTGAGCATCAAAAACAGGTGTAGCCAGGCTCAGTTAAAGCAAGCGTACTCTACCTGTCAAAAGAGCTAGCAGAAACAAGAGCAAAGATAGCGACAATCAAGCCTGAAGGCACAATATGCTTCATGTTTCTTCTTTCTCTGTAGCAAGAACAGTCTGTCTTCTTTATGCTGTGCTGCTTATCGTTCCAGAAACAGCTGATTTCCTCTTGCAGTTTTATTGGATCAGACAGAGTTCTTTTGGCGGACTTATGCCACACCTATATGCATATTTAATAAAGTAATTAAGACTCATAATAATGATTTAAGACCAGTTGCGGAAAGAGCGCTATGTCTATTTTGGGTGATCCCCAGTATTTAACCCTGACATAACCAGCTATGGGGCAGCTTGTGGATGATGGTTAGAGCTCATACTTCGTAAGAAGTCTCCTTAGCTCATGTACGAATGCCAACTTCATGCCATGTTATAAAAAGCAAGTTACTTGTATGGAGTTACATCTATATATTAGAGTCTTGCCCAGAATTGGATAATACAATTCGACATGCAAATTTTTTTTGGAAGTCAATGGGAGTTATTTATTACTAGTCTGTAAGAAACAGACATTAAACAGGACACACATTCATTTAGATTTTTTCAGCAGATGTCTAGTGGGCCCCCACTTGGGACTGTTTTAACATGTCCATTTCAGTCATGTGTTTTGTTTCTACATTCAGTCTTTTGGCAGAAAGTCTTTTGGACCTTTACTTGGCTGAAATTTTATCTTCATATAATGGAAAATTTCTGCTTCTCAGAAATCTCAACTGCCTTTAAATAGTGTCAAAACTTATCATTCAAGATTTGCCTGATTGTTCTCCTTGTGTCACATGTGAGCATACTTATTTGTCTTTATCACACGTGCACTTATCTCTTATTTGGTTTGAGCACATTGTCAACGCTAATCCTGAGGTCAGCTACTCATTTTCTTTGCTAAATGTATACTGTGGAACTGAGCCTTGTTTAGGCATTTCTCGCAGTTGAGCAAGCCTCTAATATGTCCTCATTCATTGCTGAGCATTTTCATCCCATCTGGATTACTAGACAAACTAAACTGAAGTTTTAATGCATTGAACCAAATTCTCTTCTTCTATGCCAATGAGAAACATGTAAACTCATTGGCACAGAGTTTATCATCTCATCCTAGTATGTTTATATAGGGCTCAGGATCCTGGGAGCCTGATTATGACTGATTATGATAGTTTCATTATCCTGGAATGGGGCCTCTCATAATAGCAAGTTTAGGCACATGTGTAAATATTTGCAGGATTGGCATCTTGATTTGATATCCACAAATCTCCTTTTACATACTGTTTTCTACCCTGTACTACATTTTGATCTGCAAGACTGTCCACATTACTTACTTGAGTAGTAGTTAGACTACTGCTAGTGGGCAAGAAGTTCATTTCTCTCATACTGTGCTGCTTTTCTGTTTAAAAGAATCCCCATCCTTGCATTAGTGAGTAAATAATTCTCTCTGTTGATGGCTGAAATAATTAACTTTAGAGCAACAGTGGAGCCTTTGGCCACAAGTACAATGTAATTATAGCCATGTCTGATGATGCTATTAGTTTTATTATTGCTCTGATTAGGTAGTTTTATTGAATGAGGTACCTCCACCAAACATAGAAACTGATGTTCTAAGAGATGCATAAATAGATTTTATGCCATCTTAATTGTCTTGAAGTCCTTCTATCTATCTGTCTTTTTTGTAATCTTTTCTTCTCAGCTTCTGTTTGAGTCTTTAACATATTATGGTTAGGTTCCAAGACTTAAATGTTCCAAGAGTCAAATGTACAATTAGTCTATGTAAACAGGTAATATCTTGCAACTATGGGTATAAACAACTGCTGAGTTAATATGCTTTGATTTATTTCTGCTTAACATATCTTCGCTTGAATAGTATATGAAATGGTCTCTCTCAGGAAGCAAAAACAGTATGATTGGTACAGTGCTAACTTCAGAAAAAATATGTTCTCTCCTCCCTGCCCGTAAATTGTTAGGCCATGTGTAAACGGAATGAGAGGCATGTGTGCATGATGCTATAAAGTGGGCTCAATGCTTTTGCAGTGCTTTAATGGTGTTGGTGTTTGCACACCTTGGTGGAATATTGCGCATTAATTCCAGCCACTGTAGGAAATTTGGCAGCATAATGCACCTTAAATGACTTGGGGTGAGGAGTTTTAGTTTGAGGAGTTTAGTTTGCTGCCCCTACAGCCAGGGAGCAAAACACGGGGCTCCATGCAGCTCAGGCACTCTGCAGGAGGTCCTGCAGGCAGCCTAGCAGCAGTCCAGAAAAGCAGCTCTATCCAAGAAAAGCAGCGAGCCTGATCTTTCTTCCCAGCTCCCCACCGGAGCCTGCCTGCCTGCCTGAGCTGTGCGGGGACCCCGTACTTCCCTCCACGGCTGCAGTGCCCCCTGGGACTCCCTGAGCTGGGTTCCTGTGGGCATGTACTGCCTGGGGGGGCTGCTGCTGCTGCGGAGGGAAGCAACAGCCCCCCTCCCTCCCACTTGCAGGCAGCTTGCCCTCCCCTCCCCGCCAGAGAGGCAGGTAAGTCAGCAAGGTGTGTGCATGACATGGGGGTTTATTAACCCCTAAATTGAAGCAGCGTTGTTTAAAACCCACTGCTTCAATGTAGGGCCCCCATTTGGTCTACACACACTGTTACACATCAACTCTAATCTTGAATAAAAGCCCCTATCTTTTATGTCTTTCATATACAGAAGAAGACTGAACCCCATTTTATACATTTGTAAACAGATGGGTTCTCCATAGCAACCAGAGAATATTTCCTGTGAGCATCATGCAGTAGCATTCCAAGCATATTATTCACAATCTTACATTCCTTACGTTCAACTGTCTCAGGAAGTCTCTTTCTTGACACAGCCAGGATTAGGCAGAATTACATAGGATTTACTGGTACTTAGTAGCTGTTCAGGAAGTAGGAGTTCAAGATTTCCAGATTTCGAGGATGCTGGAGAGTGAGAAAGTGAACCATATGTTTTTAATATTTAATCCTAGCTCAGACAGTTTTCTGAGGAGGTGGCTGCATCTAACATGTTGTGGGAGTTTTGATAGTTATGATATGTTGGAGGAGTTTAGGGAGACTGAGATCACATAATTGGCAGAGGTGAGTCAGGGAAGTTGTGAGAAATATAATATAAGCAAAAAGTAACCAGCACTTTTTCTTTGAAGGGGTTAGCCTCCCTCCACAGGGAAATGTTAAGGAACAGTTGTAGAAGCTGCATCACTCAGTGTTTCTTAGTGTGGGGAAGGAGCTAGAAAAGAGGATTAAACTGAGGAGAAGAAATCTGACTGCCCAACACTAATTCAGGAATTCTGTTTCTGAATGAAAATGGTCAGCAATAAGGACTTTAGTGAAACTAGTATGTACACTTTTTAGATGTTTCTTAACAATTTCTGCATCATTCAGAGCAGATGACAAAGTAGGCTGTCACCTATGAAAGTATATGCTTTGAACTAGTTAGTCTTGAAGGGCATCTTTTTATGTGTTCCAAGGTGTGCTCCAGGATGGGAGGGACACTTTAATCAGAGCAACTCTTGGGAGCCACTGTGATTAAAGCACCCGCAGTGTCTTGTGTATTCAGCATCCCATGCTTCAAAATTGCAGTGGCGGCTCTTTAACAAAAGCTCATTCGACGAGCTTTAGTTAAAGCACCCCCACCACTATTTTGAAACATGGGGTCACTGAATACGCATGATGTTGAGGCTGCTGGAGTGTGCTAATTAGCACCTATAGGAGCAGGCATTGGGCACATATATAGGTGCCCTAAGGTGGCACCCTGCCCTGCTTTTTTCTTAACCGTTTTGGAAGATAGTGGGCCACATTGTGATCTCTCATCTCTACTAAAGCCAAAGGAGTTTCAGTGGTATAAAACTGGTGTGAGATCAGAATCTGTGAGACTGGACTGATTTCTCAAGAGAACTTGTGCCCAAATTAGTCATTCAAATCAGTTTCTCTTGAGAGTCACCGCTCTCCCAGGAGAAACCATGAGTGTACAGATGTTTAGGATTTTTCTCCCACAGCAAAAATGGCTGCTCCAGGAGAAAAAATTACCTGAATGAGCAAGTGTCTATACATATTCTGTTCTGAGAGAAGCCACAGTACAGTCCTCAAGCATCCTGGGGTGCTTTGTTTTTCCCACTCCACTTCTCTGTCAACAGCAAGCACATCCTGCATTCTGTGACTCAAGGTCGCAGTCTTTTGGTTTTAATGACACAGTTTAAAGATACATTTTTTTATTTTGGATGCACAGAGAATGAAGAATTAGGTCCTCAGTATTTTTAACCCCAAGTACAGTACTCCTTGTTCTCAGGCAGCCATAAAGTTTGCTTTTATCAGTATGATGTAACAATAAGAACTGTCCCCCACTAGCCTTTCAAACATGTGGGCCAATATCAGTACAAATCCTAGAAAATCATTTCTGTTCATATAAATACTTTCCCAAGACACACAAAGATCATCACCAAAATAGCATAGGTTCATTGTGTTTATATAAGCCCTGTATTGAGGTATGAGTTTAGCCCAGTGTGATTTTTAAAAATGTTTTATTATTCAGAATATACGTGATGTAAGTTCATTTTGTGTAGACTTATGAAAAGTTGCTGAGAAACTTTGAACATACTGATTATTTTGGAAGCAGTTTTTCATTGTAGAAGACATTGCCATCAGCACTATTGTCCATGACAGCACAACTTACAACTGTGATACAAGAGCCTGAAACTACTAAAAGAATAACGGTGACAAAAGGCAGACATAAAACATCATTTTCTATTCAGCTTTCCTTTTAAACTAAGAAGAGCTATTCTTCATTTATAAGGATTATATTGTTACTCTTCAGACATGATTCAAAGAAGCATGTTCAAAGAAGCAGAGCAAAGTATGAAATATCTCTATGTCATTAGAGTGTCTAGTTCAATTAGAATAGGAAATGTTCTGTTTAGGATTCTTAAAAGAAATCTTCAGCTCCATGAACAGCATTTCAATTTACAGGAGAATGAGCTTAAGAAGCACTGTCTAGAAATATATATAAAATGTCACAGTTACTGTGCGAGCCATTCATTCCATCAATTAATGGTCACAGCTAAAAAAAAATACAGAGTTGGTAGAATAAAGATGAAAGGAAAATGCAATGAAATGTTATCAATATTCCATATTTCTTCCATTTCTAGTTTAGCTTTAGAATGGGATAAAAATTGAACCCAGTGCAATTAAGCTTGTTAGCCTGGTATACCACACAGAGGGGTTAATTGTTTTCAGTTACACCAGGGTGAACTGTAGGGTTGGGAAGGAGGTGACCCATAGATGTTGGTAGAATTACTCTGTTGGTAAGAGGCGACTCAGACCCAGAGTGTATAGAAAAACTGGTGTCCGGTGTGAGGTATATCACCTTTTAAAGGGAAAAGGGTTAAAGAACAAGGGCTCCAGATTTCTGGCTTGAGATGCCCTGTACAATCCTGAAATAGGAACCCTTCTACTGGAGTATATAAGCACTTGACATGTTCATGTATGTGACATGCAACAGCATGTCACGAGTTCTGTAATTATCTTTTGCCTTTATAGAATAGAAAAGAAGTCAATTTGATAAAAATCAACTAAAGATACTATTTTTATCAGCTATCAGCTATTTTTATTTTTTATTAGCTACTGTATTTGGGATGTCATTGTTTCAGAAAAGAGTGCATTTGTGTTGGCATGAAAAGAGATTATCCATAGTAAGTGGTGAAAATAAAAAGCCTTTATAAAGTATAACTGAGGATATAATTGGCAATATGCTTGACCACCAACATAGACTCTTTAAAGGTTGAATTTATCTGAGGATCAAGTTGGAAAAAAATGTATTTGCCCTTGTCACAGAGCTCAAAGAGATAGGCTTAATAATTAATATCCTCATCATAAAACCAATCTGTAGATCCACTAGCAGGAAGATCTGTAAAACAGAGGGATCAGAGACTATGTTAAAGAAAACTGTCATAAATGTACAATTAGGGAAGAAATTCTTATATTTAAAGTCTAGGGCTTAGTGTCAAGAAGTCTAGATTCTCTTCTTGTCTGTTCCAGAAAATATTTGTGTGCTGTTGGGAATGTCTTTTAATTTTTCTTGTCTTCATTTCTCCCTTTTTCAAGTGGGGATGACAACATTTAACTCCCTTACTGTGATACTTTGAGGGTAATTTCATTTATATTTTAAATAACTACTGGGCATGTCTACACATGTGGTTTAATGAACTATTTTATTGCGCATTAAAGCATCACATAAAAAAACTGACATTATGCTAATGCGTTGTAAAATAGTCTACTATGTGTTGTGTCACTAAAAAAAAAAGCATGCAAATGTGCTACTGCACATTAGCAGAGTCTAACGCTCACTAATTTGGTACTTCATATTGGAAGAGGTACTCAATTTTAATATGCATTAGAAAAGGTGCATTAATGCATGCATAGACATGCCCTCTGATTCCTCAGAAGTGCAAGAGATGGTGATGATGAATGCCAGTAAGTGTCTGGGAAAAATACTGGAAGAAACTATTTATAGAAAATCGTAACTTAGTAGTTTATAGGAATTTTAGACTGGCTGGCAAGTTTGGGATTTGAGAAGGGAAACTAAGACTAGGCCAGGTAATTAGGGATGATTTGGCATGGAAACTGGGATTGTGATGGGAAGATTTAGTTGGGGATAATGGAACTGTGACAAAGAATCAGGGGTAGGGAAGAGAGAGAACAGAGGCAGATGGAAGGGAAGGGGACATGCTGTGGAGAACGGGCAGAAAATTCTTCTTCAGTGCCTGGATTGAAACCCAGAATACCTCAATTTCACCATTCCTTTGCTGTCAGGAAATATCTGTATGACTTATTGCAAAGTGTCTGTCTCATCCCTCTTTATTACAGGTAGGTACAGAGAATGACAATTTGCTGCTGTTGTAAGTAACTCTGGTGACTCAAGTGGCATAGGTCTGTATAGCATTCTGATTCTGCTAATGACCATGTTTGTGCTCATACAATGTTTTTCTGCATGACCTCTGCCTCATCTGCTGTGCTTTTGTGTATGAGAAATGGTGGTCACTTAACTGGCAGCTCTTCCATTTTTAGTTTTCACCTTGTTCAGTGTGTTGTCCCATGTCTCACTTACTGCATACTATGTGGACCCCACCCTAGAAGGCAGAACAGTTGCTGGCCCCATGAACATTTTTTGTGGTACTCATTAATAGTGGGTTTGAGGGTTTTATAAATCTTAATAAATCTGTTTTCACAAGATCCCTGTAACATGTGTAATGCACACACACATACTTGGGGTTGTGTGTGATTGTAACAGGAGTAAGGAGTTCATTGTTCAGTGTTGCCTTCTGTAATTGCTGCTATAGCATTTGTCCACTGTCACAGGCCAGCTAGGCACTGTGAGTATATTCATTTAGCCACTCGCCTGTTTGGTTTGGGATTGAGGAGGCAGAGGTGGGAGTAAAACAATGGCAAATTTATTATAGCTTACACACACAACAGCAACAGAAAGATAAATGCAATAAGTAGATGATGCAATATTAAAGAGTTAACAGTAAATAATAGCAGATAATAACAACAGATAAATAGATCAATCTGTCACAACCCACCTAGGCACTGGGAGGGTATCAGCCCCTGGGCTGTTGTTTAAAACAACAAATAGACAGACATGGGTTGGCAACTTATTGATAGCCCCTCAATGCCAGGTGATTCTAATGAAGTCAGGAGTCCCCAATCGATGCTGTCTAAAGAAACACTGGGGAAGATCCCTTGATCAGGATTCAATCCTCACTGAGCCTGAAGACCACGCTTAGAACAGCAATTTCTGTCCTGGTCCCTCCTTCCTTCCCGTTGGTCACCTGACGCACACGGTTTTTATACCTAGCCTTATGCTAGTCTGATGGCCTCAGGGCCATTCACAATCTTATGAGATTAACAGGTGTTAAAATTATTATAAAAGGTTACTACCCAAACTTAGGTTTATCCAATAAGCACATTGCAATGCAGCATCTTCAGATTTGAAATTAACATTACCCTGCCTAAATTCAACCCCTTTAGGACTCTCTAACTCTGCTTTTTTGAGATGTCCTTTCCTGGAATGTACTGGGTAGGCTAGGCGGTTGAATCTAGTTTTTATCGTCATCAAGGCTAAATTCTGAACAAGAAAAAACTATTAGGTCAGCTAATTTTATACCTATAGCTTTATCTTTGAGGCCTAGTCAGTTCCACAAACAGTTACAAGTTACATTTGTGAGTTACAAAATACACGCTTTATATTAGACAAAAGTTCCAAATGCCTCTAAGAAGCGCACATTTATTGCTTATGAATTTCTTTGGTTCTGGCTGTCACAGTGCATCAGCACTTCCATGCCAGCCCAGGTAAGTTTCTGTACCTGACCCTGGCCCCTTTTCCAGGGGTTCATCCTTTACTTTTTGGAGTTGGGAGTCTTTTGCTTCCCACCTGGAGTCTCAGCATCCTTTAACTTTCACATGCCCCCTACATCATTCTTCTGCACCAAGTTTAAAGGATCTGTGTCTGTGTTTAATTGAGCCTCACTGCCAAATCTCCGGTGTTGGTTCATCCACATGGTGAGCATAGCAGGGGCAGGCTGTGGTTCCCTGCTACAGTGGTAAAGTGTGTTCTGGGATTATGTTGCTGTGTATCTTATTTGTGCTGTGTATTTTGCCTCCTCTAGGAGTGAAAGAGAACCACCTTCTCTCCCTCGCATTGTATCTGGGCCATTGTCTAAAGATTCTCTCCAAGGGACTTGTGAAACCAGTTTGTTGACTTTGGCCACTTCACCCAGAGTGCTGACCACCTTTGAATTCATTGGTTTGCTGCTTCTGGTTGGAACCAGGTGATAATGTCAGAAAAGTGATTTAAGGGTCAGGCCACCTGGACTAGGTCTCTTTTTCCTTCTGGGGCTGCTGAAGCTTGACAGCTGAGTTGGGAGCCAGGAAAGCTTGCTTCACAAGGGTCTCCCTTCCCCTTCTTCACTGGAGGAACAAACTGACACAATGTGAAGGGAAAGCCTTAGGTATAGGTTGAGAAAGTCTGTGTCAGGGCTTCAGACCACTGTTCTCTCCCTCTTCTTTCCCCTTTTGTTTTTCTGAGTTTTGAGAGGGAGGATGCTGTGGTGGGGTATCAATCCCTGCAACAAACTAGCCAAGGTTGGAGCTTGGCAGTTTTGCTGGCATGCTCTGGGCCAGGGTTGAGAGCCTGGCATGTTTTAGTTGCTGTTGCACCTTCTTTTGGGGTCAGCATAGTGGTTGCTGAACCCCAGCTGTAGGTCTTGCTGGCAGTTTTGGCCATGCAGGCCTTAAGAGGGATGATACCATGAGTGTATTCTTCCCTACTGTGGGCTTCCCAGGAAACGGGGTCCTGGCAGATACTGGCTGTGCAGGCCTTGAGTGAGATGATGACATGAATGTATTATTCCCTAGTGCAAACTGACCAGGAACCAGGGTCCTGGTAGTCATTGGCCCCTGTGTTGGGGATTGTAGTATCTTGGCATGGTGGCATAGCTGAGACTACATGTCCAAGCTGCAGCCATAAGCCTGGGCCCTTTTTGCTGTTTCACATCTATTGCATTTCAGAACACCTGTGTGGGGCTGAACCCCAGTCATATGCTGGCTGGCAGATTTGGGCCAGGGTGAAGCCCTGGCACATTTTGTTGTTTGTCCAGGCCTCAGTGGCGTATACGCCTGGTTGGCTTTTTGTTGCCTAGTCCAGGCCCAGCTAAATAGGCCTGGGCCTTCTTTTGTCCCTTTTGCAGTTTGTGCTCCAACCAAGTGGTGTGGGTGGGTGCTAGTTGTAGTTCAGGCCCAAGCTAAATAGTCCTGGCACTCTTTTGTTGTATGTTCAGGCCCCAGTGCAGGACAGGCCTGGCTTCCCCTTTTATTGTTTTACAGCTGTTGTGTCTCAGCATAGCTGTGCTGCTGGGCCTGCTGTATGTTTGCTGCATGTCTGGGCCTGGCTTGGGGCCTGGCACATTTTGGGGTCTGGTACATGTACATTTTGGGGTCATGGGGTCTGGTACATGTTGTTGCTTTTGTAGCTCTGTATCCTGACCAAGCAGCGTAGATGGCGATGTTCTGTTGGCAGTTCAGGCTCTTTTGCTGTTTGGCTGTTCTCTTGCAGTTTCTTGACCCAGCAAAACTGGGTTTAGGGCTGGAAACTTTGCGGTGCGATATGCTGATGAAAACTGCAGTTAGCCCCTCAAAGTCACCATGTGGCAGTGAAGATCAGTGCTACAGCTTCTCAGGGAGCAATGAGCGGCTCTTTGCAATGCAGAAGGACCTACGCTTGAGCAGCTCCCTGTGGCGCAGTGGATCCATGGAGCAGCTTATAGGACTCTCAGCAGTGGTATGGAGCGGGGGGCCCACACCAGAAAGGCAGGTATTGGGGTGCAGGCCCCAAAACCACCCTTTGGGGAGTTCTGAGCCCCAGGCTGCCTGGGTAAAGCCTCCCCAACAGGGTGCCACCTATAGACTTTGTTTTGTAGTTTATAGTGTTTTAAAATTATAGTTAGTGTTTACTTTTGCCTTTTCTTTATTCTCTATAATAAAATTGGATTTTGTATTTACACTGCCTGCGAGGAAAGGGTTGTTTGTTTTATTGGACACTAGTGATTCATTTAGTGTTTCCCAGGTAGACTGAGTGGGGGCTCGAGCCAGGGTACCCTCAGAATTGAACCTGGCACTTGTTGCTGCTGACAGGTGCTTAGCAGAAGGGTTACATAAGAAAAGGTGTCACTATTCCAGTTTTACTCTTCCGACATCAACTATTCCAGCATTAATGAAGTTGAGGCACAGGGTGATTGAGATCAAAAGTATCCACTATTTTTTAATAACTAAGTTGAGAGGAGGACAACCCAGAAGCAGATCCAGGATTTCCCAAAGGGGGAAGTGGGAGCAGCAGCTGGTACTGCAGGGGTGGCTGCACCCACTGCTCCCAGCCTCCTTTGCTTCCACCAGTGCGGGCAGACTTGTTAAAGTCCCTAAAGCATGTGAACTTCCCCTTCCTGCTCAGAGGCATGGTCTCTCTTCTCCTCTTCCCCCTTTCCTCCCCCTTTCCTGCTTTCTGCAGCTGCTTTCCTCACTGCTCAGGGGCAGAGAAGCTCCAGAGCCAGCGGGCCTGAGGTGCGGGGCTGGCCTTAGCTGGGGAGGGCATAGCTGAAACAGCATGGTGGAGGAGTAGTTCCTCCACCTTGCCTGGTCACAGCGTGGGGAAGGGGAACTGCTGTTTTATCTCTGCTGCTGTTGTCCCTTTCCCAGCTGAGCCCAGCTCTCCCCCTCCACCCTGCACAGAGGACAGGAATGACTCTGATGCTTCCCTGCCCTCTGGGTAAAGGGGGTTGTGCCTTTGAGTAGGAAGGGGAAGGGAAGGAGGATTTTCACCTGCCTCGTGGACTTTAAGAAGTTCCTGGAAGATCCCATGGTCTGGTCCAATTCAAAAGTGGGGTGCAGCCACACCATTGTACCCTCTCTGGAACGAACCCTGCAGCAACGAACCTTTTTGGAATACATCTAATTCTGTATGTTCCAAGTGCATGTTCTGTTTGACATTGATTACAGCCGCAAGTCAGACACCAGGGTCTTAGATTTGGCATCCAGAAAATGAGGAACACACACGTGTAACCGTTCTGAACATATTCTTATTTTTGTTTTTTGATTAAATGGAAAAAGAAGGAAAGATTTGCTTCAGGTTGATCCAGAAAAAAAGTTTTATTTTACTTTCAGGTTATTTAATCTTTACCATTTAAAATAGGCATTTGACTTTTACAGCTTAAATAAATTTTAAGTGAGCAAATCACTTTAAGAATGTGCTTCACTTTAAGCACAGACATGTTTTGAGAAAGCAGGGCCTGAATAGCAAAAAACGCAACAAAAAACCACATTTTAAAACTTATTTGTTATGTGATACTAGCAGTTTTTAAATACTGTTGACCAAGCTTTAAATTAGCAACAAACTCCATGTGTAACTGTTAGGGCTGCATCATGCTGTATTTGCACCTGTGTGGGCAACTTCCTGCTTTGTAAATGATCTGGAATGTGTACACTATACCCATTGTCCCAGCCTCTGAACTCATGATCTAAGCCTCATGGGCATTTTCATTATATATCCTGTGACATCTCATCACTGAAATCTGGCACCTATAGAGTAATATGTTTTAAAAACAGCAGATCTAAATGCCTTGTGGGTTCTAGAGATTTTAAGTGAATATCTTTTAAGCGTTCAAATATTTCTAGGCAAGCAGTAGCTTAATATTTTAAAGGTAACAGCTTATTCATGCTTTTATTAGTCCAAAGTATGGAATGCTTCTTTGTCCTTCAGTTAATAAAAAAAGAATGACCTTCACCAATAAAACATTGTAGGCATGCATGTCTTTCTTCATTAGTTTGGATGAAGAGACAGCCACTTCCACTCCTAAGAGAATAAACTTCTAGCTTGCGTGGTGTCAAGAAGTAAATTCTGTAGGACTTAGGCAAGATCAAGACACTATGGGTTAGGATATGGGGAGTACATAGGGAAGGGAATTTGACTGTAGGAGTTTACTACAGAGCTCTAAACCAAGAGGAAGACCTTGGCCAGGATTTCCTCTAGAGAACTAATGGAGACTGCACGCTCTCGGAGCCTGGTGACTTCAGCTACCCAGATATTTCATGGGAGGAGCACTCAGCAAAATTTGATTGCTCACAAAGCTTCCTCACTTGCATGGAAGAGCTCTATCTGACTCAAGAAGTGTATTGGCTGACCAGGGGCAAGGCACTCATAGACTTGGTACTGGCTAAAGAGGATGATCTAGTGAGCAACCTGAGAAAACTGGGTGAAAGTGACCATGAGGTGATCACTTTTTCCATCTACCATGAGTCAGGGAAATCAGACAGTAGGGTAGAAATCCTTGATTTTAGGAAAGCTTACTTTCACAAGCTTAGGGGATTGGTTGGCAAGGCCCTGTAGGATCCTAGTCCAGTGAGGAATGGAGTACAAAAAGAGTGGTTGTTTCTCAAGGACGTGATCTTAGGAGCACAAAGGAGTCTATTCTGCTTGATAAGAAAGGCAGCAAAAAGGCTGGGAGACCCCATTGGCTCAATAGGGAAGTCTTGAACCTCCTGAAATTAAAAAGAGAAGCTTGCAAGGGATGGAAGTCAGAAATAACCACCAAAGAGGAGTACTCAGCAATAACCCACAGCTGTATGTAGTGGATTAGGACAGCAAAGGCACAAACTGAATACAAATTGGCAAATTGGCAGCTGGAATCAAGGACAACAAAAAGTCAGTCTTTAGGTATGTAAGAAGTTGGAGAAAATGTAAGGGGAGCATAGGGCCCCGATGAATGAAATGGGATAGCTGATAACTGAACAAAACCAAATCCTAAACAAGTACTTTGCATTGGTATTCCACCAATCCAAGTGTGTTAGCCTGCTTGATAGGATGCAGGATGATCAAGGTGGAGGTGATGATCACCCTCCCATAGCTGGTGAAGATCTTGTGGGGGAACACCTAGATGAGCTAAATATCTACAAATCAGTAGGACTGGATGAACTACATATGAGCTTGCTAAAAGAACTGGCTGACATTATTGCGTGGCCTATGGCAAAGTTATCTGAAGACTCATGGCACTTGGGAGAGGTCCCAGAAGACTGGAAGAGGGCCAAGGTGGATGGTGCCTGTCTTCATGAAAGGGAGGAAGAAGGACCCCAAGAATTACAGGCCAATCAGTTTGACCTCAATCCCTGGTAAAATCCTGGAAAAAAATTATCAAAGAATCCATTATTGATAGGCTAACAAAAGGCAGCATTCAAAAGGACAGCCAACATGACTTCATCGCAGGCAGGTCATGCCTGACCTGCCTCATTTCCTTCTACGGTTGGGTAGCTCACCACTTTGATAGAGGAAATGAGGTTGGTGTCATATACTTAGACTTCAAAAAGGCCTTCAGCTTAGTCTTCCACAATGTCCTCATGGTAAAATTGAGAAAATGAAGCCTCAACTACTTTATGGTTCGGTGGCAAAGTAACTGGCTCCACAGTAGGACCCAGAATATTGATAGATGGAACTGAGTCAAACATGGAAGAAGGTGACCAGTGGCATCGCTCAGGGTTCAGTACTCAGACCAGTGCTTTTCGACACGTTCATCAATGAGTTGGGTTTGGGTATTAAAAGTGAACTGGCAAAGTTTGTGGATGGTACCAAATTTATGGGGAAACATGATAACACTCGAAAACAGGCTGGCAACACAGGCTGACCTGGACAGGCTTGCAAGGTAGGTGGATCTCAACCTGATGTCATTTAATATAGAGAAATATAAAGTGCTCCATCTGGGGAGAAATAATCTGCAACACACATACAAGCTTGGCAGTGCTATGCTTGCCAGCACCACAACTAAACGAGACCTCGGTGTTGTGATAGATCACAGAATAAACATGAGCCACCAATGCAATACTATAACTGGCAGAGAAAATCAAACACTGGCATGCATCTATTGAGGCATCTCGAGCAAGACTGAGGATGTCAACCTCCTGCTCTGCTTGGCCTTGGTGAGGATGCAGCTGGAGTACTGCATCCAGTTCTGGGTGTTGCACTTTAGGAAGGATGTGGAGAAGCTTGAGAGAGTCCAAAGGAGGGCTACACACATGATTACAGGTGTAGAGAGCAGACCATATGAAGAGAGGCTGAAAGACTTGGGGCTGTCCAGCCTGGAGAAGAGAAGACTCAGAGGGGACTTGGTGGCAGCCTTTAAGTATATTAGGGGTGTACATCAGGGCCCGGAGAAGCATGGGAAGGTACCCCGGGAGAGGTACCCCGGGAGAGGACAAGAAACAATGGGCACAAACTGACTGAAGACTGCTTCAGATTAGATGTATGGAAAAACTTTATAAGTTGAGCGCCAAGGGTCTGGAATCCCAGAAGTGGTAGTCACCCACCCTGGTGATCGTCAAAAAATGTCTTGACACTCACCTTGCTGAGGTTATCTGACCCCAGCAGTCTTTCCTGCTCAAGTGCAGGGGAGCTGGACCCAGTGATCTTTCCAGCTCCTACCATCTATGAAAATCTATGAATCTATGAAAATTGCCATTACCTCTGATAGGAGCTTTGTATAAGGACTATGTCAGGCCTGCACTATTTGACTTCTAGTTACTTGTCACATGAATATGAAGTACCTTATTTTCAACAGTACCTCTTTCTGTTACAACATTACGGTTAGAAGCCACTACTGAAATTTTGACCCTAACTTTAAATGCCTCATTTTTTTCTCTTAAAGTGTAGTTCTTAATGAGAAAAATTGCATAACCTTGCGGGGGCCGAAAAATGGGCCGGAATGTGGCCGCCAATGGAGAGGAATTAGGCACAGCATGTGTAGGGGTTGCAAAGAAAAAGAACTATACTTACAAGCTGTGAAACAGGGACTTACATCAAGGTATGCAGTGTAGGTGCACTTAGAAGAGTTGTAAACGGAAAAGAAAACTCTGTGTGGCACAGTAGAGTATGGGGTACGTTGGGAATATGTCAACGGGGAGTTGTTGGTGGTTGATCAGGCCCCAATGTGGCTCCGGGGTACACGTGAGGATTTCTTCGAGCATGCGAAACTCTGCTCCGTGCATCCAGGCTCTCCTCCAACTTGGACGGGTATCTCCCAAGCCTTTTGTACGGCCAGTGAGCCAATTGCTAGCTACCATGTGTGCATAATTTACACTAAGCCCAATCGAAAGTATGCACTCAATGGTGTACCTGCAAGCTTTTGGCGGGAGCTGATTTTGCACCAAGGACTCTTTCCCGCCGCAGGGGAAATCCCTGCACCGGGTACTTGCAACGTGCTAACACGCAGCTGTGCCAAGGCATTTTTTAACCATTTAGTTCTGACAAACCTCAATGTCAGGATGAGGTAACTGACCACACTCTGCAGGAAACCCCACCCTTGCCTCAAAGCCAGGTATAAAAGCATTGAACAGATTGCTATCAGGTGAGCTTTCAGGGTATTTTTTTCTCAACCCAGCCTAGTCTCCAGTTCTCGCCTTTCCTCTGTCTCCTTGTCCTCACCTAACCTTGGCTCCAGTTTCTGACCAGACTTGTGGAGATGTTGCTCTTGGTCTTTGGATGGCATTCTGGACTTCAATTTTAGCTCAGTCCTTTGTTGCCCGCTCTGCTTCCACCATGACTGTGAGGGTTTATGCCTTGGTCGAGACATTTTGCCCTCAGCATCTTGAAATCAGAACTGAGATGTCTGAAGTTAGGAGTCCAGACACAGAAATACCTGCTTTCTCTGATCATTTTTGAAAATTGAGGCTTATTCTGTGGTCTTTCAGTCCTTTTAAATGAAAATGAAAAAATACAAAAACAATTAAAACAAGACTTTGCTAGATTTTCCAGGCATTTCTGTTTCTCAGTGATGGGGCAATGCATAGAGACCTCGACCATGCCTTGCATCAAGAGGTTCTGAATGAAGACTTGGGCCTTGACATTTTCCTTAGTGGATGATGTCTCAACTCTTTACTGAAATGCCTCTCCTTTGTAAATTTGTTGCCATACTTCTTTCACTTTACTCAAGTGTGTCATTGTCACTTACCTGGATGGATGATACGGCACTTGTGATTGCTGCTAATCAAAAACTATGAAAATGAAGTGCCAGCAGGTCCCTTTTCTTGTCTCCTCACTAGAAGTCAGAAGCTGACTCCCATTATTGGGCTTTGCCTTTATTAACAAAGGGATTAACAATATCAAAATTAGCTCAGAACTGCCTGTCTGAGGGCTGTTAACTTTCATAAGATGGCTCTATATACACACTTCTTTTGTGTCTGATATGGTAATAAGTCAAGTGCCTCGCTGGGTCTTGCAAATAGATTACAAGTGGGATTTTCAAAAGAGTTAGTAGGAACAGCTACATAATGATGAAAGCTTTTGAATCTCCCATTCCACCTTTTCCAGCAGAGGTATATCAGTATTTCAGATTTTCTTCTAAAATACTTCAGTAAATGTGTATTATCTTAACAAGAACAGATTGAACTGATTTTGATGATAATAGTCATATTTCCAGGCCTTGTGGTAGATAATATTGTATGATTCCTGAGGGAAATTGCTGTTAAAATGATACTTTCCTTTTAAATTGTGGTTTATGCCTGAGCCATTTATAGCTGCTCTTCCTTTTCCCACTGAATTGTGGCTTCTGTGGTCTTTGAGATATCTTTTGGGAAAAGGAAGCTGCTTCCTGATTCCTTAAATTTTCCTGGTGCAAACATGTTTAAAGGACTTACTCTCACCCACCCTGCTCTGCCTTCTGCTATGTTCCAAAATAGGTTTCCAGATGCAAACACCTTCTTGACCAGATTTGTCGGGAGGGGAAGCATGCGTTCCATGCAGCAGTGAAGAGGCAAGGCCAACTGCACTTCTGTCTAACTGATAGTTTTAGTGCTTTTGAAGCAGTTGACCACAGGAGAGTGTAATTTATAATCTTCACAGTACACCTGTGAAGTAGGCACATTTTGTATTCCCAGGCACTGCCTTTTATGGGGTGTGCAAAAATGGCTGTGCTCATAACAGTGGCTTATTGTCTGCTGCAGCTGGCATTGTGACAGCCAGCACTGCCCTGGGCATCAGACAGCTGTACAGGGCACAGAACTGTCCGGGACATGCCTCTGCTGGCAGCATTCAACTTTGGCAACCCACAGTTCAGCAGGGACTGTGAAACCTGTGGGAGAAGAGGGTGAATTAGCTGGAGCTGATCCCTGTCTTGCTAGAATGCTACTGGTACCTGAGCTAGCTAGTTTAAGTAAGCCTGGGTATCTCAGCAACTAGTTGCTTCTGTGACCACAATGAAGCTTTACACCTGGTTGCGGGTTTCGCTTCTCGGCCTCTTGAAGGCTCAGATCAAGTGTAGTACCGGGCGCTCTGTATTTCCCTCATGGCTTTGTCATCTTTTTCTGGGATTTTGAAAATCTAGATCCTTGTATAGGCATCCATTTCATTATTTAAGGATGAATTAAAGATGCTGAGCTCCACCAAGGAACATTAAATTGGTACTATTTAAGTTGATCTCAGGACCTCTGAAACTCAAGCATTATGCACTTAATTTTTCCAGTATTTGGCTTTTGTTCCTCTTTGGGGAGACACTCAGGAAGTGCTGGAGTACTTGCATCGTTAGCAAACTTAGCCAAGAAGTTTTATAAACTGATAGGTGATTTATTTTTGTGGCCATTTGTGACATGCTTGGCTCTGACCATTTTGTGTTTCTGTTCTATTATTAGGAATCGTTGTAGTATTTTTTCCTCTCTTTTTCATTCAGAACAGAATGATATGTCTTTTGCTGGCACATGCTGCTTTTACACACAGGCACTGTTTCACCAGAGTGGGCAAGAGCACGTGGATTAGTCATATGCTTGAGGTCTACTTTAACTTTAATACTACTTGGCTAATTGGGGCTGGCCAATCTTCCTTTCATTTTTCTGTATCACAAATGATAGAAAACTTCTGAATTAACCATCTTGACTAAACGTGAATGCTCTGGGCCAAATTTCACCTTACTCCGAAGTGTATAGTAATTGCGATAGTTGTGTTCTGCTTACATTTTTATATCTTGCTCATTACTGAGTGCCTAACGGCAACATAAGGAACTAGTTTTGTGTTCTGAACATGCTGAGGGAGGAGCTGGAAGTTCAGTGTACAGAGACAGTGTGTACTCTTCTGGGAAGCTGAACAAATGTCTTCAGATACTTTTGTTGGACACAGAAGATTAGGTTTCATTTTAGAATTGATAATAGAGACTTAGATAAATGCTGGAGCCCTGTATCTTTTTTGTCCTTACTTGTTTCTATCTTTGTACTTTGAAACATACCCAACAGCATAAATCATGTGGCTTTAGGTTTAAAAAAAGTTAATGTTGAGGGATTGGCTTTATAAAGAATGTAACCCTGGGCACAACACTACCCATGCCTTCACCTGAATGGTGGGATCCTGGGGTACTCGGTAGTCAGGGGCCCTGCCCAGCTGCCTGGGTAGATGCTGCAGGGTTCCCGAGTGGAGAGCTTCCCCTTACAATCAACCTTGCAGACCATTATAAAACTATTTACAGGATTTAATTATTTACAAGGTAACATATAACTGATGCACTGGAACAAATGCAATAGAACCAATGCAAATAGAACAAATGTTACAAGCTTAAGGGTTAATGCTTCTTGGCTACACTTTACACTAGGAGAAGGTATACAAATTACCCACAATAAATAAGGAACCAATACATAAATACATTGATACTCCAGCTAATAAAACATCAAGAACTTATTTACACAGTCTATAACTTGTACAGTGTGTACTGAGGACCCTATGTGCACAGCCCCTGGCTGGGTGTCTCAGGGAGCAGGACTGCGTCTGTGCCCCTGAACAGGATCTGTGGGCGGTCCCTGGTGTTGGTGTTCCTCACACGAGCTCGAGGGGTCTCCGTGCAGCAGGCGGTGGCTCCTTCCCTGCGGTCCCTGCAAGGGAGCTGATTCCTGCGTGGACCCAGTGGCAATGTGTAGGGGGTGCATTTGCACCCCCTGAGAGTGCTGGTGCATCCCCTGACCAGCTATGCTTGCTTCTTAGGTGAGGGGCAGGGGGGCAGGCAGGGGCACCGGTGCCACCCTGGAAACACTGGCTGATTGTTGCAGCTGCTCCTAGAAGCAGCCGCAGCCACTCCCGGAAGCGGCTGCAGTGAGTGGCTGTAGCAATTGGCCGTCGCAGGATCCCCTCCTCCCCGGTCAGTGGGGGTGGTCACAGGGGGGCATGTGACCCCCCTGAGGAAGGCGGCACCAGTCGCCCATGCCCAGACCCCTTCCCTGGCTCAGCAGGGAGCAGTGTTTGGGCTGTAGGTGGTAACAGCTTCCCTTGCCCAGCACAGCCTCACAGCACCCAACAAGTGCAGCCCCTCCCTGGGCCTTGCCTGCCCCAGGGCTTCTGGTGGCTGGAGCAGTCCCAGTCCCTGCCCCTGTAGCCCAGGGCTCCCTCCAGCACCTGAGCCTGCCCCTCCCCGGGGCCTTCTCACTCACAGGGGAAAAACCAGGGCAGTCTCCAGCCCCTTCCCCTGCTGCGCTCACCCAGCCACACAGGGGCTTGCAGGAGGGTCTTCCCAGGCTCAGAGGCTCCTCAAGGGCAGCTCCTCTTTTGTCCTGCCCCACAGGGCTCAGAAGGAAAGGGAAGGAGAATGGACATACTGTAACACGCTCTGTGCAGCCTCTCGCTGCTACTTCTGCAGGGTCGATAGAGGCTTCTTGACGGAGCTGGCGTGGGGAGATCCTTTCCCTGGTCTCCAGCCTGTCTCTTCCCCATCTCTCCTTTGTTCTCCTCCCCCTGGGAAAATTCCCCTCTTTTAATCAAGCCTCTCAGCCAATCCTAGGCTAGGGCTTTTCCCGGGCTTTTGCCAGCATCTGTCATTCAAACGTTGCTGGGGTTACTTCACCCCTCCCACTTTCAAGAGAGCTGCCTCCAAAACAGCTTCACTCACCCTCAGGGCAAACCGTGTCCTTACCGGGGCAAACTCTGTCTTTTTGCACTCTGTCTCCCTGCAGGGCAGCCTTTCCTATTCCTTCAGGTGGGTCCATTTTTAATGCTGCTACAATAAGACCCAAGTATTCCTCTAGCTGGAGAAAAGGCAAAGGGGGCAGAAACACTTAGCTCAAAATCTCTGCAAAATCTGGGAGTTTTCAGTGGAGTCCTTTCTTCTGCATGTTGTCAGAAATTTGTTGTTAGCTGGTTCATTGTATTGTGCTCCTCCCACCAGATATGCTTGCTCTCCCAGCAGCTACTCACCCGGTACTTGCTACTTGGTAAAGCAAGTAACCAACCTGCAGGGTGCAACCCGCACCACCACCACCTATCGCACCTGTACTCAGGTCGAGCTACAAGAGTTGTGCAAGGAATCAAAAATAAAACCCACCGAGATGTTAGTCATCTGGTTGGGCTGCCTTGTGGTAGAGTACGGATCGGAGCTATTAGACTTGGAGGAGGCCAGCTTCCTAACTTGTCAGGCCTCATGGAGTGGAGGACGTGCTACCGACTTAGAGCTAGTAGTGGGTAACAACAACTGGAACATCCCCCTCCCATCCCTTGTTGTGGGACAGATTAAAAATAAGTCTCACACGTGGCATGATGGTAAACTGGGGAAAGCCACTGCGGAACAACTCATATTGGCCATAATAGAGGTGTCCTACAGTTCTTGGAACCCAAGGGTACATCAGTTGGGGCTCACGCAGGCTCAACACAATGGGGCCTGGCCCCATTGGTTCCTACAAAATCCTGGAACAGTTCCAGCCACCCTCGACGCTATAGAAGCTTGCATAGAGGTTTACAGCGGGGAAAATGCTATCACCCTTTGCCTCCTTCTCAACCCGCTAGCCACTCAACCAGCCAGGAGTATCCTGAGCCAACTCCCATGGCTGCAAGCTCTCGTGAAGTCAGCAACCACAAGCCCAGTCAGCGCCCCGAGTCACCTCACTGCATACCCGGTCGAATACCAAGGGCCAAGACATCACCAACTCGACCCCTGGAAGGAATCGAAACCGCCACCCCAAAGAACGCCGGAGGAAAGAGCCATGTTTGGGTTCCTTTTCAATCACTCAAAACTTACGAAACAATAGCGACACATCCTAGGGGACGAAGGTCAACGTCACCTGGCAGGTGAGCTAGGATTCAGGTTTATAGATAAGCAAAAAAATGAGTAGCAGCCAGTGGTCATGCTGGCAGCCTTCACAAACCTAACCCCGCTGACCCTTGCCCCTACATAGAGCTCCTCGTTTGTAATCCCCATGACCCAAGCGACTGCCACGAAGTATCTTTCCTGCTCGACACAGGGGCTCAGGTCAACGTTGTCACCAATACCACGCCTCATGTGAAAACCGCTAAGACTATCCAAGTACAAGGACTCAATTCCATCGCTGCTATCCTCCTGGATTAAGTTCCAAATCCAGGGGCTCGTACTAAGTGGCGTCGTAGGGGGCATTAATATCCTGGGAGTTCCGGGGATTAAAGCGCTCAACCTTAAAAAACAAGTGTTACAGGCATTTCCCATTAACATCCCGGAGGCCGATTTGGCACCAACCCACTCTCCGCAATGTTTCTGTTTGGCAGTACCAACTGATTCTGACCAAGAGACACCTAAAGTACTCCCTCACCGATCTCCTGCGACGACTGGAACAACGGGGTTGCATTAAACCAGTAACTGCTAGTACCTACCTATCACCAGGGTGGGGAGTTGTGAAACCCGGGAAACCTAATGAGGCCCGACTTGTCGTCGATTATAGGGAAGCCAATAAATGTGCCAGATGCTTCAGCAACCCAACCTCGCTACTCTACCGCAATATATATTCGAAATGGAGCAATTCCAAAACCATGAATGGTTCAGAACCACCCTAGACCTAAAGGATATGTTATTTTCCATCCCACTGTCCGACCCCGCCAACATACTAAATATGTGCATCGAAGGAACCATGTACAAGTGGACAGTCTGTCCTCAAGGATACTGTAATGCTCCATTGCTGGCTATAGCTGCTATGAACGGCACCTTAAGGGACTTCCAAGCCACACACGACCTTCCACCGGAGAGCAAAATGAGAATTTGGAGCTACGTTGATGACATCACTATTATGGGTCGCAGTAGCGCCAGCGTCTCTCGCGTGACCAACCACTTGGTCATCCACATCAAAAAAAAGGAGTGGATGGTAAACCAGGACAAGTCATGTTTACATCCAGCGACTAACATCGTGTTCCTTGGTACGCGGTTCACTGGCTCCGCTAGACACGGAATTGCATACGGATCGCCCAACCTTGACCTTAAAAGGACCCCCACCGACGCAGAAAAAACACTTGCAACAACTCTTGGGTCACATTAATTGGTATTGACACTATGTTGCTTCCGACCACCTACCACTCATTGCCAAACTCCAGCGACAAATTCAAGACAAATCCCGAAAGTCCACGCCCTAGATGACAGGGGATCAACAAAACCTGCACCGGCTATTAGCTGCCGTTAAAGCTACACCGCTTTGTGCAATTAACCTCAGCGAGCCGATCGTAGTAACCTTGGGATTCACTGTTAATCAGATATGGGCCACAGCCCACAACACCAGTAATGAATTAATCTACACCGCTCATAAGACTCTCCAAGTGGCACAGCACTGATACGGGTCCGTGGGAAAAATCCTTCTAGCTGAATGACTCGTTGAACCATTGGCTCCGGGTCACGGCAAACTCCGTGTTCCTGCTACGACCTTATTACCTCTCCTAAGCCCAGAAAAGGTCGACCTACATTTTCAAGGGGACCCTAAGACGTGGAACATGATGGTGTTATACCATCATTACCATTGGCATTGTTGGACACCTGAAGATACAGCACCTAACCCCAATGCTGGTGAGACCGATGTGCTCACGCTTTACAGGACCATGGCCCCAGCATGGATAGCATCGGACAGAACCTCCAGGAACAGGGAAGGATACGGGTATTACTGCAAGGCCTGTCACGATGCACAAATGTTCAATGCACACCTGACGAAGAACTCCGCCCAAAGAAATGAGCTACTTGGATTCCATGCGGCTATACAGCACTGTGTTGAGCATCGTGACGACATGCTCCCCGTCCCAGTTATACCAATTGACTCTCATTATATTTATAAAATCCTTACTGGTACGGCTACTCCCACAGAACACTTGGAAGACTTGCAAAAGGTTTGGGAAACATTAGCTATGTTCACACGACTCCTGCTTGTTAAACACACCCAGTCGCACTGCACCGACACTGATCCAGTGCACGAAACCATCAATAAGCTCTTAGAGGACCCACTCCAAAGTGATGTAATTCTAGCTATTGCCATCAATGACTCCAACCCCACGATGGACCCACTCCTTACCTGGCTCCACGAAAACTGGGGCCATCCTGGACCACGTGCCAACCATTGCCATTACGGAACCTACATCATATGGGACCCGATGCGATTAGAAGGAGGTGGAGCAAGCCTGTGAAGTGTGTGCAAAAGAAAAGTGTCATCAGACCCAACACAACCTTGGTGCACTGGACACCTGCTACTTCCAATAGGAAAAATCTGGCAAGTAGATTTGTTAGGGCCCTTACCTGGAGCCAAACCGTCAAATAAAGGACTAGCTGTCATGGACCTGGGAATGTGACAGCTACAAGTCATCGCCTTGTGGAAGAGCAATGCTGCGGCCGTCATTGCAGCCCTTACTACTGCCTTCGCCACCTGGCAAAGCCCTTACGAAATCCAGTCGGATGGAGGCCCTCCATTCAACTCTACTACACTCAACAGATTCGCTCATCTCCATAACGTGAAGTGGAACCTCCACCTTCTTTACCACCCCCAATCTAATGGCGTAGTGGAGTGGCACATCAGATTATGCAAAGAACAATTATGGCTATGGGGAGGAGGGACTTATAAAAATTGGACGAAACACGACCATGACGTTCTCATATTGCTCAGCGAAAACAAAACCCTATGGAATGAGAGGGAACAGCAAAAGCTGCCAACTTGGCAGCTGAAATTCGCTCCATATGAGCCTGTTTGGATCTTGATTCCTCGGTTCCTCAGCAAACGAAACTGACTTCGCAACCTCTAACTCGGTCCTGTCCCTTTTATCACTCTGGGCGAATATCACAGGAGATAGTAGTGAATCAGGACTCACCGCATGCTTACGCCTGCCCCTTTCTGTTAGCGACCCAGTGTTAACCCCTTTTGCATACCTTCTTAATGTTGGTAAATGGTTTAATGCCCGGAATGCCGATCCGAACCCTAATATCACAGTAGCTCAACATTCTTTTACATACCATCAGCGCCAACACACCGTCTATTACCGATATTCTTGGCCTCACAACTTAACCCTAGCCAAGATGAACCTCTCTGTCTGCAGATCAGAGGCTATGTTTCCGCCTGCCCCTGTCCTGCTCTTCTGTAACATTGCGTGTTCGGAGATACCATGGGGGATTAACCCAGAAGGAGTAAACTGGTCCAGGGATGATAATTCGTTAACCTGGAACACCACAGCCATTATGGTACCTAGCCCTTCCCCAGGCCCGAACAAAATGAGGGCACGAGAAGAGTCTGGCCTGGTTCCATCCGTCCTTCAGCGGCCCCGATCTCTAGTCTGTTGGAATGGGTCGCTAGCCATCAATGTATCAGGTGAGGTAGCTTTAATCAGATGGAAAGGTCAAAGCTGTGCATTAATTAGTATGCCAGCCCCTTTAGGGCTGCTATAGGCTTGCTCAGATGGGCAGCTTTACACTAACCTCCCGGCTGTCCTAACGGGTGTCCAATGCTTTTTGAGTACAGTAATGCTCTGCCCCCCCTTAAGTGTTGACACATCTCACCCAAGTAGTCCCGCTATACTTCGTTGCCATAAGCGACGTGCTCCGGTGTGGAACAAGTTAATAGATGATGAGAAATTCAACCAAAAATTTGCGTGGGCGCTTGAAGGTTATTTTGCGTGGGGAACAGGGATAGGCAAGGTGAGCGGCGCTATTGCCAAGTTAGCTGAACAAGTTGAGCGTCTAGCCAATAGTACCGAAACATCCCTGCGATTATTAAACCATCAATTACAGGCTACATTGCACATGACCATGCAAAACTGCTTGGCCCTTGACGCGATGTTACTACACCTGGGAGGCGTTTGTCAATTCCTTAAACTTTCTAGGGAACACTGTTGCATTAGCATACCAAACGTTACTATCCCACTAGAAGATCAACTCAACCGCATAAAAAAATTGCCGCAGACACCAACAACGTCGCTGGGATTGGGAAGGGATGGTTGGCCGACATTTTTAGCTGGATGGGATGGGACACATCATCTTGGTTAATGCATTTGCTAACTCCCCTCATTACCTTGTGTTTACCATTAATTGTAATAGCCATGGTTGTAGGTATGGGTTGTTGTATTTTACAGTTTGTTAAAAAGCGATTCATTAAGCTATCTGCTTATGTATATACTTGCTTGCCACCTGAATCCTGTAATAACGGTGAGTTTCTGGATGAAAATTAACCTGAGCTCTTTACCTATTGTGCCATGGCCAAGGAGGCATGTCATAACCGAGTCAAATAAGTGCCCGTGTCACAATAGACCGCATAAAACAATTGCCTCTCTGAGTGACTGTCATTACCCCTAAATTTGGTCATGGAAGTGTGCTATGTGATATTAGCAATTCTGCACTCCGCTTAGCAGTCCGTTATTGGCTGCCCCAAGCAAATAAAAGTCCATGCAGTTTCTGCCCAAGTTGGAGAGCTCTGAACACGGGGCAGAGTAAACCCTGAGGAGAGCTCTGAGGAGAAGTCTGAGGAGAACACTGTGCATGTCACAGAGAAAAGTTGGTGGACTGATCACCCTCTATCATCTCCCCATCACCGCCTGTTCCTGATGTACCCCATCCTGCATGCCCGTTCTGTCCACGAACTTGTTGACTCGTTTCGTTACCATTAGCTGTAACTACGTAAGCGACCTTATCACCTGCGTCGCCACCTTTAGTGGTGTAAGTAAAGTTAAAGTTGTTTTTTTTCAACCAATATGCTGTCCAGCCTCTCCATCCACCAGCCCACCTGACGACCGATTAATAAGCGCTCCTCAGGTCAGGTCTAGCCATCTGAGACACTCCACAGGTGATTTTTTGCAAGGCCAAATGATCAAAGTATTTAAACAATCATCCTAACAATCAGCCTAACAGCTTTCTTCTTTTTTTCCATTTTAGTTTCATTGTGAAAGGCAGATTGATCAGAACTTACTTTTCTTTTAAAGATTTTAATGATGTTATAGAAATACTCTGAGAATGCTTTAAAAGGTTATATCTTGCTAATTGGACTATATATTTCTTCTTTGTTTCTTACCATAATCTTAAATTTTTAGTCCCAACAGATCATAGTATGTGATTGACGTAAACTTCTGACCAGGCATATTTCGTGTTCTCGGTCCTTGTGGTGCAGGGGGCACCAAGCCTCTCCTCTGGAAGACTCATTGCTTCTTTAGTCCAGTTGTATATCATCAAGCTGATCCACCTCTTCAACTCGGCTCAGTCTACCTGGCTCCCATCCAAAGCCTCAGCGGACCTGCTGGGCTCTCTATTTTGTTTTCATGCTTCTTGGCTGAAGTGAAAGCTGCCCTCCTGCAGATGTGCATGACCGGAAGACCACGTCTACCCATGACAAGATGTACCTGTTGGCAGCTCACTAGACAGACCCTCTCTATTGCTGTTTCTTTGATTGTGGACAGCAATAGGAGTGGTGGGCCCAACACTATGCTCTCCTTCCCTGTGGCCAATGAGAACAGTGATGGGATCTGCCTTGAGATTCTGGGAAGGCACTGTACATGTGGACAGTCAAAGTGCTTCATGCCCATGTCTTTACTCCCTGCCCTGACACTACTTGGAGTCTGCACTTAGTGGCAGTAACACCAGAGTAAGCTGGTTAGCTGGTTACACCCTATTCAAGCTATCCAGTGCCAAGAGAACTGGTGATCTTCAGTGGCAGCTGTTGCATGGGGGTCTGGCCATGGGCACTTTTGTCCACCACTTAGACCCAGTTGTGTTGGCAGACTGATGTTTCTGTGAGGAGGAAGTGGAGGAAACGCCCATGTCTTCCATGCCTGCCTACACAGCCGCCAGCTGCAGCTGCTCTTTGCTGGTCTTAACACCCTTTTGACACACTGGGCTTGTACAGTCTCAGAGAACTCCATCTTCTCTATTCTGTACTGAGTGGCCAAGGGGAACATGATCTGCCTGGCTCTTTTCCTGCTGGGCCAGGCCAAGACGATGACTCTGAAAAGCTGTG
This sequence comes from Caiman crocodilus, assembly GCA_030014935.1. Taxonomy (NCBI): domain Eukaryota; kingdom Metazoa; phylum Chordata; order Crocodylia; family Alligatoridae; genus Caiman; species Caiman crocodilus. The sequence continues at coordinate 27,553,254 of JAGPOW010001918.1, forward strand.
CTTACTGGCTCGCAGGGGGCCAGCTCCAATGATGCCTTCCAGTTCCTGGTCTGTTTGCAAGTCACATTTGATTTTAGACACTTCACCTTGTGGCAAGGCCTGCTGGTCCTACATGGGTAATCCTCATAAGGGGCATGGAGAAGGTGGCTTTAATCTCTGGAGACAGTGTTTTTTGTTTGTTTTTTGCTAACAAGTAATTCATGCTCAGCCCCTGGGAGGGCCACATACCTTTGCCCTTTCACCATTTGTTCTTAATTTTTGTATAACAAAGGCTTTCAAAGTCAGTCTTCCTCTGTATGTGGTACTCTGGTACCACTGTGGTACTCCACATAGTGGCTCTTCTCATTAAAATTATTTCACAGGACACTGGGAAAGAAAGGAACATCTAAAGAGGAATTTTCTTGATTGAACTCCATGCAATAAGTTGCTGCTTTTCACATTATTATGGTACTTTTGGGAATAACAATTTAAAATTTTCTAGAGAAACGGTCCTATTTCAATAGGGGCCACAAGGTAGCTCAGACAGTCATTTAGGGGAGCCATGGAAAACAATCATATGTGGGTAGTAATTCTATCCAAATGCAAATATAGACATCATTGTTAAATATGGGGAGTACATAGAAGAAGTTTGGAACACCTAGTAGATTTGTCATTATCTTATCCTTTCCATAGTTTCTTGTACCTGTGCAAGAGTCAGTGTATTGTTTGTCCTGTCTGACACTTTAGTAATAGGAACAACCCCAGTTACTCTGGAATTCAAAGAAATTCAGGCTCTAATTTAATAAAGTGCTTTACTCAGTTGAATCTTACAAGTGCATGCTTTAAGTTGGGGTGGCCAACCTGCCATACACATAGCACAAGTGGCACAGGTAGCCTTTCTGTGTGGTATGTGACAGACTGGGGAGGGAGCATGTAGCATCGTGGCAGAAAGTAGAGAGCAGAACAGAAGATCAGGCAAGGAGCAGAATCTCATTGTCACATCCTCTGCCCTTCCTTGACATTCTGTCCTTTATGTCAAGAGGCAGAGTCTGGTATATGAGACATAGGATAGCTGGCTGACCTGGTACAGAAAGTGGCAAAGCAGCCCTTGTGTAGATAGAGATTCTCTTTACACAGGCTGCGTTCTCCAGTGACTATCTCTGGTTGCCTAAAATTTGCTTTGTGCCACAAGCAGAAAAGAATTGTCAAAATAAGTCTAATCTGTGGTATTCCTGTAAATCTAATGCATTTTGTTTTCTGTGTACTGTACCTCTACATTTCTAAACATGCTAACTATTGCATGCAGAGTTCAGTCTAGATTCAGATGAGAGACATTTTGCACCCTGTCATGGTGGTTTCACTTCTGCTTGTTCTTTCAATTTCAAGCAAGTAGTCAGAGTGACCAGTATTCTGTTGGCTCCTTGTGTATGGGGAAAAAATGTGATTTTTGAGACATTTAGACCCAGTCTTAGCTTTGGATTGCAATCTCTTGTGTCATCTCCTTTTCATGCTCATATTTATATTTTCAGTAAGATACCAGAAGTTCTTGAAATAGTTCAGCTTAGTTTAGGTTGGGATCTAGTGAAGCACTTGGGTACATTATTAATCCTTCATTTGGTGCAGGGTCCCCTCAGGCTGACTAAGCCCTGCCACTGCTTCAGTTTCCCCTCTCACTTAATTGTAATCAGACTTCGTATTCTAGTTACTCAGTAAACCTCCTCTTCTAGGAGATTGCCTTACAAAGTTCAAAGCACAGATATTCCATCTAGCTTCCCACCACCACCTTGGTGCAGAGTTTCCAATCCTGTCCCTATTTAGCTTTTCCGTCTAACTCCTATCAGGTGTTCCTTCAGACTTTTGCCTAGGAGCTCTAGAGCTTCCTAACCTAGTCAGAAGACTATGTAGACATCTCAACTGGCCTTTCTTGATATTTTCACAGATACACGTCTGTGACTGGGGAGTGAGGACACCTTAAATAAACAGAAGCAATATATACTAAATATTGTTTCTTTTTATCTTAGCAGATGTAATTATAAACTTACAGTAAATTGTATGGAAAATGTATGCATCTAATCTAGTACTCAATACTGATAAGATTGCTTTTTATCTATGTCCACAAATCTAAAGATAATACTTTCCATGATGGACTAGATCCACATATTAGCAATGCATGTTTTTCAGAAAGTTCATACAAAGTATTGTGGTTCAGAATTAATCATTTAAAAATAAGCAAGGTACGTTTTGCTCTATTTTAGTGTTGCCATGTATGGTTTTGGTGTGGAATATTAACTAGATATAGGCTTGAATCAAAATCCTCCCAATTTTGTGGCCCGTTTCTAGTATTAAAATTTTTGCCTTTCTTGCAGTATTCAGGGAAAAGTATTTAAGAAAGTAATTTGCCTTCTTTTCAGGTAGATCTTAAAATTTCCTATTTTAATAAGAGGATCTGAAGTCTTCCTATTGCAAACTACATGCACCTCTGCACTTTACCCTTTAATTTATACCTAGTAGAAGTGCATACAATTGACTTTGGAGTTACAGCAGGGTTGAATCTGGCCCACTGAATGTTTTTATCATGCCACTATAGCACTTCCATGAAGGGTTTTTATTTAAAAAAAAAATGAAGACCTATTCAGACAGTCTTTTCATCTGGATTTTGTACTAGATGGAAGTGATTATACAGTAGAAGATTTGTCTGTTTTGTATACTGTACTTGAACCCTTTTAGCTTGACATGCCATTTGCTGTAAAATTATTACATATATTGATGTTCTTTTATATTTTCAGACATTGCAGAACATATTAATTCATTTGAAACATGGTGATTTCTGTAAATAGCTTTATCCAGCTCACACTGCTAGGACTGTTAGAATAATGGTTTCTTTGGTCAACTTGGAAACAATTTGTGAAAAGACTACAATTACTAAACGTGATGCTTTGCTGTTGAACACTTTAAAGGAGCTTTTAGGTTAAAGAGTTTGGTCAGAATTAGGTCATTCATTTTGTAGGGGATTTTCCATGTTTTGTTCCCTGCATTTTTTTGTAATATACACCCAACTGTGTCTGTGTTGTGTCCACGTGTTCATCTTTCAGTTTAGGAAGATGCTCCCAGGAGCAGTGTGGAGACACTACCTTGTGCCCTAAAAAGGTAGTGAGGGCACAGATGAGAGAACAGACCAGGGTGGTTTCTAGTGATCCTAGAAAGCTATGTAAAATCTTAAGTAACTGTCTGATACCGAAATTAATTTAACTGTGAAAACAGAGATGAGAGTATTACTCCTATATTTAAGACTATAATCTCTGCATATTTGCCTTATGAATATCTCTCCCTATCCAACTTCTTCATTGGCTTTTTGTAGATCACTAAGGAAAATATTTGATGGAAAAAGATTTGCTGGCATGGTGAATCCAGGATTTAGTAAAGGGGTGTGCAGGAGAAGTAACAAATATTGCAGGGGTAGCTGCACTCCCAACTCCCAAATCCCTTCTACCCCCTGGTGGGGAGACCACACTGGAAGCAACAGCTAGGGACTTTTTTTAAGTCCTGGAATCAAGAAAAAAGCTTCAGCCCCACACCTCCCTTTTCGGCTCCCCCTTCATTCCTCTTTGTGCTCAGTGCCATGTCCCTTCTCCCCTTTCCCCGCCTCCTGTCCCATCCCCTGTTGCCTCTGTACCCAGCTGATCTGGAGTGGGGAGCTCCAAAGAGAGAGAAATGGGAGAGCTACAATAAAAGCTGTATTATCCAACACGTTACCATCTGGAATGGTTTATTAACTGATATCTCTCATAGACAGCATCTGCTGTTTACGATAGTGGATCGACGCAGCAAAAGCAAAACCGGAACGCTCACTGTGGCACTTCCAGTTTTGCTGAGTCTCACTTCTTCCTTGAAGACCGTGGCCTGGGGCAAAGCAGCCTGCATGGCCTAGCAGCAGCGTGTGGGAAGTCAGGGTGCTTGTGCTTGGTGCAGGTGTGGCGTTGGCCAGCACTGTGTGGGAGGAGAGTGGAACCTGCCTTATTCCCGCGGCTCTGCTCCCCGAACCTGAGCTTGCAGCGAGGGAAGGTCTGCACTGGATCCAGCTGCTTCCCCCGCTGCCCAGGTCCTTCACTCTGTCCGGAGTGGAGGGAGCCCCACCTCGTGCTTCCCCACAGAATCCAGCCTGGGGCTTCCCGGTGCGAGTTCGGAGCTGCTGAGCCCCTGCAAAGAGACAGCCAGCGCTGCGCTGGGGCAAGGAGTGCAGCCTGCCCGGCCGCTTCTAGCCCCATGGCTCTGCATTCACGGGGGGAAGCCCCATGCTGGACTCTGGGGAACAGGGGGCGGGGTCCCTCCACTCCTGGCAGTGTGTGGGAGCTGCACAGCAGGTAGCTGGGGAAGCAGCTGGCTCCAGTGCACGGCTTCCCTCACTGCAGGCTCATGCTCAGGGAGCAGAGTTGCAGGGATAAGGCAGGCTCCGCTCTCTCCCCCTGTGCAGTGCTGGCCAGAGCCGCACCTGTGCTGGGCACGAGCACCCTGACCTCCCTGTCTGCGGCTGGTTCCAGGCAGCAGGGGCTGCATGCCATGGGGGGGAGCGTGTGGGGGTCCCTACACCCCTTGTTCTCCCTTATATCCCACATACCCGCAACCTGCCCAGCTGAGCTCCACGCTTCTGCTGCCCCTCTTGGGGGAGGAGAAGGGGGAAGAGTTCCCTCCAGCATGGAACAGAGCTTCCCCTTTCCCTAGGGGGGAGAAGGGGGGGGGAAGAGTCCCCCTCCGGGGCCAGCAGCCTCACAGAGCCCCCTCCCCACCCCACTGCAGGATGGAGAAGAGCCCCCCCCCAGCACCGAACAGGCCCCCCTCTCAGCCCTCTGGCGGAGGGGAAGAGGGGGATAGAGTGCCACTGGGGCTGGGCAGCCCCGTGTGCCCAGATTGCTCCGGCCTGGCAGGGAGCGACTGGGTCGAGCCTGCCAGGGCCTGGCCAGACCCCCCACCCCTCAGCTCAGCTTCCCTGTGGAAAGGAGGACTGCTCAGGCTTCTGGCTTGAGCCACTGCAGGCATGTGCCGAATGTCTATCCACTTGCAAAACGGTTCACACTCCAACCCGCAAAGACTGAATCAATTCAGGCTCAGGCTTCTTGAATGTTTGTCCCTAGTCCAACTGTCAGGGGACTAAATCCCAATTTTTGTGGAATTTGGTGCAAAGTATCTTAATTTCATTTTATGTTGTTCAAATGTGATAGTGATGGATACCCCAGATACATTTAATATAGGTGGAGAACACATCTAGAAGTTTGCCTGTCATCTAGATAAATCCTGTTCACAGTATGATTGAATAAAGATTGAGTAAAGATGAGTAAAGAATGAGTAATCATTGAGTAAAGATGTTCCATCCAGCACTAAACTGAAAAGCCTTCATCAGGTTTCTGAATGCTCATGTTCGCTTCTTGGGTTTCGAGCCGTGGTTCAGAAAGAAGGTCTAATCACCTCTTTCAGTAGACCAGCCATCCACATTTCAGAAAGTTCCTCCTGTTCTACCGCACAGCTCTCTCTCATTACTGCATAGAGAGAGTCTATACAAAATTTGTTGCACTGCATCTTTTTTTTTTTGATCTTGCTCATTTGTATTGTTCGTCTATTGAAGTTTTGCTGTGCAGGCAGATGGTTGGTTCCTGCTTGCAGTGCATCTGCTTCTCAATCAGGGGGTGGAGCTAGCAGCTCAGATGTTATGATCATGATTTTGACAGCACAATATGTGTGTATGTATGCCATTGCAGTTTTGCATGTATAGAATGCATTCCTTGAAGTAAATAATCAAAAACTTCTATGCACATGTAGAGATGTAATGGCACACATAAAGTTGATGGATGATGTACATCATATGAAAATATCTATAAGCAAAATGGTATAAACTGTGCAATCAATTTTGAAGAATAAATTTTTTTTCTAAGAAAAAAGGATATTTCTGCTTAAAACTACATGATAGACCCTACATTGTCTTTCCCTCAGCATAATCAGTCATCAGTCTTCTTCATTTATAATTTTAAAGTAATGTGTTCATTCTATGAGTTATCTTTCTTAACATTACACTGTATAATTTGTTTTCTTTGGCAGCAGTTAACTTTTTTTATAAGTATTTTTTACATTAAATTAAAGCAGTTGGATCTCAATCCCCAGATCTTATTTTTGAAAAAAATGGGATAGTTTTTCTCTGATAAGCTTGAGATCACAAGACCCACAAACAGGCTTCAAGCTAAACATGTGCTTAAGTGCTTTGCTGGATGTGGACTAATCTCCACTGAAGATGAGACTAATTTATTTAAAAATGTCTTGTTTACAACCCATAATGAACCATTTTTATGAAGAGCACCACAAAAACAGGGCATTTAGGAAAAAAAAGTGTGAATGAAGCAACAATGTTGTTAATTGAAATTGTAGTGTAAAATGTGTGTATGTGAACCTAGTGTTTGGAATTACCCAGTTCTGAGCTGGAAGTGCGGGAGGCCTGAAACTCACGTTCTCCCTTCCCATCACGATTTACAACAGAGATGCCATAGCCAGATAGGGGCTGCAGACACACTTTACATTTGTAGGATTCTAAATACTCTCGAAGCACTACCAAAAATGAGCATCTGTATGTTCAAACCATCTGAAGCGCCACAAAATGGCAGATCTTCCACAAAAAGCATTCCTCTTTCAAACAGGAGCTCCTCTGTAACACTACATTTTGTAGCACTACGTGTAATATGTGGATGGTATCTGTCTTTTGGCCCCCAGCATTCTGCAGTACTCCACATTTTCTCTCCCCATCCCAAGGGAGAAGGAGGGAGAGCTGCTGGCTCCCTGATAGCCTGTGCAATGTAGAGAGCTGTCACAGAGCACTGCTGAAATACTGCTGGCAGCACCACTGCCATGGAGCACTAGCACCAGCAAGAGCTGGTGCCCCAGGGAGGTGGCAGTGGAAACAGCTACCTCTGCTATCACTGTCAAGAGCACCAGTGATGGCAGTGGGACCAGGTGTTGCTGCTATTGCCACCACAAGAGCACTGGCAACAGCTGGTGTACCCACATTAGCAGCAGCAGCAAAGAGGGCCGCCTCCATGGGGGGGCAGTCTCAGCTGCTACTGCTGTCATGGGGCCAGTAATAGAGATGCTGCATCCAGCTGACGCCAGCACTGAATGTGGTAGCATCAACTAGAGGCAGCTTCTTTGCCACTGCCACCTCCTGCCTTGAAATCTGTTAAAGACAGTCACTGCCTGCAGAGGTGGTGGGGGAAGCTAAGAGAGCGGGGGACAGGGCAAGCTGTCAGGGCAAGATTATCCCACTATCCTCCACTTGGTTGGAGAGTGCACCTTTGCAGTGACTGTGTAGTGCTGCAACCTTGGGACTGTGTACATGTGTGCATCCCTGTACCACTTTTTATAGTGCTGCAAAGTGCTGAGCCAGTTCATAGCACTAGCACTATTAATGAACATGTGCCCATAGTCCAGATTTATCAGTGTTGTGGGCCCAGAAAATTCACTTTGCTGCTTCTCTGTATAGGGCATTCCAGAACCACACTTGAGCAGGCCTTGGGGAAATGATTTCATAGAAGCTATGTTGGGTTCATCTTGCATCTGGATCACTTGCTCTTCACTGCTGTCTGCTTTTTCATTTTAAGATGAGTATTTTTATTCCTAACATACCTGTGGCTTTAAGTACAGGATAATTGCTGTGCTACCATCTAGTGGATCCCCTGTGGAACTAGCTGTTTATAGACACACCTTTGCTTATGCATATATTGCTATTTTAAACCTCATGGAATGAAATCTGAATAATCAGTGTGACCATTTTCTGTCTAACTCAGCCTAGAATTTATAAAGACCTACGAAGTGCAAGCTGTACATTCCTTTATCATTTTCATGAATTCTATATTATTTAGTTTTTGGTTCAATTTGTGTCCTGTTGAGTTTTATTTTTTGGATGGGATGCTGCCTTTAACCCTATTATCTGAATTTTAGTCATGTTTGACAGAAGGGTTGAAACTGATAGCTGTAATTACCTTTATTCCAAACTCCTTTACTTTTTCTGTGGCATTTGTCCTTTCCCTTGCTTTATCTATTAGTCTTCTGACACTGAAACTTGATTGATATTAGCTTAATGAGAAGGGGCCAAATTCTGCTCCTCAGTTTACCCATGCAAACTCATTGAGGCCATATGAAAAAATGTCATTAAGGGAGCTTTAAAAAAATCACCTGGCCAAACAATCAGAATAGACATTTCTGGCCTATTCCTGTATTCACTCCAGGCACTGTATAACAGAAGTTCTGTCAGCTTTTCAGAAGAGGTGAGTCATTGCCACTTTTATTTGGGATTAACAGCAAAATCTCCAGATAATTCCATTAACTCAAAAGCTCAAATGTAAGCAAGAACTAACAGCACCCTGTAAAGCAAAAGTAATAAGAGGACACAGGGGATAGTATACTTAAATGAAATGCACATTATTCTTAGTTTTTGGAATGCCTTTCTAATATAGATGATCAAGGACATAATTGGCAATATATTTAACTGCCAGCATAGTCTCTTCACAGGTCGCCTCTATCTGAGATTCAGGGAGCAGAAAGCCATATCTGCCTGTATCACGGAGCTCAAAGGTGAAAGCATACTTGATGCCTTGATCGTAAGCCCAGTCATCAGAGCCCCCAGCAGCTGGATCTGTATTTGAAGCAGGAGGGGAAAAAAGTTAGCTAGAGAAGGAGTAACAAAGCATTGCTAGCCAGTGCAGAATCTAACACATGCCTATCAAATCATACAGGTGTAAATGTGAGGAGGACAGATAAAAAGTTTTAAGATACAATGCACCATTTGTGTACATCCTGATCCCAGAATCATTTCTAAAAATGATCTCCATAGATCTTAAAAAAGGGGCCTGGACATTTTTTGCCTTTATTATTTAAGGGAGGGAAAAAAAGATTAGTTTTTGTCTTGTTTGGCTTCCATTTCAGACAGGTGCTACATTTAGACAGGATAATGCCATGGAGAATGAAGAACCAAAATGTTTAGCTGTTCTAAAGTTGTGAACTTCACTGCACCAATTCTGCCTTACAGTACTGCAGATAGCCTAACACTTTTAGGTTCAAGAAGTGTTAGGTTCCAGAAAGGGGACTAGAGGAAGGAAAGGCTTTATTTTATCCTATGACTATCACAGAATAACAGAAAATAACATGCCATTGACCATGGTTGAAGGCAACTTCAGGCTAAAAAGAGCTTGTGATACTATAGTCATGTATATTTGTAGACTCTGGAAATCTAGAAAATCTGAAGCCCACAATTATCATGTTTTAATCTCAGATGGGATAATGCTATGGAGAATGAAGAACCAACTTTGGAATTTCTAAAACAGCCCCTCTCCTTTTGTGTCTGGATAGTACATATGTGCTCAGTGAATCTTGTTGTGAGCCCACAGGCATTAGTTTGCATGCATTTGTGGAATCAGGAAGGTTGTAGATGTATTTTTATACATTGAGTGTAACTGGACTCCTCGTGAAGAAAAATACTGCTCTATGAGTGAGGATATTGAAGTCTAGCTCATCAAGATACACAGTTTTCTTGCAATGACCTTACAAGTAATTCTTACTACAGTCAATTATGTACAATTAGGCTTATACTTACAGATTGTAGTGGCTCCTGGACCATAGATATATTTTGTCCTGTACAATGTAGCAAGCTCCTTAACTGCAGCACCAGCAAGGGCATCCTGTCAGGAATGAGAAATGATTTTTAGGTACTTAATAGCTTTTACTCAGAAATCCAAGTTAATTCATTAGCTGGTAGCGGGGGTGGGCTTTGAGAAGCTTACAAGGATTTTACCTGTTGTTTATCTTTGAGACTCATTAGTAATACTCATAAGGTTATTGTCTAGCAATCTACAAATGTCTACTGTGTGTTTCTTCAGCATAAACATAGCCTATCAATAAATAGTCCTAATTTTGAACTTTATATGGATCCAGGAAACAAAGGGGACAACAAGATCGAGGGATTACTACAACTTGAATCTGTGAGTGGAAATAAAGAATGTGAAGAAATATTAGAGTGAGGCTTCGGTCTGGTAGACATATTTGTTGTGGTAGCTATGTAGATTCAAGGTTTTATTTTTCTTCTTCTTGCACAGGTATTAATTCTGAACAATACTAGTTTAGTCATTGGAGGTACACAGTAAAAGTGGTGTAAAAGAAATCAGAAATAGGTCTTGTCAATTCCAGATCCTACCAGTGTGATTCACAGGAGGCCATAAATTATCCTTCACTTCCATTCTTTTCAATGAAAGGTCCCTGTGCAAATTGGGACTCATTCAGCTCTCACTGATTTCAACGTGAGTTGGATCAAGTCCATTCACAGTAAAATACTGTCCGGGGTGTTTGCATTAGGAAAAATTATAGCCTTTCTTTTGGAAAGTGTGGCTTTTCCATTTTTTCATAGAGCATGTTGGTAATAAAATATGGAAAATATTACTAACAGATGACAAATATTTGCTTGTATTTTATTAGTTGAAAGCAGATGTTTAGCATGAGAATAAGCAATGGATTGCATGTATGCCCCCTATAGTTCACAGTTAAATAACACGGTACTCCCAAGAATTTTTCAAATCTTCTGTTTCTCTCTTGTTACACTATAGATTACCCCTCCAAAGAAGAGTGACTTTAAATAAGTCTGTGACTTCAATTTAGTTTCTGCACATCTTTATAAACTGTTCCAAAAACAAAAACACAACTCTCCATACTCATCTTAAAACAGTAGGTTTTTCTCTTGTAAGCTAGTAACTTCTGACTATGCCAGTGAGAGGCTTCAGCTGTAAAATGTACACTGAGAAGTAGATTTTGAGCACCCGAGAAAGCTGGGCTTTTGGTTTGCTGCAATTCATGGAGGCCATTAACAGAAGGTAGATTTAGGTCTGAGAGCAGGTTTCAAATGCTCCCCAAAGACTGATAGTGTTTGATTGCTGAGTTTTGATTTTGGCCTCTGTCGTTTCTAAGTTTGGGTAATTGTAAGAGTGCTGTTTTGATGTACAGTGCCCCTCTGTGCACACGCAGGTAAAGGCGAAATGGGAGCTAATACACGAGTGAAAGTGTGGGGCTTGCAGCAGTAGCAGTGTTCTGGTGCTAATCCCCCAGTGAGCCTTGTAAAGTGTGGTGCACACTGTGGGGCCAGCAGGGAGAATGCTGCCACCGCTGTGAACCCCACACCTCCTGATGCACACAGCATGGGCGGCACTCTCCCCACTGCCAGCCCTGCACCTCCTGAGGGTCACTGGAGTAGCTGCATTCTCCTCCCTAGCCCTGCTGTGAGCCCCACAGCCAACGCTGCTGTCCCGACTGTGAGGCTTTTCAGGTGTAGGGTTCTCTGTAGGGGCAGTGCCAGGAATGCTGTCACCTCTGTGAGCCTTGTCAGCTACAGGTCTTGCAGATAAATCAGGAAAATTGAGGCACAACTGTGTGGATTTCTTTCGGAGGGGTTTCCTTCTTTTTGTAGATCCCGTTGAACAACTGGTTGTGCTAGTTAGAGGATTATTTTACTGTTGTACTGTAAAGTACTCTTGAACTCTCAAGAATCTCTCACTTGTGGGGGAAATCCCAGTTAAACACTAGTGAAAACCAAGTGACATTGGTGAAATAAGTGGAGCCATTCTAAATGTATGCAATGTAACTGGGAGCAAAGTGGTTTCCAGTCCCACATTTATTGCAGAAACTGCTTGATCCAGGACAGTCCTGGTGCTCTCAGCTTGTTTTCTAGTGATTAAATTTTGCTTAATCTTGTGCAGCCTGTCACCTAGCCAGTGAAATAAAAGGGCCACATGGCCTGATCTTGTTATTTTATTTAATTCACACCCTTTGAACCTAAGTTTTCAGTTACTAGACTTTAATGAAAATCATGTATTGCTGGTCTTCCTCCTGACTATATCTTGGGGCTTGTGCTAACAAGATAATTTTTTAGGCTAAGCAGCTTCTAACTGCTTATAGATTATCTTTTGGGAGCTGCCTCCTTATCTTTCCTCCTGTATCATCAGTTCAGATTTGCCTTAGCAAATTGTTGCTGGTTCAAACACAGCAGGACTTTAATGAGGTGGCTGCTGTATGGAGGCAGGTTTTTTTGACGTCAGTGGGCTACTGGATGAGAATATTGACATCATAGTGTCATCCCAGGATCTTGAAAAAACATGGGCCCACTCACTTCCAAACCCATTCTTTCATCAGCAATAAGCTCTGCCCTGCTCAAGATAGACTTCTTGGGGCTTTAAATTGTACTCTTCACTTTAACTGTCTCACAAATTATTCAGGGGTCCCTTGATTGTCCTTTGCAGTGATAGTGTTATGGCTCCCTCTACATGTACAGGTAAAGGTGCAGTGGGATCTAATGCACGAGCCACACAGTTGCGCCTCCTGCCATACCACATGTGAATGGCAGGAGGCATGATTGTGGGATCACGCATTACATCCAGCCATGCCTTATTGCTGGTGTAGGGTTCTTGCTCCGTCTGTTGGCAAGAAGCAGGCTCCCATGGCTGGAAGCTCGCTTCGTTGACAGGGCTCCCAGTCATGGGGACCATGTACAGATGGGACCAAGAGACCCATGCCTGATGGGGTTCTCAGTCCTGACTGACGTATGTGTGGTGTAGCCAGGACTGAGAGTCCTGTCAGGTATGGGACTCTTGGTCCTAGCTGTGCCCCAAGGGCCACTGAGACCAAAAACCCTGTCAGCTGTTAGATTTTGGTCTCCCAGCTGTGGGGGTATGAAATATCAAAGGTTGGGGGATGACAGCAACTGTGGTCTCCCAACTCCTGCCTGGAGCACCCCCAGGTCCCTGTGGCTGAGAGACTACAATTAGCCGTGATCTCCCAATCCAGGGGCATGTTGTGTCCCCCCAGCAGCTAGGAGATCATAGCACTGCAGCTGAATAGAAATCAGCTTTAAAGTTTTTACGCGTTTTCAAGCAATAACTTTTTAGCTGGTTGGACCTTTTTAAGGTTCAACTGGCTACATGGGCACAATAGTTAATTTGCCCATGTAGCCAGTCTAAAGTTACTGAACAACTAAAAAAGTAATTGTGCAATAGATGTAGCATGTAGAGTGGGCCTACAAGTCCAAAATGTGAACCTAGCCATCTTTAATATATCCTCCCTTCTTTATATGCAGCGAGCACTGTGTTAGCCATTCCAAAGAATTCCATGTTGTTAGCGTATTCTCATCCAGTGCTGCTGAACTGAGGCAAATGTATGCTGGGGCTGTTGGAGATTTGCTACACAAGCAAGAGGAAAGAAGCTGCTAGTAAAGCTATCTTACTGAGAATAGGAAGACTGTTAGTCCAATGTGATAACAGTTTGTAGGAAGTAATGTGAAAGGCAAGAGAGCATATCCAAAAGCCACTTTTCTTTGCCCCAGTACGACCACATCTAAAAAGAATCCATACCTCCCTAAATCCTTTCTCTTTATTTTTATTTATTTGTGCTCCACAATCAATACTATTAACATGTAATTGTAATAGATAAAACAATCAATCAAAAAACAGCTAGAGAACTTAGATGTTCAGGCATTGGGGGGGCAAAATATAGCTGATGAACCCATTTATTAGACAAGTATGACTCAGCTGTAAAGTTCCAAGTAACTGTAATCTCCTTTTTGTGTTTTTGTTCACAAGTACCCTCAAAATGAACACTAATAAATTGCAGTACCACTTTTTAGACTTCATTTTTAGATTTCCAGTGAATAGTAATCTGGGCCTAATTAATTAATTATGGTAGTCACCACAAGGTTTAGTGATCCCTATAAGGTTGCCTTCAGCCTACTCAGGGGCTCAAATGGATTGTAAATAATATGTAAGCCTAATGGAAAAAGTTGAATGTCACCAATCATAAACAGTAATCAATAGGTAATGGTGACCAGTGTTTTTCCGGTAACTTGAATCCTGCCAAACATTCTACTAAAACCTAGTACCTAGCTACTTTATTTGTAATTATCCATGTATAAATATAGAATTTGTTACCTGACAAAAATACAATAATCTAGCAATTATTTTAATGGTATTTATTGGTTTAACTGTTAATTAGAATTTTCTCATACTAAGAAGGATTCTTGAGACCTATAACCAGTAATGCAGTGAAAAAGTTATCTAGCAAACAGAGTAATTTGTTACATTTTTGCATTCCCTAGGTTTAAATTAATACATCTAGCCATGGTCCTGATGAGAGGAACATCAAGAGCTATCTACATCTAGTAAACATAATATCTAAGCTCAATTTAGAGCCTATTCAAATACTAAAGAAGATTTGGGAAATTTTTGCTGAAAATGAGTGAATGAGATGACCTCATGGGAAGCTGAGGCCAAAGTGGGAGCAAATTCAAAATACAGACTAAAGGTTTCTAAACAAAGTGATTAAGCATACACAGGCTTACGACGAGAGAGCAACAAAATGTAAATAGTAAAAGAAAAATTAAGGGAAGTTTGGCTGTGAAAGGGACAAGGCAAATTTTTGGGGTTCATGAAAGCATATATTTTTGTGCAGGGCAACACCCAGATTTATAGTAGTGAAGGGAGTTTATGAAACAGGCTGAATGTGTTCATTCTGAGAGACAACGTACTTCTTCCAAGAAAACATTACAGAATTCTTGTGCAATTCATGTCAATTTCCTCAGTTGGCCCATTTTATTTTCTTGTCTGGGGTTTCATCATTGTCATTCAAGCATTGCATGGAAAACTGGATATTTTCATGCTTAATATAAGACAATACTTTCATTTCCACAAGGGGGAAACATGAATGGAGAGCAAAGTTACTAGAAAATCCCATTTGTGTAGATCCCCAAATACCCTAGAGGTCTGCCTGGTGAATTTGAAGAGAAGGGTTGGGAGGGATAAAATACAAGCAGAAATGGCAGAGTAGTTCTGGAATCCCTCAGATAAAAAATGCCGTGTACAGTGGTTTCCATCTTATTTACCTACTCAAGTGCTCACTGCCTACTTGCTGAGCCCTGTTTAAAGCTGGCAAAAAAGAGAGGTTGGCTTGGAAGAAAGGAGGCAACAACCTATATTGATCCCTCTGCTCTCTATTTTTGTAGATTTAGGGTGCTGTTAATGCCAGGTTACTTGATTTTTGCCCCCTTACTTCCAGGCCTCCCACTGGAATGCAGCATTAGCCCCATGATATTAACTTATCTTAATTAAGTACTGTGGAGCAATATGTTAAAATAATAATGATATGCAGGCATGAAGTTTTGTTTAACCACATGTCTTATCACACAGTAAAAAGATAAGAAATGGCAACTGCATTTCCTATAATTTATTAGATCTGTCAGACTAAAAATAAACATCTAAGATAAGATAATAGGCCTATTAATCTTACTTCTTCATTTATGGAATGGCTTACAATCCATTTGTTTGCCAACACAATTTGTATAAAAGTTGAGAGTCTAGTTTTCCAGATTTTCTCTCAATACTGTTTCTATGCAGATCTTTGCAGAAGTGAAACACATTCAACACTCCACAGTTATTGCCTTTTTATGTTTTTCCCCTTCCATATTTGCTGTCTCTTTTTAGCCAATGAAAAGTTTCAAGAAGAAACCCTAATTTATTTTGGTATGGTTCATGTGAATTTATTTAGGTTGTTGGAAACCAACAGAAAGCTATTGACTGGTGGGATTTTGGATCAGGCATTTTCTGTGTAGACATTCCACCTAAAGATGATATGGATTGGTTGGTATTGTGTCTTGTTCTCAAAAGCTAAAATTTTTTTGTCTAAGGATATCTTCCCTTATTAAAGTCAGGTTTTGCATAAGTGGGATTTCTTTGAGATATTCCTGCTGTCTTTTTCTTGGGAGCTCCAATTCAGAAAGTATTTTCCCTTAAATTAGAATATGAGGATAGTTGATCAGGTCACCTTTAAGTGGCGTTGAGATATGTGATTGCTTTATGGTGGGAAATAATAGAACTCCCTCTGGGATCATGTGGCTGTTTTAAAATATGGGATAAATTTTACAATGGGATGACTAACATATGAAGTGAAATCAATGGATGAGTAGGCATACAGCTAGCATTTCTGAAGTACTATTTATTTTTTTATGTTGAACAATAATAAAAAAATCATTCTTTGAGCCAAAAGAAATTGAGTTTTTTATTATTATTAATAAAATTTTTAAAACCTTAGCAGGGATGATTGTACCTAATCTTCAGTTGTATTTTATTCCTCCAGATTATAATATAGAACAGGGCAGTTAATATGAAAATTGTTCATCCAGAAAAAGAAAAAGTAACAGTGAAGAACAAGAAAAGTATATTAGTCCTTTTCTACTGTCCATGTTTTGTGTCTTTTAGATTTCTTTTTTTGTGTGTGTTTGAGTGTTAATACAAATGTTTTCCATGTAATGCTGTGAAAAACATGTTGCACGTATGTGTCACTACATTTGGGCTTGACTCAAAAAATTAGACAGAAGTTCACAAAAACTTCTAATGTGATCTTGTCAAAGGAGTTTGAGCATTTGCATTGTTTACCTATTTAAACTAAACTAGAACATATTAATTAGGAAATATTTGGAAAAAATAAGACACAAAAAACCTGAGAATTGACTGTAGTTCCCTGGGGTTTTATAATTAAAATACCTTGGTATGTAAAATAACATAGAAAATGCAACAAAACCTTGAAATCCGTTCCCATTAAGCTGCAAAATGTCCAAGAAGAAAGCATAAAGTTGGCCATTCACTTCATATGGGCTTCAGAATTATGACATTCATTTGGGAGCCTTCATAAATCTGTCATAATCTCCCAGCAAGAGGGCCCACTTAATGCTATTGCCTTGGACTTCTGGCAGCTTTCAGGGAAGACAGAGGATCAAAATATCTTTTGTTTTGGGTTTTTTTGCTATGTTGCTTTTCTTGCCAACAATTGTAATGGCTAATATTCCGCAGAATTGAAATAATTTTATTATTTATGATGATTTTATTGCTTTCTTTTTTATTGTATGAAAAGTTTATAACTTTTGCACAAAAAGTCCTTTTTAAAAAGAATAAATAAATCATGTACCAAATTGCCATTAACAGACTCAAACAGCAATCAGGCTAGGGTGTGCCTCTACATTTCAAATAAAACATTATTCCTTTCAAACACTAGAATATTTTCCCTTTTTCAGAATAATAATGTGGCTTTATTCAAGGACATCTGAAACTGAAGCACCATCTATCTGCTGCTAGTATGTAGCTATGATAGTTGATGAAACAGACTGCTCAGTGGGCCTGATACTGCCTCACTCTAATCAATGGAACGCTGAGATTTTATTTTTAATACCACATTTTCTTATACAACACATTCCTTTCCCCCAAAAAACAGCTGCTGAAAATAGGAGTGTGCAGTATATGCAGGAAATATGGTAAGAGCAGTTTCTGCCACTTGCTGCATGAAACAGAAAGTAATATCTGCAGTAATTCACAGGGAATAGAACAATTAACAGGCTTCACTTCCTGGCTGCTGCTGCTCTATTACTACAAGGAAAGAGCTTTTTTTCTTCATTTTGCCACGTAAAAACAAGGCATGTGTTATTCTAGGGCATGCTGTATATTCTGGGGCATGAAAATAGATAATAGTAAGTCCCAGACTTATGTTTCAGGGCCAGATCATTCTGCTCAATAATATCCGCAGAGCTAGGAGCAATTTACACAAGCTGTGGGTCTAGCCCAGAGAGCGTAATGTTGCAATACAATGTATTGCAGCTGGATACAGTATTGAAAGTTCCCCATGTTGGGGTACAGAGGTAACTCTTTTGTAATGTTAGTTCAGTGCTCTAGCCAACTGCTTGCAGGGACTAGGAAAGAAGTGTTTCCCTTGAGTGCCTTATTGGTTTCTGTAGGGTGGATAGGGAGTGGGAGTTGTTTGCTTTCCTCTGAAATGTTAGATATTGGCCACAGCTAAGGCTGGGAGTTTTGACTGGGAAATACTGATGCTCCTAGTGATATTTAGAAATCTCACAGATTCCTGGCTTGGGGGTCTTGCTGTTCGGCTCAAGATCAAACCAATTGTCAAATTTGGGGTCAGGAAAAAATATCCCCCTCACCGTTCCCCCCCCCACCTCCCAGTCAGATTGTCAAGAACCAATGAAATGTTCGCCTTCCTTTTTAGCATGGTGCATGGTCTTGTTCTTGGTATCCTCTGAATATACAATATGAACCAATTCTTTGTAATTGCAGTGGATGGGCACTGGCACTGACCTCGTCAGACACCCTTGCTTTTTTGTCTGCGACATACTGTAGAATGGTTTTGTAGTTATGGTTTATTCGGGTTTAGAGTAGATGATATTTAGGAGTATTTGGGTAAATGGTTGTCCATGAAAGCAGGGGACTGGGCTCTATGGCTCGAGAGGCCCCTTTTTGTCCTATTTCCTATACTTCTAAGAAGTGCTATGTAACTCACATCTCTTTATGGCACAGCTTGAGGTCAAGCCTATCTTTATATTCGTGTATGATGGATATGAACCATGGATTCTTATGCATCTCCTACGCATAATCCCTCTTGTAGGCAGAAGGAATTCACTGTCTCATAATATAAAAGATTAAAGTATTTTCAGTAGATGGTTATTCAAAGTTTTCCAGCTGTATAAGGAAATCTCTGAAGATAAACTGACCTAAATAGCAAGTAATAATATGTGCTTATGCTCCCCACAACATCAACATTTCAAGGAGCTACAAAGAGTTCCTACTTACCAGCTCATTCTGGTTCTTTGCCTGATCATAAGTATAAGAATAGGGAAACAGCAACATTTGAGAATAGGAGTGAATAGTTAAGTACGCCTTGATAGTAGAAAGATGTTTACGAATAAAATCAGCCAGAGCTTTGGTCTCCTTTTCAGACTCAGGTGCGCTGCCACAGTAAGTGTCATCACAAGGTCGTTTTGAGGCACCAACGGCTGCAAGGAGAAATTAATATTGCACTTAATTAAATGCAGTGATATTAATGGACCTTTGAAAAATTAGCTAAAACCACCAATGGCATTCTTTAGACTTTTTAGCCAGCTTTAATTTGGCCTTTTAGTACTTATATCATGTACACAAACAAAACATTTGTATGCTCAAATGCCATTGGGCAGTATAACACAGCATTTGGCAAATATTTTATTTGTACTGTATTTGAAGTGTTTCTACATGTGCTCTTAATGCTATGAAAGCTTACTGTGCAGTAAAGTATTACACAGTAAGCCTTCCCTGCTGGTTCTGCTCCCAATGGGTGAATCCACATGAGTACACATGTGCGTCTTGCAGAGTCTCAAAGCCCTTTGGGACCTTGCAAGAGGCACATGTGGGAATGCAAAATTAGGCCCCGGATATCCAGGGGTCAAAAAAAAACCCATGGGGGGAAAAAAGCAAGGCAGGGCAATGTTCTGGCAATGTGCCCTGAGGCAACTGGAAGCTTGGTCCTCCACAGAGATGCTCTGTTAACCTGCCAGAGCATCTTTATGGCTGGCCTTAACCCCAGTGCTCAAGCATGCTGCCTGCTGGTGCAGGGCAAGCAGCATGCCAGCAGGAAGCTGGACCTGGACTCCTACCGGTAAGTAGGGGGTGGGGAAGGGCTGGAGGAGGGGGAGGGGACCATGGTAGGACCCCGCTATCCCCACCCACTTTTCTAGCCCCCTGGATCACTGCCCTGCCCAGCCCTATCCCCTGCCCGCTCCTCCAAGCCCCCCCAGTTGCTGTCCCACCCGGCTCCAGCCCCTGCCTGCTCTCTCAAGCCTCCCTGATTGCTGCCTTGACTGGCCCCATCCCCTGCTTGCTCCCCGAGCCCCTCCACCACAATTGCTGCCTTGCCCGGCCCCATCCCTCGATCGTTGCCCTGCCCAGCCCCAGCATCCCGGTATTTAGAATTCATTTTATTATGATGATAGAGGCTTCCAAATTGCTGTAACTATAGATATACCAATAAAACATTGCCCAACTGATCCCTGTCTCTCATTCTCTCTCTCTGTATACAGTGTTTTTTTGTTTTAATTGTGGAAGAATAGGGATTTGGGAGTATTTTACAGAGTGGCTTTGGGATTTTTTTATCAGGGATTTTTCAGTTTTCAAATAGGCAACACCAGAATTCCTGCTAGGGAGACCAGTGGCAGGACCCAGGCAGAGGAGCCTGCTCAGAGCTGGCACCCTGGAGCCAGATGGAGGTGGCTGACCTCCTGGCCAGCTGGGGCCAGGAGAACATGCTTTGACAGTTCAAAGCAAGCCACTGCACTGGGAACATCTTCTGGGCGATAGCTGCCCAGATGGCTGGGCAGGGGCACAAACGGCAGTAGTACTGTACAAAGGCCAACCCTGCAGCCACAGCTCACCGGCAGTTGGCCCAGAGGGGCAGATGTCTCTACTGGCTGTGCAGTCCCCATCTAGGTCTGGCAGGTTTGCAGCAGGTCACAGCCAGGCAGCACCCACTACTGCCAGACTGCTGCAGTGGGTAGAGGGTGCAGGGAACTCTCAGGGCTGCTTCAGCAGTGCAGCTGGCACAAGGGATAGTGTCCCCAGGTACCAATTGGCTGGGCCCCAGAAGCTCCTGAGAGCTAGTAACCCTGAGCTGCTTGAGCAGCTTTTTGTACTGATAGGGCAGGTGCTAGCCCAGGGGTCTAGCTCCCCCTGGCTGCAGATTCAGGAGGAGCCAAGCAGGGTTATTTTGCCCCAAGTGGCACAATTTGCCCCACACCAAAGTGCATGTCAGGGTATGGGAGCTGACGGAAAAAGCTCTGGCTCAAATTTGCACCACTTCTATTTGAGCTTCTGCAAATGCATGTGCTTGCATGTGTGGACGCACCCAATGGGAGCAGCCTAGAACAGGGCTGCTCCTACCCTGTTCTGATCCCTTGCAGCAGCCAGGGGGAGTTCCAGACTCCCTTGGGGTACTAGCCTCAGGGCTGGCAAGGAGCACGGGGGCCAGTTGTGATGTGCATGGGGCCAGGACAGCTCTGCTGGCTGCAGCAGAAGCTGTCTCTTGGCACTGTGTACTTTGGGAGAGGTCCATGGGGCCAGGAGACAGCTTCCACTGTAGAGCTTTCCCAGCCCCATGAACATGGGGACAAGAGCCATGTTTATCAGGGCTTTCCTGTACAGCTGGGGGCAGGCCAGGAGCTGTCCTGCTTCTGGGGCAACTCCCAGCGAGCCCCTGGCTGAAAAGCAGGGAGGTCTCTAGTCTCAGTGCTGTTTGGCTCTTGGCTCCTGAGTGGATTGTAGGAGTTCCCCATCCCCTGGGACCCCGTGGTGTTGGGGCTGACTAGGAGCAAATTTGCTTCTGGTCAGTGTTTATACATGCACATTTACAGGTAGTAACTAACTTCACAGTACTGTAGACTAATTTACTTTGCAGTAAATGGTGTGCATGGGTAGGCAGTGATGTTTTACTGTGCAGTAGATTAGTCTTGTGTAGACACGCCCTTAGAGGAAAACCAGTATTTCATCATCATTTACTATAATGGATATATGAAAGCTTCAGTCCTTTATTAGATCTCTTGCCTTGCATGTCAGCTATATATAACAGGGTGCTTCCAGGAACATGGCTGAACTATGAAACTATTACTTTGTTTTGTTTCACATGCTATTTTTATATACATTTAGTGCTCAGAGAAGTGGCAAAAAACAGGAATGGGATTAAGTGATTAAGATCAGCAGTGTAAGCTACAATGTCAGACCAATTTTCCTTACCTGAGACCTGGAGAGACTAATTGTAGAAATGAGTGCTATGCATCTGCATGGATGCTGCTTTGTGATATGATACATGCTCTACCTTTCAGTGTTAGCTTTCATCAAGTGCTAGAAACTACTTACTGCACCATCCGGCATCAAAATTCCTGTTGGGATCAGTACCAACGCAGCTGCTACCAGCATTTCTAGAACGTGTCTTTCTCCACATGCGGTTCTGCAATGGAATGATTATTGCATTTATTTGATCCAAAATGAGGTGTCCCCCCCTCCCTGTTCAACACAGGGGCAGGAAGAGGAGGAACCCTTTGTTTTGGATTGGAGTACAAGTTAGGGAGGCAGGCAACTGCTGCAGTTCTGATTCTGGTGCTAACCTGAACTTCAACCCCAACCCTGCCTTGGGGTCAGAGCTGTAGCTGCTTCCTGCGCTCCCCACCACCTCTGCTTCTGTGCCACCTCCTCAGTGCCTCTGTCCCCACTCCCCTCCATTGCTGCTTACCCTCAGTTGTGGTTCTAGCCCTGCTCTGCCTTTGTGGCAGCAACAGCAACAGTGGCATCATCTCTGGCCCCAGCCCTGACTCTGACATAGTCCCAGACTTAGTCTTGGGGCTGGGGCTGCCACCACTGCAACCACTGTTCCCTGACTGGGTAGAGGTTGGAGCCAGAGCCCCAGCTGGGGGTAAGCAGTGGGGCTGGGGGGAGGGGGAACAGGCGGTGTGAGGGCTGCAGGCATTGCAGAGGACAGGCATAGGGGGTAAGGGTAAGTGGCAGGGGGGTAGGCACCAGGTGGAGGCAAGCATCACAGGGGGCAGGCACAGGGAGGAGACAGGTACCAGGGTGAGGTGGTAGTGGGGCAGGCTACAGGGACCTGCTGGGGTAGGGTTCTGCCTGCCTCCTGACTTCCTGCCTCCCTGCTGCTTCTTTCCCCCTGCAGGGGGGGAGGGGGTTAATGACTTTAAGACACTTCTCCAATAATTAGATTTCATATATGGAAAATTATAATGAAATTTCTGTGTAGAAAATTTAATTATTTGGAGGTCATCTTAAATTTAGATTCATCTTGGATTCATGTAACTAGTGCAAGTGCATGTAAATACTATGAGATAGTTATAGTATTATGCCCAATCACTGAGATTCTTGTTCAGAAACAAGTGTGCACATACCGTGGTCCAGGTGTAGACATAGCCATCAATATTAAGAACAGGAAGGACAAAGAAGTCAAGGTTGGTGAGAAGACGGGTCATAAGTTCGTCTTTTCCGTACGTTTCAACAGCCTATAAAGGGATCAGAGACAGCTGATGCTTTCACAGGATCAGAATGACAGATACTTCTGAAACTTATTTTAAAGGCAAACACAGGTGTTAACTTTTGAAACTGGGGCAAAATCTTCCTACCTGCTAGGTTTAATGTGAGAGTTTTACAAATAGGCTGTGCAAATATTTTCTTTTGAGGGTGCATGATACATTGAGAGCCTGATTCAAAACCTATTGAAATCAATGGAAATCTTTCCACTAATTTCACTGAGCTTTGTCCCTGGCCCAAATGCTCAAGAAATGATGATGACGATGGTGATTTAATGCTGCAAAGTGACTGGTTGTGCTTCACAATCTGATGTGTGAAACAAGAAAAAAACTGAGGTAGTTTTAAGTGCTGGAAGGAATAAGGAATAAATCCCAGATTAAATTAATGACAGCCATACTCTTGTAAAACACTCTTATTCCTATACATAAAAATGGACCAAAGAAGAATCACTGATTCTCTGGCAATCCCCCAAATCAATATGCCGGTGGGCAGAGCTCTCTATCTACTACTACAGCTGCAATAGCATGGTAATGTGACTTGCAGAGACAAATTTCCTCTTTTATTTTTTCCCTCTGCACACAGCACATACCAAGACTCCAGGAGTAAACTTATATTTCCTGATTGTAGATATATGCCTGTGTAAAATGACTGTTAGAAAGGTATGTGAAAGCTGTACTTGTAACCTGAAATTTTCATTTGTTTTAGACAGATATTAAGACTACTAAATTGTACAACACTGGAAAATCAGACATGTGGCTTTTAATGGGTACATAGGTGTAGATTAGATGTAAGATCTGCCAAGGCCTCGCTCTGTCTTTTGTATATTCTCTAAGAGTCTCCTCAACATTTCCCTTCCCTTTTTGTCTTTGGACTTCTGTTGTGTCCAGTACAACTATCAAATAAATAAATAAAGATGATCCTGTTAATGTATTTCTTTGTATCTTGAATCCTCTGTAGAAAGGCACCAGCTACCAACTAAATTCATGGATTGACTGTTTCAACTAATAAGAAAAATAGTTAATGTGACTTAAATTTCAAAGAATAATGGTAACACATGCTATTTGCACTACTGTTGGGACTTAATGAGATCACATTCCCATCAACATGACTCAGATGTCACTTTCAATTTCCACTGCTCCTTATGCATAACTGCATGGATGTCTCACAGGACAGGAAGATTAGGCTTGTCACCACTGTCTATGCCAGCATGATTCATTCAGGTACTTTGGTTTTCCTCTATCTGGATTTTAACTACCTGCTGCTGCTTCTGCTTTTAGAACTTTAAGAACAGGAACTTTTACTACATTTGAGAAAACAGTATCTGAAGACTGAGGTTGTCCTGCTGAATGTGCTATTTCTTTCTTTCCACAGAAAAGACTAGGTGTACAGCGTTCCCCAGTTCCTCAGGCAATATAATGAGGAGGAGAATAAAATACTATATTTCATTTAAAAATTAATTATGTGAACCTCATTTTACCTGTGAACACATGTTAGAAGATGTTTTCCAGTTTCAGAAAAGTGTTATTTTTATTAAATAAAACATATTGAATGTAGAATGCTTTTGTTCAATATTCATATTTAGGGAAAAAGTCAATATCATGTATTGACTTCAAGTCATAACTCTAGGGGAGAATATACTGAAAATATAATATTTTTCCTTTTGAATAGAAAATGTAGGGAGAGATGTCTGTATCCTCCCTATCACTGGGAAATATTAATCTTATCATCTTTTTTTATTTAGGGGAATGTTAACCTCACCCTTTTTCCGTTGCAAAACAAAAATAAGTCCAAGGAACCCAGGTACCTGAAGCATTAGGAAGAAAAGGCTCCATCCTACTTCTAAGATGCATATTGAGGACATTTTTATCGTTTACTTTTACTTCTCTCATTCATTAGGCTCACATAAGGGGCTGAATTATGTACCATTGAATTGACGACAAAACTTCCACATCACAAGTTGAGCCAGGAGCCTGACAGGAATTGTAGTGTCACTGTCTATTATAATGGTGCAGAATTAAAATGGATACATTTGCTTATCTATTCCCCTGTGTTCCCCTCCACCTGCCCCCTGCTTCATCTCCAAACTGTATGAGAATAGAGGTTATATGGATTGCTGCAAGCAAAGTCAACGTGACTGGGGCATCCCTGGGAAATTTATCAAGCTGCGCTGGGGCCACAGGACCAGATGTGAGGAACTGGCCTAAAATATATACACACTGCACATCATGGGAGAATAGGCTCAAAGGTAAAATTTAGCAAAACTAAAATAAAATAAAAATAGAAAACAGTGGAGTAGAAACTGCTAAGAACTGATCTGTATGAGATTATATATTGTGCAGGATGAATTTTTTGTTCAGTGAAGCTTAAATCACAGTTCCGATGAGGTGAATCATTTACAAATTGGGTCAAATTCAGTGATCTGTTTTAGCTGGGAATTTTTTTTTTGGAAAAAAACTCAGAACATCTCAAAATATTTTTTACTTCATTTCAGAATGAAAATGTCATTTCAAATTTGATCCAAATATTTTTCAAAAAAGGTGATTGTTTTATTTTGGATTAAACAAAAAAAATGTTTCAGCCTGAACTTCATTACTGAAAAACCTGAAAAAGTAGGTCAATCTAACTGAATTTGGTATTTGGCTCAGGTACCAACTGAGGAAAATCTATTAATAACAGCATTTTCATTCTGTTATTGTATTTGGTTCACGTTTATTACATCATGTTTATTACTCTGTGAAAACCTTCTTTATTGTGTTTACCAACCTCTTTCACGAACCACTGGCAGAATGCAGGGGAGATCCATTCTCTTGCATGGAAACCACAATCTATAAAGATGGCCTTTTTATTGTGACCACTTTTTCCCACCTATAGTAAATTAAAAGTCATGTATAAAATAACCTTTGTGGCACACCAATTGTTAATACTCTGTCACCCAACTGGTATAACTTAACATGAGTATGATATATATTTCTTGATTAAATCGAAACCTAATACTCAGCGTGCATTCCTGCCTCTAGATAATCATGATGTGCAAGCTGAAGTCACGAAGTTGCGTTTACTTTATTTTTATTAATTCCATTAAGCTTATGTTTTCACAGATTGTTTGCTGCAGTGATGATATATTTCCTACTTGTATTACTAGTTGACAAGATGAAGTAAGATGATTAATTATTGGAAATTCTGGTACTATTTAGGGTCGGTAATCTTGGGATCCCCCCACTCATATTTAATTTTAGTATCTTATCATGTAGCAAGAGCTATGGGACAGAATATCATATCTGAAGAAAATACAGACAAATTGTGTTTGTTTCCTATTGCCAGATAGCGACATTTATAGATACTTTATTGTAAGTGGGTTTACAAACAACAGATGGAGTGAACATAAAGGTAAATCATTTACATTGCCCAGAGGAATATGGTTAAATTTATAGATCTGAACTTTCAAAAATTTATTACAGGTTTCTTTTAATAAACCCTTTGCCTTAAATCAAAAGGAAGAAAGAAATCACAATAAAAGTAGTCTATAAACTCTTTGATTTCTGAAAAGCTTTATGATAAAATACCAGAATTAAGTGATGGCTTAATAAATGTTATGATTTTATGCATGTTAATAGGACTGAACACTGGTAACAAGAATTAAAAACAATTACCTTGAGGAGATACATGGGTCGCCCTTCAAAAGTACTCCCAATCACACTGGAAGATACAAGGTCTGGGTTCTGAGCAGCCATGTCTGCAGTCCAAGCAGCTATCTATTTAATAAAGTTATGAAGTATAACTAACCCCAAAACAATACATTAATAGATATTAAGCCAAGAAGGAATTGTGACTTATTTGTCTGACTTCCCATATAATGTAGTCCATATGACTTCCTTTAAGCAATCTCTATTTCTATTAGACTGTATCTTTGTAAAACATTTGGTCTTGACTTGAAAGTCTCCAGTGAGAGAGAACCCATCTTAACACTTGATAAGTTATTGCTTTGGTTTATTACCTTAATCGTGAAAAAAAAGTACTTCTCTTATTCCTAGATTCAACTTCTGGACACTTTGTCTTGTTGTACCATGTTCTGCTATGATCAAATTCCTGTTCCATACGTAGGGATTTATAGACTGCAATCAAGTCCTTAAACTTTTCTTTGTTAAACTTAGAAAAAGCTCTTTTAATCTTCCTGTATCAGTATAATTTCTTAATCTGTTCTGTTGATCTTCCTCTGCATCTGTTGCCATTTTATTGTCATCCTTCTTGGACAGAGTATTCCACTAGCAGTCATATCAGTAATAAATACAGAGGAAATAAACCACCTTACTTACAATAAACATCCCTCTGGTTATACATACATCCAAGAATCTCATCAGTCACATGAGTACTTTTATTATTTGTATTACCATATGTTGAGGAGCTATAGTAATGGAGCAGGTCCTCATGGTGCCAAGCTTTGGATAAACAGAATAAAGATGCTCCAAAGAATTTATAATCTATGTATAAGATGAAAAACAGCTAATGGCTATAGAAATCAACAGGGGGGATTTCAAGGACATTGTGAGATGTTACTTGTTAACGTGATAGGCTGTGCTCTAAGGACACCATCAGCCAAAACTTTTTCAAGGGTTTTGTAGACATCAGAACAAGGGGATTTGGGCAGGGTTTGGAGATGGATTAGGATTTAATTTTGCATACATTAAAGGGGAACAGACCAAAGCAGGAGTGGCAGCATGGAAGAAAGAATGAATGTGTTTGTTTGAAAATGTAAAAAGTTGGTCACAGAGACTACCATTTTTGGCTGATCAATTAGAGGCAGGATTTAAGTGCATGATACTGAATAAGAAATGACAGATAATGTGGGGATAGGTTAGGGTAGGAGAGTGAAGTATGGAGAATATGGACAACCTTATCAGTGGAAGAAGGTCTCCTTTGCCATAGCATCATGCTGGGAATTTATATAATGATTCAATAAGGTAACATATTTATAGACTTTACCGTTTCCCAATTGTTGTATTTCTTATAGCTGTGCCCAGCAGAACGAACGTTGCTGTCAAACTGAGTATCCCGTAAGGCCTGCACGTTGTCAATCATAACTCTGCAATAAGACGATCGTGATGAGTATAAAGAGATGCATGCACCTTATTAACAGCATGAAAATCTTCAGCAAATTAGGCCTCTTCTTTTTGAGAAAGCATTGTGCACATTGATCTGACTACTGGAACTCAGGCCACATTGATGGTGAAATGAAATGTGAGATTAGATTTTACATTTTTGACCACAACATATGGTGAGCTCAAACCTAGATTAAATTTATGCTTTGTTCCTGGAATGTAATCAGGAAGCAATAAACTTCCTGGCCAGTCTTTGTCCACTGAGCCTATCCTCAGCTCCCACCCTCCCTTTGTCAGCATGCCTTTAGAGTGCCAGTTGGTCACCGCAAAGAATGTAGCAACACTCTCAGAATAAAATTAAGGAACAAAGGCTTTTCCTTTGGGGCAGCCCTCTCCTCTATGTCTCAGTTGAGCTGATGGCACAGAAACACATTTGCCCTGTCATGCCATAGCATGGTGATGTCACATCCCAATGCAATGACATGCTGTGCAAACAGCAATAACATGGCAAACTTCCCTCTATCAAACCAGATTCCCAGTGTTCAAACTCAGTTTGGCAGAGACATTATGCAGATGGAATGAAACATGCCCTGGCTCCTTCATGGTATTTTATATAATATTAAAATGCCACAGCAAGGTGACAAAGAGCATGGCACTAGAGTAGTTCCTGTTGCTAGTTGAATCTCTGCTGTTTACCTTTCTTATTGCCTGAGATTAATAAAGATAGTTTAACATCAAGGACTACCTTGGGGCAGTTTACTTTTTGTTCAGCTACTTTTACTCTGGCTACAAGAAAATGAAGTCTCCATTGTTTTCCCAGTGCTTGTCTTATCCTGGTTGGGTAGAGAGGACAGATTTATAAGAACATTCTGTCCTTGATCATAACAGCCTAGATAGAAGAATGAAAGGTCAGTTTGCTATGTACCTCTAGCCTTTATATCAAATACTTGAGATGGATACACTGACATGATGTCATGGCACTGCAGCTGTACTTCAAAAGAATTGTATCTACTTTAGCTGTCACAAGGACACTCCATTGAAGTTTGTCAGGGACACCCTGTAAGCCTTCTCACCCTTGCTGCAATCAGAAGATAGGTGCGTGAACTTGTAAAAAATCATGTATATTAAAGGAAGTTCCAGCACGTGTCAGAGTAACTCCTCCCTTGCCTAGGAAATCCTACATAACTTCATTATGCTAAAGAGAGATCAGATAGCACTGAAAATGATAGTAGTAGTTACAATTTTATTTTCATGATATAATGTGGGCCAAACATTTGTTTCACATTGTGCTTGGGCTTCTAATAAATATCTTTATGAATGGATTCTTCACAGATTGAAAACATGTAGTTTGCAAATTTTAGGAACTAATGTAATGAGAACTGCACTATCTAGTAGGGAGGAATTGGAAACTGAGGCTTGGAAAAGGGGTTGGCAGCAAAACCCTAACTCTATCTCACCTTTGCTTAGGACGGCCCTGCGTGGGCTGTGAGTGGCTGCAGCGCAAGGCACCAGCCTGTCAGACCAACCTGGTCGCTTTCTATGACCAGGTGACCAAATCCATGGATGCAGGCCTTCCTGAAGTCTTTTTAGACTTCAGGAAGGCATTTGACACGGTCTCCCACCCCATCCTCATTAAAAAGATGGGGAGCTGTGGCATTGACCCCTACACGGTTGAGGGATTCAGAAACTGGCTGACAGGGCGCTCCCAGAGAGTGGTGGTGGACGGGTCGTACTCAACCTGGAGAGATGTTAGTAGCGGGGTCCCCCAGGGCTCGGTCCTTGGGCCTGCGCTGCTCAACATCTTCATTGCTGACTTGGATGAAGGGGTGGAAAGCAAGCTGTCCAAGTTTGCTGATGACACCAAACTGTGGGCTGAGGTGGGGACACTAGAGGGGAGGGAGAGGCTGCAGCGAGATCTGGGCTGACTGCATGAGTGGGCGGAAAAGAACAGGTTGGGATTCAACGTGGACAAGTGCAGGGTGATGCATCTGGGGAGAAGCAACCCCCAGCACACGTACTGGCTGGGAGGCTCCCCTCTTGGTGTCATTGTTGATGCCAAGACGAACATGAGCCGCCAATGTCAGCCAATGGTTGGGAAAGCCAACCGAACCCTAGCGTGCATCCAGCGATGCATTTCAAGCTGGGTCAAGGCGGTGATTCTCCCCCTTTATGCGGCGTTGGTCAGGCCGCAGATGGAGTACTGTGTCCAGTTCTGGGCACCACATTTCAAGAGGGATGTGGACGGCCTCGAGATGGTCCAGAGGAGGGCCACTAGATTGATATGCGGGCAGCAAGATAGGCCTTCTGAGGAGTGTCTGAGGGACCTGAACCTGTTCAGCCTCAGTAAACGGAGGCTGAGGGGGAACCTGGTGGCTGCCTATTGTGCAGACTGCATTGTAGGTGGTGACTCATGACACCACCTAAGAAGCCAAACCCTCGTAGTGAAATCAAACCCCTTGTAGTAACGCCTGAGGCCAGCTTCATACCATAAAAGGAATAGA
>JAGPOW010001918.1:27583884-27619908 GCA_030014935.1 Caiman crocodilus
CCGGATTCCCCCTCCTTCTCTCGGTGATCAATCTCTCTCTGACAGTTGTAACATTCCTTCGGTCATCTGTCTCTGTCAGTTGTAAACGGACCAATAAACTGCTACTAACAACGACCGTGTGAGTACAACCTTATCTCGGCAATCTCGCGATATCTGATCTGTCTAGCAGCCAATAAAAGGGAAAACAAAGCCTAGTGAGGGAAAAAGAAATTAGTTAGAGTCCGTTCGTTCTCGCCCTAGGGGCTTGTCGGAATTAAGGCTCCGGAGGTGCGACATCTATAAACTGCTGAGGGGAGATCAGCAGGAAATAGGGCAGGCTCTTTTTTCCTGGGCACCACCAGGGATAACTAGGACCAAAGGTCACAAGTTACTGGAAAGCAGGTTTAGGTTGGACATTAGGAAACACTACTTCACAGTTAGGGTGGCTAGGATGTGGAACCAGCTTCCTAGGGAGGTTGTTCTTGCTCCTGCCTTGGGCATCTTTAAGAGTAGATTAGATAGGTATTTGGCTGGGGTCCTGTGACCCTGGCACTTGTTCCTGCCACTGGGGGGGTGTCAGACTTGATGGCCTGCTCTAGGCCCCTTCTGACCCTAGATACTATCATACAGCCATGGAGTGTGGGGGGCGCTTTTCTCTGTTCTGGGAAGGAGCCTGGGGAAAAACTAAGCATGGGGGTGGAAAGCAGCCCCTCACCTGCCCCGTGGCCAGTGCTCCCTGCTGCAGCTGCTCACAGCCCACATGGGGTTGTCCAGAGCAGGCACAGGCAGCCCCAGGCGGGTTGCGACAGGCTGCAGCATGGGGCGCTGGCCATGGGGCGGGCGAGGGTCTGCTTTTCCTCCTTATGCTCAGCTTTTCCCCAGGCCACTTTTCCCTTGGCTCCTTCCCTGCCCAGGGTCCTCCCCTGCCCTTCTGCACACCTTACCTGAGTTTCCAGTGTGGGGCAGCCATGTGGTCCCAGGCCAGAAGCCCCTGCTGGGGCTTCCAGCTGGAGGGGGAAGGGCCAGGCAGGCCCTGCTGTTGCAGGAGCCCTCTGGGCTTCCCCTGGGTCCTACTAGCCTTGGTTCCTTTCTTTTTTGACAGGAACCAAGGGCAGATCAATATTAATTTTCTAAATTTTTCAGGGGCCCCATGGGCTGGATAGAATGGCCTCATGGGCCAGATTTGGCCCACAGGCTGGATTTTGCCCACCCCTGCCATAATAGTAATGATTGTTACTAAGTGGACATGAGGTCATTCACAGCTGTCCCATGGATACTGGCATGTGAGGAAGGGAGGGAAGCAGAACGTGCTGAAGAATTTATTTTAGGCCTGAAAATTTCTGTGGGTCTTGTTGCCTCTAGGGAACTCCTGCAGATCCACCTTCATGATTCCTCTCTACTGGCCAGCAGTTCTTCCTTGCTTTTGTAAAGAGGTTTAAAGGGAATGTGGCTGGTACATCATATGAAACCTGAAATTTAAAGTAACCAGTGGCCTTGTGACAGTGAGGGAAGGGTGCACATGATTAGAACATACTCATATTCCATTCCGTTCTGCGCCAGGATGTTTTCAACATCAAAAGACTTGTCAGCTTCAACCCGAAAATCGACTCTGGTTTGTGGTTTTACTTGTGTGACAGAATCTGGATGCCAAAAATCAACCTGAAAAGAGGAGTAAATGAGAATACGTACATATGTAATTGCAACCTTTACATTAGTGTATGTATTATAGTGATCTGATCTGATTGCGATTAGTATGATGATTTTCACTGTCTTATATTTCTGCATTTGTCATTATATTTCTGCATTTGTCAAAACAAACATGAAGATAAGATTTCATGGGAAATTGATTAGGATGATACTAGAGCATGCAGTTTACTTATCATGGGCATGTCCAGGTAAGTGTGCACATGCCTGTTGTGGCATCTCAAACCAGTTTGAGACACTGTAAGAGGCACACTAAGAATGAAAAAAATGTTCCCTGTGCTACATATATGTGGTGCAGGCTCTAAATTTGATATCTGGATTTCCAGGTATGAAAAAAAAACTATCCTGAAAAAAGCCAGCATAGGATATGGTTCTACAGCGTGCCCCCAGGCAAGCAGAGGCTGGGTCCTCCAGAGACACTCTGGCATCTGGGGAGAGAGTCTCTATGGTGCTCCTTCTGCCCTGGCACGCTGCCTCAGTGTATGAGGCAAACAGGAGTGGAGCAAGGCTGTGGTGCAATTAGGTCCCAGTTAAGCAGGGACTGAGGATGCGGGGGAGCTGTGTGGTTTCTGGTGGGGTATGTAGGGTGGGTGTGGGGGGAGTGGTGGCAGATTTTGAGGGGTGGGAGCTGCCACATGCCTGCTCTCCCACCCACTGCGGTGCACAGCACCCAGGACAGGCAGCAGCAGCCAGCTGGGCCATGTGCTCTGTGCATGGAGAACTGGCCTGGCCTGCACTGCTCCATCCTGTCCACCCTGCTAGCATGCCTTTGGACAGGACTGGAACAGCTCCTGCTACAATCTGCGGCTTGTGTCCAAATGCATATGCTAGCAGGGCAGGTCAGGCTGGGTTGGGTTGGGCTGGGCCAGGCACATTCTCCATGAGGGTCAGGCTGCAGTGCAGTGTCTCCAGAGGGCCATGACCACCCCAACAGCCTGGCTGGCTGCTACTGCCAGTGCCGGGGGCTCTGCACCACAGGCGAGGTGCAGGGAGCAACATGTTGTGGCCCTCCCATAGACCTCTCCACAAACCCCACATCTGCTACATATAACCACACAACCCATGCTCTCTACATCTCCCCACATCCCCCCACGTCCTCCTATACCCACCTACACAGTGCACATCTACCGACACCCCATGCCACCCTCCTCCTGCAAACCCCACATCCCTCCATCACACACCCAGTGTGCCCAGCTGTCAGATGGAATGAGACCTGCTGGCAGGAGCTGTGGGTGCAGGGGTAGCTGTCCCCATATCTTTGTTAGTGAAGGGGTAAGGGGGAACTATGATTTTTCTGTGATAAAACCAAAAGCAAACAAAAAGTATATAGATATTTAGAATTTATTTTATTATGACGATAGGTAGGTTTCCAAATTGGTAGGTTTCCAAATTGCTTTAACACTGTAAACATATCAATAAAACACTACCCAAATGATTGATTTCTCTCTGTGTCAGATCTATCTATCTATCTATAGATATAGATAGATATATAGATATATAAATAGAATGCTCTTTTGTTTTAATTGTGGAAGGACATGTATTTTGGGGTAAAGAGTGAATTTGGGATTTTTTATCACAGAATTTGTAGTTTTTAAATATGGGAACACCAGGATTCCTGCTAGTGAGGCAAGTGGTAGGACCTAGGCAGAGGAACCTACTCAGGGCTGGCACCTGGGACCCAGCTGGAGGGCAAATGAGGTAGCTGCCCTCCTGGCCATTTGGAGCCAGGAAGGACATACATGACAGGTCAAAGCAGGCCACCACACTGAGAACATCTTCCAGGTGATAGCTGCCCAGATGGCAGGGTGGGGGCACACATGGCAGCCGTGCAGCACAAAGGCCAAGTGTGCAGCCATGTCCCAATGGCAGCTGGCCCAGAGGTGCAGATGGCTCTGCTGCAGTGCTCATGCCACAGCCCAGGTGACCATGTGGTCCCTGTCCAGGTCTGTCAGATGTGCAGACATGGGGCTGCAGGTCCAAGGGGGCAGATGGTGTTGCAGGTGGCAGCAGGTCACAGCCAGGCAGCAGCCCTCATTTCCAGACTGCAGCAGTAGATAGAGGGTACAGGAGCCATTCTAGGTCAGGGCTGCTGCAGCAATCCATGGCATGGCTGGCATGTGGGGGCTAGTGTCCCCATATGTCAGCTGGCTAGGCCTCAGAAGCTCTTGAGAGCAAGTAGCCCTGAGATCCTCACCAGGGCAGCCCCAACCTTCAGCTCCTCCTGGCTGCAGATCTGGGAGGAGCTGGGCAGAGTCAGTTTGCCCCAAGTGGTACAACTTGCCCTATACTAAAGTGCAGGTTCAGGCTTGTTTACTGAGGCAAAAATCTCTGGCACAAATTTGTGATGCTCCTATCCGAGCTGCTGCAAGTGCACATGCTTGCATGGCTGCATGTGCCCCTTGAGAT
This sequence comes from Caiman crocodilus, assembly GCA_030014935.1. Taxonomy (NCBI): domain Eukaryota; kingdom Metazoa; phylum Chordata; order Crocodylia; family Alligatoridae; genus Caiman; species Caiman crocodilus. The sequence continues at coordinate 27,587,974 of JAGPOW010001918.1, forward strand.
TTATCTGCATTCAGATGGCAGTGACACTTTCTCAAAGCCTTCACTTCAGGAAAGCACTCATCACATGCTTACAACTGGAACTGCAAACAGTGCCTCCTTCCTGAATCCTTTCCAATTTTTCAATATTAACTTTGAAGTATATACACCAGAACAGGATTCAGTATTCCAGTATGATCTCAGTAATGTTATAGACAGAACCAATGCCATTGCTGTGCTTCCATGACCTCCTCTATACATGCAGGTAAAGGTATGATGGGATCCCAGAGTCGCACAGTGGATCCCCCATTATGCCTTATTGTCAGTGCAGGAGCAGGGGACTGCTACACGGTGGTCCTGCCACCCTGTGGCTAGAAGATTGTCATAGGGGCACACTCCTTGTTTCCCTCAGCCCCTTTTAGTTATCCTACATTTTTGTAATTGTAACTTGCATTCTTTGTTCCCATGTCCCTAACTTTTTTGTGTATCTGTATTAAGTCATTTTATTCAAGTAGACTCACTTTGTAGACTACTGCAGTAGCCTTTACTGAGCTACCTAGGTTAGTATGGAAAACCCATTTGTACCCATAATTATTCATCAATCCACTAATTTGGGTGTGAATTTTCAATTTTACTAGTCAGTTTTCTTCAATCTCTAATTTTACTAGTCACAATCATATATTTCTGTCCAGATTATCAATAAAGGCATTGAATAGCATTGGTCCTACAGTACAGTACACTTAGACTCCAGTAGGAAAATTAAAAATTATCGTGTAATTTTTTTGGGATCAGAACTCATGACTCAATCCTGTAATCTCCTTGTAAACAAACCTCTCTCGATTACAGGGAGAATTCTACCAACAGGGTTTGGAAAGTAGGCCCTGATCCCACTGAATATGGCGAGAGCCCTTCCTACTTCATTGGATTTCTGCACAGATTTAGGAGTGCCTCTATGCACTGCTGTCTGCAGGCCTAAAGCTTCAGGGTTCATATGTGTATTCAGATTTTTAAAAGGCATACATTTTTGGGACCTAAATGGACCTATTTGTGTGAATAAGGAAAGTTGATCAAATTAAAGATGTTTCTAAGGCACCTTTTTCTCTTGGTATCTAAGCACTGAACAAAATATTATTACCTTGGGGATTATAATGTAAACAGGGAGCACTGTCATCTAAATATATTATGATAAATTGATATTCACTCTTTAAGATTTAACTTGCTGTTTCTAACAATAGGAAAAAAAACCTCTTCCATTTTTGTTATTGCCTTATTTATTTATTTAATGCTTTTTCTATTTTGCATGTGCTAGTAACATGCCATTCCTTAAATGGATGTTGCTTACAATGCAGTTTCATTACAGTCTGTGATTTTCTAGCATAGCTTAAAGGTTTCTTTTCTCTCATTTTAAAATGATTTCAGAAGAAAGGATTTAGCAAACATAAGACTGTTTCAAAATGATTTGATTCCAATAAAAATGTTTTCAAATATACTTCTTTTGTAATACTATTTCTGATGCAAAGCTGATTAAATATCTTGGTCCTTTTTAGTCAATAATGTCACTTCTTGATGACCAAGTCAATTTTAATATGATTATGTCCCCCCTTTAGCTATTCTCTCCTTGAATGTAAAGGAAGTTGCAGATGGTGTGTGCATCTACCAGTACTGTATCTGCATGACTCTCTTTGCTAAAACGTGTTACCAACTGAGTTCTGATTGTCAACTCTGTTGAGCTTTCCTTTTGCTTGTTTTTTTTTAAAGAAATATTTTATATTTTTCCTTTAGGAGAATAGCTATAGTATGAAGGAAGTGCTTAGGGGGGTGGGGAAAGGAAGGAGAGGTGGCAGCATACCAACAGTCATGTTTTCCCATACTGTACCACCCTGTTGTTGCTAATATCCCCTCCACATCTGCACATCATTAAAAATGTCATGTATTCATCCACAGATAATGGTCTTTTTTCTACCAACAGCTATTTTACAACATCAAAGCTGAAAAGAAATACTGAAAACACATTTGCTGTCTTTACTGTTTTTTCTCATGCCACCATATATCTTTCTTAAGGTCAATAAAAAGCAGGCAGCTCCATTCAGGACAGAAGAAAGCTTTAAAGAAAACTCAGAAAGGAAAATAGGACACAAGACAGAGAAGCCAAGGAAGTTGAAATAGGTGAGAGCCTAGTATCTGAGTGAACAAACTCTGTTTTAACTCTTAAAGTCAGAGTGCTCAATCTGGAATTTTGATGCATTTCACATGAAACTTTATTTGCAAGTATCCTAAACACACTTTACCTTTTGGTTTTATACTTCATTATATATGCAAATACGATTATAGTTTAAAGTCTGTAGTAGAATTTATTTAACACCTGCCTTAGAATGCCTGATAGTTTGACAGCCAAATTCCCACTGAATGGAGTGGAATCAGGCTCAAGCTTTGCATTTAGCAGTATGTGATGCAATATTGTTTTATTGCAAAAACAACAAAAAAAATTATGTCTTAGCTTACAATATATCTCACCCCATACAATCTATTTACCTTAATGTTGCTGGCCAAGGTGTTGAGGAATTCTACTTGCTCTTCATTGTGAGGAGTTACACGAAAAACTTTCTCTCTTAGAGGGGAGAAAGAGACATGGTTTTAAACAGGCAATTCCACTAAGAGGGTTTTGGGCAGCATGGAAAGGAAGATGTGCAAAATTAAAAAATCCGTATTCTTACCTATCATAGAGGTGATTATGAAGTTGAGCTGAAGCAGCTGCAAGACCTACAAGAAAAAATACAGCCCACATTTTTTTGAAGTAGGAGGCAAAGGATTGATCTCAACTGTTTTTATAATCTGGCTTGTCCTGGTCTTTTATTATGTAACAAACCATCCCAATGATTATCTGATTGATTGTTCCAGTTTTAGAGGCTGAAGTCACAGGCTAAGTACAGGCATTCAAGAAGACTGCAGGAGAAGCACTCTTAACTTTCGAGCTTTAGTCTAGGCACCCCCGTTTAGGTTAGAGGAAGCAGAACACATGTTCGCCCTTGTTGGGTAGAGGGGACTTAGAGCCTGCCCAAGCACAGCAGGTGGGGTGAGGCTCTTGCATGTCTCCTACCATGCCCTGTAGGCTTCCTGGGCTGCCAGAGACTCCTGAGCAGAGCCAAATGGCTGAGTTGCCCTGACTGGCTGGCATGGACATCATGTCCACCCACTTGGAGATCCTTTTCCCCCTTACCCATGCATACATACAGAACCCAGGTGTCCAGGCACAACTGGGCCATAGATTTCCACAGGGCTGATAAGGATGATGCCTGCCTCTTGTTTAACACCCCACTCCCTGGGGTGATGGAAAGTAGGCATTATGCTCCCAGTATCCATGATTTTGTTATCAGTGACATCATTGCCCTGCCAGTCCTTGTCGGGAGCCTATCCTACCCCCCACCTATGGCTGGTGAGGCCCTGTGGAGGGGCCACTGAACTGCCAGCAGGAGCCCTTCAAGTACGGATTAGGCCTAGCTCCATGAGCACATGAGATGCAGGCATGGGGGAGAGGGCAAGCTCTGCTTTGTGTGTGGTCCTGATCCTACACTGTGGCAGGTTGTTTGGATCCACAGAGCCCAGGACAACTGCTTCCTCACCTGCAGGGACTGGGAGCCCTGCCTGGATCAGTAGGCCCTGAGAGCTTAGAGTGCCCATGCCCTGTCATCAGACCATGGACTCCTCTGCCCATACCCCAGGCTGCCTAGGCACTGTCCTGCTCCCCACCCCCTGTCCAAGGACACACAACAGCTTATGGGAAAATGTAGTTCAAGAAAGAGACATGCCTCATTTTAATCAAATGTTGTTGTTGCCAAACTGTAAGTGTGTTTAATAAACAAAACCTGTGCAATGTTGCCTGCTCTGGAACCACATTCTCAGTTAATATGAGAGAGTGGGGAAAGATGCTGCCTGCACCAGAGGGGGCTCAACTTAAACTCAAAACCTTGGGATGGCAGGGGGAATGCTGTGTGTTAAATTTTTGCCCCTCAGTTTAACTAAAAGTTGCAGCTACAAAAATATTTATGTGCATACTCAAGAAAAACTGAGGACTGCTGCCTGCTCTGGAACGGATCAGAACCCCGGGACCGCCATTCCCCACGGCGGGACTCAGGCCTGCAGTGGCCTGGCCCAGTGGGCTGGTGGGATGCCTCCCCCCACTCCCCCTTGTTATCTTTGGAGCCTTGTACCTATGCCAGTGACCACTGGTGGCTGGGCATAGGAAGGTGACTGGAAGGTGGGCTGAGTCAATGATGGCCACAGAGTCAGGTCTTGGGCAGCCTGGTCCCTTGCTGGACCCTGGCTTGGACCTGGGTTAGTGGCTCCCATGTGCCATAGCTCCTGTTCCAGAACCACCCCCCACTCCCTCGCCTGGTTCCCAGCCTCTCCCAATCAATGTGTGGTGTGGCATATTTCCCCACAGGTGCCATCCAGTGTCCCCCCTTTCCCTCCTGTGGGACTCTTGGGCATGTTGCCCTAGGGAGCAGTCCCTGAAATGGGTCTCCGCATGGTGGGGGAGTGGGTGGCAGCTTGCTCTACCACTCTGGCCTGGGAGGGCTTTGGTCTTCCTGCGGTAGGTGGTGTTGATGCCACTCGGGGTGTCATATGTGGATCCCAAGTAGTCTTTGATTCTGTGCATAGACACTGATGTTTACTGCACAGTAATTTGCTCTAATCTCAAGTAAACTATCTTGTGTAGATGAGCCCAGTAATATCTAAGGGCAGAATAGGGCTGAAGTTTAGCATTTTCATTCTGAATAATGGATCAGTATATTTATAGACATGATTTGGAAATGCAGGAGATTGAAAAACATACAGGTTATTTCAATATGAATGTAGATGATACTCTCCACATATCTTACTGGATCCTTGTCAGACAGTTTTGCAAAACTCCACAGACTCTGTATATAGAACAGCCGGGAAATATTTTTATAATTGAATATCCCCATATGCAGCAATTCATGCCTAAAAATCTGACTCCCATTAATATTTTGCTTAAAGAAAACTCCAGAATTGCACGTAACCTATTTACCTGAGAGCTCTACTTGCTAAAGTACAAGGTTTGAACTTAATTTGCAATTAATGACCTAATTTTATAGCTCTGCATGCTGCTACTCAACCATAATCTTACTTAGCAGCAAATCTGCTAAGCAGGATGACAGCAGGAGTTATTCTGACAGACTGCCAAAATAATAATACAGAGTCTTCAGAAGTTTTAATTGTAAGATGATGAGACCAACAATATTTGATAAAATTGTATGGTCCCACGAACACTGCTAAGACAATAATGCAGAATGATCAAGCCCAGAACTTGCAATGAATAAATGATCACAAGAAGTAATCAAACAAATCGCAGATGTCATTATTCCCTGTTGAGCACCAGGAAGCAGCTCAGAAATAGAGGACTGTCAGATTTCAATGTTTGAATTTACTTTTAAGAAATTCTTTGTGCTTTTTTCATGCAGTTGGAGACTTTTTTTCCTCCCCAAAACAATCACTAACACAGCATTACAGCTATCAGCTACTGAGCTGCTAAACTATATGGTATATTATAATTTCTGATGACACTCTTTTTAGTTTCCGTCACAGACTGGGTCAGAAAAAATTGGTCACATGGAATCTCATTGAAGTGATGCATTTTGCATCTTAGGATTAATGGTTATATGTCAAATTATCTCATAAACTCACTATAAATATGGTTTTGTTTTTCTAACTGCATTAGATAAATGTTCAATATTTGTATGATAAAGTGGCAGCACAGGGATAAATCAAATAGCAAATTAAATTTGGGTAAGCCATCTGCTCCATCGTTTTATGACTACAAGCCAATAATACATCAGCCAGGCTTGATTGAGTAAACCCTTGCCTTTTCTATGTGGGACAACACACAGAAGTTAATATTAGATAACTCTGTTCACACACATTACCTGAAGTTTTTGAAAGATTCAGGTAGGAGATTTTTTAAATGAAGACTAAAACATAACCAGCCAAACCTGAAAAAAGACACTGTGGAGCATGGTGTTAATGTTTATAAATCAAGTATAATTGTTTAATACATAATGGTCATCAAACCTGAAAAAAGGCTTATTAATCTATAGAGTTTTATTTTTGTCATTACTTCTAATGGATCTTGTAACAATCATACACATTATACTCTTGCCACTTGCAAGAAATATTCTCTGGGTTCAATTTCATGAGCTATAATAAAAAATATGTACTGATAACTAGGTGGAATCAGTTTTTTCCAGCAATTTCCTTATATCACCCTTCAAAAACTAATATTGTGGTCCTGCACTTTAAAGAAGCATTTTCTTTTTATCTGTAGGGAAGATAAAAGGAAAAATACATATCAGTGTTACCATTTCACAAGCATCCTTTATCTTATGAAGTCTTTTATCCATTTTTATCAAACTGAGTCCAAAAGTAAGTATAAGCAAGAGTATGAATAACTTCTGTTTGCTAGGCGTTCTCAATTGATAATTTCCCAAATCAAATAGCTGATTGAACTATATTTTAAAAAATGTCAGACCCTTTATTACAAAATATTGTGTATCTTGGCTTACAGTCATTATATCCTAAGTATTTATTAAAGACCAATGAGAAACTCATCAATACCGGAGAGTGTTTTATATGTGTAACAAAATACTGACACATGATACATACCAATGACTTCTGTTTGACTGGTAGGGACCCTCTTGCCTCTCTTAGGGTAATGGGTGCATTTTGGCCAATCTGAGTTTTGTAGAGTATTGATACTGAATGCATTTAGAAGTTCTTTGAAGATGCCAAGAACTGCAGAATTTGCTACCAAGCATATATGCCAAGCTTTCTTTTAACTTCCTATATATTTATATATTACTAATATTACATCCTTTAGTTGAATAAAGGCTTTTTCCACCTTAGTTGACTGGGACATACCCAATTACCAAGGTTGGCTGCTTTAGTGGCTGTACATAGATATCCTTTATTTTCCCCTTTGTATACTTAGTTTAATATGGGAGCAGGGACTGGCTGGTTGAATGAGGGAAGTACAGGTGGAGGGTTGTACATTGCGGATGCGTGTATATGAGCGCAGAAGCTGTAATTACAGTGTGTCAAAGCAAACAATTAATTGAGTGTACTGGAGTGTGGAAATTACCACACTCTAGCAGCCTCTTGTGTCTTGTGTATCAGCGCCCAGCCACTATTTTGAAGTGTGGGAACACTGATACATGAGACACTGTGGCACTTTAATTAGAGCGGCTCTTGGAGCCACTCAAATTAAAGCATCACCCCCTCACCCTCACAGCACATGTAAAAGTGGTCTGTGTGTTCTAGGGATTGCAGAAAAAAGACTAGGTATCAGAACTATTGTCTGCTTCTATTTCTATTATTTGTGACTAGTGACAAAACCTCTCTGTGCCAGGTTAACTGCCCCATCAAAGACTAGCATCAGGGCATACTCTTGGCCTCTCTTGTGAAACAATGGGTGTTACATTTGTAACAGTGACTTTGGGCAGGAGGAACAAAGAGGCACCTTACCATCCTTCCTATGCATTTCATCTTAGTTACTTCATGAATTTGTTAATCCATTTAACAGATAAATATTATTTAATATTTAATATTTAGAAAGCAATCTGAGATTCTTGGCTAGAAGGCACTCTATAAACTGAAAGTGTTGTTATTTCACTTCATTACTCCTTTCAAAAGAAGCTGTTAAATACATCTCTGCAATAGTGTCGTTCAGCAACAAAAAGAGTTAGTGACTTCTGAAATGTTTGTGTAGGCTAGTTTGGTGTCTGTCTGTTATCTGTGTTCCTATTGGATAAAAGAATTTGGGAATAGTCAAAAGTCAAAATACTGTACTTTGTAGCTGCAAAATTCAATTAAGTTGGGATGAGGCTGTAGAGTAGTTACAGAGTAGGAGAGGTAGAGACTGGCTTTTCTGTTAACTGCTCTTTCTAGGGCTCCTGCGAACTCTTAGTTTGTGTTTTATAGTCTGTGCATATGCTACACGAGAGTGTAACACAGGGTTTCAATATAAAACAATTTACATTTCTGTCCTAGGTACTCTGCAGAAAATTTGGAATTACCTGAAAATTAGAATAGAAGCTCCTTTGTGAGTATGATGACTGCAGCTAAAATGCTGTTAATATATACTCAGCATCTGGTACAATTTATTACCACTCTCTAGTAACTATCTCAAGTCTTCCGGTCTGGAATAAAAATGACATATAAATTATATTTACAGCTGTATACTAATCTTACCAAAAGATTTGCAGTTGCCATTTCCAGGCTAATTCAAGGGTGCATAGCAGTTGCATCCTTTTGAAAAGCTGTTCTCAAGTGCTTCAATCTGACTCAATCCATCTTTTGGTAGAAGATGATTAATTTCTGAAGAATGGCACATATCTTCTGTACAGTGCTAAAAGCACAAAAAAGCAAACAAGGATTTTAGCAGTAGAGAGGATCCTACCTCCCTAGGAACTAAACACACCAAACTTAACAGGCTACCATCATACAGGGAAAGAGGCATAGTGCAGGCAACTGGATTTGCATTCCTCCTTTAGGAGGAAAATGGGAACAGACATGCTGCATTCCTGTGGTTTATAGGCCACCAACCAATCCAGATGTCCTCTGCTAATTTCCTGTTGCTGCAAGGGCCATGGATTCATGGCAGGGTTCACTGAGAACTCCAAAATAGAGGAAGTGTAAGTTACTCACCCTCATTTTATTATCTATATTACAACAGATCTGTGAGCCCTTAGCAAAAATCAGGGGTTTTGAAAATTTGTAGTGAGAGACAGTGCTTGCTCTAAAGAGTTTTTAATCCTAACAAAACAAGCTAGGAAAAGGGTTATGGGGGAAACTGAGGTACAGAAAAGGGAAATGATGTGCCAAAGTCCACTTAGGGGGTCATTAGGAAAATCTGGAATTGAACCAAAAGTCTCTTGGCTCTTTAAGTCTTTGCTCCTTCTGCTGGACATAGCAATTCAGACTAGTGACCCGTATAATGTAATATCTTGTCTCCAACAGTGGGCAAAACCAGCTGCTTCAGAGGACCCTATTAAAATCCTACAGTAAGCAGACAAGGGATATTTTAACACTCCTGATCTCTAATATGAATTTATTTAAACCCTGAAGCACATTGTCTGTCTTAGTATTCCCTCAAGTTTGTATAGGCTAAGAGATGAATCATTAATATAATCACCAACCTCCCTACTTAATAGGAGGATTCTGGCAAACTCCATCTTGCCTGGTGTCTATTATATTGATAATGATGCTATCCTGGAGTTGACCAGAAATGTAGGATATATCAGAGTTACTGTGGATGATAATAAAGACACGACAAATACAAGCTGAGAATTCACCATAAACCATCACGAAAACCATCAGGAAAGAAAGTAGAGAAAAAGTGGTAAAAGTGGCTGTTTTGATTTCAATGCTGATTCCAGCTGAAACCTCTTTGCCTGGATTCCTGGGTAATTTATTGTTCTGTTTTGCTCTGTTTGTCCACTGGCCTTCATGAATGATGTAAATCATGAGAGTTCTTTGTCTGTGCCTGTTGTTTGTGACTCCTAGAGTTGATAAACTTTAAAGCTTAGTGTGCGGATGGTTACCTTCAACTTTAAATGAGTTTTGTTTAGAGGAGAGACAGGCTGGATCAATTAGCTTTAAGGCTGTGGAGAGGATCAAGGTCAGAGAGTCCTTTTGTTAAAAACACCAACACATTTTAGAACTAAAAGATTCTTCTCAATTTTGTACCTTGAAAAAAATGAGCCAAAGACTCCATTGGCATCTATTCCAGGATTGCATTGAAGTCAGTTCTGTTACTCGGGGGCAGGATTCTGAGTTCTGAGCTAGCAGTTTGGCATATTGCATTGTTAAATGTAACAATCAACAAGCAAAACATTTAGGAATCCCCCAAACAATCCAAAAATCCCAACTGATTAATGTAACAGATCAGGTACACTGGCCATACATTTGTTAATCTAATTACAGTTTGTTCCATTTCAAACAATGTTACTTAATTGATCAAAATTATTGGTAGAACATTTCCCAAAGCTGCTCATTAGGCTAATTACACTATTTGTGAGCAAAAAAAGTAAAGCACTGTTTATTAAAAAAAAAAATCATAGCTGCAGGCCACTTATCATCAGAATAAGCAGCAGCAGATTATTTTGAATTATTTCATCCTAGAACATCTTGTACTGGTAGAAGATTCAAATAAGCAAGCCTAAAATTTAGAAGAGAATGCATAGGTAGAGGGAGAAAAAATTATTTGGGGGTCTGAGTAAACCTTAATCTTAAAAAATATACACAGACATACAGACAGACACTGCCCAGCAGGTCAGTCTGTGGAGGGGAAAGAGTGTGGGGGAGGGAAGGGGCATGGAGGAGGAATCGAGGCCCCCATACTGAGGGAGGAAGTGGGGCAGAGGCAGGGTAGGGCAGGGGCTGGGGTAAGTGGGGTCCCAAGGCTGGGGCAATCATGGGATGGTAACATCTGCGGGTGGCTCATCTGTACACTCCCTGAGGGAAGCACGGGAGACTTGTGACCCCTGGATTTGTGTGCAGGGCAGAGGCAGGCTGCTGCTGTAGGCTGAGCTCTGACCCCCATTGCAGCTGCCTCAGGAGCTGCACAATGCCATATGCTTCCTAGCAGGGGATGCAGCACAGTGCGAGCAGCCTGCGTACAGCAAGCACATGACGTCATGCAACTCCTGAGGCAACGTCAGAGGTGTGCAGAGCTCAGCCTGCAGTGGCAACCTGCTTCTGTGACAATGGATGCACAAATCCAGGGGGCATATGCCTCTTGTGCTTCCCCAGAGATGCACGCAGCAGTGGGAGCCCCCTGAGCTCCTGGATGAGCTGCCTGTGTCTGTGACCATCCCATGACCAACCCGGCCTGGGGGGGCCCATTCACCCCAGCTCCTACCTCTGCCCCACTCCCTCCCTCACTGCAGGGTCCCAATCTCTCCCCCCCTGCCTTCCCCTTCACAGACTTGTGTGCTGGACACTGCATCCCTGGCTGCCTCTGCAGGCTGCAGCTGTGCGTGTGTGTGCACCCCTCTCCCACTGCTGCAGCCATCTGGAGTCCATGCCCAGGTTGCCCTGCAGTCCTCTGTGCTGCCACCACTGCCCTGCATTTGGGGAGTCTAAGCCCTGTTAGCCCTGGCTTTCCTCTGCCTATGCAGAGAATGTGTATGATTTAGACTTATGTAACAGCTCTTTATGATGCACGTAAGAAAAAAAATAAGAAATCAAGGTCAGTCTATTGAAGTGAGCAGGACTGAATTTAACTCCAGTAGCTCATCCATTCTCCTGGAAAACATCCCTTATTTATTAAAATGATTCAATGAACAAAGCTAGCAGTAAATTTCTCAGCCAAAGGGGTAATTTGTTGTTCTTCCTCAGCAGCCAATAAACTGTTATACTTTACCAGAATGGAAGTGAAAACAACAGAAAAATATGCTATGGAAAAATGAAGGCAAGAGACCTAATTCTGACCTTAATTTCCCTGGAGGTTAATTCCACTGAATTCTATAACATTATACTCATATAACACTTGCATAACACTGGGAACAGGTCTGTATAAAACAATGCAAGTTACAGAACACAATGCATCATCAACAGTTTTAAAATAAATTCTGTGCTCCCTCCACCTGGCACTAATTTAGGAAACATGGGCCAGGATAGCTGTTCTAAATGTGTGGACTAGACACAACTCTGTTAAACTGGACTAAATCTATACTCACTATACTGACTGTTGCAGAGTGATTTAAAATGTGCACTGGGAAATAGAAAACAGAATTTAACTCCATTTGTTTGTCAATTTATAATGCATTTAGACTTGATTCTTTTTGTTTTGCCTAACATTTAAAATAAAGCTAGTTTACAAAGTCAGTTTGTCTAGCTTACAAAGTCAGTTTACCAAAAGCTCTCCCTTGCACATCAGCCACCAGCATTGACGTATCCATCTTTTTTTCCCAGACTGGCTATCGGCCAATGACCCACAATAGGATGATCTTTAAACGTTTTAGCTCTAGTCCTGAGCTGAGCAGGATGAAGTTCCATAGGAAAGCAAGGAATGTCACAGTTACAAATGAGGTCAGAACTTTGTTTAGTACGTATTTGATACTAGATGATGTTTAGTAGTCTACATGCTTATATTAGATGACAGGTTATGTGTTTAGTACTAGAAGATCGGTTAATCTCCAGCAGATTTATACGTTTTTTATTGTGAATATGGACCATATTATGTAGCACTTTAGGTGTCAGATTGACTGTTTAGGCTGTGTACACATGTTCAAATAATCTGGGAGAATTCTCCTAGGTTTGTTTGCCTGGTAGAGAAGCTTACCCAGAGAAGCCTGAACAGACATTTGAATGGTTAGCCACTGAAGAGCAGGGAGCTTGCAGTGCTGATACTGTGCAGCCAGGGATCCCCTGTGCACACATCTCAGTATGATGTGCAGGCTCCCTCAGGCTGCCCAGAGACAGGATGGCAGCATGGCACCAGGCAACTGATTGCCTGACTCAGATTGCTCAGTCAGCCTCGTATCCCTGCAGAACAATGTGGGCTTGTTTTGCTCCCTTCTCTTCTGCATCATCAGGGTCCAGAAAATAACACATTGTTCCCCTAGGGTTGGGGTGTGGAGCAAAATACCATGGGATGCTTGAAGACTGTGTGGTGGCTTTTTCTCAGAGGAGAACATGTATAGACATTCACTCTTTCAGGAGAAACTCTTTTGGAAGTCATTTAATGCTGGTTGTTCCTGGGTTATTTTTCTTCTTGAATGCCCATTACTGCTCTGGGAGAAAAATCCTAACACTGGTGGTTTCTCCTCGGAGAGCAGGACTCTCTCCAGGACTCTGAATGTTGGTATGTGGCCATTATCTGATTACCATATATGGTTCCTGCTTTATGTGGATCTTTCAAGATGCACATTGAAAAAGTACTTGGGGAACAGTCATTGTTCTTCATCTGTGGATGGAAAACTTACTTGTATCATCCTGTCAAAGATATGCCATTTCTAGTGCAGAAGATGACAATATGCTAATTTTTTTTGCTAGTGGGGAGCATCTGAGAATACAAACAAGGAATATATTCATGAAATCCTGGTGTTTCAGAACACTGTATGAAGGATGTAAACAAATATGGATATAAATGAAAGGTTACATATGAACTTTGTATTCTGTTGCTATTTTTATACCAATTATAGCTTTTCCCCTATGTCTGCTCTCATCACTTGGATTTCTGGCTTTTTCATAGTAATTTCCCTGCAAACTTTTATTTGGAAAAAAACCAGCAGATTGTGCAGACCATTATGCACACAGGTACTGTTGAAATAGCTTCCCTACCTGAAGGAGAATGGAGAAATTGTGCTATATAGCATCCTTCATTGAAGATGCTGATCTGCTTAGGGCCATCCTTAGACCACTGCTTTGGCTTTGTTTGTTATCAGGTTAGTAGCTTTTTCTGAGCTGTAAGACACAATTTCTTTCTTGCTGAAATACTTTGCATGGAAAGGATAACCTGACTGCTTGTACTGTAGGCACGTGCCAGAATATAATCCATCATCATAGGTGTTGTGATATAAGCAAGGATAGTAGAGACATGCAATAGAGGAGAAATTAGTTTAGTGACTACTTTTGAAGGTTAACCTTATTTCATTGTTGTTTAATTGAAACAGTAGTGTCACTAGGGGTGTGTGAGGGGAACACAAGCCCTGGGTACTGATTAAAGCAGGCACCAGCACTGGGGCAGCGGCAGTGGCGGCAGCGGGGGGATGCTGGAATGAAAGCAGTTATGCTTCTAGTCCATCAGCTACAGCCTTGGGCCCTGTGGAGAGAGACTAGGAACTCGGCAGTGATGTCAAAGAGGCTGGCAGATAAGTGCTGTGGGGGAAAAAAGTTGGGAGTGCAGGGAGGTAGGACGGTGCCTGCCCGCCTGCTGCTGAATTAGGGGCTTTATTTTTTTCATTCAGTGGTATATTTGGCAGAACCCTTGGAGGGGTAGATGTTTTATGTCCTTAGTTGGGAGACACCTTCTATAGCTGAGGACCGTAGACCTGCCCTGGCCCCACCCTGGTCTTGTTCCCCACTTCGTTGAGTTGCCAGGACCCTACAGCTCCCTGCCTTCACGCCCCCTGGGTCCTGGACACAACCTAGAAGCTCTGGTAAGCCCTTGAGCACTCCCTTTCCCCACAATTTTCCCGAGGGTGACAAAGGAGTTTGCTACACTTTTGAATTAAATCTTTTCTTTTAAATCTGGGCATTTCGGTCTCCCTCAGCAAGAGCATGGTGAAGGCCCTTAGTATGGCTGCTTCAAAATTATTATTTTTTTGACAGAAAATTTGTTTTTTATAAATGAATTTTTGTGAACAGTGTCTCTTGTCTATGGATAAAAAAACCCCCTTTTTTCCCCAAAAAGCCAATTTCAGCCAAAAATCAAAGAATCGTGATTTGCAAATTTTACTGCATGCTTTTTGGGAGTTGCAGCTTGGGTGTCCTCATGCCCTGTTCATCCACATGCATCCCTCTTCCCCAGCTTATCTTTCTTCTTCCATAAACCACAGCTTCCTGTGATGCACTTCAGCAACTCACCAGAAGAGGTGACCACCATGCATCATGGAAGATGTAATTGGGCCAGAAATCCTAGTTCATAGGAGGGAAATGAGAACATGAGATATTTGACCTAAAAAATCCATGAAGGACCGCAGTGTCATTTCAGAAATGAAACACTTGCCCTTGTACTCTTCTGCAAGATCAGGTTATCATCAATGTGAAGTAGGGCAGTGAAAGGCGAATTCTGGAACCTTCATCCTCTTGCTTTGACATGACAGTGTGAAAAAAGTTTGTTCTCTTGATTCTGCTCCAATTCTTCTGTGGATCAGGGCCTAGTACCACTATAAGGTAAAATACCATAATGGCCTATTTCTACTCCTCTTCCTGAGAAACAGGCTTCCCATATTGGTTTCTGCTGATATATGTTAAACCAAACCTAGTAAGAGGAAAAATAAGATTTTCATCCATGCCTCTGCGCTTGCTCTTTGCACCAAGGCTGCTACCTCTTAACCTGACCCTCTTTAGGAGCTCAGGACTGGTGCTCCTCTCTAGCACACATCAGCAGGGAATCCCATTTTTCACTGAGCAAATCATATTGAACAAACCAATTTAGTGTACATTATATGAGAAAGGCATACTGTAATTTTTATGAATAACAGACATAAAAATAAGCCTCAAGGGGCTTATGTAATTTCAGAATAAGACTTTAAAATCATATTCAATGTGATAGTATTTAAGATGCATACAGAGGCCCTTTTTTTACTACTTGCTTTACTAACGCTAAGTACTTGATTTAAGCTTGGAAGCATAGAGTATGGTTTGTCAGGGACATATAGAAAGCACTTAATATACATGTAATGGAATTTGTTAACAGAAAGTTAATATGATCTGAATGATATTTTTTTAAGGAAAAGGAGGTGTCTAAAAACTTTTGAAATTTGTGTGACTCTTTGGCAATGGTTTTGGTTAGCAACACTGCTAAGAAAATTCAGGGGCCCAAGGGACACTCATGTCTCCTCTTATCCACCATTATATCTTCTTATACTCTGATTCCCCTTTTGAACTACAAATCTAAATTCCTTCTGAATGGTGGTGGTCCCTCAGGACAGAAACTTATGTCTTATAAAATTGGTTTCCACACTGGTATACAACATTTTCACAACTGTTGTACAAGATGGGAAAGTCTTGGTTGCCTGATTAGTTGCTGTATATATTTATGTCTAGAAGTTTGAGTTAGGATTATGATACTGCCAAATTCAAACATACAGAAATCGTGAATCACACTCCAAAATGCATGAGTAAAATAACCACTGACTTCATTTTTATTTGTAGTCTGGCTTTGTCATTCACTACATTAAAATCCGTATTTCAAAACTGCTGCACAAGAGGATTATTCAGGATGAACATAGCACATCTCATTATAGTGTGCCATGAGACAGGAGGTGAATCTAAAGGGGTCAAATCCTTTTTTCAGCTATACTGTGCAAGCAGGATGGGATGGGTATAGAAAACTAAAATGTTGGCTAAGGCTTCTGATACACCTCAGGAAATAACCATGGATTTCCAAGCAAAATTCCCATCGTCATTCTGAGTGATTTCCAATTGCCCATTATGCAGTGACAGATTAAGTGTGTGTAACTAATATTGACATGGGTCCAATATTACCATTGCTGCTACTACTTTAAAGACTTCATAGGGGTAAGAGCTGCAGGATCAGGTCAATATTCTCATTCTCAAGATCAGACTAATTTCAATAACTAGGTAACTAAGTGTTCCTATTATTATGTAATCTTGTCTTTTGTGTCAATTTATTTCCTCTTCTGTTTTTCTTGGCCTTCCTTTCACCCTGCTAATTTGTTTTTCCCTTATACTTGTAAACATAAAGTAAAATTTTAGCTCCCAAAAAAAAGAAGAAAAAAAGTCACAGAGAGAACTATAATGATGCAACTGCTGTGCAGGAGAGACTGTGATCTAGACTAGGGACTGAGATCCAGGACCCCTGAAGTTAATATCCTTTACTGCTGACTCAGGCCCTGATCAAATGCCCCCTGAAGTCAATATGAGTATTTCCACTGACTTCAATGGACATTGGATCAAAGACCCTCCCTGTGTGTCCTTGGAAAACTCAGTTAACAGCTCTGCATTAAAGTTTCTCTGCAGTAAAATGTGGATAATCTAGCTGGAAGGATGCTGTGAGGATTCAATTTTAATATTTGTTTTATTGTTCAAGATGACAGAGCTAAATTCTAGCCATAAGAAAAGCAGCCAACTATGGGAGTCTAGGAAGAATTCCCCTCTTTCAATAAAGTTGAATTTGCTTTGAAATGCTTTATTTTTTGGTTATTGTTTATTCATAATAATGGAATCCTGGCTCCCTTATCACACAGGCTCCTTAGCTGTAGCTGAGCCACCTTAAAGATTTTTTCAAAAATCTACAGAAACTAATATTCAAAATGAAATTAATTGTTTTTGATTAAAATAGTATCAATTAAAAGGTGATACTACCTACATCAGGCTTACTGTACAAGTTAACATATTAAGATACAACTTAGATAATGGATAAACATTTCTCTAAGGCAGTGATTCTCAACCAGGGTGCCATGACAATCTTCAAAGAGTGTCCCTGGGAGAGAAGAGATAAATATAGGCTCTTCCCTTCTAGCTACTCCTTCTTCCCACACTCACTGCAGTGCATGTTTCTCCCCACCAGCTGCTCCTTCTCTTTCCTGATCTGTCATCAGGCAGATGTTTTTGGCAACCATTGATCACGGTGTACACAAAAGAAGTCTATGTGACCATTACACCAAGACCTTTAGAGTGTAGGCCTAGGCAAGAATATGGAGGAGTGGAAGATGCCCTACACATATCACCCTCCCCCTTTTAGACCAAAGTCCAAAGGCCAGACTGAGTCCAGATGTTCAGCGCCTTGATGGTTGTAGCTACTGCCAGAGAGCAAAAGACTAGAGCTGCTGCTGACTGTGTAATGCCTCAGTGAGGGCATACTTCTGTCAGGGTGATGTCCATTAGACTTTCTTCAACTAAGGAGTAGCCACAAAGCAGTGGGGGTTAAGGTTTTGAGGTGCCGTAAGCTTGCCTTTCTTTGGAGGTTACAACATTGTGGTATTTTATAGGAGCCACCCTGCCATGAGTAGCCCCACCATATTCCCACCAAGCTCTCTAGTCGGATGCAAACCTAGTCATACCCAAGATCATCATAAACATATTAGTTTCTGAAATGGAGTGCTGTTCTATTCACAAAGTACCCAGAGTCTGTAAAAGTTGGGAATAACTCCGCTACGAATGAATGGTAAATGAAAACTCTAAAAGGTAGGCAAGTTTCTTTGAGTAGATGTGAGATTTTTTTATTAGACCAGCTGAATAGCTGGAAAAAAGTTCTTACAGGAATGACTTTGGAATAATAAAACAACATGTCCAGTGGGGTAGGAAGACTAGTGAGAGCAAGATAATGCAATTTAAGAAAACAGTTAATACGTAGATGGGTGTCAAATATGAGACTCCACCTCCATTCTTTAGTCTTAAGCAGTGAGCTCATCTCCTAGTAGTATGAAGCAAATGTGTTTCTGTTTATTCAGCTTTGGAAAAGTATATGGGAATAAAAACTAGAAAAGTTCCATCCAGGTCTAACTAAGAGGCAAGAATGGTAACTCTGGAGGGCGTATATGTAAAAGTCCTGAATCTGAATTTCACTGCTCTGGAGGCTCATCATACTTTCAGGACTGATCCTCAAAAGAAATAAGTAATGTAATTTAAATGTCAATTTCCCCTGTGAAAATGATGGATAATTCTATAGCATTCACATTTTTAATTTTTATTTTGAGTTGAGAAGAAATTCCAGGAACACAAAACAAACCCCCCAAAAAGGAAATTCAAGATAACAAAACATACTATTCTATACAATAATTATACTGAAGACTTTATGAAAGTTGCATTGTCAAATACTCAAAGGGCATGTCTACATGTGCACCCCACTGCACAGTCATTTAGTACTTGCTTTAGCATTTTGCAAGTACTAAATATCTGTGCAATACCCACCAGTACTGTGCAGTCCCAGCAGAGCATGGGTTGTTTCTGATTCTGCTGCACAGTAGCAATGACATCATGGTTAGTACCACTGATGCTATGTCACCATAGCAACAAGCTATGTCACTGTAGCTAGTCACTTCAGCGACGTAGTGTCTCATGTAGCCTGGGATGGCAGGCTGACCCCTCCAGGGTCCTCTGCCAGTCAGGGCTGCTCCGTCCCAGCTCAACATTCTGTGGTCCTAGATGCATGTGCAAATACAGCACCCAGGAGCAATAAGTTCCAGAGTGAACTGCACTGGAGTTTATTCAGCTGCATTAATTATACATATAGATGTGCTCAATTTGTTGCAATTAGTGATTTAGAAAGACTTGTAGTTAAGAAAAGGCCCAGCTATGTTACAGCAGTAGGAACAATATTCTTTCCTAGTGCAGTAATGTATATAGTTCTGGCTGATGATTTGTGCCTGTTAATGAATCAGTTCTGGCTAAATGATTGTGTAGGGGCTCAGAGTCACCCTAAATGATTCTATCCCATTATATCAGGCAGCTATATTGTTATGACAGGGGGCCATCTTGAGTCTGGTCACGACATTGGCTCACCCACCTGTCTAGAGCAGTCGCCCCACCCGGCTTGTCTGCCACGCCTTTGTTGGAACTAAAAAGTTGTTCACAGGCAGGAGGCTGCCCATTTATTGCCCAATGCCAAGGGTGTAATACACAGCTCCGAACCACCCCTACACCATGTCTCATGCCTCATAGATGGCATCTAAACAGTTGACTCTCACTTAGTCCTTTCCAGGGCCAAACTCTGCCTCTGTGCTGCCCCATAACTGGGTCCCACTCATTCTTGCCCACCATAAGCCACATATACTCTGCCCTATTCTGTATGGCCTTTCAGGCCCCCTTGGCCTGAAAGGCCATACAGAATAGCCCTTCAAGCTTCCTCCCTCACACTTGGTTCTGACCCCTTGTAGACCTTCAGGCCATCCAATTCAGGCCCTACTCTACAATTGGGCATCAGGCCAAACACCCCATACACTGGGGTGATTCTGGCCCTTGGCCTTCTCTGGACTTGGGCATCTCAAGCCCCTTAAAGTGGTGGGCACCAAAGGTCCCCTGCCACAATTATATAATCTTTTCATAAACTCATCATTCTCCATCTTAAAACTATTTAGATTGCTTGCTCCCATTCCTTATACTAGGCAGCTCTTGCTGAACCTCACTTTTCTGATGCTTAGAAACCTTTTATTTTCCAGTCTAAATATATTCATGGCTAGATGTTATGTATTTGTTCTTGTGTCAGCATTGTCAATTAGCTCACATTGGTTCTACCTTTCTGTTCTTTACCCTTCCCTACCTCTTCCCCAATTTGTGTAGAGAGAACAATCTTACACCCTTAACCTTCATTTTATTAGGCTGAATAACCATTTTCCTGGTCACGCTAAATTACTTTTTAGCATTCCAGTTTGAGTTCATCTTTCTTGACCACAAGCGCTCAGAATTGTACTATCATTTGGATAGCAGTATTAATACTTCCCTGACCCAGCCTGAAATACCTCACTTACATTCTACATTTTCCTTTTTATGGCTGTGTTATATTCATGGCTCAGAGTCACCCTACAACCAACTAATATCTCACCTCTTTCTCTTCTGTCGCTTCAGTCTTTTTCCCGGTTGACTAACATTTCAATCATGTTTAATTTATTGCAATGCTACCTTTTTAATTTCATTTTAAAATAACCCCAAATGGAAAGGTCAATTAAAGCACTTCCTTAATGATTAAGAATTTAAATACAAAAAGGTCAGGACATTCAAGTAATGGTAACTGACTATGCATCATTTTGAAGTGTGTGCTAAATAAGCATACAACTTATGTGCAAAGTTGGTAAGAAGCAGCGTTTGTGGGAGAAAATTATTTTGAATGTTTCCTTTTTCATTTAAATTCTCAGACCCAAAGTTGCATAAAGGCTGATTGAGTACCAATGTTTTTGTAGTTTACTGCTTAAAAAGTTGCTAGGTTGGGAAATGGGAGTCACTGCAGGCTGTCAGGTAGATCATCCTAGAAAATATTGTAACAGTGGTAACATATGCTCTTCATTCAGTTGTGGATGTAATACCTCAAATTGGGAGCACAACTTTTATCTTTTTTATTATAAAGAAAGCTGGGAGAGTTGAATATCTCTAGCCACTTCTCCTTAGGTGTATTGTAAAATGCTACTCTACCATCCAGAATGATTAAAACTGTGATGTTTAATATTGTAATGTTTCACTTATTTCTGACTGAGCACAGAATGGAATCTGAATCAGATCATTACATTCCACTTTATAGAGAAGATACCATAAGGAAAAAAAATTGCTTTTGAACCATACAATAGGAGTAACATTTTCCAAGCTTGACTTAGCCTCTTCATGGTAGTAAGGGAGGGAATACATGTACTTACCAGCTCTTCTCACTTTTCTACTAGGTCATCAAATCATTCTCTGTTTTATTCATCATACCCTGCTGCAGACAGAGGAATGTGGCATGAAGCTGTTGAATTAAACAATTTGTGGCCATTTTATTACCTCCTCTTCTCTCGGGACTAAAGAAGCACAGAAAATATTGAGAAGATAGATTGAAAGCCGGAGACACCCCAAACCCTGCTAAGAGCAGCACAATGAAAACTGGAGACCTTGAGTGATAATAAAAATAACTGAGTTGATAAAAACTGGACTGGTGGGAACTCGTGTGGAACACATCGTGTTTGTAATGTTACAGGTCATTTCCTTCGCCTTTTTCTCTAAACATGTTTTTCAAATTGGTTTCAAGTTGATCCAGCTGTTTCAAGCACAGCCTATTGAAAGCGTATTACTATGACAGATAACTAGCAGCTGTTGCTGGAAAACTGACCAAGCAAAGGGTGGATGCTGCTTCTGAGAATGAATTTATACTGTAGAACAGGCTCTCTTCCTGAATGTTTTTGCTCTTTTTCTGCATTTTACATCATAAAGGCTGGACTGATAACACAGAGAGGACATGTACCCTTTAAGAAATACACACTCCTTGTTCACTGTTCAAGCAACTGAATATAAAGGGGTGTTCTTATTCTGTTCATTTATTCACACTGTTAAAAAAGATATTGTCAAATGTTAACCATACCTCTGGCTTTATTGGTATAAATTACTGTCAGGAAGGTACACATATTTAGAGTATAAGTAGATAGTATGTGTGACAATACCAAATGTTATACGGGTGTTCTCACTGAATGTCTATGCTCCAGTGATAATCTAACCCATCTGACTGTTTCTCATCTCATCACAACATTCTTTTAATTCAAGCTTTTTAAATACTGCATTTATATTTTAAACACTATGTCATGGTACCACTGATATTTCAAATTTAAAGTTGCATTTAAAAGATAAAATGATGCTGCATTCCCTATGACTGAAGAAATTGTTTTCCTTCTAATCCTGGTTTTATTGTTTTCCTAAAAGCTGCATAGTTGACTTTAGAAAGGAAGAGAAACAGCACAATTTATTTAACTGGCAATAATTTACATTCTTATTTTGCTGTTAAATATATAAAAGGTACACTCTGCTTTTACTTTATTAGCATTATGAACTTCTACGTTTAACACAATTCGGGCCGGCTCTTGTGTCTATATACAGTATAGCCTGTCTCAATAATAGAAAATAGATGTAAATGTAATTTGACCTAGTTCATTCTCTCTATCTCAAAGTTTAAAATCCACTCTTAGAGCTTTTAATAGGGTTTCAAGAAAAATAGTTTGAGAACAATCATAAAAGCTGGAAATTTTCTCATTGAAGTTACCTTTGTATAACTGAGAGTTAGGAGATAAGATCGTTTCACTTTTTGATATCTTTTTTTCACTGTGGATTCCTAGAGGGGTTTTGATTTATTTTGCTTACCTTGTATAATTTAGTCTGCTATGGGCAACTACATTCAAGCAGAAGGATGAGAGATTGGAAGACAAGATTGGAAAGAAATTTATGTAAATGTGTATAATAAACAACCTGACAAACACATTAGCATATTTTAAAAAAATCTTTTAAAAATAAACATAACTCGAGGGTTCTCAAGCTCCCTCATTGTATAAACCATGTGGCTGGGAAGAAATCCTCTTGGGAACTATGTCCATACCCATTCACAGTTCATGCTGATCTATGCTCCTTTCATTCAGAATCACATACCATCCCTGCAGCAACTGCTTGCATGGAAAAGTGTTTAATGTACTTTGAGATTCTTTCAGTGTAACTTAGCATCTGGAAAAAAGGAAAAACAAGCTTTCTCCCCCCCCATGTGCTAAAACTTGAGAACTCTTATGTAGGTTTTTGTAGTTATACAGATTCAATTGCGTCCTTGGAGCTTATTGTGAATTGGAGGGGTGGGAAGCCTACAACAAATACAGGAATTTACAAAATCTGATTTTTTGTTATTTACACTGCTTATTTTTTGTGAACCAAATTTAATCTATTCTATTTTTAACATTTGTTTTGACTATCTAACCCTTGGAGGACCTACTGCTATTTTCTCCCAGTCTGGGCAAAGCCTATGAGATTATGGGGGTCATCTTCTATAAGCAGCATTGGCAATCTAACTTCTTTTTTTCATCTTCCCAAATTCTCCATCCTGCATTTACAAGGTCTGGAAAATTTAATAATCTTTGCAAGACTCTAAATTCCATGTGTTCAGGACATTATGAGCCCTACAGAAGCTGATGCACCTTGTAGCTTATATGTGTTTGAAACATGAGGAATTCATACCAAACAAAAATTGCCATGATTCAAACATTTTGACAAGTAAATGAGAGAAACACACACACATTCCAATATCTGCTGGCTTCTTTAAAAGACTGGTAAGAATTGTAAAATCTGCTATCAGGACTCATTCACTGCTGCTGGAGGGACGCTTGCAAATTCTACCTATGTTAAATGGAAAGCCTTAGGGACTTTATAAGTTTATGAATACTGCAGGATGCTGTATGGACATGAAAATGCCTGAGGTAACTACATGTAAAAATGTCTTGACAATTTTTGCACATACAGTACTAGGATTGCTGCATCCTAAGTTCCAAAAAGTCCAGTAATTATGATCTAAATTTATACTATGAAACTTACAAATGATAGCAGCATTGCCACTAGGACTTCAGTGTTTTTTGTATACAGCTCTTATGACCTCTGTCAGCCATGTAAATGGATCTTGTCAGTGTCACTTCAACTCCAACAGCAAAGTCCAGGCAGTTTCTAAGTACAGTAAAAGCTGCTTTAACCGGCACCCTACAAGTTGACATGCTCTATTAACTGACACGCTGGCTTGTAAGGTAAGAGAGAAACCATCGTGGCACTTCTGGTTTTGCCGAACCACCATGGCCTCTGGCAAAGCAGCCTGTGCTGTCAAGGCCCCATGGCCTGGGGCATAGCAGGCTGTGCAGGGCCTGCCTCCCTGTCCCTAGGGGCCCGTGGGGCCTACAGGGACTGTGGGAGGGTCTGCAATGTGGTGGGAGGGTTGGTGATGCTCCGGACGTGGCAGGAGAACAGGCAAAGACACCTGTTTGGACCTCTCAATTAACCAGCATATTTTATTACCCAGCACCCTATGGGTGCTGGATAATAAGCTTTTGCTGTACCATGAACAGTAGTTTTTCCTCTATTGGTACTTATATGTTGTACCAGCTGTGCAAATGCTCCCAACCATATTATCTTTCTCTCTCTGAACCGAAGAACTGCGAAATGTAAAGCAGAAAGGAACAGTTTGGTCCAGTTTCCATTAGTGTCAATGGAAAAGCTCAAGTTGACATATGTGGGATTTAGGCTGCAAGTGCTATGACTATAGATATTTCACTCATAAAAGTAAATGTACTTGTATATATAGGATATATATCCTTTTTAACCTCAGAAAACCATAGCAACTTGTATCTTTGAGTTCGCTAGCATTACAAACTCTTATCGCTACTCCTAACTTCTGCAAGAATTTAACAGTTTTGCTATGCTGAAAAATCCACATAATTCAGAAGTTCTAAATTTGACATCAGCATCACAACTCTTCCATTAAGTTATGCACAACTTCAGTAGAATAAGAAGGAAATTCAGATTTTTTAAAATTTTTGACAAAAAAGGTTCATCTTTTCAAGAAGTGAAAAAGCACTTCATCTGCTTAGCCTCTTAGGGCATGTCCACACATGCAGGCACGTGTGTTTGCAGCAGCTCAAATAGAAGCAGTGCAAATTTGAGCCGGGGATTTTTGCCTCAGTACACGGGCTGTCCTTAGCAGTATAAAAGCTACCCTGTCTTGGCCCCAGCAGTACAAAAAGCTGTCCTGGCAAGCATCTCAGGGCTACTTGCTCTCAAGAGCTCCTGGGACCTGGCCAATTGGTATTTGGGGACACTACCCCTTGTGCCAGCTGGACTGCTGCAGCAGCATCCCAAATCCATTTTTAAAAATACCCCAAAATCCATGTTCTTCCACAATTAAAACAAAAGACTGCTCTACTCACACATGTATATCTATACAGAGAGATAGAGAGGGATTGATTAGTTGGGCAGTGCTTTATTGGTATATTTACAATGTTAAAGCAATTTGGTAGCCTACCAATGTTTCTATCATCATGATAAAATAAATTCTAAATACCTCTGTGTGTTGATGTGTGCTTTTGGTTTTCTTCACACATGATGGGTGTATGATGGGGGATGTGGTGTTTGCAGGAAGGGCATGGGTGTGTGTGGAGGGATGTGCATTGCTGTGTGGGTAGGTTTGGGGCAATTGCTGTGGGGACTGTGGGTATGGGAGACCTTGTGGGAGGGGCTGCTCAGAAGGGGTGGGTCCCCTGGCCCTCACAGGGTGCAGCTCCCCCACATAGCACATGGACTGCCCCCTGCACCCTGTGGGGCCCCAGCCTCCCCCGGAGACCGCAGCCCTCTTGCATGGGGTCTCAGGCACCCTGCAGGGCCCCAGAAACTCTGCAGGGTCCCAGCCTCCCTGCCCCTCCCCACAGGGTCCCAGGCACCCTACAGGGCCACAGCTCCCCTGTGCAGGGCCCATAACTTACCTTCTGCAGCAGCAGCGGGAGTGGAGTACTCTCAGCTCACTGCTGCCAGCTCCCAGCTCTCGGGGACTGCGTACCAAGCCCAGCCAGGTCCTGCTGGCCCTGGGGCTGCTCTGCTGCCCAGCCGGGCCACATGATTAGCCCCAGGGCTGGCAAGTCCCCGCGTGCCATATTTTCTCACACACAATATGTGAATAAGGTGAAAAATTTGTTTTTGAAAGGTAGAATAAAGAAAAAAAGAGCTTTCCTTGAAAATACTGGTAAGCAGCAGTAAGTAACTGAGTAGCTGCAGCTGGGGAGCTCAGCCTGTTCATTGTTTTGCTTCCTTCAGAGCATGGGCAGTATTACTTTCCCTCCCCTTGCCCTCTTCCCTTCCCTTTGTCCTGTCTCTCCCAGATTTACTCTGCAGAAACTTCTATTACTGTATTTCCTCGCTTATAATAAAATTTCCAGCAGCTGAGTTCTGGGGAAAAAAAAGTGTAGTACATGATTATCATCTTTTAGAGATTAGACAGAAGACCTTTTAGATAGAAAGGCTCTTTCTTTAGAAAGTTTGTGACAGCATGTTGAAGTCCGATTCATGATACAAACTGTCATATCCTTAACTGTGAGGCCACTATCATGGTTCAATAATTGAATCATTATCATCCTCATCATTATTATTATTCCTATGGTGACTAGAGATCCCCATTTGCTTAGAATTGTACACATAAATAACAGGCATTCCCTACCCTGAACAGCTTATTGTTTTCACTGTCTTTTTATAGGAAGGCCCGCTAGGATGAAAGAGTGCGTCTGTTACTCATATTGGTATTTTTCACATCGTGTCATATTTCTACATGCTGTTTCACTGTCCTGGTCACTAGTGTGTTACTATGAGTTTCATTGCTACTTACTAATAATGGTTCCCTCTATGGGCTAGGCTAGTTTTCAAGCATTCTAAAATTGTGTGTCTCAGCCTGGAGTGCGAGATCCTTATACGGCAAACGTCCAAAGGGTATTTCAGAGGAATGGATGGGACAGTATAAAAATGGAAAGGGGATACAAGCATGGAGGAAAAGGAAGAAGAAAAGTAAAAAATGAAGAACAACTGTACAATACCTGTTAGGTTTCTAGAGAGGCTAGTGTGGCTGTTGCAGCATAACACAGAATCATAGGGGTGCACAGTGGTATGACAGACTTAAAAAAGTGAATGTGACCTCCAGAAAATTTGGGAACTACTGCTCTAGAACAATGATTCCTTCAAGGTGCTCACAATTTTTATGGCTTGCTCTGATTTAGGAATAATTATTTAAACTGGGTTAATTTGTTTCTGCCAGAGAAATCAAGGAAAATGACTGAGCACTAAGAAAGTGCCTCTTACACATCATCTATTGTTCTGCAAAAGAAACTCATGCCCAATTTAAACAGAGCACCCATCTCCATCACAGAACCCAGGACGTTGTACAAGCAGAATTTTAAACCAAGTTGGATTTAACATCCAGAAAAACAGGTCATTTCACAACATTAAAAAATTGCCTAATTATTTATATTAGAGTAACTAAAGTTCATGATTAGCCATCGCAGTGGTATAGTCCCTTTAAGGACAGACTTGTTCCTGTGCATCTGTACTCCAAATACTGGCCCCATAAAGAGGAACTGTAGTGCTTGGGCGTTAGCTGCAAGGCAAACTCCTCCTGAGAAGTGTGTCAGGACTATGAAGGCCCATACTTACAGTTCCCTCCACACTTCCCTCCTTTCTGCAGGCTGCATCCCTTGCTGGCCCTTTGATTACAATGCCTTCCGATCAACCAGGCAGCCCAGAGCTAGGACCGTAGCAAGCTAGTTCCTGGCCCATTGCCTCCCCGCTTGGCTCACTGTCTCATCCCCAAGCTACCTGTGCCTGAACCCATGATATTACTTTCCTCCTGTACTCCAGGGAGTAGAGAGTCCTTTCCTGGCTGGGTGTTGATCTAGGGAGTAGTAGCCTCATTTCCCTCTAGTTCAGCCAGGAGGAAAGGAAAGGTATTCAGTAATGAGCTGTGAGCAAGCCTGATTTACAAAAGCCTGCGGAGGCTGCTGCACTGTATCCTGGGAAGGGTGAGGGGAGAAGAAGCCTACAGGAAAGCAGAGACATGTCCTGGGAGAATGGCAACCAGCCGTTGTCCCAGGCCTAGAACTTGTAACACGTAGTTCCCCCAGCTCCACTCGAAGTCACCAAGAGAGGTTGTGTGGATATCTTCATAACCACTGGGTGAAGGGCTTTGTGTTTTCTGTGCGAGGGAGTTATGGAAAGAATAATTGTTTTGTCCGGACAAGGCCAAGGTGTTGTGAAGTCCCGCGGGGCCTGCACTGAGGAGAGAAAGCTGCAGCCTAGGGAGAGCCAAAGCGGTATCTTGCACGTTTGGATTTTGTTTGCTCTAGGAGGAGGTTTGTTTGCTTCAGGAGAAGCCTAAGCACCCCGACAGACAACTCACGGGAGCACCCGCTGTTTGAGAGCAAGGGGGCCTGACAAAGGTGAGCAAGTGTAGCTGAGGTAAGCTCCTGTTTCTCTGGTGTTGTAAATACAAAGATGTGCAGTGTTTTGAATGCAGAAATGTTTTGGCATAAGGTTTTTTTACTTCTCCTTTGTTCTGAGAACCTGGAGGCTTGCAGATATGATAGTATCATTTCATTACCTTCTAATCTAGGGCATTTTATCTGTCGCAGTCCTGCTGTCGGTGTGGGCACTGTGTTTGTGGGCTTTAGTCAACCCAGTGCTGGGAAACCCATGGCGTTACATCATGGCTGTTTGCCCTTGTATCTATGAAGTGATGCATTGCTGAGATTCTGGCAAGTCAGGCTTGGAAAGAAAATATTTGGTTAAATTCTGATCTCAGTTGTACACGTGCAACTCCCAAGGCACTATGCCTGAGCTCTGGTCCAGCAAGTTTGATAATGAGGTGCTGCATGCTGGCAAATAATATAGATGTTACACTAGAGAGTGGAGGAACAACTGTTTCTACTTTTGTAGTGCTCTGCTTGCAGCAGAATCAGTCGGTTTTACTTCATCATTAAAAAGAACAACAAAAAACCCAAATATTTCCTTACTAGTCAGTTAATAACAACAACTACACTGTTCCAAAAGTATTAGTGAAAGTAATTCCTTTGGCACGTAACATTGTTTTTGGATTTGGGGAAGGCTTAGTTTTTAGATTGGCTCTTTTTTGTTTTGTTCCAAGCACAGAAAATGCTTTCGAGTAATGCTTTTGCTTGAATGTCTTGTTGCTTGTATCTTGTGCTGGGTCCTGTTCCGTTCTGTTTTGTTCCCAGCACAAAAAACCCCTAGGGACTGGTATTTTAGCTTGATTTCTTTCTTAGTGTACTTCAGTTCTAGATGTATCTGTCTTTCAGAAAAGAAAAAAAATTGTAGTGATTAGTTAATTTGCCTGAAAATTCAGCAAAATCAGAGCTATTTTACAAAATTAACAAGGAAATTCAAGTCAGTTTTGTGGCTCACTGGATAGTGTACCACCATGAGGTGATTATGACCTTAGAGCTCTAAAATTTAAAAAACTAATTTTGTGTAGAAA
The DNA here is from genome assembly GCA_030014935.1 of Caiman crocodilus. NCBI lineage: Eukaryota > Metazoa > Chordata > Crocodylia > Alligatoridae > Caiman > Caiman crocodilus. The sequence continues at coordinate 27,617,156 of JAGPOW010001918.1, forward strand.
GGTGCACTATGATTATTTCCATCTTGGTACAGGTGCCAAAGATTTGGGAGAAAGTGATTCTGTCCTCAACAGCAACCTAGTGTAGAGGGCTGAGCACATAGAGGTAAGATTGATCTTCTTTGTCCACGATTGCCCTTTAATATTTTGAATTTTTACAGCCCTCAGTCTCCTAATTCCAGGTCTATAACTAACATGCTAGCTCACTGACATGAAGTTTTAACTTCTCTGTTTTCCCATCCTGTAAGACAACAAAATATTGGCATTAAGAGAATGGATTATAATAAAGGCATTTGAATTTTATTATAGTATGGTGCACATTCCAGGAAAATCATCAACAAGAATTTCCCATTACTAGTTGCATTTTGAATGAGGCCTAAATATTGTTATAGTGAATTCTCATTTCTTATGTATTTTTTCACTTTTGATCAGTGCATATAGTAGTTTATAGAACAAATCTATAAAAGTGTCCCTTCTTTCTGAATTTTTAATTTTAATTTAGACAAATGTTGGTTGATGGGCTGTTAATGTTGGTCAAAAACAAAAAACCCACTTATTTGGCTGTTTGAATTTTAGAGCCAAAAGGGGTGGGTGAGTGCATGTGAACTTTTGTAGGATATAGTATTGATTCTTATTGCAGCGCTCATATGGAGCTGGAGTAGCAATGGACAAAGGAGTTAGGAACGCTCATGAGAGCTTATAGAGATATGGAAGACATCAGATGGATAAACTTGAAGGAGAATGAATGGATAGAGGAAGGAGGCAAGAAAAATAAGGAAAATGTATAGGTAGCTTGATTAAATTTCACTGACAGCAGAGAGTTAGCAAACTGAAAGAAATGGGAGTTCACAGATGGATCCATCAGAGCCAGTGGTAATATAGAATAAAGTATAATCCCTATATATCTATAACATAATTCTGCAACATGATAAAAATCCATTAGGAACAGCTGCTTTATTATATCATGCATATATATTGTGTCTAGCTAAGGGGACAGATGCTTGTGCAGCAACACGCTTGGAACAACTCTGCTTGTCTAGAAAGCACAAGGCTATTACTTGTTTGATTGTTGTTTGAGTCATCAGTTGAAGCCAAATCCCTGGTAGGTAGTAAGTTTGGCCTATAATCAATGTAAATTAAATGTAATCTATTGTGACTGACATTTTAAAAGATTGGCATCAGTCTACAGGCTTGACTACTGCATTTAAGGTGGTAACATTCTTTCTGTTGTTTTCATTCAGTCCTGTATAAGACAGAGTGAGTCAGATCATTGTTGTATAGATTTTGGCAGGGACAGATGCACAGATGGTGTAAATTGGCATAGCTCCATTGCAGGCAATGGACTTATGACAGTTTACACCAGATGCTTAGGTATTTAATGATAGCAGCTATATCAGGTTTATGAGGATCACTTTATGTTCATGAGAAAACGGAGGATGATTCTAGCCAAAAGTCAACATGTCACTTTTGTGTAACATCCGATGGATTTTTTTTGTCTTTGTCATTCCCCAAGAAGTGACTGTGTAAACTACTTACCCTGGCAATGTAACATGACATGAAATATAAGTGCTCAGCTAAACTGGTTCAAAATGTAATGTACAAGTTTTCCTTATGTGTTGCATAAGCAATGGAAAAATAAAACCCTTCTTTTTTTATAACTGGAAGTTAAAGATACACGATGAATAAATTATCCCTCTGCTTTATTATCCAGAAAAACTCACATAAGCAGCTGATGCACATTTATTTAGCTGTTACTTTTATAAGTTCTAGTATCGCATCTATATATGTCTATCATTCAGTGTAGAGCAAAAGGAATGAAAATCTCAAAGGAAAACAATTTACCCCAAGTCAGTCTACGTATCTATAACATTATCTCTACAGGAAGCATGTACACATTTACAGCTGTGTGTTTTTACTGGGGCCAGGGGCAGAAGTTACACACAAACTGGTTTAAGTGATCAGAAACTAGGTTAAACCTGTAACAGAACAGAAGTTCAGTGCAGATAAACTGCTTTCAAAGTGGTCAAAACTGGTTTAAGATAAATCTGACTGAATGTAGTATCAGACTTAACTGATTTAGGTCAAACTGGTTAATGGAACTTCTGTCCCAGATTCCTTCCTGATTCAAGTTCACTCGCAATCCTCCAGCACTCAAACCCTGGCTACCACTTGTGGGAGCTGGTGGCTGCTGTGGCGGTGTGGAGCTTGAAGCCCGGCTCCCCCTCCCCTGCAGGCAGCATGCCTGGAGCAGAGCCTGTGGGGGTGCTGGATATGGGCTGCCAACTGTGGACTTAGGCTCCCCACCCTGGTCCCTTCCCCCTGGTGCTTCTACAGCTGGTGGGACCCAGTATGGCAGGGCAGAGTAGGGCTGGGCAGGGAAGCTCATTGCTGCTGGCAGCAGTGAGGGGAACAGTTTTTTGTGCTGCCACTCCCACTGTTGCTGGGTGGGAAGGGGGTGCCTTACTAGGGGAACATGGGAATCACAACAGCAGCAATGAGCTTCCCCAGCTGGTCCCACTCTGCCCTGCCACACTGGGTCCCATCTGCTGGGCTGCAGAGGCCCCAGGGGGAGGGCAGCAGGGCAGGGAGCCCAAGCCTGCAGTGGGCAACTTGCCCCTGCTTTTGACCCGTGCACAGATCTCTTGCCTCTCCTACCCCCCCGCCCCTCAGATGAGCCACCCACGTTCCCATCCTGCTCCCCAAAGGGGCCCCGTGGCCAAGCATTCCGGCCCCAAGCCCTGAGCCCCACGCATTGC
>JAGPOW010001918.1:27620008-27637794 GCA_030014935.1 Caiman crocodilus
CCCCAGCCATGCCCAATTCCCTCCTTCCCAGCTATATGGGACTTCAGTCCCCCTCTCATAGTGTCATAGTTGGTAGGGTCCGAAGGGGCCTAAGCATGTCATCAAATCTGATCCCCTGCCATGAGCAGGAAGAAGGCTGGGGTTAAATGGCCCTAGATTGGTGATTGTCTAGCCTACTTTTGAAGATCTCCAGGGTAGAGGTGATTTCCTTTTGAAGATCTCCAGGGTAGCACCATTTCCTTCTCCCCCATGAGACTTACCTGCAGGAGTTGCTCTCCAGGCTGCCTGGTGGCCATGTGCATGTACATGCAAATGGCGACTCCTGCCTGACTGCCTTCCTCCTGCTCTGCCAGCCTGCAGAGAGCTCTTTGCAAAAATGGAAAATCCACATTTCATCATTAAAATGAGAAATCCATGTTTTTCTCAGTTAAAAGAGAAAATCTGTGGGGGTTTTTCTATTTTTCCATGGGAAATGGTCCATGCTGATGAGGCTCTGGTGCTGAGGCTGCCATCAACAATTGGCAGACTCAGCTGAAGTATCAGTTCACAAGACTGAGTGGAATCAGTTCAAGACTGTGGTGCAGTCCTGGAGCTGGGACTGACAATCGGTGAGCTGTGTGTGTTAGAGATCATAGTGAACATTACCATGTGACTTCTCAGAACATGTCCTAACTCTAATACTATGCAGATTTAGCATGTACTAAGTGTCCCATGAAACAAGGACTGTGAAATGGACCCCTGTGGTTCTGCTGCTATGGCTCCATCTCTTTTCTACTGTGGCTGCATGATCCCATTTGGAACAATGGTTAGGCATGAAGACCTATCACTCTTTGTGAGAGGAAGCAAAGGTGATCCAGGAACTGGTCTCCTTGACACAGGGTTAAGAATTAAGAGTCCATCCTTGTATGAAAGCATCATTGTGCAGATTGGATCTGTGCTGTCTTCACCTGGCTCTGCATGTCAGGATCAGGTGCTTGAACTAGCATGCAGGGCCAGGACTCCCCACAGGTTTGGAAATCTGGCAGAAGGGTGTGGTTCCACTCTTGCTTTAAATAATTAAGAAAATCCATGTTTCCATTACTTAAGTAAAAGTAACCTTTAGTTACAAGAAAGATTGTATATCTTTGTTTAGGAATTTTAGAAGAGTATCTGAAAGAGCTCATGGAGAAAGACTTTCTTACATCCTTGGCTTTTTCTTTGTAACATTTATTTTTCTCATTTATTTTCCTGTCATTTCTTTTGGCTGTAGTTAATAAATTTGTTTCACAACTGTTGTTCCCCTCATATTTCTTTCACTGTAATTGCGTTATATGTTTTCCACCTTTATACAACATAATGTAAGTGCTGGGCACTAAAGTGCATGTTGTTACTTTAAAAACCCTACTTGGGTGACAAGAATTAATTAGAATTCTAAATTATCAAGCAAGTCGTCTATTTTACAGTGGAATCTTTAGTGAAATGCTGGTGCTAGATAATTAACAGGCGCTATTCTGTCTGTTCATTTTTGGATAGTCCATAAAAGATTTGATGCTTCTTTTCCTGAAACAAACAAAAACAGCTTCTGAACTGTCAGAAAATAACAGCAGTTCTTGAAGGCTAATCATTACCAGCCTTTGTCATGGGGTCGTAATTGTTTCATGAATTCTGCTTCAATCAGGGAAAAATATGCTTAAGTGCCAATAAAAAGTTTTTATGCTGCTATGATTTTTTTTTTTTTGCAATTTATTGCTTTATTCTACTATCTGTGTTACTAAGCAACACTGTACATGTGGTTAATGCAAATTATTTCTGTCAGGCAGCAAGACAGAATCTAGTGCCAATATCATTGGGTTAATTTTTTGATTAATATGGGATACAAAGAAACGTGGTTGCACTGGAAAATATAGAGAAAAAGGCTAGGAAGCTGGTTTAAAGGGGAAGATTTAAGATTACTGCTGTATTAATTGAATTATATTGTAGCTGTTCCATGTTTCGTGCCTATCTTTTATCCAAACAGATGCTCCCCACTCCCTCCCCCTCTACCTTGGGTTCTGACATTTTCACTGGCATTGCTTTCAGTTAGGCACCCCATAGATTGCATTGTCTACATACCCTCATGACGCAAATATTTTCTAATTATATGCTAACACTGATATATGTATACTAGAAGACGAAATGTTTATACAAGTGTTAATTTTACTATTACTTTTTATTCTAAAATATAGTCATTACTTTGAATTTCCAAGCACTCACCACTGGTCTGCTTCCACTGAAGCCAGTAATAAAACTCCCATTAACATTAAAAGGGTTAAATCAGCGCTTCAAATTTGTGATAATCCTTCCAGCAATCTGTGCAATGATTGTGCCTTGCCAGAGATTTTGAGTATTACTGTTTACACATGCAGCTGTTTTTAACAAGATGGGAATTAGAGCTTGTTCATCAAACGATACCTGTTTAGAGGGAACAGGAGGCATGTATGTACATTTCAGAATGATATTTGCAAAACAACAGAAGTGTTAGGTTAACAAGTTTGCTCCAAGGAACAGATTCAACAAGTTTATTATTTGTCATTTCAAAACTGCTTTTGCCTTTTTAAAGGCTTGGTTGTCACTGACTTGCTGAAGTCGGTGGCAGAACTCTCCATATTAGGTTACAAAATGTTGCTGAAATAAATTTGAGAAATGCAAGATCTCCCAAAAGTTTTAGTTCTGGATGGGAGGAATTTTAGTGGGTCGAAAAGGTATATGCATGTTGAGTTTACATTCTTGATTGCAGCAGTGTATGAACAGGTAAGCTTTTAAAAGAGGATTGAAGGTTGTTTGGAATAACCAACTTCTTTTTGTTAGGAGTGGAGAGGCCCAAAGATAACTTAAAAATGAATCTTTTTCAGATGCAAAAAGTGTTATAATTTGAAGCAGGTTCATTTACTATGCCAGTCCTTGAACCTTCTCTAAATTTTTTATCAGTTCTTTTATCTTTATATTTTATCTTTGCATTTTATCTCCCATTGCTTTATGAAAAACCCAAACAAACAGAAGGAGAAACTAAATGTACAGAAAAAGCAGTGAAACTGACTGCAAGTGATGTGCTGTCAAATACAGAGTAACAAATAAAAATAGAAGAATATCTGTGTTAATATTTGTTGATAATAACCATTAAATCAACGCACCTGAACATTGTTTTTTTCTCCTATATTAAAAGTAGCCTTTCAAAATAATGGTATCTAATTTGGAGTAACCTACCAAGCCCTGTCCCCCACAAAAAACCCCTTCCATGAATATAAGAGTAACCTTTCATGAATATATGAGTAATGGTATCTGGCTGAGACAGCCTTAGGAGTTTCCCCTTGTTGAAATGCATTGAGAAACAATGATGATAAAACTATGGGTTGCATCTGTGATTCTGTCCCATGTGCTTTCCTCCATACTTTTTAGCAAAGTTAACAGCTGCAGATCAAGTATTAGCTGAAGGTTAAGAAAAGAACATGCTGTACCAGAACCAGTTAATATTAACTGGAGAATATCATATACTTAAGCATTTGCCAAATCCCAACAGCATTTGCAGTGTTTATAAGTTTGGCTCTTGCATTGGTAATGCATGAGTTTGCAAATGTAAGGATACTGAATTGGGTAGATGGGGCTGTGGCTGAGGCTTAGGCAAATACTTATTTATTTTGGAGAACTCAAAATGTCAAGGCCAAAAAGTTACTTGGGGCTAGATTTGTTATTTAATTAAACTGTTAACTCCTACTGGTGCAGACACATTATCAACAAAACTGTAAGACAGAAGAGTACAGTTCAACTTACTGTTACCTTTAAATTCTTTAAATAAAAACAATGGACCAGATTCTTTGTGGTCTAACTTCTGTTCAAGTCAGTGGAATTAATGTAATAAAGGATTTGATCTGAACACAGCTCCAAGGTAAGCACAAGGTAAGTCTGGGTAAAATGTCCTTTTTCTATAACTTATAAAAACGTTTGCAGTTTTTCATTTGAGATCTTCAGATTTTTTTCAAATCTCCCATATCCTTCTTGTAGTATTTTGATAATAGTATGGTTTGTTCATCTACTTGAATGTAACAACTAATATACTAGTGACAAAAAATAACTTTTTAATGTATGGTTTGGCCATGGTCTCTCAAACTTATCTGGTGTTCTCAACTTCGTGCTTGCACGTAATCTTATTGGATGTGTCCAGGTGAGCGTGGATGTGCAGTATGCAGTGCTGCACACGCATCTGCACCAGACATGCAAGTGTTCCTCGCACTGCTAATTTATAGTGCGAGGGGTTTTTTGACCCTGGGAGATCCTGGGGTCAAAAAACCCTTCACCTGAAAAAGCAGGGCAGTACATGTGGAGGTAGCATATGCCATGTAAAACTGATGCCTGGCCAGCCAAAGCCAAACTTCAACTCCAGCCAGGTCCCCTGCTACAGGATCGCTGCAGCTGCAGCTTTGGGAGGCCCCCAAGACCCCAGGTAAGGCTGCTGGGGTCAGCAGCTGTGCTGGCCCCAGCTTCCCTTAACCCACTCGGGGTAATGTGCTGCACACCAGAGCGTGCGTGGCATGAATGTATCCTGGGGATAAGCAGTGGCAGCACATATTGTGCTGCTGCTCTTTGTGCCTGGGGAAACATGTTCCTGCTCCTGGGGTTATGCCAATTGAGTTCAATGGGACTTATGTTAAGTAAAACCATATAAGTATTTTGTCAGATCAAGACCCTTATTAGAATGAAGCAAACTGAATGGCATGTTTACCTATGTTAAACATTTATGCCTTTTTAAGATTATCATGTAAGTTAAGAGTCAAACCATATTAATAAAAAAATGTAAAATCACATTATTGGTTTCTAACCATTGTGGGTACATACTTAGCATTTCCATTTGTAACTAGCACTTTTCAGTCCACATATTCTTCTTGTTTTATAATCTGTGGTGACATTCATCCAAAATCTGAACACAGTTTTTAAAAGAATGACCCTTCCTGGTACAAGTGCTGGAGCAACCAACTACAGGCCATGCTCTTCTTGACCTGCTGCTCACAAACAGGAAAGAATTGGTGGGGAATGTAGTAGTGGATAGTGACCTGGGCAGCTGTAACCACAAGGTGATTGAGTTCAGGATCCTGAGGAAAGGAAAGATGGAGAGCACCAGAGTAAGGACCCTCGACTTTAGACAAGCAGACTTTGACTCGCTTGTGGAACTCATGGGCAGTATCTCCTGGGAAGCCAGACTGAGGGGGAGAGGAGTCCAGGAGAACTGACTGTACTTCAAAGAAGCCTTACTGAGAATGCAGGTACAAACCATCCCGATGTGCAGGAAGACTAGCAAGAATGGCAGAAGACCAGTTTGGCTTAGCAGGGAACTTTTCGGTAAACTAAATCACAAAAGGGAAGTTTATAAGAAGTGGAAACATGGAGAAATAACTAGGGAAGAATATGAGAGCGTTGCTTGGACATTCAGGGATTAAGTCAGGAAGGCCAAAGCACAATTGGAATTGCAGCTAGCAAGGGCTGTGAAGGGTAACAAGAAGGGTTTCTACAAGTATGTCAGTGGCAAGAGGAGGATCAGGGAAAGTGTGGGTCCCTTACTGAATGGGGGAGGCAACCTTGTGACAGAGGATGCAGAAAAGGCTGAAGTACTCAATGCCTTTCTTGCCTCAATCTTTACAGGGAAGGCCAGCTCCCAGACTACTGCACAAGGCAGCACAGTTTGGGAAGGAGGTGAGCATCCCTCAGTGGTGAAAGGACAGGTTAGGGACTACTTAGAAAAGCTGGACATGTACAAGTCCATGGTGCCAGATGGGATGCACCTGTGGGTGCTTAAGGAGCTGACTGATGTGATTGCAGAACCATTGGCCATCATCTTTGAAAACTCATGGCAATCAGGAAAGATCTCAGATGATTGGAAAAGGATGATTAGAAAAATAGTGCCCATATTTAAGAAAGGGAAAAAGGAGGATCCAGGGAACTTCAGACCAATCAGCCTCACCTCAGTCCCTGGAAAAACCATGGAGCAGATCCTCAAGGAATCCATTTCTAAGCACTTGGAGGAGAAAAAGGTCACTGGGAACAGTCAGCATGGATTCACCAAGGGCAAATCATGCCTGACCAACCTGACTGCCTTTTATGACAAGGTGACTGGCTCTGTGGATGCAGGGGTCCAGTGGATGTGGTGTACCTTGATCTTAGACAAGCTTTTGATAAAGCGTTTCTCACAGGCAAGCTAAGGAAGTATGATTGGGCTGGATGACTGAACTGTAAGGTGGATAAACTGGCTGGAGCACTGGGCTCAGAGTAGTAATCAATGGCTCAATGTCTAGTTGGCAGCTGGTATCACATGGAGTGTCCCAGGGGTCAGTCCTGTGGCTGGTTTTGTTCAATGTCTTCATCAATAACCTGGAAGATGGCATAGAGTACACCTGCAGCAAGTTTGCAGATAACACCAAGCTGGGAAAAGTAGTAGATATGCTGGAGGGTAGGGCTAGGTTTCGGAGTGACTTAAACAAATTGGAGGATTAGGCCAAAAGAAATCTCATGAGGGTCAAGAAGGATAAGTGCAAAGTCCTGCATTTGGGATGGAACAGCCCCATGCACCAGTACAGGATGGGTTCTGACTGTCTGGGCAGCAGTTCTACGGAAAAGGATCTGTGGGTTACAGTGGATACTAAGCTAAATAATGAGCCAACAGTGTGCCCTTGTTGCCAAGAAGGCTAATAGGATAGTGAGCTGCATTGGTAGATGTGTTGCCAGTAGGTCAAGGGAAGTGATTACTCCCCTCTATTCAGCACTGATGAGGCCACATCTGGAGTATGGTGTTCAGTTTTGGGCCTCCCACTACAGAAAGGATGTGGACAAATTGGAGAGAGTCCAACTGAGGGTAACAAAAATGGTGAGGGGGCTGGGGGACATGACTTATGAGGAAAGGCTGAGGGAACTGGGCTTATTTAGTCTAGAGAAAAGGAGACTGAGAGGGGACTTAATAGCAGCCTTCAACTACCTGAAGAAGGGTTTGAAAGAGGATGGAGCTGGACTGTCCTCAGTGGTGGCAGATAACAGGACAAGGAGTAGCAGTCTCAACTTGCAGCAAGGGAAGGATAGTAGGAAGAATTTTCTCATTAGGAGGGTAGTAAAATACTGGAACGGGTTATTTAGAGAGGTGGTGGAAGCTCCATCCTTGGAGGTTTTTAAAACCTGGCTAGGCAAAGCTTTGGCTGGGATGATCTGGTTAGGGATGATCCTGCTTTGAGCAGGAAGTGGGACTAGATTACCTCCTGAGGTCCCTTCTGACCCTAACTTTCTATGATTTTATGATTTAGTGCCAGTGTGGTTTGAGTGAATAAATAAAAGTCACAGTGAAGTACCAGTATAATGGCTTGTCCAAAATTACATGAGATTGGAAGATAAGCAAGGAAATAACCTTCGAGCTAACCTTTCTAGTTTTTGCTGTTAAATAGTAGCTTTAGCACACCTGCTGATCCTGATGGTACAAAACATGTGTACGTGTAGATTTGCTAAAAAGTTCATAAATCAATAATGTGAAAGAAACTACCACTAGGTATGAACTGAAGATTAAGTGGATGTATACACAAGTGCATTTTCAAAATCTAAAAAAAAATTTAAAAAGGGCGAAGGAGGAAATAATATTTTCCGACAAATAGTATTTACCTTTTCTGAGAATACCAGTGTAATTACAATTGAATTAATTTCTAAATGTCAGTTGTCTAAAAGTCAATTGTCTAAAAGTTTTCAAATGAATAATATATGAAAATCAATTGTTGGTACCTAAAAGCTATTTAATAATTGTTCAATAATGCATCTGTTATTCAGTTCTCAGGTTATCAAGAAAAAGTATTAAATTTATGTAAATACCCAGAAAATTACTTTAAGACTTCAGAAATATACCATTTCCCAACATGTAACAATGAAATGCTTTGCAGTGACACTCTTCTGCATAATATGTGGAAGCATGTGCTATGTTTTCTAGTGTTTCTATACATTAAGTTCAGTAATGTACTACATCATTTTCACAGAACAGCTTCAAAATAAACAAATTTTATTGTGTGAAATTCATACTTCATACACATTATTTGTTTATACAATGAAGGATATTCTAAGTTAGTTGCATTCTATTTAAGGTATTCATTATATACATGGAGAGCATGGATTTACACATGGTTAGCTTACTTTACAGTTGTTCACAATGAAAGAAATTAAAACATTTAAATTTTCAATTAATTATTCTTTTTGTCTTGCATAATTGTTTAGTAAAATCAAATACATGTAGTTATAGCAGAATTAACTTCATGTTTCATGAATGCATACATTCCTGCTTTGGTTTCTATTTTCTATATGTATATATCATGCAGTAAACTAAGGAATAGCTGTTCTCAGCTTAGTTATGCAAAGTTAATGCACAGATACTTATATTTCCTTTCTTAAATGGATATAGAATGACTAAGTGAGTTTCTAAAAGATAAGGCAACCTCTTTCATGAAAGGCAAACTAGTTACTACTCCCTGGTTAAAGTCTATACTGGTTAGTCTATAGTAAACTTTATACTGTATAAACTTTATACTGTAAAGTCTATACTATTTAGTTATTTATTTATGCTAGGAAGGACCCAATGTTCATGAAGATGGGAGGGAAATTTTAATATTTTTGAGGAAATTGGAAATCTGTGGGGTTTTTTTTTTCACTTGAACAAAACCCCATAACAAACCTTTAAAATTTTTGCTTGAAATGAGGGAGCTATTTCAAACATTTTTCTTTAAAAAAAAAAAAGGGAAATTAAAATAGTTCTTTCTTTTGTGGAATACATTTATTTTTAATTCTTTTTTTGTGTTGTTGTCCTAAATACTCTACTATTTGGCAACCAATTCTACTAATTATTTTCATTCTATTGCCTTTCCCACCTCCTTTTACCACCCGCCAATTATTATGTAAAACTGACTTGACACTATCCTTTCACTTTTACATGGGCCCCTTGTTATGATTTCTACTGGATGTTTCTACAAATCTTGTCACAACAGGTCCTTATCCTGATTGTAACCTTATTTGAACAGCTACAGTTCAAATAAAGAACACAGAGATTAAGTACGACAAAATTTTAGGTCTCCATTTACTATGATCATCAATTTTTGCCACTAGAGAAGCTTGTGAAAGATTTTGTCTGAGGGAGTAATGCAAGGCTTTTGAAGTTTAACAGATCAGTGTAGGTTATACTGAAACAGTTAGTGCTGTTTCATTTCAGTTCAGCATATTCAGACTGCTAAATTTGGGTTCAGTCCTGCATTCTTCAGTAAAAAATGGTTGCTGGATTGTGGGGGCTGATCTGACTGTCAGTGAAGTCATTTGCATCAGTTTCAATGGGAACTGGTTCAGAGTGAAGCACAAAGAATGCAGACTGCTGCCATAAAGAACCACAGTGTTAATTTAGGAGCATTCTGGTGTGGCTGATATTGACAAAGAAAGCTCCATTTTCCAGCTTTTCATTAGAGTTTTAATAATTCTTGACTATTTACAAAAAATTGGAAATGTTACTTCCAATTAGTTGACATAACAGGAGAGCTGTTCTTTGGAAAAATATATATATTCAGTAATGACCTGTACAGTAATATTAACCAGTCAGATAATTAAAACTTTTTTCTATACAAGAATAGTACAAATAAGAACAATAGAAATGTTTTGCTTTAAAAATATTTCTAATGAAGCAGCAAACAGTTTACATTCACTACATTACAAATTATACAGGCACAAGAAACACTGTAGAAAACATTCAACATTTGTCTTGATGCTTAGTTTTCCATATATGCATTTTAAAGTTATAGAACACACACTAGCCTACTGAAATTATCCATACCTATTTTTATATTCATATGCTATTTCCCCAAAATGATCTGAATCAGTATGGATAATGAGTCTGGCAACTCTTGCCATCAAGATTTTTAGTTTGTTAGTTCAGCCTTGGTAGCCAGGTCCTTGTCGATACAGGCTTGGTGACTGACAATGCAACCTCATCAACTTACACTAACAAGTGTTATGTTTTTGGCAAGACCTTTCAGCATCATGAAGAAACAGGGTTGAGGAGACCTTGGCCTTGCAGTGAGAAAAGAATGGTTAGAGCCAGATATTGTTAATGTAAATGGACAGATTGTTTTATCTGAGGTTAAAAAAACAAAACAAAACAGAAGCTCAAATGCTGAAAATTTTCAACCAATTTTCCACTTTATGCTTTTTTTCAGTGTTTCTGACAAATCTTCCTTTTTCCATGGCAAAGTTGTCTTTGGGATTATTTACAATTCTTATATATAGTATATTTGGTAAGGAGGTCACATTAGATGAGAGATGAATCATTGCTGAAACTACACAAAACCCTCTAACTCAGAAATCACATATGCCTCTGCTGCTGTAGTTTCAAGTACATGAAAAAGAACCTTAACAAAATAAGGAGTCTGATAATTATGGCAAAAAACCTTTTTGACATAACATTCACTTTGAATAATTTAAGCGATCACTGTAAAACACAAGGAAATAAGCTAATGGGCCAAATTCATCCCTGGGACAGTTTCATAGGAATTTAGCCCAATCAGTGCAGATTTATAATACAATGAAGCATAAGAATACAAAGTCCAAGCTGGGAGAAAGTACAGTATCAAACATGAGACAGATAAAGTCTGATCATGCAATAAATAGAAATAAATACAATGCATGGAAATTTCAAGCATTCCATTGCTTAAACGTGAATCTGCTAGCTGAAGGGAAATGGAAATAGAAAATATCCGTTAAACATGGTAACAATGTATTTGGGACATAACAGGAGCTGATAAAATGATTCCTGCATTTAGGGCTACAACTGTCCTTGGTTCACAGCTAGAAACCCCATTAATATCAGCATGGGTTCCCCACACCAATAAAAGACAGTACAGAGATAGAATAGTAGTTTGTAAAGTGGGTTGCTTTTGTCATTCTCAGGATAAAAAATCCTTTATAAATGTATTTCTTTTAAAATTATAGGCATATGAAGAGTATACGGCATGTTTATGAATATTTTTTTACTAAGCTCTAAGGTGTTTGCCATCTTAGGTATGGAGGATAACTAACATTTTTATTGAGGGTAAATTATACAGGCCTGATCCACTGCAATCCAGAAAAGTAATTCTAAATGTCTGTGAAACCAAATCCTACTCCTTCCTCCCCAGTACAGGCAAAGAACTGAATTGTCACAGTAGATTGTGGAGCAACAGCTTTCTCTAAAAAACTGGAGGGGAGAAAATGGCTATGTAGCTAGAAGAACTTCAGAATGGGTATATTCTGGCCATTACTCCTTCCCTGTTAAACAGGAGCAGCAGCTGTTATAGCTTGTGGTCCATGGTATTGATACAGAGAGTGCAAATGTACTGCAAATTGGCAAGTGGAAAATGGAAAATTTGTTTTTCCCTCATCTCCCACTGACAGCCAGGTAAGTCAACATTGGTGCAGAAGCTGAAACTGCCTAAGGAGAGCCGTTCAGTCCAAATGACTTTATTTATTTCTTCAAATATAAGATTCAGTTTTTAAAACAAAATACTATCTTCTAAAATGGTTTGCGTCTAATATTTGACTAAAAATAGTAAAAGCTTTTCTATGCACCACGGAGGTTGTCTCCCCGTTAACATTTCCTTATCTGATGTTTTATTTTTTTTTTACATTCAGCATCAGAAAATGTGGGTTCATCTTAAATTCAAGGGAAGCTTATATTTGAAGGAATACAGTAAATAGGATCCTAAGGACAAAAGCATCATAAAAAGCATTAACCGGAAATACCTGCTCCTGCCAAGTATATACAGTTTGATTCTCTGTATGTGTCAGCTTCCTTGCTCATAGCTGCTATCAAGTGGATCTTGCTGGTGGTTGCAGTATTAGATTGAGTGCATACTATCATTGCTCCTGTGGTCTGTTTGCTAGCAATAGAGTTTGGCACTTGCAAAAGGGATCTTTCATTTGGGTCTTTGAAGTTATTGCTGATCTCACCCTCCGTCAAGTCAGCAGTGTCTCTCTCTCTTTTCCTATGGGGTTTTCAAGTTTGGGGATACAATCTATCAGGAGTGAATATAATATGCAAAGATCAAGGGTATTTCCTCCATCTGAAAACTGCAATTATGGGTCCATAACTCTATTTGATTAATTAGGGGAGAGCTCTTGGACTTGTAGAGAGAGGCTCATAAATCATGGGGGGGAGCGGGGGCTGCTGTGGCTCCAGACTATGGAGATGTTGGCCAAGCAAGCAGTGATATTTGAATTAAAGGGTAATTCAAAGTTGTGCTCAGAAAAAAAAAAGCCACAAGGCCCCAGAAAGAATACCCCAAAGGCAAGAGTCCCTTCTTTGACTCTGCTAGCAGGGCCTCAATGCAAAGGACAGTCCAGGGTGGGCTGAAAGTTGTGAATGACAGACAGGAATGGGTCTTTGCCCTGGTAATAGTGTATTGCAGCTGTTCATAACACCAGTGTCAGGAGAAAGTTTGCCCATTAGTGTCAATTGGATGGCTTTGCAGGGAGCCCTGGAACTGCAAATAATGGTTCTGCCTCTGACTCTGGGCTTTAAAACAGTTAGTTCCTCCATCTCCCAATTAGGGTCCCCGAAGGCTGTGCATCTTGCTTAACATTTGTTAAATGACTGATTTTGATCTTATTTCATCCATAGTGGGTTTTTTTCCAGCACATGCTAGTATGTTAGTATATGGAGGGCTACAACTACTCACATTTAACAGCTAAAAACAATTTTTTCTTTTGATCCGCTAATAAGGATCCTGACTAGCGTTGTTCAGAAGGATCTTTCTTTTCCAGCACTTCTGGTTATTTAGTAAAACATTCCAGGTGTAACCCTTCCCTTTCGTAGTGTACATGCTGTGAGATGGGCAGGCTTAGAACCGTGAGCAGTATTTTCCTCTGCTTATTAGGAACTCACAAACTCTCTTAAAAGTATAGGATCAGTCCTGAAGAAAACTGTATTATCATTTTTCTGTTGTAACACCATTCTTTCCCTTCTGGTTATTGCTGGTTAAGTTTCTTGTTTTCCATCATGAGGCAGCGGCCTATCAAGTGGGAAAACTCTCTCATAGGTATCTTCAAATATGATGAAAAGGAAAAATCTTTTTCAGCCACTCCTTAGTTAATTAAAAAACCCCCCAAACTCTGCAGCCTGTGAGGCAGTTATGTCCATGGAACTCATGTCCCACTTGGGAACATGATTGGCTTTATAGGAAGAGAGCTGTAGATTTCAAAGGAGAAAGGGAAATAACTTTGCACCTTAAATAAATGTAAGAATTTACACTGCATGTTTATGGTTCAAGCATCTAGAGCATGCTAACCTGTTACTGGGAGTGATGGATACTCTCTGTTAGGACAAGACATAATTTTGGTTTATGTTTGTGCCTATGTGGCACATGTGTCAAGATCTGATACTCCTGCATTAATTTACTGAGTGTGAATGCAATAAAACTACTTTGGATATTGCTTAAAATACAATGGCCTAATATTTCCCCTTGATTTTTATTGGACATTTCATGTATATGTTTGAGAACAGTTTTAGCCTAAATATCTGCCATTAAATGCATAGTTATGATTGCTTTACTGCCTTTGTTTAACATGTATTCATTTTTCTAATTCTGAGTATATCTTACTGTTAAATTTAATTATGTTTAAATAATGGTCCATGTTATCAAAGACTCTTATAATGTTTACTATTAATCTTCATGGGAATCCAGAAAGGCATTTTACAGCTGGGAAAACTGAGGCACTGCATATTTAAGAGGTGTGTAAAATCAAATTGCAAATGAATTTTAAGGCTAAAATAAGTCAGGACTCCTGACCCCTTATACTGTCCTTAGCATTAAAGTAGATCAAGCTCCACACGTTTGCTTCCACCCCAGAGTCATTTATGTCAACTATGAAAATCATGTAGTTTCCAGAGTAAAATAATCCTGGAATAATATTTCTGTATGTTGGATCTGCATAGAACCAACATTGAACAGCTCAGCTGTTGGATTATCCCTGACCTCTAATAAGCAGACTCAAGTTAAATATATCTTCTCAAACTGGAGAAATGCTTGATTTCTGATAGTTCTCTGGCATTATATATTTGTTTACAATATTCATCTAACTTTATCAGGGATTTTTTTAAAGTTTTTGTCTTTTGGCAATTTTTTTTTATAAACAGATTATTTTATTGTGAGAACAAATGCTATTACATTCAAATTGACCAGTATTTTCTAGAGAGTTGAGCTCAAAACTGTGATAAGACAATATAGGGAAAAAAACATTGGTGTAAGTTTTCTTGAATGGCTGCTACTGTTCTCATGTGTAGGCTAGTGTAGAATTATTGCCTGGAATTATTTTCTTTTGGATGAGGTGGGTTTTGTTCTTCATTAATCTGGTGTAAATCTAGGTCAGTGGTACCAAATTTTCCCCACCCCATGGGCCAATTCAGGACCTGGTGGTGGTGAGACCAGAAGCAGTGAGATGAGTAGGAGCGGCAGCAACAACAGGGTAAGCACAGGTGGGGGGGTGTCTCACTATTGGCACAGCTGTTGCTCACTCTCCTGCTGATGAAAGGCATCCTCAGGAGGGCCCAGTAGCAGACTGTGCCCTGCACTCAGCTCACCCCCACTTGCCTTGCCCCTTAATTCCTCAGCTCACCAGAAGCACTGAGGGCTAGAGTCAACAGTGCCTCAAGCTGGATCCAAGATTTAGGATGTGTGTTTGATGTCCCTGATTTAGATTAATTCCATTGAAGTCAAGGGGTGTTTTATAGAGATCAAATTCTGCTTACACCAATATTCCTTGTGTATAAATGCAACGTAACTTCATAGAGGACAGGAATAAAATTTGGTCTTAGATTTTTATTGCTGCAACTGAGAGCAGATTTATTAAACATGTAATAAGCAAAAACTATTAAACTTTTCAGAATTAGAGTTATGATACCCTGGAAATTTGAGACTTTGTAACAAGATATAATTAATTAATCATCATTTGGCTGAGAGTTCTCTGAAAATAGTTTTGGTTGATCCTGGAAGCTTGTTGATGACATTTATATTACCGGTTGTATATAAATTACAACCAGGCATATCCTGATCCTCTTACTTGCATGAAGTAGCATCCTACGCCATTAACAATCCTGTTTTAGTCAGAAAGGAATAGCAATAGAGTAAGGTTAGAACAAGACTGGTTTGCATACAGACTACTGCCTTAAAATTATCCCATCTGAATAAAAATGTGTGAGTATACAAACTAACATTTCCTTGCATGGAATATAATTAATAGGAATATAGATTTAGACATTATTTTATATTTAATAAATAAAGCTATATTTTATATATTATAGCAAAATTTGCCATATTTTAAATGATTTATAATAGCAAAAAATACTTAGCCCGCTCCTGTAGTCCTTCAATATCTATGAAGAAGGAATGGGTCAGGTATATCTGTAACAGATATGTATTTGAATAACTGGATGAATAATAATGATACATGATATTTGTGGTACTAGGAAAAAATACATGTTGTTAACTTTTTCTCACATATCCAATATCATGTGAAAAAACTCAAACATTCTGTGCAATTCTATTAACTCCTTGTATAAGATTTCAAATATTTAGATTAGAATCCCATGTGTATGTAGAAAGAGAATTCTACAGGCTTCTTTTAATTTATAAATGGTCACTCTTTCAGCTGAGTTGTGAGATGTTTCCAGGAGCGGTATATAACTTTTTTTCCAAAGTTCTGAGTAAAAAGGTAGAATGGTAAAAGATACTCTGACATGTCTATCCACTGTTGTTTTCAGTAAAAAAAAAACCCCAAACAGTCCTCTGCAATATAAAATAAAAGTCCACTGCTATATCTTCATAAGATGATTTGTATTAGACGATTTAATTTTTAACAATGTGCAGGTAGCTCTGATGGGCAGGACTGTCAGTGAATTTTGTCACTTGCAACTTCATATGTGAAATGGTTTTAAAAACACCTACTGCGAACAGCGTCACTCAGTATTAAAGGACATAACAGGCTTTTTGGCAGATAAGCTTATGTTTTCTGATGGTTGATAGGAGAGGGAGCTCGTTTTTGTTGTTAGACTTGGATGTGCTCTGACATTTGGTGGAATGTATTTTAGTAGCTGCAGAAAGTATTTCTTAAAATTTTTTCCAAAGAAAACATAAAAAAAGGGATTCATACAGTTGTTAAAGTAAGCAATGCAGATGGTAAAAGGCATAGCTGTATCCACAATATCGATGACGTTGCACTCTGTGATTACACGCAACTGAATTAACACATCCAGGAAGGTAAACACTTGGTGAGGAATCCAGGAAAAGAAGAAGAAGCATACTATTGCCACAATCATCTTAAAAATGTCATCGTTTCTGGTCTTGTTTCTCTGAATTTGGTAAGCTTTCTTCAGGGTCTTCCAAATTAAGGTATAGCTTGTTAAAATGATTAGAAAGGGAATAAAAAAGCCCAACACATTTTTGGATAAACCTAAGCCAACAGGGAGTGTTATATTATGGGTCTCATATCGGAAAACACACATGGTCATATTTATGTTCTCAGCAAAAATTATATTACGATGAATTATGACAGGCAAACTGGCCATTCCTGCGAGCAGCCAGATGACGATGCACGTTATTCTGGCAACAAGCATGGTGCGCCGAATATGTGACTTCACTGGATGTACAATCACCAGGTAACGGTCAATACTAAGACATGTGAGTAGAAACACACTGGCATACAGGTTAAAACTTACTGCAGCTGATGCTATCTTACATAAACAGTTGCCAAAAGGCCAGTGATATTCCATGGCTGTGTTGGCTGCCCACAGTGGCAATGTCATTAAGAAACACAAGTCAGCCAGAGCTAAATTCAGCAGAAATATGCTGGCTACAGTTTTTAATTTCATGTAGCAATAAATGACAATGACCACCAAACTGTTTCCAAATATGCCTACAATAAAGATGATGCTGTAGACAGTTGGAACCATAATATATATGTAGGGATGCCTTCCTGAAACAGGACAGTCAACGTGGATTCTTTTAACAGTCTCATCAGCAGAGGAATTTAGGATCATTTTGATCTTTTCAGTTGTATGCTAGTTTCAGGAAAATAAAATTCACCTGGGAGGAAAAAAGGGATAAACAGTTAGTAATGAATGAATTAAACTTGAAGATTTTGTGCATGGTGACAACTATGAGTTCACTTCACTGAAGGAAATTTTAACTTCAATCCAGAAGAAAGTAGGGAGCAAGAAATTTATCAGTCCTTTATTCAGTGAACATCACCAGTGAATAGGGACCTACTCAAATTAAGGAGGCAGGTGATTGATTTCATGGGCAGATGCGGGGCTGGTTGCCCTTCATTTTTGCAGGCTTATTGCAGTGGGATCCTTCAATGCCTCTAATTGGCCAAGAGGTCCCAGTGGCTGTGCCTTTTGCCACTAATTGGCATCATGTGGCCCCTGATCATTGGCTGCTGATTGGAGAGGGGTAGGGCTGCATGACTGAAAGTCCTCTTAGCCAATCAGTGGTAAGGGGTGGCAGCTATCTTGGCTGCTTCCCTTTGTGCTGGCAGCCTGCCTCCTTCCTCAATCATGGGCTGCATGGCATGGTCACAGCGGCCATGAGGGCTGCTGGGTCCCACTGGGGAGCCAGCGTTTTATTTATTTAATTATTTATTTTTTGTGGATTTTGCAATGTCTGCAAAACTGTGAATCGAGTAGGTCCTACCAATTGATTAAGTCTGAGTTATACCTGAGTTTATATTAAGGTATACAATATACTGAGATA
>JAGPOW010001918.1:27637894-27696046 GCA_030014935.1 Caiman crocodilus
GGCTAATGCTTAATGAATTCTTATACAGGCAAAAAAACTCTCCCACCCATCCCCATTCTTTGATTTGGGCTGAATTAAAAGTTCAAATAATGCATTCAGGGCTTGATCCAAATCCCACTGAAGTCAGCAGGAGCTTTTTCATTGACTTCAGTGGTGGCTGGACTGGGCTGCAATTTACTGTGCATGGTCCAACAACAAAGCTGCAGCTAAAACACAAACACAGCTCAAAGGAATCTCATCACAGAGCCACTAAAGGTGTAAGGCCATATTAAAACAAAGAACAAACATAATGCCCAGTATATGATGCAGTAATATCAGGGCTGCTCAGGAGGGCAAAAACCACTCCACTGTCATTCTCACAGACTGGTAGCCAGCTGCTACTCCAAGCATACCAGTAAGCACCATTATGTACCACGCTGTATGCAAACATCAGGAGTATGAGACTTATGGAACTCCAGTAGAAATTTACGTATACAAAAGCAATGGGAAAAGAATGAGCGAACATGGTCCACATTTCCCTGTGGTGCCTTAATAAAAGAAACTGGAATGGAATAAATGCATGCTCAGTTTCCATGACCTTATCTTATCAATGTTGTTGCAACAAAAACTAAGTATAGCTTATTTCCTTGGTTCCAAAAGTCCTTGTTTTCTGATCCCATTAAACCATGAGAAAAAAACTAGTTTTTAACACCTAAATCAACTAGTCTGAAATGAAGTGAGAGTGCTCTATCTGCCCCTGACGTAAGTTTGGCTTCTCATTTGCAAACATATATACATGGATTTTTGTTGAAGGGATGACTTTGCAGGCTTCAGAGCATTACCAGCCTTTGAAACCACACAGAAAAAAAAAAAAGTCAGATCGTCAGCTTATGCATATTTTACAGGCATGGGCAGCACTTCCTGTCCCCAGGGCTAAAAACGGGCATTACACATAAACTGGTGTAGGTGATCAGAAACTGGTTCAAATCTGGAATGGAACAGATGTTCCGTGCACATAAACCAGTTTGAAAATGACTAAAGCTAATTTGAGAAAAACCTGTTGAATGTAGTATCAGACTTAACTGATTTGGGTTAAACCAGTTTATGCAATGTCTGTCCCAGACCCCTTACTGCTTTAAGTTAAATCAGAATCCCTCAGTATCCAGCATGTTCTCTGGGCTGGGCAGGGCTGTCTGCAGGGCTGGTCCCTTCCCTCTGCTCCCTGGCTGGAGCTGAGCACAGACTTGCAGGCACAGAGCCTCTGCTTCTTCTTGCTAAGCAGGGATAATTGCCCCTCCCCTATGCTTAATGATGAGGTGTCTGCATAAGCTAGCAGACCACACAGTTCTTGCTGTGGGAAAGGACAGGCAGACAGCTTTTTGGAGCTAATCAACAAGTATCTTAATATCCTTCCTTGGAAGAACTGTTTAAGAGGAATTCCATTAATTAATGGAGAGAGGCTTTGTTTTCTTAATGAGTTGATAAATGCTGAGTTAAGAATGACCGCTGAGGGGAAGCTGGAGGGGAGGTGGACCAATCAGAGCATCCTGAGCCTGGCCAGGCCCCTCAGCTCTGCCCTGTGGAAGCAAAGAGAGGGCTACTTTAGCACCCCCTGGCTTCTAGCCTGAGCCACTGCAGGCATGTGCCTGCATTTCTGGGATGTCTGTCTGGGTTATAAACTGGTTTAGCCTACCCAGGTTAGAGTAACCTGAATCAATTAAGGTTCAGGCATTTTGAATGTATGTCCCTAGCCAAAGACTTTAAAATTAAAGTAGAAATGCAGATTCATTTATTTATAATAGGGCTTGTCTGCAGTGCCCCTCTCTGTCTACCTGGCATTTGCCAGCAAGAAATGTGCTTCACCCACTCCACCAAATCCCAGAATGAGGCCAAGGAGCTGCTTTAGCTTGGCCTTGAGTACATGCCAGAAATCTTGCAAACAGTAGCATAACTTGAGGAGGTGGGGAAGGAGAAGCAGTGCATCCACCCAGGTGCTAAGATAGGGGACCAGTCTGTCCTCTCCTCCAAGAGGCTTCCATGGCAGGTACAACTCTGTTGTGCCCAGCCACAGGAGCTGGGCAGATGCAGACCTATCAGTGCATCTGGGGGTAAAGGGTAGAATGGTGCCCCCTCCCCAGGAAACTTGTCCATGGGAGAAATAGCACAGTGCTCAGAGAAGTGGGGAGAATGTTTCTCAGTGACAGTAGCCCCAGACTGTGCTACTATAGGAGCATCTGCATGGTAGCAGCTGTTGCCTGAGGAGAGCTCCATCAGGTAAGACTCCACTCCTCCTACCACCCCCAAGCTTTCCCTGGCTTTCCAGTGGTCAGTATAATCCCCTCTCAGTAACCCCCCTGCCTCATCTTCCCATGCCCTGGGTGCCAAAAGAGATTGCTATGGTTTTGCTTCTAAGACAGAGGGTTGGAGAGCCACCCTGGAGTTAAGTCAGGGTCAGTATAAGTCAGGTGCTCTCCTGGGATTTAGCACTGCTTTTGGAGTTGGTTATATGAGGTGCAGCTTGGAGGCAGCATAGACAAACCTAAATGACCTGTCCAAGGTCACATAGGAAGTCTGTGACAGAGCCAGGATTTAAATCCAGATTGTCTGAGCCCTAGATGATTCTCTTAACTGCAAGGACACTTTATTAGATTGCTCTGTTTTAAACATGATCTGAAGGTTTGTAGTTGGTTATCTCAACTGATTTCTCTGTTTTAACTATAGAACAGACTTCAGATATATATTTTTCCATTTCTAACTGTCTATGGATATATCCCTTATGCTTCTGATATATCCCCTTGTTCTAGGAATAATTCTGGCGTTAATAAGCTGATTAATTTTTATAAAGATAAAAGGATAGTTTCAAGATTAGCTTCATGGGAATTATACCAAGACTGGAATATCTAATTAAATGTAAGAAGACACAAAACTTTTGTCAAGAACTACAATTTAATTCCTCCCAATCTCTGCAACTCTTTCTGTAAATTACAGTCTAGGTACCTCAGTTGTTACAGATGCCTCAAAAAACCCCCAGTTATTTTTACCATCTTTTTAAAGTAAAAAAAGTCATGCCAACACAGCTGGCACAAATAAATATACCATATTCTGCTTATAAGTGGCATTTTAATATAGTAACCACCCAGGGTTCAATTTTCTTGGCTTTCTATCCCAGACCTATAACGAGTCTGATAAGTCTGGCTTTGTAGCAGGTCATGTTATCTGGAGAGTAGGTATGTCCATTATAAAGAGGCCAAGGGGAGATGAAACGTTCCCCTGAGCACATTGTGGAGCTGTTCAAGAGGAACTGAACTGCTATAAATGTGTCCATGTGCTCTGCAAGTTCATGGTTTGTTCTTATATATCTTGTGTTCTAGCACTGTGCTGGGATAATGCATTCTGTGGGTTGCTATACCCTTAATTTATTTATAGTCACTAAGAACTTCAGGCCATAAAAAATCATTAAGGTCATTAGTCACAGTTCCTGCAGAGTAGGAAAAAGCCTGATTCAGTCACTGTTGTCCTTATCAGGTCCTTAGTCCAGGATTAGATCCATTGATTTTCTTCAGTGATATTCACAGATTAAGGTTCAATTCTGTGGGTGCATCTACACATGCAATTAATGTGAAGCAATAAACTCTGGAGCAGTTTGAGATGGAGTCAACTGTTCCCAGGATTAGCATTTACATGTGTGCCCAGGACAGCAGCAATTTGACCCAGAGAAGTGTAGGCTCCTGGCTGGCTGGACTGACTAGGTGCAGTTTAGATCCGCAATCAAATCTACATGTGTGTTTCAGCACAGTAAGTTACTCTGCTGTAAAATAGTACTGTCCCAGACAGTACCATCTTATGGCAGAGATACTTTACTGCACCCTAATATCAGTGCATATGTAGACTTTGACACTTTATTTTGCAGCTAATTAAGCTACTCCACAGTAAAGTGTATATGTACCCTATGGGTGTAAAAATGGCAATATCAGGACATATGATATGTGCTGAAAAAACCAGTGGTTCTGAAGCAGAGGCAACTCTTTCGGGTCTAATACAGCATTTAGAAGATGTCCCTCTACTGCAAGCCTGGAGCATTTCTTTATCAAAAAAAAGGAACTGCCTTTATGGTTGCATAGATCAAGAATCTTGAGGTACTTCCAATAGCTAGAAGGTATGCCAGTCTCTCTCAACAGGGGAGCCCCACATTTTGGGATTAATTTTTGATGGTCATGACAAAAGGCATACAAGTATTCAGCTTTTGAATACCCCACCCTGTCCATAGGTAGCCAGTGTTTCTGGTGGTTGGTAATTAATGTTATTTGGGCCTTAAAATGGTTTAAACAAGCATCTGTTACCTACTACCTTGGCCTGTTAAAACAGCAAGACAAAAAAGCAAATATGAAAATTTGGGCCTGGTGCTGTCAGATTCAGTGAATTTTTGTGAGGCATTGAGTGTTCTTCACTTCATTGGGAGTTGATAGAAAATAAAAATGCTCAACATTTAATAAGAGAACTTGTGACACTGGTCAATAAAGAGCCTTGAGAAGTTTTCTATAACTATTAATAAAAACAGAGCAGTGTCAGAGTTAAGGGACCAAGTTAGTTTTTTGTCCAGACCCACTGAAATTAGTAAAATTAAACCAGGGTGAATTTGGCACTTTATTTTCTTTAATAAAATATCTGAAAATAGTTGGTGGACTTCAGCTGTTTAAGGGCACACACAAAGAAAAAAGATATTTAAATTCTATTTGCAAAATGTGAAATATAAAAATAATAATTAAAATACTATAGATCTGGAGAAACAGAATAGAAAAAGAGCTAACTATTAAGAAGGAACAATGTAAGCAACTACTCCTTCCCTTGTATCTTCCTGGGGTCTACTATTTCCCAAGGACTTTTAACAAGCCCACCTGAAGCATCAACAGTGCTATTCAAGTCTTTGTTGCTGAATGTATCTTCTGTCAAGGCATGAACACCTTATGCCCCCAGAGGCTGGGCAGGCATAGAGACTGCCCGCAGGTGGTGGCGTGGTGGCAGCAGCGAGCAGTTAGCTCCCGCAGGTGGTGACAACAGGGGCGTGGCAGTGGCGGTAAGTGGGGAGCTCCTGCAGGCAGGCATGGTGGTGTCGGTGAGGGGGAGGAGTGGCGAGCACCAGCCAGCAGTCGGTGACCTGGTGGCAGCCGGTGGTGATCGGGGACCACCCACGGATGCAGCCGGTGGTGTCGGCGGCCAGAGGGGAGAGAGGGGGGAAGTGGTGACCACCAGCAGTGTCGGCGGTGCTTTTTGCAGGGGGTGCACCACCAAGCTCAGGGGGTGTGCATGCACCCATGTGTACCCCCTACACATATCCAATGTGTCAAGGCAACTCTCACTTCAGCTTCTCTTAACTTCTTTTACTTCCCCCTCCCTGCCCTTACAAACCAGTTCAAGGAAATATAGAGGTGTAACATGAACACATTTAACCCAGAAATATTAGAATAAAACCATAGTCCATTACAGAAGCATTGATAAAATCCAAATAGATTTTGTACGGCCAAGGAGCTTTTAAAGTTTTAAAAGCAGATGCAGATAGATTTGGTGTTCAGATGATGCACATCCTTCTTAAAACAACAACAAAAGTTTCAGAACTAAAAAGGAAGAAACTTGCTCCTTCTAAAAGGCAAATCAAAATGGAAATTAAGTGGTGTGATACAAAAGCACTGGTGAGAGGAATTCCTTGCAGTGAATTATGTCCTTTCTTTGTCATGTTTGTCATTGTTATTTGCTGTTCATTTGTGTAATTGTCAGTGGAGTTTAGTGTATATACATTCAATGCAGAATTGAATGATTTAATGAGGTTGTACTTCATATAGTACAATGTTTGGTGCTTCATCAAAAACCTGAAGTGTCAGAATAGTTTGAGTACATAAGACAGAAGATGCAGATAACAAAAACTTCTAGACTGACAAATTGTATTCAAGCTTGTGCTTACAGACCTTTTTATTAAAAAAAGAATGAGAAAAACTTCTAATGGCCAGGCTAAGTGATCTTATGAAACGCAATGTGAATTGCATTATTAGAGGTCAAACAGTACTTTGTGGTCTCATCATGAAAAGCAGGCATGCAGCCTGACTGGTCTGATGCCTATTCAGTTAAACAACAAGGCAAAATGTGTCTGGACACATTGTGGTAGCCTATATTATCTTAGTCTATGTCTGCCTACGTGCTGAAGTTAGATTATCTTGCTCTTAGTTACAGTTAGGAAATTAATTGAAGAAATCTGGCATGGGGTGTTTTACTGTCTGGGAATATTTGTTTGCAGAACCTTGATTACCATCTGCAGTGAACATGTGTATTTCCATTTAATGTCACTCATGCTATTGAAACACCTCTATAGTATATATAAGATACTTCTATGTAGGCACAGGCACATTACTGTTCTGATGAGCTTGCTTAGTGCCATCCATGTGACATGACCTCCACGTATGGATGCAGAAGACGAATCTTTTCGCTTATTTTCCCTTTTACTCGGAGGAGGGGAGGAAGGGTCAGGGATAAACAAGGACTGTGCTCATTTACACTATCTCCAAATCTAGCTTCAGTATTTCAGGAGTCCTGGGATGAGAAAATGAGCTTTCTGAATTGGATGTTATGTCTGTTGATATTTCTGGGTGTCTAAAGAATGGTGCTGTGATAAATAACATTATTATAGGTAGCTAACCATTGCTCTTAGTATATATGTTTCTGTGACACTGTGGCAATTTGACTGGTGACTATTCATGGCTAGTTGCTTACAAATATTGAAACTGCATACTTGTAATTCAGATTAACTCTGATTAACATAAAATAAAAGATTTCTTTTTAACCATTTTAAGGCTAATCTGGCAAAGCTTTTGCCAAGAGATCCAAATTTAAACAACTGGTAAGTGTTGGTTGCTTGAGAATGAAAGTAATATATTTGAGCAGTAAATCCCTGCTGCATGTTACTGTCCTGTTTGACCTTTTATTTTTAAAATTACAATGATTATAATAAGACACTGGTAATGAAATGCTTCAGACTGTTCTACCAACTATTATTTACCACTCCATTCATTTCCTATGCTGGATGAGCATGCATTCTAATTAAGCTGCCTGTGGTAACAACAAAGGATGCTGGGCCCATGCAAGGTAAACAGCACTTTGCCAACTGAAAGATAAGATATCACTGACTGTAGCTTCCTGTAAAAACTTCATTAGCTATAAATGGGTAACCAGATGTCACAAGTCAGATTTGTAACTAAAATATGTTTTTAGTATTGACTCTGACACAGTCTATATAGAAGCAGGCTGACTGGACTTTCAGGGTTGTTGGTTGCAGCTGTGTTAGTCTAAGGACATAGGCGGACAAGGTTCTTTGGGTAGGTGTGCTATCTTTTACTGGACCAGCTAAATAGTTGGAACACGTTCTTTGCAAGCTTTCGGGCACAAATACCCTTCTTCAGGCAATGGGAGACTCTGTTGACATTTTTTTCTACCTTGGAGAACTCAAAACATCAGCAGTGTCTCCCATTGCCTGAAGAAGCTTGCAAAGAACTTTTTTCCAACTATTTAGCTGGCCTAATAAAAGATATCACATCTATCCAAGGAACCTTGACTGAACTTTCAAGAATTTACTTGTATTTCTATATGTAATATAGATATTACAGGTGATATAACTATTTCTCTTTTCCTGATGCTGGTTGGATTATTTGTCTCTGTGTAAATGAGAAATGAGACATTTTTGTGTTTATAAGGAAGAAATATTTTATTTTCATATAAGAGGGCATTTAAACACTGTCATTACTCAGAAACTTTTTGCAAGAAGCTAGAAAATGATTTGGAACAGTATGCTCTATACTAAGAGTAATGTTTATGCCTTTTCCTCAGTATGAGATATTTTCCTTCATTTGAGTCTTTCAGTTTTCACTTTTCATAATTTCCTTTTGTAGCTGCAATACTGTTAAGGTTTTACAAACTTTCTAATTATGTATCCTTTCCCCATCTTATACAATGCTATAAATAGCATCATTATTTCCCAAGCCATGAATGATTGTTTTTCTTCCTCCTCATATGACTAGTTTACTTTTGTTTCCTCCTTCTCATCTAAGTATCACTTGGTTGAAAGGATTCTGCTTATTTCTTAAGGCAGTAACACCGGATCCTTCAGTGTGACCAAAGTCTGTCCAGAGAAAAGGTAGATGGTAATAAAGCCCTTGTTTAGTGAACACTGATGTAAAAGATAACCAAATACTACTCTTCTCTTTCATGAACAAACAATCTGGAAAAAAATATGTTTAATGAGTCTTAATAATGCTTTACAACGATGGTGCAAAGTTCTGGCTCACAGAGCCCTATCATCCAGTTCTGAATGCTGCCTGTGAGTCTTGGACAAGCCCCTTGTACCATATGCAGCACATGTCAGACCTGGCTCTGTGCAATTGAAAAGTGAATGTGGCACATGGAGCTGGTTTGGCGCATGCTGCTTACGGGGCTGGACCCAGTGTATGTGCTGAATGCAGTGAATAGGGCTAGTTTGGGGTACATACGTACTAGACCGGTCCTGCATGATGGATCCACGGCTGGTCTGGATCAGCCCTACAGATCAGTCTTGCACGCTGGATATATAGAGTTGGACCAGCCCCACATACCACATGCAGTGTACTTTCTGGACTAGCCCTGCATACTGGAATCACTAGCCAGTTGGTGGGCCCCATCCAGTTTTCAGACCGGTCTGTTGCCCCCGCCCCCCAACCTCCTTCTCCTCTGAGGCATCTCCTCCTTCTTCCCCCTGCCATGAGTGGCGCAGCTCCTATTAGACTTACCTGAAGTGATGTGCTGCCTGGCTGTGTTATTCGGGGGGAGAGGGGAGAAGAGAGGAGTGGGGTGGAGAGGCAGGGCCAGGGCCAGGCTGGGAGTGCCACACCTCTGCGGGAGGGCTTTGGCCGAGTTATAGCTCCCCCCACACATGGCCAGCCAATCCGCCGCTGTCAGCACGGCACTCCTGTCCTGGCCCAGCCCCGGGCCCCCACAAGGTGCAGTGTGGCACTCCTGGCCCCAGCGACGCCCCCGTCCACCTCATTGGTAGAGAGGGCCCACTTCCAGCTCCCAGGGAAGCTAGTGAAAGTTGTGGTTTTAAATTTGGCACCATTTTTGTCTCTCCACTGGGAGACAAAAATGGTGCCAAGTTTAAAACCATGGCTTTTGCTTCCCTGGTGATGAGAACCCTGGGGTCCTTGATTGGTAATAGCCCCTGGGCCCAGGCCCAGCTGGCTCGTCTGTTAATCTGCCTATGCCATGGGGCAGGATGAGTTTAATACCTCTGCTCTAGAACAAGGTTGTCCTAATTCTCAGGAGTTTCCAGTTGGGGAAAACTGGGGTATGCATTAGGTGAAGGAAAAGGCTCCCCTTAGGTGCAGAAACCTTTGCCATTGTCCTGCTATTTCAGTGACAGGGGAGTAATTGGTTTACGTGCTCAAAGTCTCCTACAGAGAAGACCACACCCACATTAGAGGAAGGCAAAACTCCTCCCTGTCCTTGCCATTTTGACGTGAGGTCAAAATTCCTTCCTGCTCCCGGATCTGGTGACCAGTATGATCCTGAGTAGCAGAACAAAACCTTCTTGTTGGGAACTGCTGAGCTTTATAAGTACTAGCAAGGTGATCAGTGAACCTCAGTCAAAGTTGGCTGTGGTATTCCTAGGAAGGCATTTGTATCATACAAGTGATCAGAAAAGAAAGCTACAAAAACAATTTTAACACTAGTTATTGAGGATGTTACTGCTTGGGCAAGTTTTGGAATAATTTGACAAAATATTAGTTTAATACATGAATCACTAGAAATCCCAGAACTCTATGCTTTCCTGTCCATTTTTTAATTATATGGGCTTCTTTTCAGTCCTTCAAATTCAATTGCCATAATCACTTGAGAAATCAATTTTGTGGCAAGTGCTTTCTTTCTGCTATAATCATTTGAATTGTATTAAGCTATTTCTTGATTTTATGTTTCATAAGTATTAGCAAATGTACTTTTTACACAGTTAATGCTACTTTTTAAATGCATATTTGTAAGATTTGCATTGATATACTTTTTTCTGATTGATTGCTCCAAACTTGGATCTCTTTTTACACAAGTGACTAGCTCCAGTGAGTCAGTGGAACTCCCTACCCTGTTCAAGTATTTGCAGGATTTGCAGTAATTGGTGAACAGTTGCTTTCTTTCATTGTATCTCTATTTTGCCTTTAGATAGAAGGCTATTATGTGTCGCATAGGGGAGAGAGCACATCACAGCAGGCACCTGTAGCTTGGTGCACAAGGCTGTGAGTGTTGGCTTGAAGTACAGTGGGGAGCAGGGGTGGGGAGGGGGTGTTATTTTCCACTCCCACATGGCATTTAAACAGCCCTCAGAGTCATTGTCTGCAGACCCACAAATAGGGCTGGAGGTGCCAGCCTCTCAAGTGCTGTGCTGGGGGAGGAGCTCCTACCCCTACAGGGCACATGAAAGCTGGCACCTGCAGCCCAGCACATGAGGCTGAAGATGCATGGCTATGAAGTGCTGTACAGGGGAAGGAAGAGCTCATATCCTTGCAGGGCACAAGAAAACTGGCACTTGCAGCCCCAAGCAGGGTGTGGGCACAGGGCTCTGAAGTGCCACACAAGGGGAAAAGCTCCCCACTGCAGAGCTTGAGAGCCCAGAGCTTTGACTGTGATGTCAGGGCTTCCTGTGACCAGAGCTGCAGCGCACAATGGTGGTAGAAGGGGCTCACAGGCAAAGCCCCTTCACTGCAGCCAGAACATCAGCTATGTCTGCGGTGGTGAGGGCACAGTTCCTACTACCTGTGGGTGAAGCCTCACCACTGTGGCTAGATCCACAGTTGTACCCCACCATGGTGAGGGCAGTCTGTCAGCTGTCTGACAGTTATGAGAGAGGGAGTGTTGTTAGAAACGGGGTTTGATGCCTGAGACCACCACCAGTCAATAAGGCCTGACCTGTGCCCTTGGCTGCTGTCACCTGTTATCTAGGTGGACAGGGAAGCCTGCAAAGCACGATGAAATGCATGCTCTGGGTCCCCCTGGTTGGGTGTTTTTAATGTTGCATGCTGTCTGCATGCTCCGTGCTCTGAAGATAGCACTCTGCAGGCTTGTACAGGTTTCAACCCACTGAAACTAAGTAGCTGAACTTCAGCTGGTTGAACTGAATACTTTTAATCACCCTAAATCGCTACACTGCTCTACCTTCTGCTTAGCTTTAGACTAACAGCTAACTGCTTCTTTCTATTTTGTCTTTGTAAGAGTAAAGCAGTTAAGATTCTTAGTTGTTATCTGAAGTAATTAAACAATTACTTAAGTCACATATGAGTACAGACGGTGAGATGCTTCTTTTCTGGGATAGCAACATGGCACAACTATAGTTAGAGTGAAATATAAATGGATTGCTTTTTGTGTTTGTTTTTAAACTAATTCTTAAACTTGGCCACCATTATGCTGCCATTTCTGCACCATCAGCAAATAAACTAGAAGAATGATGTCTGACATCTGACTAGAATATGAACTTTTTATTATAGTGAAATTTTAAGTTTCCTTGTCAGATTAACTTGCATATTATTTGTTTAGTGGTAGCAGAGGCCCAGCTATTGTTACCTGATAAACTGCTAATACTTATGCATCATAAGACAGAAATTCTAGTTATCTTCTCCAGCACAGTTCAAAAGAGGCTATTCTTTAGTTTGATGGTTTTCATAGTTTTTATGTAAGGAATGAACTTGCTTCTATTTTCTGCCTTCTCTGTTTAATTTTTCATTTAATTCCCCTATACTCTTCAACTTTACTTAATGTTATTAGTGCAAATTTCTGTGGAGAAAAGTGCAGGTTATCATCTTCTTTTAGGCTAACTAATTACAGGAAGGTTACTTTGAAGAATATTTCCTTTTTTTTTTTTTGGACTGAAAATGGAAGGGAAAAAGAAGGAACATTTAATTTGCTTAATAGTTGCTTCATATTATGTGCAGCATTTTGACCACTAGAGGTCTGTATTTCCCGTTTTAAAAATATAGCAAACAGTTTATTTTAAGTTGTCGTCACTCTCTCCACCGTGGAATATCATTCAGGTAGAGTACTGCTTCAAGACACAAATGCAGGAGAAAATGTACTAGCCTTAAATATTGCATTTAAGCATATATTATTCAAGGACAGCAATTTAAAGATGGATTTATAGCATCCAATAGGCCAAGGTTTCCCTAATTGCCTTTATTCTAGGATAGCTGGGTTTAACATTTTAATCCAGTATCTTACTCTAGTAAATGAGGGAGCAAGGTCCTGGCAGTTGCTTTTGCTAAAGTTATGTGCAGTTGAAGCTCCCTAAATTCCATGAACCAAATTAAGAAAAATATATTTACAGAATGAGAGAGAAATTATAGTTTCCTCTAAAACTGCAAATGAAAAATACTGACACCTAGATATTATTCTGTAAGTTTTAACTCCCTATGTGTTATTAATTATATAGCAATTTTTCCAAATACCAGCTCGAGAATAATACTGAAAGTAATTTTAGCTAATTCTAGGTCTACTTGACTCAAACATTCATTTTCCTATTTAGTGGGTGGTGTTTTGGTTGTTGAAGTTGTATGAACATTCCACTTCACATCTATATTAGCAGTT
Organism: Caiman crocodilus; assembly: GCA_030014935.1. Classification (NCBI taxonomy): domain Eukaryota; kingdom Metazoa; phylum Chordata; order Crocodylia; family Alligatoridae; genus Caiman; species Caiman crocodilus. The sequence continues at coordinate 27,650,510 of JAGPOW010001918.1, forward strand.
TTTAAACAAACCTCAACTTTTATTTTTAAAAGATAGGAATTTGCTGAAAGTAAGTGGCAATTTGATTCTATATAGATGTAGTACAGAAATGGCTAATTTCAGACGCAGAATTCTTGACATATTTCACTTGCTTTGACATCATTTTCAGGTTTTGAAATAGCAGGTGTCCATTTTTCGCCTTCATCTTCACAACTCATACTTCTATCCTCAGGGTGCTGATGAGACCTGATGGTGTTTATACAGTTGTATTCAATTAGGAGCTAAGCTGTCATTCAAGCCTCATGCAAGTTAAACAGGTGTGGAATGGTTCCTTCCACTTGAGGTTTCTGCCACCCGTCACTCTGAGCAAAGGAGAACTTAAAGTAGTTTAGAGGGCTATGATGATATTTGTTTTCTTCTGGTCCTGAAATACTAACTCAGTGATAGAAGAACAAAACAGAGCCAGAAAACTCAAGCGAATGTTATTATGTTATGACTGAGCAATAGAAACAAGTAGCTTACTCTGTTTTCACTGAAGTGTCTCATATAGGTGTCAAACAACAAACATGCATTCTACCTGCTGATAAATTCTTTTGGAATTAAGGGATTTGTGCTCAGGAGATATAATGTGCAAGCATTGGAGGGGAATATCTCAGAGCCACTGAAAACAAAAATATTTTGGCCAGAACACAAAGCATCAGAGGGGGCTTGACATTTATGGTGTAAAACCTGCACAGAATGTCTGAACTCTCTCTGGAGACAGCACAGTAACTTCCAGTTTTCTATTTTAGGTTTAAAATAGAGAAAACAGACATTCAACACATTATTTGAGTACAGCAAAAGTTAGGAAGAACAAAAGATCACCCTTAAAATGCTATGTTGGGGCACATGCTTACCTGTCTCTGACTGCAGTTTTGCAGAGAAACACTCCTTACAGATCTCTTTGTCAAGTTTTCTAACATGATGTTGTAAAAGAAGAGGGGGATTTTCCCTTCTCATATCAGACACAAATGAATTGTTCACCTCCCAAAACCCAGTAGATCCTTCAAGACCAAAGCCATCAAGGACAATTTGCTTGGAGGAGCTATGTTCCCAGTGCCATGATAGTGTAGCTTTCATGCTACAAGGGCTGTTCTTGGCTATACTTAAACCTTGGGCACCCCTATTTAATAGAGGTTCCAGGAATAGCCTGGAACTGCATTACTTTATTCTAGTAATCTGTTTGGTATTGACTGAAAGAATGTAACTACTTCAGCCTCCTCTCCCCTATTCTGTTCCCTCACTTCTTGCATGGACCTGATCCTTCTGAAAGCCTTCTGTAGGATCCCAAGACAATGAAATGCATTGAGGGACCCCACTCCCTCTACATGGGAATGGGAGAAATCTGCACATATGATGGAACAGCATTCATTTAGCTGCTCTTCTACCAAGGCTGTATATACCATCATCTGCTTGTAGTGCCCCTGTGCTATCTGCATTGACCAGATAGAGTGATCCCTGTGTGAAAGAATGAAAGACACACAAGCCTGTGACAGAACGTTCTAATTTCCCTGAACATCCCATCACTGACCTCAGAGTAGCTGTTCTCGCTGACCTCAGAGTAGCTGTTCTCAGACAACAAAACTTTTGAAAACAACTTGAATGGGAAATTGCAGAACAAGAAATCATCTGCGAACTGGACTGTGTTAAATATTGTCTAAACTAAGACTGTGATTCTTATCCCATTACCTGGATTAGCTTTTATAACCCCTATAGCAGGGACCTCAATGGGTTAACTGCCTTGGTATTCTCTCTGTTACCCACCCAGCAGTATCTCCCTTTTCCTCCCTCTTCCCTATACTCTGTGTTCTAATTACTGCTTTCTGTTCAGAAGGTCTGCTTCCTGCAGTCCCCTCAAAGCATCTGATGAAGTAAGATGCTGCTTAAAAAAGCTTACACATATCTGATTTAGTCTGTAATGTGAAAATCTACCTTGCTTTTTGCAGAACATACATCAGGCTCATTTTAAAATCATTGGGTTTGAACCAGAGCCCACTGAAATCAACGAGAAGACTCCTGTGTTCACCAAGGGTCTTTGGAACATGCTTTCACTTCCAGAATAGCTAAATATTAGCAAAAAATTAGAGACAGAAAAATGTTGGCTTTGATAAAACAACATCTTTTTACTATTAAACAGCAGTCAATAAGACTACAATGTATCATTATGAAAAACATGTGCCAAGTTTCCTCTGGAAATTGACACAGTAGTATTTTCTCATATAGAAATTGTGTCAGTTGTAACAATGATGAAACCTTGGATTAAAAATTGTTTTTATACTTGTAATATGAAGTCCAGACCTATATTACTTCAAATTAGCAGTATAGTTAGTTCTACAAGGACCAAAGATCTGTAACTTTCCATTTATTACTTCTTGCCAGGAGTTGGGAAATCCTGATATACAATTTCCATGAAATTCTCTTCACACATAAGAGCATTGCACCATGCAAGGATTTTGCAACTAGGTTTCCAGAAGTTTTTCTCTCCCTAAGATGGCTTTCTGTTGTTTTTCATAGCAAATTCTGTCATCTGATTTTTACAGCACTTGTGGAAAAGTTAGATAGAAAAGTGCGCATCTTACTTTTGGTGACGTATGCCAATTTACAAGTTTATTTTGTCAGAGCAGTTGTGTTTGAAGAGAAAGGTAAACTTTTTTTTCTCTTTAGAAGAGCCTGACCCTTTTCTTTACAGTTAATGGAAAATATCTCTTACTTCAGTAAATGCTGAATTGGTATTCAAAATACTAAGGAGTCACAGATTATCTGTCCTGTTCAGATAATTTGTTGGGTAACATGACTTGGGTACTGCAGGACTAATCATCTGCTGATACATTGACAGTGTAACCATCGCCTCCGAATTCCTGCTCTTAGTTCCACAAAAGAATAGAGATCTAAGTCTGGCAAGTAAGGTATTAAACAATTTTCCTTTGTGGTCATATTTTAAATGACAGTTTAACTCCTGGGTGTTAAGTAAATTTTATGTATACTATCTGTTTTTTCTGGTCTCTTTCCTGCTTATGGTCCTCTTTACTGTGACATGTGGGTGCCTCCTGTGTATGATCTCCTGGATGCTTCTTTTGTCTGTTCCCTTTGTGTTCAACTACTCGGCTTGATGGCAACATACCGCCTTGGTAGTAAACACTGTTGTCCAGGGCCATTTTTGAAACTATGGATGTGGATCGATCCCAGAAACTATCTAACCTTCAGCATCTCTTGTTCAGTAGTTCGCTTTTTTGTGGGTCTGATATGGGAACATACTTTTAACAAAGAAACTATGATTTATTCATAGTTTCATAGCTGGTAGGGTCGGAAGGGACCTGAGCAGATCATCAAGTCCGACCCTCTGCCATGGGCAGGAAAGAATGCTGGGGTCAAACAACCCTGGCAAGGTGATTATCTAGCCTCCTTTTGAAGACCCGCAGAGTAGGAGCAAGCACCACTTCCCTTGGAAGGTGGTTCCAGATCCTAGCCGCCCTGACTGTGAAATAGTGCCTCCTTATATGTAGCCTGAATCCACACTGAGTCAACTAATGGCTGTTATTCCTTGTCACTCCTAGTAGTGCTTAGGGGAACAGGGACTCTCCCATTGCCTGCTGGTCCCCCTTGGCCAGTTTATAGACAGTCACCAGATTCCCTCTTAGCATTCTCTTGTGGAGGCTGAACAGGTTCAGGTCCCATAGCCTCCCCTCATATGTCCTGCCTTGCTGCCCCCTGATCATGTGAGTGCCCCTCCTCTGGACATTCTTGATGCTGGCCACATTCCTCCTGAAGTGCAGTGCCCAGAACTGGATGCAGTACTCCAACTGTGGCCTGACCAGTGTTGCATGGAAGGGGAGGATCACCTCCTTGGACCTGCTCGTGATGCATCTGTGGATGCATGACAAGGTGCAGTTAGCCTTCCTGACAGTGTTCTCACATTGGTGGCCCGTGTTCATCTTGGAATCAATAATGACTCCAAGATCCTTTTCTGCCTCTTTGTTGACGAGAAGAGAGTTCCCCAGTCTGTAGGTATGCTGCTGGTTCTTCCTCCCCAGGTGCAGCACCTTGCACTTGTCAGTATTGAAACCCATCCTGTTCTCATCCATCCACCCGTGTAACCTGTCCAAATCTAGTTGCAGCCTGTCCCTCTCCTCTAGTGTGCCCACTTCTTCCCGCATGTTAGTGTCATCTGCAAATTTGAACAAGGTGCTTTTCACCCACTTGCCAAGTCGCTGATGAAGATGTTGAAACAGAAAGAAAAATGAATAAAGTGAAACTGTTGGTTTAACACATTTAGTCAGAATCTTTTCAAATTAACTTATTTGAGGGTTTCCTATCTTTGTTATGGTTTTATCTTTTCTTCTACATGTTCTTGTGCTGTCATCATCTTCTCATAATCATCTCCTGCTATTGTTTCCTTTTCCAGAAGCCTTTTCCTCCCTCATCCAGATTATTAAACCCAGTACCTGAACCATTTTGCATGGTCAGACATGCCTTTTCGTGATCCATAGAAATTATCCTCTGCTTTCTAAACTATTTTTTCCTGTTTATTCATTCATACAACAACAGGGTTTGGAATTGTTACATTCTCTAAAATGGAAGTGACCAACCTGTGGCATGGGTGTCACATGTGGTAGAGTTGTATGGACAGTCCCTGTGTGTGGCAGGCAGAGAGGGAACAGGGAGCAAAATATCAGCTAGGGCAGGGAGCAGAAAACAGTGTATCAGGTTGGGCAGAGAGCAAAGGAGGGAAGCAGGAAGTGGATCAGGCAGGGCATACAAGGCTGGGACTAGAAAACAGAGCAGCAAATGGGTAGGGGATTGAAAGGCACAGGGCCAATTTGTGGCATGCTTGCCAGAAAAGGTTGCCTCCTATCACTCCAGAGATGGTTCACTGAGGATACAAAGACCTATGATCAATTATTAACACCCACCTTTCATAGCATTATTAATCCAGTTTAGATACTTTACTTCTGCTTCGGTCAGTTTCTATACTTCTATAAAATGGCCTTCAAAAAGTAAAGAGAAAAAGTGGCAGGATTTCTGGACCATTGTTTCTGAATGTTACTAATAAGTTAATGTACTACAAGCTGGCTAGTAGGGACCAGAAAACAAATACAATTCTACCTTTATACCAAGGTCTTATCAGTATCTTCAGAATCTCAGCATTCTAGGCTAGGCATAGAAATTACACATTAGCTGATACAAGTGATTGGAAAACAGTTCAAATCTGTAAAACAGAGAAGTTCAGCATTGGCAACATGTGGAGGGGGTATATGGGTGCATGTGCACTCCATGAGATTCGCAGAGATGCCCCCCTGAGAAGTTGTATTGATGCTGCCACCAGGCAACCTAGCTGCAGACTGCTGCAGCAAGGGGTGGGGGGTGCGCCTGGCTCACAGCTGGCCCAGTACAGCAGGTATAGGCAGGTAAGTAAGGTTTCTTTGGGGGGGGGATCAAGACCCACAGTGCAAGAGGAGTGGGGTAGGAGCAGTGGCAAATGATTCACCCCCACCCCTGCCCTGTTCCTTGTTGCACTGTGGGGATTATCCCACAACATAGCCTGGCCAGGGCCCCATTCACTGTGAATGGGGCCCCAGCCAGGTTGGGTCACCAATTATGAGCAATGTCAGGGATCTGCACTCCATTGCTTTTGGGGGCAAAATATAAGGGAAAAGCATCTCAGTAAACTTCCTTAAATAGTGGAGTTAATCTCTTTGACTTCTTAAAGCCACATGGAGCTCTGGTCCATATTCTTCTAAAGCAGCTTGTTGTAAAAATTCTGCATTTTGCACTTTCTGTCTGGCTTTGGCTATCACTTCCACATGTTTAATTGCTGCCTTCAGCATCTTCTTTGTAATAACAGAAGGAATATCTACCTTGTGAATTCTGCAAACTAATACAGATGTGAAAAACCGCAATGTAGCTCTCAGTTCATCTATGAAGGACTCATCATCTGTTACTTCACTGTACCATGGATAAACAAAATTTTCCAGCACCAATTCAAAGGCAATTGAAGCTCAGCGGCTCCCACTGTTGCGTGCACTGTGGGGGAGCTGGGGGAGGGGTGGAATGCTCTCCCAACCCCTTGGCTCCAATGTGCCGTGGCCTTGGATAAGCCACTGGGCTCTGATTATCCCACGACCTAGCCCAGTTGGGGCTTAATTTACAGTGAATGGAGCCCTGGCCAGGCCAGGTCGTGGGACAAGCAGAGCCCGGCAGCTCCTGCAGAGTCACAGCAAAGGGCAGCACATGCCCCCTCCTCCCCCCTGATCATTGCATGGGATGCGAGGTGAGCTGGGATCTGCCTACTCTGTGCCTTGCTGTAGCCTTTGAAAGTGGTGCAGCACAGCGCCATGTGCCTTGCTGCCCAGCTCACCCAATGGTGGGACACACATGGCAATGTGCAGCTTTTAAAGGCTGCAGTGAGGCACAGAGCAGGCAGAGCCCAGCTCGTCTCATAGCTGCAACCCACCTTTGCCCTGTGCAAAGATCGGGAGGAGGGGGGCATGTGTCCCCCTTGGCTCCCTGGTGCCGCGACTCTGCAGGAGCCACCAGGGATGACTTAGGCAGGGGTCCCAGGGGCTTCATCACTTTCAGACTTGTGGTGCAGCTGAGGCTGGCCCCGCTTCAGCTCCTGGCACCCCAGGTGGTGTGGGGCTGGGGCTGCACTAGGGCCGGTGCAGGGAGGCAGCCAGGGCCAGAGCAGGGCTGCGGGGCAGTGGATGCTAGTGCTAGGCAGTGAACCCTGGTGCAGGGGAAGGAGCAGCTACATGGGTGCAGAGGACCCCGACCCTGAGCCCAATCCCTTCCCAGCCTCACTCCTTTCCCCTCATGCCCAGCCCCAGCCTTATTCCTTCTCCCCCACTTCCCAAGGACTTTCATGGAGGGGGCACGTGTGCACATGCTCAGCCCTCCCCTCAATTTTTTTCTTTCTCCACCCCCCCTTCTGGTCAGTGATCAGCTGCTGGTGCCCCCCACCCTGTATTAGGAGGCCCATGAAGTTCACTGCACAGAAACTGGTTTAAGATAAACCCAGATGGATGCAGTATCAAACTTAACTGATTTAGGTTAAATTGGTTTATTGAACTTCTGTCCCAGATTCTCTCACAGTCCCCCAGCATCCCAGGATGTTTTTCATCTTCCCCACGACCTTCCCCCCAACTCCCTCACCTCTCAGGCTGGGGAGGCTAGCCTTGATGCAACCTGTCTGTTTCAGCATAGCAAGGAGGTGTGCTCTAGTATCCCCATCCCTCGCTTCTAGCCTGGGCCACTGCAGCATGTAGCCGTATTTCTGGAATAAAAAGTGGATGTCTGTTCATTTGCGTATTGGTTCAATCTATGCAGTTTAGACTAACCTGCGAAGATTGAATCAATTCAACCTTGGGTTTTTTGACCATCTGTATGTGGTCCAAGAGAGTGAGATGATATTTGAAATATAGCATTATTTAGAAAAAATAATATGTTGTATAATTGTGACGGCAGCGTGCCGCCGTCATGGGCAGAGGTAGGACAAGAGGAGGGTCACGGGGAACCGGCAGGTCCCTGAGAAGACCCAGAAATGACCTGCTTACTTGTTGGGGGGTCAATGGCACCGGAGCTGGGAACACGGCGGCAGCAGTGGCCGCCATTACAGCCGCGCAAGCCGCTGCTACGCTGGCTGTTTAAACAGCTGTTCCTGGCAAGGGGAACAGCTGAGCCAATCATGGCGGCCACTAGGGCTGCCGCGGGAAAGTTTAAAAACCCTGGCAAGCCCTGTGGCAGGGGGCATTCCGGGGAGAAGGGAGCAGGCAGGCAGCACGCCAGCGTGGCTGCAGCTTCCCCAGAGGCTGCCTCGTAGGCAGGCAGCCTTCTCCCAGCTCGGAGGCTGAGGCGGGCAAGCGGAGCCCGGGAAGGCATGTAGGATTTAGTCTCCGAGGAGCACACAGATCAAAACCCTGCCCCAGGAAGCCTCAACGGGGCAGAGGAATACTATTTCTGAGGCTAAGAAGGGAAGAAGTCCCACTATAGTGGGAGCACAGCTGGGTCTGAGGGCGCGCTAGCAAGGAGCCAGTTTCAGCTCCGACCCAGGGACCAGCAACACCGACTGGCCGACAGACCTGTGTCCACCATCGTGGTCTCAACCATCAAGCGACCGGTGGGCGTGTGGACGGGGTCTAGGGGTGGCGGAGCCCTGTGGAACATTGGACTTCGCAACCGTGAATACCCCTCATCGGGAAGTCCCCTCCAGTAATAAGATCTCCACTGAACCCCTCCTTTGAATACCTCATTACTTCAAAGCTGTGGCAGGTGAGACGGGGGGGGGCTGCCCACGAGAGGTGTCATCGAGTGCAGTCCACGCACGTCACAATAATACTCAGTTGACTTTTTTCCCTTGGTGGACTTCTTGCTATGGCAAAAGAAAAATTGCTGGTATCTGATCAGCAGATATAACATATCTGATTTGCTGTACTAAGGGATGCTTCAAATTGACTCCTGGGGATGCTATACCTTTCTATGGACCTGGAAGGAGCAAGGAAGTTAGAGATAACTCAATCATTACAGGCCCCCAAAAGAACCATCAGAATTGGGCTGAGTTGTGAGAACTGAAATGGGTTTCACAGTAGCATTTCCTGAACATTATTATCATTCTGCATTTACTGTTTTGTGGCTCCAATGTATTAAGTATGCAAATCAGTACAGTATGTACTCTTTTTTTAGTATTATGTAGGGACCAAATTCAGACTTGGCTGGAACCTGGTCCCAGCTGGTGGTTGCACATGAAAACATTAAAAATAAGTTTTAATAAATTTGCTGGTAGTTCCATTATAGTGCACTTTCCTATCCACATTTAGATGGTGGATCTCTAGTTAGATACCTAAACTTCATAGCTGGAGTTATTTCTATAGTTAATTGGGCCAGAACTTCCAGTATGAACTCTGGACCCATGTGGTAGAAAAACTTTACCAGATCTGCAAATAAATAGACAACTAACTTTGGTGAACTGGCAGTTTTACTTGCTGAGTGTTAAAAAAATTCTATATATGCCCTTTCTGCTCTCCTTTGGTTAGGTACTTATATGGTCCTCTTCACTGTACCATCTGGGTGCCTCCCAAGTATGTAAAAATAGAAATAACCATAACAATCTCTTTCCTTCCCAGGCTGAAAGAGAAATACCTCAAGTAGTTTAGTGTTTGTCTGTATGTATTGAAGGAAAGCTATGTCACAAATAGGTTTTGCAGGGAGTTCTGAATATTGCTGTGGTCATTCTGGGATAGTTCATATTCTGACCTTCACAGTCATAAGCATCTCTCTATTAGCCAAGAATTTCCATGTTCTAGGACAATGAGGTGTTCTATGTCATGTCCATGTTCTATGTCATAGGGTGTTGGTAGATGAAATGAGAGGTGTGTGTGCATGACACTTTAAAGCTTTTGCACCATTTTAATGGTGTCAGTGTTTGCACACCTCAGTAGTGTATTGCGCATTAATTCCAGCCACTGTAGGAAATTTGGGGTAACGTGCCTTAAATGACTTGGGGCATGGCAAATTAAAACTCCTCTGAGGAGTTTTAGTTTGCTGCCCCTACAGCCATGGAGCGAAGCACCAGGCTCTGTGCCTCTGTGCTCTCCATGTCTCTGCAGGAAGCCCTGAAGGCAGCCTGACACCAGCCAGAAAGCAGGCTCAGCCCAAGAAAAGTGGTGGGCCTGATCTTTTATTTTCCCACCCCTGGAGCCTGCCTGCCTGAGCTGCATGTGGACGCTGTGCTTCTCTCCACAGCTGCAGTCCCAGGTGCCTGCGGACGGGTGCCACCTGTGGAGGGGGTCTGTAGCTGATGTGGAGGGAAGCACTAGCCTCTGCCCACCAGCAGCTCATCCTTCCCTCCCTGCTGGAGAGGCAGGTAAACCAGCAGGGTGTATGCACAACACAGGGATTTAATCAGCCCTAAATTGAAGAAGTGTTTTTTTAAAACCCAGTGCTTCAATTTAATGCCCCTGTTTTGTCTGCACATGCCCATGGTCTTTGGACAGCAGCCTCTCTCAGGCAGTAAAGGCCAGTCGTATAGACAGCTTTGAATACTGGAGCAGGGACTCTCAGTTGCAATGAGCAGCCAAAGCAGTAAGAGGTGAACCTAAGTGATAGTTACTGTGAGCTGTGTTAAAGATCTGCTGTTTGTAATAGTATCTCGAGCTTTCTCAAGGCAGTGTTTTTATGTCTAGATACAAGCTGTAATAAGAAGCAAGATGGGGTCTCTAGGTCTAAGATCCTAATCCTGGCATGGATCACTGTGACCTCTGGCAGAAGGGGGGTATTTCCTTGTAGGGAAGTGGGCATTGTTAGTGGGCATGACAACTTGAGCATTTAACAGCGTTGAAGAAGTTTGAGCTTGACTTAGTCTGAGGGCAGGTGTTCTAATTACTAGGCTATGGGCTTGCACTTGAAGCTGTCCCACTGTGGAGCCATGGGACAGGATTCATGGAGCAAGATGAGGGCAAGCAAAAGGAAGCAGTAGCATAAGGATGAGTGGTGAGTGAGCCCCAAGCCCTGGGCACCTCATAAGTGGCAGGGTGCTAGAATAGTGGGAAGTGCCTTACCTTTCCACCCCCATGTCTCCTCCTCTTGCATTTTTCTGTCTTCAGCTCCAGCAGAAGAGCAGTGACAGTGACATAAGGATGTGTGTGAGTAAAGGGCATTCTGGGAGTTGTTTCCATTTGCCCTTCTTTCCACTGTCCCCCCAACCCATTAAAACACTTCCCAGAAGAGTCTGCAATTCAGACTTTGAAACACTGTTCTTGTACACGAGGGCAGAAAAACAAACAAAAAAAGGAAAAAGCCTGACTAGAAATAAGGGAAAGCAGAGTAGCAGGTGTGGGTCTCTAGGCTGAGGGAAAGACAATAAAGAAAGAAACAAGCAAATGACTCACATGTTCAAACTTAAAAATACCAAATGCTTGGTGTTTTCTAAAGACCCATTGTGTCCCAGGCCCTGGCCACACTTAAACAAGACCATCTGCATGACAACTCTATCTTTTCTTCCCAGTCAGGGGGCTAATACCTTCTGCCATAGCAACCCCCCTACACCCAAACCCAGAGGCAGATCCAGGAGGGTGCAGTGGTGCAGCTGAACTCGCCTTTGATTCCTGGTCCACCCAAAGGTTAAAACCAGCTGGCTGGCAGTGACAGCATTTCTATTCAGGAAGCACTGACAGGGTCAACTGACTTCAGGGCTCATTATAAACTACCTAATTCCTTCTCAACACTTCTCTCTCTCCTTGTCACAGGTCTTGATGTTGAGCTAGTCAAACTAGACTTTCTCCTGCATTTCTGCTGTCCCTTAGCTGCTCCTGGTAAGGAAGCTCCTATTTCACATCCCTGCAGACCTGTTTTTTAACTGTAGCTAAAAACAGTAACTCAAGTATGGAAATAAGCATTGGATGCACTGTCAAGATGCTCAAAAAAATTAGATATAGTTCTATGAATCTGAAGAGATGTTCATTTAATGCTAATGACTGCAGGACTAACAAAACAACATATTTTGATTACTGGTCTCCCTTGCTTTATGCAGGTTCTGTATGTGTGAATTAGCTCTTATGCAATGACCCTTTTTTTACCCAAAATTTGTTATATGCGAGGTAAATTCACTCTTACGTAATGAGTGTGGCGGAAGCTTGCAGTCAGCTGCTTTGTGCAGGGCATTGTGGGAGTGACATGCATCATAATATAGTCTCCTGTGTGGATCCATGCTTCTTGCTTGTTGTCTGTGACACGTTTCTGTAGTTTCCATCCCCATTATGGTAACATTCACCATTACCCTGTGCTTGTGTGTACTGTCTGCTGTTGGCGAGTACCAAACTTGTCTTGTAAAAGTAGTGGAAATGGGCCTGGGGGTCAGTACAGTCGAGGTCTTGGAACATATTCCTATTTGTTACGTTGTAAAGTGGGTTCCTGTTATGTGAATTTGAGTTAGGCACCGTTTTCCAGGAACGCATGTATAACATAAAGTGAGGGAAACCTACACATATGGCCCCAAGGGGACTTTGCACAAAAATGGAGCCAGGCACATGGGCTCTTTATAGAGTCTGTGGGAAAGTCAGAAATATCATGCTGAGCAGGGAGTAGCCTAGAGCTATTCAGTAGAAATGCTGGGTACATGGGGCAACTGGGTAAAACTGGAGTTTAGACGCTTGACCCAGAGCTGCAAATTAGGGTGACTTTGTCCACTCAAGTTCCAGTGCAGAGACCCGTTTTTGAGGGTCCTTATCCAGATGAGCAGTGCTCGCCTTTTAAAATGCCATTGGCAGTAGTGTTGCCACCCATCTTTTACATACCAGTTTAATGGTGAGAACTACTTGCCCAAAAGTGGAAGAAGTTACAGAGAATCTAGAAATACATGATAAGGTCCTAACTCTCACTTTCCAGGAGAATGCCCTTACCATATGCTGTAGCATAGGCAGTGTGAAGGCAGCATCCATCCCTTCTCTTGATGCTGGGTCTTTGTGGAAACAATAGTGGAACACAGGGGTATTGATATAGGTGGGACAGAGAGGGGTATTAGCCTGAGTTGGTCCTTGCATAATGTATTCACCCCAAGATTTGGGCCAGAAGGAAGCAAAGAAGAGGGATCCTGACTGGGTAGCTTGCTGGTTAGAACACTTGCTGGGAGGGTAGAGGATTGTAGTCTGGTCCCTGCTGAACTGTCTGTGAGCTTTATATTACAGAGGCAATTGTGCAGCAAGGGATCGGAATGGAGTCTCTTCAGTTTCAGCTAAGCACTCTAACTAGCAGGCCACAGAGTCATTCTCCCTCATTGATCTATTTATCTTCTGTTGAAAGCATTCAACAGTAAAACCCTTTGTGAATGAGCCGAAGAGAAACTAATCTGTATTTTTCCAGTTTATTATCGACCCTTTGTTTTATTTTATACAATACTCTTTTTTTTGGTTTGAAACATGCTTTACATATCAAAGTACAAAGATCTTTCAGATATTGCCCTGAAGCAGTAATGCCTGCCGTGTTGAGGTGTATGTGTAAGTAAACCATTCAGAATAAATATCAGCCAGGAGAAGCTTGAAGCTTCCACAGATCAGCAGCAGAAGCTTTCTTCTGAATAGGCATTTGAACTTGTAGCACTGGCATTAAAGTCTTTTAATTTTAAGAGAAACAGGAATAGGACCCTAAGGCCCCATGTTTTTGCAAAACTTTTTACTTCAGGGAATTCGCAAGAACAACTAGTGAATGCTAAGTAGTAGAGCTGTGCAAAGCTTAGTGTACTGATTCGATTTGGAGGAGATCTGGCCTGGTTCAGTGGCTGAATCTCTAAATCTGAATTGAATTAGGACACCAATTAAAGGGTCCAAATCAGTTCAAAGATCTCTGAATGGATTTCAGAAAAGATTTGGGGAGCTTTGCCAATTTGGGCAGTCTGTTTGCTGCAGCAGGGAGCTGGACCCAGACCCTATGCTTGCAAGTAGGGGGTGGGGGAGGGGAGGCTGGAGGAGCGGGAGGGGATCATGGGGGGGACCCCTTCAGGCCCCATCCCCTGCCTGCTCCTTCAGCATCCCCATGGCGGCCCCAGCTCCCAGCTCTTTCAAAAAAAGCCCCTATTCACCCCACTGCCCCATACCACATAGGGGGCTCTGCCATGAGCCCCCTGAGCACTGCCCAGTCTGAGCCAACGCCATGGCTGCCCCACCTGCCCGAACCCATGGCCCTTTAAAAAAACAAAAAAAGCCCCCATTCATGAGCTGCTGCAGCAGCAGCCTTGGGGCTTCTGGGGGCTTGTGACAGACCCCCCCATGCAGTTTGGGGCAGTGGGGATCGCTCCCCCTTGCAGCAGGAGTCAGTGAGATGGGACTTTTTTTTTTCTTAAAGGGCCAGGACCTAGGGTGGGAGGGGCAGCCATTGAGGGGGAGGGGAGGAGGGACAATAGGCGGGGGTTGGGGGGCTCATGGCAGAGACCCCCATGTGGTGGGGGGCAGTGAGGATCAAGGTCTTCATGTGCAATTTTCAGAAGTTCTCATCACTTATCTGACTAAAAAATAGTAAAACGAACACTGACTTCACCAGAAAGCCAAATAAAAATACTAAAATGCAACTGCAGCATATTGTTGGCTGACTGATTTAGTTAAAATGGGTGAATGCTAGGGGAGAGACACCTTTTTCAGTGAGTTTAAATATACTTATATTTTACAGCATTTTTTGTTTAATAAAATAATTTATTCAGTTTTGCTTGTTCTTTTTATAACCAAATTACTAATATGTTTTATTAAGCATTATTTCTGCAGTTGACTGAGCCAGGTACTTCCAATATAAACTCTTGTGGTAGAAAAGCCCTACCCTATCTGCAAATGAATAAATGTCTAACTTGAATGAATGGATAGTTTTTGTACTCATGCAACCATTGAGTTCACAACTATAAGATGACACAAAGTGTCTGGCTATTCTGAAGTACCTTTGAAGTAGCTCAGATGTAAAATCAGATACTATTTCCCTGCTATTTGCATGAAAAAACACTTCTTAGAAGCTGCTTATGCTTGAATCTCAAATTTTGTCAACTCTCATAATTTAATTATGATTTGCATTATGCTTAGTAGTTTAGTAGTTAAAGTGCCTGCAATTATAGGTTGAGAATTTCCGCATTATTTTGGTTTTTAAAAGGCAAGTTTTCAGCCCTTAAGGATACAGAGCAAAGCTTGAAAACATAAGCTGTGAAGTCTCAGAAACCAGAAGGCAGAACCCCTCTCAGATTTATTATTATTATTGCTAATAATTGTTTTTGAGGTCTGACTCAGTACTTTTGAATGCTTATAATTGGCACTAATGAGGCTACTAATGACAAAGCACAGGGAACAGGCAAACTCCTACTTGGTTAAACTGGCAAAAGTTCAGAATCCTAGGAAAAAAGTCTCAAGGACATATAGCCAGAAAGCATACTGGTTGTCTTGCAGTTTCATTTATTTCAGTCTTTTTATTTTCCAAAAAAGAGACAAAGGGAAAATGAAGACATTCATCAGGTAGAAGTTGAAAACATATATTGATCATTTGGAAGCAATACTGTGATTAGTAACTTCAAAAGTGTTGCTCAACTTTCTTCTTTGTGTTTGTTCTCCTTTACTTTTTCTAATGGACTTTCATTTTTCATAGAAACTATTCTGGTACTCCAGAATGCAGGAGAAGCTATATTTAAACAAGAGTCTTCCTACCAGTATTTAGAGAATGTAAATATTCTAAGTCTTTGTTTTGTTTTAACTTGACATTAGAAATTTTAAATTCTGACTCATTTAACAGCTTGTTCTGCCTGACTCATACCTGCAGCAGTAAGAGCATCCTGTTTCATCACTGTGCTTTTCTTGCCTGATAAAATGTCTGTGATGAAATGATTTATAATTGTCTCTTATAAAGTTCATTTTTCTTCTAGATTCCCCTGTCTCCCACACTGAGGAGGTTTACCACTCTCAGCATTAGTTATCTATGGATGAGTCAATGATTAAGGAAGATGTCATATTTCTTACTAAATCATGCAGCGTATCAAAATTATTACGTCTGAACTGAAGTCTTAGACACAGCATGTGGTAAAATCTGGGCTTCTCCTTCTCAGCCTAGAGAGAGATGGAAAACCTGACAAAGGATAAAATATCCCTCAACTTCTGTTGAGTTTTTGAGTCATAAAATGTTTTATGGAGTCAGAGAGAGAATGGGACTGTGGAAGGCATAGGAAAGAATTCAGGAGAGCAAAGCAGGACCAATTACTTAATCTCTCTTTGACTTAATTCCTCATCTGTATAATGGGGATAGAATTATTGACCTGGCAGGACTCTTATGTTGGTGAAATGTTCAGTACCATGGTGAGGTCTGCCATTGGAACACTATGGGAACACATGCTTAGCTAGTGAAATTCTAGTGTAGCTCATACATAGCGTTAGGTGTGTGTGCCATATTAATCAAAATAGGATAAAAAATTCCCTAAATTAGAATTTAGGGACCCCCCAAAAATGGGGGATAAGAATGTGTCGGAGCATTTCATACATAGCCAGTACGCACAAGGCAAGTGTAACAGGTGTGCGCCCCAAGGACGAACATGATACCCCTGGTGGCTGTATGGTTTTTGCCAGGCTTTGTCTTTAAGGTACCTTCCCTTTGCTTTTTCTTGCCCTGCCTTGATGTTTTTAATATGTGTAGAAAGGGAGGCTGACCATGGATCTTAGAGCAAGCTTTGGCTTATCTCTATGCCAGCAGATCTTCCTCTCAGACTCTGTGGATCCCAAACAATACTTCCCATGGGCCCTACTGGCCTGCATGTGCCCCAGGGCACCTGTTACCTTTGGGCTATTCATGACCTCCAAACTTGTCTACAGCTGTTCCTATACCTCACAGGTTTTACTCAATACCATTCTGTCCCTTAGAGTCTTTGGCTGTCTCAGATTCAGCCTTCCTTTTCTCTGACTGCAAGCCTTCAGCCCTGGCCTGTTGATTTGGGTCTGGCCCTCTCAACTTCAGCCTTGTCAATTGACAGCATCTCTGGACCTTGTGTCTCTAGTTCTGGCCACTGGCCCCAGAATTTGCCCTTCTGGGCAGCTGGACACCTGGTCGGTTGTCCTTTTGGACTGATCTCACCCCTCCTAGGCTACAGGTCCCTGACCCTGGTTCTTGCAGGCTCGAAGTTGCATGCTACAAGCAGCCTGGGCTCTGGGCAGGCCCCTGCCACCTGCCACAGAGTCCAGGCTGCTTGCAGCAGGCAGCTGCAAGCCTACAAGTGGCTGCATCGGGGTCTGGAGATGTGGTCCAGCTTATTGCTGGCAGTGGCTGCACACATGCCTCATGGAGCACAGTGGGGAAGGGGCTGGGGCTGTGCTGCCACAATAAGGATTGGGTCCCTCGTGGCTCCTTTGCCATCCACCCCTTGCATGCTAAATCTAGTTTGCTGGATTTTTTGGTGCTTGGCCTGAAAATGTTGCTGGCTCTTGCATTAGCAGCTAGCTTGTTCCAAGCTTCCAGTCCTCCATGATTCAGCTTAGTCTATTATGCTTTTCTCGTAAAATAACAGGAGTTTTCTGTTACAAACAAAAGTTATTTCTGACAGTGGCAGAAATTGTTTTTAATTTTCTGTTTCTGTGGTGTCCCAAGATATAACTAACTCATTGTGGGGCAAGTGCTCTGTTCCAACAGATAAACTAGCGTGCGAGGAAGAGTCCTCCTGAAACTCCAAGTTTAGGTACTTGGGTCTGACTCTGATTTGACGGTTATAGGGTTACCATATTTCTAGTTTCAAAAAAGAGGACACCTGTGAGGGGGAGGAGGTATATGATTGTGAGGGGGGAAGGGATATGCCCATGCCCTGCCCCTGCCCCTCACCAAGCCACAGACCCCCAGCCCTGCTGCTGCCCCTCACTCCTGATGCATAGTACCCAACCCCCCAAACTATGCTGGTGCCCCTCACTTGCAACTCTCAGCCTTCCCTTACCCCTAGTCCCTGCTGATACCCCTCACTCCTGATCCGCAGCCCCAAATGCCTTTCCCCACCACCACCAGCCCTAAGCAGCTCCTTACTGGGGTAAACGGGAAAATGCCAGAAAAGCAGAGGCACAGCAAAATCCCAAACATTTGATATTTTTAAAAACTGCCCAGATGGAGATGGGAGAACCCAAAAAGAAGACATGTCTGGGAAAACTTGGATGTATGGTAACTGTAATATGTATCAGTTAGAGCGAGCAATAACTAGAATGAAATCAATGAAGTTACCATTATGAATCTAGTATAAGTGTTGTAATTATCAGGCCTTCAACTTTAAAGCAAATAATTGTTTGAAGCAAAGCATTTTGTGCAAAGCAATAGCTCCCTAGATATTCCCCACTTCTATAACTTATGGATAAGCACATGGGGGGGGGAAATGCTGCAGGCTCACAGGTAGAGGGAGGCATGCTGCAACTATGTTTTCACTTTTTACATTATAGGTCTTCTGCATCTGATGCCCCTCTTGAGCAACAGAGACAATCATAAGCACATCATAACCGCTCCCTTGTCTTAATAATGGTTTTCTATGCAGTACTGAATTAAATCCAAGGTCTTGGTCCTTTACCTTTTGAGGGGTTCTCTAGGTTCACAAGACCATGTTTTCCCATTCCTATTTCCCTAAATTATTATGTATAAACACTGATTCAACTTAATAGTCTTGTAGTTTTAAAAGGTGACATATCATGCAGGGCTTTTTTCTCACTAAAATCAACCTACTGGGTATGAAACCAGTAGAGGATAAATGTAATCTTAAAACTCCAAGATAGCAGATTCTTCAGTGAAACTCTTGAAATCATCAAACTGTGCACAGTATATATTTGTCTACAAATTTTGTGGGTGAAAGAGTACAGCTGCCAGGGAAAAAAATAAGAGCTAGAGACAGACATTCAAAAAAACCCGTGCCTGAATTTAGTCAATCTTTGCGAGTTAGTTTAACCTGAACAGATTGAACTGATTTGCAAGTGGTTAGGCATTCACTTCTGATTCAGGAAATGCAGGCACATGCCTGCAGTGGCTCAGGCTAGAGGCTGAGGGGCACCAGAGCGAGCCCTCCCTTCCCTTCCAAAGTGCTGAGCTGGGGGCAGGGCATGGTCAGGCCCCAGCAGGATGCTATGACTACAGAGGGGTTTAAACTCCCACCCTGGCCTGCACAGTCCCTAGCCAGGGTGTGCTTGGAGGGGGAGGGCGAGGGAGAAGCAGCCCTTGCCAGGCTTCCCCCTCCCCTGCTTGCTGTTCAAGGGGTGGGGAGTGTTGCCAGGCCCTGACCCCCAACCAGCACTCTGAGGCAAAAGGCTGGTGCGGGTGAGGGGAGGGGGAGGGAGAGGGAGGACTGCTTGTGTAGACTGCCATGCATCTGTTGATGGTACTGAGCTTTTGAATCTCCCTCTCCCAGCTTCTTCATACTCTTTGCAGCAAACTGACAGGGCACTGGATTCATTGCAAACCAGGTCATTTCTCACAGTTGCCAGGTCATTTCTCACAGTGGCAACTGTTGTGAACAAATACAACAAGCCAGCAGGGATATGAGAACACAAGGCTTATTATAGAATCGAAGGACTGGAAGGGACTTGTAAGATCTTCAAGTCTGATCCCCTGCCATGGGCAGGAAGTTGTTGGGCTCAAACGAGTTCAACAAGGTGCTTATCCAGCCTCATCTTGAAACCTGCAAGGATGGTGACTGTGCCACCTCTGCTTATCAACCCATCAAGAAAACAAAGCCTCTCTCTCATTAGTTCAAGCTCTTCTTAAACAGTTTTTTGCAAAGCATTTTTAAGGAAGAATGGAGGGACATTACCAGCTGACCTGTTGACTAGCTCCAAAAAGCTCTAAGTAGACACTATTCTGTCTGCTTTTGTTCCAGTAAAATTGGAGACACATACACAGACACCCCTCAGCTTTAGCTAGCATGCGGGTGGGATGACTGTGATCAGGTGCCGGCTGGAGTCTGTGCTGTGGTGGGGGTGGGGAGGGAGAGCTGCTTGAGCAGAGAGGGGTGAGAGGTGGGGTGGGGCATGGGGAAGGCAGACACTTCTGTCTCTTGGCTGCAGTCTCCACCTCCTTCTCAGTCAGCTGGAGCTCCAGCTAGGGAGGAAACGGGGTGGGGGTGGGGAACCCTACTCTCTGGAGCAGATAGCCCAGTCCAGTTCAGAGCTAAAAAGCATGCTGGGATGCTGGAGGACTCTGGTTTAAATTAAACAAGAAAGGGGTCTAGGACAGAAGTTCCATAAACCGTTTTGACCCAAATCAGTTAAGTCTGGTGATACATTCAACCAGGTTTATCTTAAACCAGTTTCAGCCATTGTAAAACTGGGTTATTTGCACTAAACATCTGTTCTATTACAGGTTTCAACCAATTTCTGATATCTTAAACCATTTTATCTTTAACAGATGTCCCTAGCCAAGATGCTCAATATGAGTAGTTGGCTGATATAGGCTCTTTCTTTGAAAACCCAATGGGCTATATAACTAACAGTTCATATTGCATTTTATGCTTATCAAAAAAGACTTTTTCCCGACCTACTAACATAGCTCCTTACGTACTGGATCAAATTATGTTAGTGTGTTCTTATTTTGTATCACTGGAGATGAAATCATTGAGAAAAAATGACTTTAAGAATGTATGCAAGTATTAGCTTAAACAAATATTTACTTATCCAAACACAATATTCACAAATGCATTCATACAACTGTGCCAGTATTATGTCACTGAACTAACTGATACATTTAAAAAGCAGTTAATTATATATAGTGTCACGTTTTCATGCTATAGTTAAGTATGTCTGGTTTTATAGAATACTACACTCTCTTCAACAGTTTCTAACTTTGGGGAGAAACCCTCTTCCTTGTGCCAAAGCTGCTTAGATGTAAGTCTTTTCTCTCTCTTTCCTCCTAAAAATATGATTTTACAACTTACACTTGACTCAATGTGTTGCTTTGAGTTAAGTCTAAGTAACAGACACTGATTCAGGATGCAAGTATGGTTGAGCCACTAGGTAACTGTGACCCTAATATAATCAAGTTAGCCATGCTCACAGCCAGGGAGATCATACGAGGACACCTTTTAAGACGGGAAACTTGAAAAAGGTATTTTAGAAGCTATGTGAAGGGAAAAGTTTAAAAGATTAAAAGCCACAGAATCAGCATGGATGCTTTTAATGAATACTTCATTATAGCTGCAGAAGAAAATCACAGGTAGAAACAGAACAGTATGGTTAAATAGCAAAGTACAAGTGCTTACTCAGACTAGACTCTAAACCCAAGTGAATCTAAGCTTTAGCAAGAATGTTGCAGAACAGTGGAATCAGTCTTTTTGGTAGTTGTGCTACAGATTAGTTCTGCATCCTCCCTGTAGGTCATTCTGATCCCCTTCTTCTGCTCAATCTGCTGCTCTTTCTGGTTCCTTCCCTGTGCTTCTTGCCTAATCTGATGTTCTCCTGTCCACTTCCTGCCTTATTTGCTGATGTGCTGCTTATTTTCACCCCATCTGCTGCATGCCACACAGAGGCCACTTGTGTGTGCACCACAGGTTGGCCACCCCTATTGTAGAAACTATGGAAGTCCTGCTCCTATAGAAATAGATCCCACTGTTGCAAAATATCTTTTTAATTTTAGATTAGCGAAGGATTAGGAGAAAATTGAAGAATAATCAAACAAACAGAAAAAGGAAAAAGAAAAAAGAAAACCAAACCCAGATCCAGAATGAAATACAGTAAGTCAAAGAGATCACCAGACCGCTAATGAAACAAACAAGGGGCTGAAGGGTCAAATTCTATTACCTTTATTCATGTCAAAATGGGAATGCTCACAGAATAGAATATGACTAAAGATAGTAAAATTTGGACCCAAATTATTTGTACCCATATCATTTTAATACTTACTACAGTTTTAAACAGGGTTATCTTGTTTTGGTCTCTCAGAGGAATAAGTTAAATTGTTAGTAAACCCACTAATAAACTAACAGTTTCCTATCCATTTGTGTTTTGAAGATGGTAGTTACAGGCTGTAAAAGTGAGGTAAAGATACCAAAAAGAGAAGCTAGAACAACTTGAGAAATTAGGTGGATTTACATTGTATTTAACATTTTATTTTATGTTTTGCTTTAAAAATTAAAACAAATCTTTCAGTTGCAATAAATCCCCAGGCCCAGATGGTTTCCTACAAAGGAGGCCTGGAAGAACTGAAAAATGAAGTAGTTACACTGAGAAAAATAATGTCAAATCTATCATTGTAGTGCACCATATTGTACATCATTTGAACATCTATGGCTTGATCCTACTCTGCCTTAGTAATCAATGCTTTAATATGTATTATATTGGCAAATACATCTACAAAGTGGTTGAAAGATTAAAAATAATAGTTAGGTAGTACTTTATGTGCTAAGTGTACTGCATGGATATTAAACAGATCAGTCATCAGAGCAACCCCTTAAAACTGGTGGACAAGTATTGCTAGTTCCATTTCACAAAACTTGTATTTACTGTCTTTGGAAGAGATAGTGGGCAAATCTACACACACATTAATGAGTTATTACTAATGCACATTAAATGTACTACCTCCAAGATGAGATAGTAAATAAATACACGTGGGGTTGTGTTAATGTGCAGTAGTGCAAGCTTTTTTAGTGCTTTATGTACAGTAGCCTATTGTACTGTGTATTAGCACTTTGTTGTGCTGCTTTAAGGTGCTGTAGAATAGGTTACTGTGGATTAAAGCACTAGCCCCATGCACTGTATACATCCCAGTGATGATCCCTTAATTAGAATTAGGGCCTTTCTGACCCTTTGTCTATGTTTTTTTCCTCAACTACACAGCATACCAACACTGGACTCCCTGATAGATAACAGTCCCATGAAATAATCCAGTGAGCTTTCTTTTGTTGTTGGCAAAATTAGTTGTGGAAAATTAATGCCAATGGAATTTTCTTCTATGAAGTACAATAGTAACATACCGGTCATGACCCCACCATATTTTAGAATGCTTGTGGGTTATCATGATTGTTTTCTTGAGTTTGTTTTATTGGTATGGTATATATAGTCTTATTGAAAAGGTAATGTTAAGCTGTTATGCCACTTTTAATCACTGTAAGGATTATGTTTTGCTATCTGTAGATACCTTAATGATTTTGGACATGGTTTAGTCAGAGGAGCTGAGTGATGCATACCCAGAAAATGGAGCATCTCTTGTCATTGTGTTCTAGGGCAAAGACAATTGCCACTCAAATACAGACAGAAGGGGCTATTGTTGGGACTGGCACACAAAGGACTGACTGTCTGCAGTGGGAAAATCAACTTGTCAGTAGCAATCTCAGGCAGCATCTCAGAGAAATGGGCCATTAGCTAGAGGGGTATAGGAGAACCTTGTGTGCCACTAGCGAGAGGAATTTCAGATGTCCAGGAAGGAAACTGTAGCTGTGTTGGTCTGAGGACATAGGCAGGCCAGGTTATTTGGGTAGATGTGATATTTTTTATGAGACCAACTGAGTAGTTGGAAGAAAGTTCTTTGCAAGCTTTCAGGCGCAATTACCCTTCTTCAGGCGTAGAAGAACATCTTCAGAACATCTTTGCTGTTCTGAGATCTCCAAGGAATGAAAGAAGCTAAAAGCATGACAGGATGCCAGTGAGAATATAAATAGGTGGAAATTATGGAAATTAGGAAAACAAAAGGTAGAGAAGGGAAGCGAATTGGGGGAAGTCAAAGGTAAGTAAGGGAGACTCTATTGAGTAGTTGGAAAAAATATGAAACTAGAGTAGTCTACCTATCTTTGGCTCCGCATCCCCCACCCCTTCCCTTCCCTTTAGTAATCTCAGGGCAAACCTTAACCTGTTCCTTGGGACAAGCGGCAGCACAGCAGGGAGAAACTCAGGGCTGTGAGGGTACCCCACAGATGGGCTTTGACAATAGTAACAGAGCTTTTTTGCAGACTAAGTTAATAAAATAGTAAAGGTAAGAAAAAAAGTGTACATTTTTGACTTTCTTATAAGATGCTTTTAAGAAAACTTGGTCACTCTGGGTTGAGACAGAGATCTTGGCATAGATTAAAAGGAAAATGGGACAAAAAAAGAAATAAACCTCATCTTCTCATGATGTGAACCCTATTATTTGTAACAAAACCTTAGTGCATGGCTGGAGCACCACTTTGAAACACTTACTGACTTTCATTCATGAGCAATGGCACAGAGTGTATTTAGAAAGGAAAAGGGACTTTTATTTTCCTTTGCTATCACGGGCTGTGTGGCTAGCTGCTGGTAGCTGCAGGGAAGTAGCAGAGTTCTCCCTCCATGTCATGAGAGGCACAGCAGAATGTGTTCCTGAGACTTCTCGTGTTTCTGAGACTGATAAATGTTTTAAGTGAGGACAGAGCACTGTGAACAGCTACCAGAGACATCACCAGCTTCGGACTCTGATTGGAAGCTCATTCACTTCACTCAGCCCTTGACATTAGGACCTTAGGCAGGCATGGAGAAGTTAGAGAAAGGGGGAAGGAGAAAGAGAAAGGGAAGGAAGAGCAGTAAGGGCAGGGATTGAGGTGGGGTAAAAGAGAAAAATTAAAAAAAAAAGGTGTGTGGGTCGGGAGGTTGTGGGTTTTTTTTTGAGAAACGGGTGTTGCGGACTGAAAGAGCAGATTCAATGGGCAAACCTGGTAGTTAGGCAACAATGTTCTAAGATTCACTTCGGAGCAGGCAGTCTGGCAACACTAGGGCCAACCTGAGGACACTGCCAATAGAACATTTTCTAGTAAAGTCAGCTAAATGTGTTTTTCATCTTTCCTTGAGTCCCTTAAGATGAAAATACAGTTGCTTCTCAGAGGGTTCCTGGAATGTTTTCTCATGCCTGACAGAGGTCTCTCTGGGTAGACACGCTAAGGCACACTTGTCCCATTCACTGCATAGTTGTAAGCTTTAGACAAATTTAGAGTAAACTGCCAGGAGCTTTTTCTGCTGTATTCACATTATAATAGTATCTCCATCAATTTTCTATATAGGCACCTGGTCTATCAACCAACAGTCTATCAGCAGTTGGCAACTAGCAAATGTTTTAGAAACAAGGAAAGGGGCAGCAGGTAGATGTATGTATATTAATTGTTGCTGTGGTTTTGTACCTAATACAGCATTTCCTAGAAAGCAGGACAGACAACACCATCCCTTCATATTATGGAATATCATTATAAGTCTTGATTGCACCTGGATTCACTAGCAGTTTCTTTGAATACTGCCCGTGTTACTTTCTGCTGTGCTTTGTTTTTTTTGTCTTGTCCTTCATCATACCACTAGCAGATGCCAATCTGATCTTGTTTTACTGACCTATTTTTGCAAGAGAAAGGCCACTCAACCTGTAGTACGTAATGTAAATTTCACCAGTAGTAACCAAGCCTGTCAGAGAATTGGCAGTGATCCAATTCGGCTTCAGATCCGGCTGCTTCAGATGGCTGTGATCAAATCCGGAGCTCCGGACTGGGTTTCCGCCTTGGTCCAGCTGAAGCGGCTCCGATTGGGTATAATGGGGAATCAATGGAAGATCTATAACTTTGTTGTTTTTGTATGATTTGGATGAAGCTTGCAGGGATGGTAGCCACTGCTAAGAGCATGAAGCCTGCCAAGTTTCAGGGAGATCAATGCAGCAGTTTGGGGGGAACTGTACCCCATATTCTTGAAAGCCAAACTCATGTCACGGCTGTGTGTTACACCACAGGGGGCTGAAAACTGCAGGGGTGGTAGCTCTTACTGAGGCCACAAAGCTTGCCAGGTTTCAAGAAGTTTGGTGCAGGGGTTGGGGGGGAACTGCACCCCAAGCTGCTGACAGGCAAAACTTGTGACACAAATGACCATGTGTGTTAAGGCGCAGTGGGCTGAAAACTACTGGGGTGGTAGCTCTTGCCCAGGCCACAAAGCCTGCCAAGTTTCAAGAAGATTGGTGTAGGGGTTGGGGGGGAACTGCACCCAAAATGCTTGAAAGCAAAGCTTCTGTCACGTCTACGTGTTAGGACACGGGGCTGAAAACTGTAGAGGTAGCAGCTCTTGCCGAGGCCACAATGCCTGCCAGCTGTGAGTGTGTGTCCTAGAGCAGGCCTGAGTGAGTGCTGGGCCCTGCCAGGCTGTGAAGCCTGCCTGCCAGCTGTGTGTGTCTCGCTGGGGGAGTCTATCGTTTGGGGCGCTGCACCCCAAACTGCTGACGGGCAAAACTCGTGGGTGGGTGACACTGTGTGTGTGTTAAGGTGCACCCTTCCTGGCACTGGGGCCTCTGCACAGCATGGCACTGTGCTCTGCTGAGGCCTCCTCCCCTACAGCCTCACACCCAGTCCTCCACTTTACATGACAACAGGTACAACAATTTAGCTGGCTCAACCCGAGTAGCATCAGCAGCAACATCAAAGGTACCCATACGCAACTATCACAGAGCCTGTCATTTTATAAAGGAATTGACAGCAAGAAGTAAAGATGTTGTATTGTGTTGGACATATGATGTTATTCATGGTATGTGATGGCTTATCTTGTGTTTTTACGTCTATGTGTGTATTATGGGGACAAAAAGGAGTATTTAAAAAAAAATGTATCTTTGGAAGCTTTAGGGTTGAAAACCCCTTTGTCAGGCTGAGGAGGTACCTGCAGTTGGTCCTGGATGGAAGGAACAGTAAAGAAGCCAGAGGCTGGCCTGGCATGCAATGCAGGCAAGAAAGCCAGTCAGTGAAAATGGAAATAGAGGTATCAGAGGGTGAGGGATGGGTTGGGGTGGGAGGGGTAGGGGGAAGGGGGATGTAGCAGCACAGGTAAAAGTGCAGAGGTGCCTGAGGTGTCAGATGTCCGGCTGGTTGCAGTGTGCCAGGACTCCACTGGGTATATTGAGTCCATGAGTTACTGTACATACTACTTAGGAGGCTGAAAGGTACTTCAGGTACTTCCTCAGCCTGACCAAGCGGTTTTCAACCCTAAAGGTGGTATTCCAAGAAACTAATCTGAGCTCACCGGGAGCCTCATAACTGCACTGCAACCAGTAAGCATCAGGCCTGTCAAAGACATATCAGGTCTGGATGTTTCCCAGCCAGGACTTTGTGCGTGTGTGTTAGCTGGAGGTTATGGCGCCTCCTTCCTGCCTTTCACCAGGGGATCATTGGTTCTGGCATTTATAGGGCTGCTGCGCTGCCAGCAGTCCCACCAGGCCTCCCTACCCTGGCAGGGTGCAGTTTTAGTGGTCATGCCCAGGACCTGGGTCCTCCTCCTTCCCCATAGCCCCAATCCCATACGTCCAAGTTCGTCCTGACAGAGGAATGATCTCAGCAGAGATGTGTTCTTCCCCTGCTGGCTAGTGATACAGTTAATGCCCTCTCCAGCTGAGAGCGGGGCATTACTTGGCTTTTCGAAACCTCAGAAAAGGAAATTGGTGCAGACAGAGTGAGGAGGGTGGCACTCAGTCCATCTGCAGATGGAGCTTGGGAACCCCAGCAGCGGGAGGTTCACCTTTAGGAACGCTAGCTGCTCCACCAACGTAGGATCCAAGCAGGTACCAACGTACCTGGGGTGTCACAGCATCCCCAACAATGCTGAACTCCCTCTTGCTTGGAACACAAGTCGGTGGATAGGACAGGTGTTGCTGGGCAGCCGTGGCCAGATCCTGCCACATCTGGCTGCGGCTTGCCCAGTAGGCCAAGGGGTCACATTCCAGTGGCTCTACATCCTCAGCAAGATAGGTAGCCACCGAAGCCTTGGTGCTACCTGCCCGAGGCTGGGGTCTGGTGCGTTTGGACCCCAGCATTGAAGCCACGCCCACGGCCCACATTGATAGTGGCTGGCGTGGAGGAGACTGGCTGGTGCTGGTGCCAGTGCTGGGAGTGCTGGCATGGGAAAGTGGATCCCCCTCTTCCACATCCCCTCGCTTCTGCACTTCAGCCTCCCTGACTTTGTTCATCAGCACCTGGGTCCAGTGATCAAGCGTTTTGGGGCTGCCAGTGCACATGCTCCCCTTCACCCTCAGGTCGCACATGCCCGCCATCATGTGGACCATATTGGACTGCAAGGGATCCAGCTGTCTCCTGATGCCCTCCTTCAGCCGCCTCACCAGTGCCTGCACATCTGGTAACAGCGGCCTGCCTCAGCCAGGAACATTGTTCCCCTGGAACTTCTTCATTTGGTTCTCCAGTTCCCTCAGTAGGGGGTTCACCTGGCTGAAGAGGGCATAGCCAGTGCTAAGGGTCTTGGTGGCCTCGAGGAAGGGCTTGAGGACCACCAACATTTGGGAGATGTTACCCCACTCAGCTCTGTTCATAGGGCACTGATCCCAATCTCCCCAAGCAAGGCCATCTCATGGATGGTCTTCTGTTGCTCCACCAGCCTCTTAAGCATCAGGTATGTGGAGTTACACTGAGTCTCCACATCCCGCATGATTTTGTGCTGTGGGATGCTGAGCTCTGCATGTTTCTCTCGCAGCATCTTGCCCCCCTTGATGCTGCAGTGGAAGTAGCCTGCCACCTTCCTGCATTTTGAAATCAGCTGGCTTGTAGCAGTACCGGTGGCAGCGGCATTACTGGCAGCTCTGTCCCCCTCCAAGGCATCCCTCACTATTAGGTGCAGCCTGTGCCCCACACAGTGGATGCCACCAAAGTTGGCATCACGAACAGCCTTCACCATTGGCCCTGTTGTCAGTGACCATGAACCTGCGGGTGAGCTCGGCCTGCCCAGTGAGCCACCCCTGCACCATGTGGTTTATGGCCCCCATGATCTCCCTTGCTGGGTGGGACTCATCCAGCACTTCGGCTTGCAGTAGAGCCCACCGATGGCCTGACTGATCACACCAGTGCCCCGTGAGGCAGAGGGAGATGTGATTGCGACCCTGGCTGCTCCAGATTGTCGGAGGTAAAGTGCAAGGCTACCTGTGGCCCTGCCTTGTGCAGCTCCTCCCTCAAGTACTCCCTTCATGCCTGATATAGGGAGAGCACCACCATCCTGCTAAAGGTGGTGCATGTGGGCACTTTGTAAAATGAGGCCAGAAGTGCTACAAACCACCTGAACCCTGGTCGCTCAACTAGGGAGAAGGGCTGGCTATCCTGAGCAAGCATCTCTCCAATGCTCTGAGTGATCTCGCGTGCTTTGGGAACGTGCTCCCCTTTCTGTCCACCTTTCCCCCACTGGTCCAGGGTGGCCTGTCTCTGCTTTGGGGGTAAGGGAGCTTTGGAGCGAGCAGGGGACTTCCCTTTCAGCACACTCGCACTGGTGTCAGGCTGAGTAGCAGGAAGAAGGTCAAGGGGGTGGTGCCTCCTCAGATGCAGCAGCATGGCCGTGGTGAAGTGTCTCATGTCTTTGCCATGGCTCACGTGCCTTCAGCAGTGCTGGCAGATGGCAAACCTGGGATCATCTGCCACCTAAAAATGATCCCACATTACACTATTCCCCCACTTCTGGGTTGAGGGTGAGGATCCTGCCTTTCCCTCCTTAGCAGGCTGAGGCTGAAGAGCAGGAGGAGCTGCCTCAGCTGAATCACTTGCCTCCACAACCTCAGCCTCCTCTGAGGTGCTGCTTTCTGGAGGAGACCTGGGTCTAGGGTAAACTTGAGGGGTGTGGAGCACTAACTCTGATTACCCCTCAGTCCCCAGAATTGCCTGAGCCAGCACACTCAGCATCCCTGGTTCTAGCTCCAGCTCCTCCTCTGGCAGTGGGAGGCTCATGCTGAGAGCTGAAATTGGGGTGGAGGAGGCAGTGATTCCATTGCTGGTGCCCACTTCTGGACCGAGCGGAGGTGGTGCAGGTGCAGGGACGTCAGGTGCAGACACTGCTCCCACCTCCTGGCTTCTGCTGGCAGCACTGGTGTCATGCCTGCTTGGGAACAGAATGTGTCTGTGTTTGGGGGTGGCGGGGCTTGCAGCTCTAGCTCTCCCCGTACCTCCTCTCACTCCCCTGCCAAAAGACCTGGCACCTGCCTTTCCAGCACGCTTCATATTGATCTTTCCTGTGCTGCGAAAGGTCTGTCTGTGTGTGTGAATCCTTTTGTATAGCTGTCTGTCTTGTTCTCCTGTGTCCAATTTGTGCTGTGAATGAAATTATTTGTTTGTCTTCTTTCTGGCCTTCACTATATTGTCTATCATGTGGTGTGAATGACATTATTGGCATGTGTTCCTATGTCTCAATATATTATCTCTGTCTTGCTCTTCTGTAAATGTCTGTCTGTCTTCTTCCGCTGTGATTTTTTTTCTATATTCTGGGTCTCTGTGTATGTGTGTGTGCGTACAAGCAAGCAATCTGTGCCTCCCTGCACAGTGATAGATAACACTGGCTGGGAAAACAACTGTCTTTTTGCAAAGTTTCCAAAACAAGTTCCCCAAAAAATAATTCAAAGAAATAAATTGAATTGTAATACTACTAATAATTTAATTGAATAGCTAAGCTAAACTAACATAAGTTAAGCTAAATCCTAACCACTCCTTTATAACATGAAAAGCAGCAGGCAGGTCTCAGTTGCAGAGTTCCTCTCTCACACAGCTGCTGACAGGGAATGAGCTGCAAAAGGCACAGAAGGGCTGGAAATAGGGGCTTTTATACTTTTTTTTAGTTCCACCCCACAGACGCTGCCATTGGAAAGGTAGCCAGGGAAAAATCCTTCTCCCTGGCTACCTACAGACATCAGTCTTCCTCCCACCTCCGCAACTCTCCGTCCCTCCACAGCTCCCCCTCCCTCTTCTAATTCCCTCAAAATGGCCAAAGCGGCACTGAAGCATCCGAAGAGGGTCTGAAGTGCTTTAGATGCCCCTGATCCGCTCCAGACACCATTACTGGTGTCCCACTTTGACCCGGAAGTGCCACTTTGGATGCTGAAGCATCTGAAGCAGGTCCGGATCTGTAGCGGGATCCAAAGACTCGCACAGCCTTACTTTCTACCTAAGATTTTTATGCAGTTGATATATATTGTATAGGGATTGTTTTTCTTTCTAGCAAGCTCCATTCTGTTTGGTATTTGTAAAAGGTGACTAGGAGCCCAACATTTGTAATAGTTTGAGGTTCTAATAACAGAGACAAAAAAGGAAGATTGTGCCCTGTTGAGCATGATGGGTTTTTTTTCTTTTAGTTACTATTCAGTTGAAAGTCCAAAGTAATTTCAGCCCGGTCCATCATTTTTCTGACAGGTAAGTCAGTAAATGATTAGACCAGCCATTAAGTTTTATATGCACTTTGTCTCAAGCAATCACAGCTGTTACAATTTAGAGTAACACATAGTACAGGTTATATAGCTTCTGTTGTTTCTAAAGCATATATCAGGTTCCTCAAAATATTACAAAATGTGTCTGCTTCTTAGTGTATAGATATGGACAAAACATGGCTTCCAAATATTGTTTTTTGACTGGAATAATATATTTTGCAAAGTACACAAGTTAAGCTAGAAGGAGCAGAACATTAGTTAAGGAAAAGTACCTGGTTAGGGAAATTGAAATCATTTATCTGGAAAGGAAAATAGGTACAAACACTGTTATTCTGTCTTTCACCTTTCTGTGGAAGCAGTGATTGGCTTTGGAGAATGATTATAGACTGCAAAGGATGGACAAGATGATATGGTGTAAGATAACTTCCCCTCCCTTCCCCACCCTCGTACCTCTGCTGATCCTCACAGTGCTTCAGAGTAACTGTTTGTATGGATGGTGCACGTGGGTGGAAATAATCTCAGGGAATCAAATGTATTGATAGAGGTTGAACAAAATGGAACATTGCAACTAGCAAAAGCTCCTTCTTTCTTAACTAGATGGCTCCACATGTCATATGTAGGATCAATTTTATATCTAGTTCTTATTTTAGCCTGTGTACCTCCAGTACCTATGTTTTTCAATTAGAGTTCTACATATTACCCCTGTCCTGGCTGACAGTCACTTTATTGTGTATTTCAGATTTATAACTTGGACACTGTCACAGATTCACCCCAGGACAGTTACTTCTTGGGGTTCACCATGTGGCACACATGAATATTATTAGGTTTACTTTTGTGGTGTTTAGTCTCTAACTCTAGTTAGTGTGAAGCTGTTTTCAGTTTTATTCTTCTCATATCTGTATATATTACTGTATTTGATATGATGTAATTTTGATGTTTCTTTGTATTACATGCAAGAATGTGTCAGTAAGGCAGTGATTAACTTAAATAACCATCACCTGTTTATACTTAGAAGAGACAGTGGCTGAGAATTAGCATTTGACTTAGGTTGTTGATTTGTGGTGCATACTGAGATGCTCTGAGGCACAGTAAACCAGGATCTAGATTAGACCAGCCATTAAGTTCAGCCACAGAGAGTGATACATTTACATTTTAAAAGAAGAGCGAGAAGCTTGAAATCTAGCTAGACAAACTCACAGGGGATAGAGAGAGTATACAAGATCAATAAATCTACATGTCTGAAAAGCTGGTGGTCTGGTAAACATGTACTTTCTGGGGGCAAGTTATTGGCATAGTGTGAGCCCCTGCCCCCAAATGAAGGGATAACTTAAGTTAATAGCTAGATAAACAATAGTAACCTACTGAAATCATGGCAGAAGTGGGCTGTGCAGCACCTCCTTTAATCTTGCAGGTTCCCCCAAGTATACCCCTCCACACTACTGATATAGCAGAGGGGCCCCTGTGGCCCTCCTGCTTGTTGCTGACCAGCTGTGGGTTAAAACCAGTGCCATATTTAAAACCACGGTTTTTGCCTTCCTTCCAATCAGGAGTAAGGAGCATGTCCTCTCTGCCAATCAGCAAGAAGGTGTGCAGGGGAACCTGCAATTTTAAAGGAGCTGCAGCACAACCCGCTTCTGCAGTGAATTCTGTAGGTCCCTAGCAACAGTACTAGACAGCATGGCTTTGTCTTCAGTCTTCCCTCAGTGTACAAGGGGAGCTGAGGTCCCTCAGGCAAGGCTGGCTGAGAAAAGCAAGCTGACATGAGAACTTGTAGGAAGCCCTAGCAGAAAGGGTCAGAGCAGGGTCTATGTTTAGACCTGTGAAGCTGGCTAGGGACTGCAACATGAGTTTAAGGTGCAGGGTAAGATGAGGGTAACCTTCTGTATTTTCCTCTTATCTCTGTTTCTACCTCAGCGTACAGTTACCGATTTTTCTTATGCCTGCTCTTGTTTATAATAAATCCTTTGGCCATCCTTTTAAACCACATATTGGCAATGATGATTGTGATCCCAGGATATCTCCCCAATTTCCATTGGAAAGGGAATCCATCCTTTCTGAGCTCATGTTCCTTCTTGCTGGCAAAATCCCCTCTGCTATGGGCTGGCAAGTCCTGAGCAAGACAGGTCTGAGATACCACAGGCTACGGAGTTAGCTTCTTGCACATCTCAGATGGTTCTCAGTGGTCAAGCAGCTGACAGAAGAGGAGGGGTTTGGGGCAGAAAGTCACCCTGAAGTGTGGATGCACCCTGGGAGTGTAGGTGTGAAGGGTGCACCCATGCACATGAGGGGCTAGGGTGCAGTCCCAGACCCTTGTGCCATTAAACTTACCTTGGCCTGAGCAGGCTGTGGCATGGCCCTTGGCCTGCCTGAACTATATCCTGAAATTAGAGGGCACATCTACATGGTCAATTAATGCACTTTATATAATTTGCGTTAAATCTAATCCCTCCAAGCACCTATACACAGGCTCCGATGCATGTTAAATAGCATGCACTGGAAAAGATTTGATTAATAAAGTTTGCTGGAGTGTGGTAATTAGCATGCTCCAGCAGCCTCCTCATCACACGTATTCAGCATCCCCACGCCTCAACATGGCACTTTAGTTAAAGTTTGTTGAATAAGCTTTAGTTAAATCACAACTGCCACCATTTTGAAATGCTGGATGCTGAATACACATGATGCTGCAGGTGTTTTAATTAGAGTGGCTCTGAGAGGGGTCTCAGAGCCGCTCTAATTAAAGTGCTCCACCCTGCGGCCTGTTTCAAGTCACCCTCTATTGTGAGCTACTGGAAAAATATGTATTAGCCTATTTTAATGTGCATTAGGTAAAGAGCATTTTTTTTTGATTCTTTAATGCACATTAAAATAGGCTAATGTGCATTAAAATACATATGTAGACATGCCTAGATTTGTTATGTTATCTTTTGTTCTTTCCAGAAATGGAATTACATGGCCCAGCTGCCATGTAAGCACTAAGGACCAGTGTTTACCCCACAGTTGCTTAAGTACTTTCTTTACTAGAGCTCCAACCTTGTGGAATCTAGGTTTTTTACCTTTCATTTTCAGAGACAAGCAAATATACATATACAATTCTACTTATTAGGCATGTTAGTGGACTTAGGTGCCTAATATGTTACCCTGTTCCATCCTGCTTGGTCAAGTCAAAGCCACGGAAAAACTTTTAATACAAAGGGGAGTGGGTCTTCTTCCTCCTTGCTGCTTGTTTGTGATTCATTTTTAGGGCTAAGATGATGCATTAATGAATTTTCAGGGTTTTGAATCTCATTTAGGCACTGAAGTCTGTTGAGACCCAAGAGGTCTAGATAACCAGACTTCGTCAGGGTTCCTAAACAC
This sequence comes from Caiman crocodilus, assembly GCA_030014935.1. Classification (NCBI taxonomy): domain Eukaryota; kingdom Metazoa; phylum Chordata; order Crocodylia; family Alligatoridae; genus Caiman; species Caiman crocodilus. Next base: position 27,684,467 of record JAGPOW010001918.1, read on the forward strand.
AATTACTGTTTACTTTAGCTAGCACCAGTATACAGATTTACACATAAAAAGCACATATGTATTTTCCCTGTCTCTGTTTCGTCACTCTAAAGTATTATTTGGTTGTAGATTAGTCCACTAACAAAAAATAAATCAGTATTATGGAGACAGTTGGTTTGTCTCTTTGTTCTGCAGTTGGTGCCCTTCCACTTTCCCACCCAATCTTTCTTCAATGTGAGGCACTTCCTTTACAGTATCTAGAACCCTTTGTTAGGTACCGACACTCTTTTTTTCCTCCAATAAGCTCTGCAAGCAAGGGGGTTGCTTGGCTTCCAGTCATGTAGTCAGAACCTAGTTTGGCATCTTCTCAACCCTTTTGTATGGCTGAGAGATTTAGTCAGCTGTCAAAGCATCTTGGTAGTCTACTCACCTAACCAAGATTTAACTGAAACACACTTGTCCATTGATCACCTATTCCTTAGCCTCACTGGGGGTCTCTGGAAGAAGTAGATAGCCCTTTGAGGCTGTTTAACAACCAACATATGATTAAAAATGTTACCTGAATCACATATAATATTTAATTGAACTAATGCAGGAATATTGGTTTCTGTGGGCAGAATGATAAGACAGAACTTGACCTTTCATGAAGTTGAAGAGGGAAGAAAAGATGAAATTAAGCACATAACTGTTTGCATAACAGCCTGGAAATATTAAAGCTGTTAGACAAACTGCTCAAGTGCTATAAAGCATAGGTAATTTTAGTTCAGAAAGTAATTATCAGTTTTCCAGATATTGCCTGAGACCTTGCAGGGATGGTAATAAGGTGGCATTTGTTGTTTGGGTATAGCAGGAACGTACCAGGTGTTTTGGACTGAGAAAGAGTTTGGTTTACTTTTTTACATGTTCTAATTCAGAGATGTCTAGGGGAAAATGGAGGGTTAGTTAGCACTTGAGAGAAGTGTTTGAACATGAGATAGTGAGTATTTGGTATAATACCTCAACTGATACCATCTATGCTTTCTCCAAGATGAACATTTAACTGTGCTCTGTTTATAATGAGAGATTAATTAATATAACTTAAAATAAGATATCGTTAGGAATCAGAGAGATTGCAGTAAGGAAATAAGAATCCCAATTCTTAAATATTTGTTCCATTACAAATCAGGAACCATAATGCACATAAGGCTTATATGCTGGAACTAAGTAAATGCAATTATTATAAAGCACCTAACAGAAAATGGTTGAGGATTTATAGTCATATTCTACTCCAAATATTAACAGTTTTTGAATATGACACTTCCACAAAAGAGTGGCTTCTCATGCATATTTTGAATTGTGTTTGCTTACTTTACTGACTAAAATTAGTATTTCCTACCCTTTACATTTGATCATTTTTGAGTAGATACAAGCATAGGCAAGTATTCCAGCTTGCAATACTATTAGGCTTGTTAAGCAAATTCAAATTAAGGACTATAAGTAGTATTGTTCTATAAGCCAGGGAAAAGAAAAAGAACTGTACTTTCAGATTAAAAAACTTTTACTTCTAAGCAGAACAGATTTTATCTGGGAGACTTTGGGAGGCAATAGAGGTATAAAACACCCCAAAGCCAACTTTTTGAGTTACTTCTTATGCTCAGGAAACATTTTAAAGCAACTGGTGTCAAGGAAGTGTTCTGTAAACCAGTTACACTGTAAAATTAAAGAGGGAAAAATTGTGTTTGCAAATACAATATAGTATTTTGACATGGGCTATAAAGTAAGTGTAAACAGTACTCCACTTTCCCTGTATTCTGTATCTGCCTCTTACACATAGCAAAAGCATGCTTCCAATAGTAACAAAAAAGAAAGTAAAAATGCAGGCATTATTATTAGTTTTGGGGTGGGCTGGCACTGGCATATGCAATTTGCAAGGTGCTGTTGCCAGGCAAGAGGACAGAACATATCACATCACTGGGAACAATGGGCTTGATTCTCTTCTCCCCTTGGACAATGTAAATCAGAAATTATCTCACTTTCAGTCAGCCGTATACAGAATGGTCTAAGTAAAGAAAAAATGAGACCCACCATCCCCAAATATCATGGTGAAAGTTTCTCCCCTACAAGCAGTGAAGGGCTAGATTGGCTTTTCTACTCTAGCAATGTGAATCATGAGGCACGCAATGAATATTGCCCTGACATACATTTTAGTGAGAATGTGGTTCAGTTTGTAAAGATGAAAAACACAGTAAACGTTCAGCACCTGTTAAAAAACTATACTGGTAAATTCAGAAACTTGTCAAAAAAAGTTGGATATTTAGACTTAGGAATGGTGTTTTTTGAAAGATCAGCAATCAAAAAGGTTGTGATGGCAATAAACAAAATGGATCAGCCTATCAAGAGTGTGAAATGTTTAACATCCCTGCCAGAGCCCTTTTACATCACTGTGTTAATTGCCTTCTTCAGACCATATTCAGTTCTCCTTATCTAGGCAGACAGATATCCCAGTACTCACGATGGCTCCTAGTACTCCTGTACTTCAAGATTAACTGCAGAATTTTATGGGCTGCATCCTGCTGCTATTTATGCCTATAACATGCCATTAATTGCAACATGGTTGGGTGAGTATAAAAAAAACCCATAATTGATTTCTTGTACATATTATGATCCAAATGATGATTTATACAGGTGCATTGAAGGCACCAGTGGATTTTTTCATTGTTATATTAAATTACAAGAGGATTTCTTGGTAAACTAAATATCAAAAATGTTATAAAGACTAATATATTCAGTGTCGGAAAACACTGAAAATTAGTTGTTAAACTATTTAAAGAGGTTCAGATTAAGGAATCAATAGTTGTTTTAATCTAGAAAGTGAAAAGGGGGTGGCGGATGGGGAGCTTTAATATCATATCCCAGGCTGAGTTTGGCTTTCTAACAGGTGCCAAAACCATTGTTTTTACTTTATTAACTGGGACAATTTTAAATGCAGGTCTCTAGTTCTGAAGAAACAATGATATTTAGCTCTGCTGGGAGAATCCAAATAAAAAATGAGGTTTTTAAGCTTTCACTAAAGTAAATAACATAGATTGGTTAATGTCTTTCAGTAGATTTACCCCAGGGCCTGGTGTGAATAGTTTGAATTGCTGAAAAGGGTTATTGCTCTAAGTGCCATCTGTTTGGTCAAGCAGCATCTTCACTTTGTCAGGAAACTGTTGACAAGAAACTGGAGAGTACTTGCATAACCCGCCAGCCAGACCTAGCCAACTTCTCTCCAGAAGAAAGTTACATTTTGTGGGACAGCTTTAGTGAGCTGGCCTTAATGTCAGTGCTCTCTCCAGGGGCCCAGTTTTTTTAAATGCCTGCCTTTTGGCCAGGAACCACGCACAGCATCTCACGTCCCTCTTTACAGAAACGAAGTACAACTTAAAAGCCGAGAGGACAGGTAGGAAACTGCAAGCACACCCCTGTCAGGAAGCGTGGTGACAGCACAGTGATGTTGCCCGGAGGATAAGAGTAAATCATCTAAAAAAGACCCCCCCTTGGCTGAACATAAAACCCGGGGCACCCCAGCACCCCTCTGCTACTTCTTGTCGTGCAGCGCTGGTACCTTGAACAACGCGGCGAGGCAAAAAGCGCGGGCCATCCCCATCCCTTCGTCTCTGCAGGGGAAAGCCTCACGCGTCCCACCCGGGGGGGTAGAGCAGTGGCGGTGGGCGCCCCCGGGCAGCAGCGAGTGCCCCAGCACTGCTGCCACGCGGGCGACTTACCGGGAGCAGGAGCGGAGCCGTGCAGCTGTACAGCATCTGTCCGTGCGGGCGGCGCACCCCGGGAGTGCCCGGCCCGGGCCCCTCGCCTGCCAGCCGCTCTGCGGCGCTCGTAGCGCTCGGGCTCCCCCGACCCCCCAGATTTATAGGCAGGGCGGCGTTGCGCAGCCCGCTTCCCTCGCCTCTCTCCACCCCTCCCTCCCGGGAGCCCCCTGTGACCCTTCCCTCCCACTCCCTCACATGACGCTGGAGCCCAGAGGCGTCTTCTTCACCCGCCCCCCCGGCCACACGCCTGCTCCGCGGGGCGCCGCTTTTCACCTCGTGGTCGTGCTCCGGGCGCGGGAACTTCTTGTCCCTTCCCGGGACGCGGGGGCACGGCTCGGCTCGGGCAGCCCCTGCCCCGGCTGCTGCCCTTGGGGAAAAGCAGGCTCTGCGCAGCTTCCCGCCGTCCCTGAGAGAGGAGCGCAGGGGTCGCTGCCTCCCGGGGGACCAAAGTTATTTTCAGGGGGGCTAGCTGCAGCAGCTAGGCACATGAGGCGGCGTGCAGGGGGGCAAGCTGCTCCGGGGGCTGCCCGTTTTGTTGTTTCTCGCTTTCTCCACCTATAGTTCCTCAGCTCTAGGCATGGCCTGAGCCCTTCAGCTAAGCTTTTCCCAGGGACAGTTAACATGACAAAAAGCTGTAGTACTGTAGTCACCCACAGCTAGGTCGCGATCCATGGGTTATCGTGGAGCCCCTGACAGTCGATTTCAGTCACTGGTATTTCTACATTTTCTTTGAGGTAGATCCTGGGTTGCACTTTAATTCAAAAAGTGATCTTGTGCTTAAAATGGTTAGAGACTACTACTGCCAGTGCTGCCAAATGGGAAAGAAGGGGCCAGGGGAGTGGTCACTGTAACTCGTGTTGAGAAATGGGGCCTGTAAGCGGGCTGGTGATGCCAAAAGGAAAAGGTCTTTGAGTTAAGCAGGACATAGATAAACTTCTCCAGCAGGATTTCTGAGACCCTTCTGGTACTGGCTGGTCAGAAGAGGAGTTCAGGATAGATTTAAGAGTGTAGTTAAACGCACAGATACCACTATGATGAATGGTGTGACATCCCACTGCAAAAAAGACTGCTTTCTAAATGTCTTGTCTGGGGTCTGGTCTGAAAGCCCTGAGCAGAGGATGCACCCTGTCTAGTAAAACCCACTCTGGATTAGTGGAGTATTATCTTTGTGATTTGAAAATGATTGGAATCATGGAAATATAGCCATAAACTGTAGAACAAAGGGGGGAAAAAAGCAGAGCAGAAAAAAAAATTATACAACTTTAACTGGAATAACATGTTCTTCAGCATCTGCACGCACGTGTACTCAGTAGAGAGTTGTTTGGCTGCATGATTTTTTTTTAACATGTTAGCAAAATCGGAGATTCAAATGAGAAATACACAACTCTGAAACATTGCATGAGCTGAATTTCTTCCAAGCAGTGTTCAGTGTTCTTTTAGCAATGAATGAGTTAGCTGGAAAGAGAGGTGGTGACACACAACACTGCCCTGACATCGTTCATGCCGTGTCAAATGTATGTTTTCTTCAGAACAACACTGTGAAATGTCCAAAGGAAATATTAATGAGTAAAGTGGGAAATATATGACAATTTGGCACCACAATTAAAAGCTTCATCCTTTTGGGATTAGTGTTTTAGGAATGGCTTTCTTTTATTTTTAAATTTCCTGTGCTAATGAATGTACCAGGCTGGAATTGGTTATTCAAAGTCTGTTATGGTTTTTGCAACTTGTGTTATGTGTCAGCAAAAAGAAAGATGTGTCACACAGTTCTTTTGAGCAAAGAAACAGCAGCTTATCTCTGCTGTGTGTTAACTTACTAGCGATGTAGACCAGTCTGAGTGCTTCTGCACAGCCCAAAAGGCATGTGTCCCAAACCAGGATGAGTGGTGTGCTCTGAGAGTGACACACCTTATGGTTAAAGCTAACCAAAAAAGCTTTGAATTAACTATTTCAGGAGATATGTTGACTGGACCTTGATGAAGGCAATCAGTTGTTATAATCAGGGATCCTTGTTTTCCCTGATAAAATCACAAATTCTCTGATCACACCCCCACTCCAAATTCAAGATTAAAATTAAAGGCCCCTCACAGTCCCCTCAGCTCTGCTAATGCCTCTCACTCCCCCCACCCCTCCAGCCTCCTGGCACAGCTGGTGCCCCTTACTCCCCCTGCAGCTCCGTAGACCTGCTGGTGCTGCTCACTCCCCCCACAGTCCCCTGGCCCTGCTCATACCCCTCATTCCTCCCCTACAGCTCTTCCAGCCCTGCTGGTGCCCCTTGATCCCCAGCTGCAACCCGCTGCTCCCAGCAGGAGGTGGTGGCTGCTGCAGCAGAGTGAAGCCTGGCTCCCCCCTGCTGCCTGCTTGGTGCAGGCTCGGGCAGGGTAGGCCAGTGCCCCACCAGGGTGCACACTCCTGGAGTGGCAGGGGGACCTGTGCCCCCCAGATCTGTGCATGGGGTAGGGTGGGCTGTGGGCTCAGGCAGAGGGGGTGGGGCCAGCTCCCTGGACCTGTGCACACTCCCAGGGGCAGGGGTGACATGCACCCCCAGATTTGTGTGCAGGGCGGGAGTGGGTGCAGGCTGAGGCTCCCTCCTGCTGCCCTTCCCCAGGGCCTTTGCAGCCCAGTGGCTGTGACCTGGCACCATAGGTAGGGCCATCCCTGGGGGGAGCCAATCAGGGTGACTGCCCCAGGCCTCATGCTTTGAGGGCCCCACGGAGCTGCATGGCTCCACATCCAGCCACTTGCTACCCACCCCGCTGCCAATGGTGGCGGCAGCTTTGGGTCTGGGGTTGCAGGGGAGGTGGAGCCCCGCATTGGCTGATTTGCCCCAGGCCCCGCACCTTGCTGGGGTTGCCTCTGGCCACAGGAAACAGCGGAGTCGCATGGAGAAGCTGCTTGTTGCTGCAAACTGCATGCTGCCCTGGTGATGCACTTTCTGCATGTGCGGCAGCTTTGATTGGTGCGATCCTGCGCTGCTGCGCTCACCGCAGCCGCACGTGCGGGGGGCATGTTGCCAGGGCAGCGTGGAGCTCACAGCTTCTCCGGTAAAATGAGAGATGCATTTGCCTCTGGTAGAAGGTAAAATCCACGGTTTACTCCATTTTTGTGTGGGAAACAGAAAACCCAGATCCCTGCTTATCACACATAACACAACACATAGTTTTGTCAAGGTAAAAAGAAACTAGAAGCTTTCATAGTAAGATACTCGACTAAGGCTATATTATTCAGATTAAAATTGGAACTAACAACAATATAAATATATAGGCATGTAAATTAATTTCTATATCATATGCATTTATATTGTTCAAGAGGGAAACCTGTATTTTTTGCCTAGTTTGTTGTTCCCTCTCTTTATGCTGTACATGTGTTCCTGGAAAATGGCGCGTAACTCATATTCACATAAAGGGAACCCACTTTACAATGTAACAAATAATGATATTTTCCAAGACCTTGACTGTACTGACTTCCAGATCCATTTCTACCACTTTTACAAGACAATTTTGGTACTCACCAACAGCAGAGAGGGGTAGTAGATAAGTTAGCGGGATGCACTGAAGCCATAATGGAGATGGCAACTACAGAAACATGTGTTGCAGACAACTAGCAAGGAGCACACATCCACACAGGACACTGTTTTGGTGTGCATCGCTGCCACAATGCACCATACGTAGCAGATGACTGTGGGCTTCCACTACACAGATTGCATAAGGATGAATTTACCTTGCATATAACAAATTTAGAGTATAAAAAGGGTCATTGCATAAGAGCTAACTCACACATATGGAACCCGCATAAAGTAAGGGAAATTTGTAATCAAAATATGTGTTTTGTTAGTCATGCAGTCATTAGCATTAAATGGACATCTCTTCAGATTCATAGAACTAAATCTAGTTTTCTTGAGCATCTTGACAGTGCATCCAATGTTTATTTCCACACCTGAGTCAATGTTTTAGCTACAGCTAAAAAACAGTCTGCAGGGATGTGAAATAAGAGCATCCTTACCAGGAGAAGCTAAGGGACAGCAGAAATGCAGGAGAAAGTCTGTTTTGATTAGCTGAACATCAAGACCTTTGACAAGGAGACAGTGAAGAGTTTAGAAGGAATTGGGTAGTTTATAATGAGCCCTGAAGTCAGTTGACCCTGTCACTGCTGCCTGAATAGAAATGCTGCTGCCACTGTCAGCTAGTTGGTTTTAACCTTTGGGTGGACCAGGAATCAAAGGCAAGTTCAGCTGCACCACTGCACCCTCCTGGATCTGCCTCTGGGTTTGGGTGTAGGGGATTGCTTTGCTATGACAGAAAGTTGAGATAGAGTTGACATTCAAATGATCTTCTTCAAGTGTGTCCGGGGCCTGGGAAACAATGGGTCTTTAAAAAACACAAAGCACTTGGTATTTTTAAGTTTGAATGTGAGAGCCATTTGTCTGTTTCTTTCCTTATTGTCTTTCCCTCAGCCTGGAGACCCACACCTGCTACTCTGCTTCACATTATTTCTAGTCAGGCTTTTTCCTTTGTTTGTTTGTTTGTTTTTCTGCCCTCGTGTACAAGAACAGTGTTTCAAAGTCTGAATTGCAGACTCTTCTGGGAAGTGTTTTAATGGGTGGGGGGAGGGTGGAAGGAAGGGCTAATGAAAACAACTGTTTCTATTGGAATGAAATAAAAACATGGAAACATTTTTGCTGGTTTTGAAATACATTTGGTAGAAGCTTGAATATAATGTATATTTAGGAACATATTTAACCTAACACTTAATTTAAACTAATTGTATTGGTTCTGTGCACCAGGGGATTCACTGTGCCCTACACTGGCAAAAGTCCCATATCTTTCCAAGACAAATATGTGCCTGCAGGATCAGACCCTATAATGGAACTTATACTTGTATTAAATAAGGCATTATTTGTGTGACATGATCTCTGCAAAACGAGCCCACATTGTTTATGGCTCATTAGGCTTTCCTATTCAAAGCACTTGCAGACCAATTATTATTTGTTAGAGTATTTTTCCCAGTACTGATATTAAACTAACTTGTTGATAATTTCCTCAATCTCTGTTTTGGCACATCTTGAAGAACATAATGATTATCATAATTACTTCTTTGTAGCTCTCTGTAGTCAGCCTGTTTCATATTCTTTTTTTTCCCTCTTCTGTCTCAATTTAATCGGATATTCATAATTTGTAACTGTAGTTGTCCAAATTCATCTCTGATGTAACTACAGTGAAGTCCATGGAGATGCATCCAGGATGAAGTTAGCTGGTTATTTATTCAGATTAAGCTCATCAAAATAATTCTAATTGTATAAACAGATTGTCCACAATACTGTATGTGTTTATTTTAAAATTGCTCTAGTTTGTAATATAATCAGAATTCTGTTAAATATTTCTTGCAGAAGAATAACATTCATAATGTATGGGAGTCATGCTTCTCAGGCTGTCTTACCTTGTCTCTTCCCTGCATAAGTAATGATGCCATTCATGGGGTAGGGAAGGATTTGTAAATTGTGGCCATACCTGCCTGAGAAATAGAACTCCTGTGTTTGAAGACCTCCTATTGCCTGGAGCCCTGGTCAGACAATAGTAGACACTGCACAGTAGAATGGGGATTTCTGTGCCAAATTAGGTAAGGTTGCAGGCAGCAGTATACTTAACCCTTGTGATTTTATCAGGAGTCTCCTTATATTCAGTGTTTTTTCTCAAAGCCCAAGTTACTAGAGTCATATTATTTTGTAAGAACTTCAACTTTTATTTTATTCTAGTTGTCCCGGTTGCAAGAAAATGCTTGAAAATATGAAACTAAATGAGGCGAAACACAGAAAGTAATCAAATAAATCCATTAAAAATACTCATTATAGTCATGATATTTGAGCCAGTTTCATAAAGTTTTAGGTCACAAGTCATGATTTTTGGGCCTATTGTTTTTGCCTGGATGTGACAGGAGGTACAGGGGAAGGTGACTGAGACAGCAAACATTGTAGGGCAGCAGACCTGAAGGCAGGTAGACTTTCTTATAGCCTCCACTCTCCCAATTCTGCTCTAAAAATCCTTTTACCACAAAGCAGAGTGGGGACCGTGGAGTGCCAGGCCACAGCCTCAAACCTGGGTCCTCAGCCTAGCCAACACAGCCACCTGAGTGTGGGACAGAGCACTCAGAACTTTTCAGGAGTGATAACCAAAAAGAAATGCATGGTAACTCATTTGGGGTTCATTCCTCCCCTATGCTGGATGAGGGTGGTGGAAGTGGAAAGACTGTTGTGGTGGCAATGCCTGGCATTGCGTTAGAAAATGGGTCATGCTAAAAAGCCATTGGGTGCGGCCAGACGAGTGTGCACGTGCCTCTTGCCCTGCCTCAAACCCCTTTGACGCAGGGCAACAGGCACATGCAGGAATGAAAAAATGTTCCCTGCACTGCAAACTTGCAGTGTGGGGAGAAAATTAGACCCCTGGATATCCAGGGGTCTAAAAAACTTGAAGTTTAAAAAAGTGGGGCAGGGCATGGTCCTTGACTGTGCCCTGAGGCAACTGGAGGCTGGGTCCTCCATGGAGCCGCTGTGGCTGCCAGAGCATCTCAATGGTTGGTCCTCACCCTGGTGCTGAAACACGTGGCCAGCCAGGCCACATGTTCCAGCACCAGGGATCCAGTGCCAATGAGTAAAGGGTCAGGGGGGCTTGAGGAGGGGGAGGGGACCATGGGGGGGACCTCTGATGGCCCTGTCCACTCCCATGGCCCACCCTGACCCCTGCCATGCCTGATCCCACCCCCCTGAAGCCCCGACCCCTGCCCTGACCAGCCCCAACCCTCCAAGCCCCGCTGATCCATTGCCTACCCACCCCATAGTTTTAAAAAACAACCCCCCCCAGCACTTACCAGCAGGTGGAGCTGCTGTGTGGCTCACTGTGACCCTGCCTGCAGAGTGTGGGGCAGGATGACAGCCCCAGCAGCCCCAGGCTGGGCCTTCCTGCCCCCCACTGTCCTGTGCTGCCTGGGGGGCTCTGCCAGGAGGACCTGGAGCTCCTCCCCCCTGTTTCTAAGGTAAGTAGAGGGTTTTATTTTCGGGTTTTTTTTGTTTTTTTTTTTGAAGTGTTGGTGCCTGGGGCTGTGGAGGTAGCCTTGGGGGTCTGGGGGTGCAAGTTGGGGGGTGAGGCTGGGTGGGGAAGCCATTGGGGGGGTCTGGGGGAGCAGGAGGTGGAACAGCCATTGGGGGGGTGCAGCAGCTGGTGGGGGATGGGACCAGGTGGGACAGCAGTTGTGGGGCTGGGTGGGGCATGTGGGCCTTGCAGAAGGGGTGGTAGCCCCCGCGGGGGCCATTTGGCCCCCAATGGGGGGATGAACCCCTTGTGTGGGGGCTGAACCCCTTGTTGGAGGACCGTAAACCCTGTGGGAGGGCAGCAAAATATGTATTCATGAATTTATGAAACATGTATTTATTTACTTTATTATTATGGTAAAAGACTTGCTTTAACATTGCAAGGTATATCAATAAAACATCATCCAGCTGATCGCTGTCTCTTTTCTGTTTCTGTCTCTCTTTATGACAGTGGTCATAAAGTGGTCATAACAAAGTGGTCTTTTGTTTTACTTGTGGAGGAACATGGATTTGGGGTATTTTACAGAGTGACTTTGGATTTTTTTATCAGGGATTTTTCAGTTTTCCAATAGGGAACATGAGAATTCCTGCTAGGGAGGCCAGTGACAGGACCCTGCTTGCTCAGAGCTGGCACCTTGGAGCCAGCTGGCTGTGTCTGACCTCCTGGCCAAATGGGGCCAGGAGGACATGGTTTGACAGTTCAAAGCAGGCCACCACACCCAGAACATCTTC
>JAGPOW010001918.1:27696146-27733861 GCA_030014935.1 Caiman crocodilus
CTGCCCAGATGGCCAGGCAGGCAGTACACATGGCAGTAGTGCCGCACAGAGGCCAGCAACTGCAACCACAGTCCACTGGAAGCTGACCCAGAGAGGCAAATGCCTCTGCTGGCTCTGCAGTCCCCATCTGGGTCTGGTAGGTGCACAGAAGGTCACAGCCAGGCAGCAGCCCCCAGTTCCACTGCTGCAGTGGGTAGAGGGTGCAGGGAACTCAGGGCTGCTTCAGTAGTCCAGCTGGCACAAGGGGTAGTGTCCCCAGGTACCAATTGGCTTGGTCCCAGAAACTCCTGATAGCTAGTAGCCCTGAGCTACTTGCCAGAGCGGCTTTTTATACTGCTGATGCCAGGACAGGGCAACTTTTTATATTTCTGGGGACAGCACAAGTGCTGGCCCTGGGCTCTAGTTTTCCCTGGCTGCAGATCCAGGAGGAGCCAGGAAGGGTTATTTTGCCGCAATTGGCACAAGTTGCTCCACACCAAAGTGCGTATCTGAGCATGTGTGTTGAAGCAAAAAGCCCCAGCTCAAATTTGCGCTGCTTCTATTTGAGCTGCTGTAAGCACACATGCTTGCATGTATGGACATAGCCATCCTGTTCAATGCATGCCTAAAGGAAGTACATCTTTAGATGGAAGATTCAAAACCCCAAATCACCTAGCAGCAATAAGCTCTTGCCAGGAGATGGTGGTCATGTATATTTCTGTTTCTCAGAAATATAGCAAAGTTTGTTCTACCATATCCTGCACTTGTCCACAGAATCCACCCCTAAATTGCAGGCTCCCCTTAGTACAGGATTCACTAGGTAATTTTGCTACCTTGATGATGCTTACAAATTTTGTTGGGAAAATAACTGTGAGGGAAGTAAATACAGAAGTGGTCTATATAAGAAACTTAGGGTGAAAGGGGAAAGGCAAGTGACTTCAGGAAGTGGTGTAGAAAAAATAGTTCCTAACCCATTTCTCTTCTGATTATAATGATGGAACTGGGTCAAGGAGAACAAGAAAGGAACTATCTGGAGGCAGGATTTGCAGGGGAAGGAGAAAAAGACTTTATGATCCTGCCAAATTATTTTTTGAGAAATAATATAAAGAAAGGGTGATAGGAGTCTGAATCAGACAGAAATGCAATAGAACTGACCAAGAGGACGAAACTCAAACGTCAATGGGTAGAAAGCAAGGAGCAACTGGTCTCAGTTTATTTTTGCTTTTTTCTTTCCTGCGTAATAGAGAAAGCTTCAGAATACAGTAAAATGTATATATAGTAGTTCAGTAATTCCTTTGTATTAATTCCCATTTTTAGATTAATGCATCCTTTATCAACCTGAAAACAAATTTCTCCGAGAGCTGTCTTCTGTTTGCCCCTCTTACTATATGCTGCAATGTGTCAAATAATGAACAGTCTCCCATGTAAAATGGACAGCTTTTTGTGGCCAAGTCAATTGGATTTGCATGCGTGTGTCAGATTTGAAATTTGGCACAATGTTTAGAAAAAAAATTCTTTAATCAAAAATATTTTAACATTTTGCAGTAATTTTGTCACTTTCAGTACAATGGCACATCAGAGTTAAGGCTTTTCATGAGATGGTGAGAAAAGAAAACCTAAAAAGCTTAAGGCTTGATTTTATCACTTATGCCAAATAGGGTTGTTTCTTCTGATTGAAGTCCAAATTCAGGAAAGGACTTAAACGTGCTTAAGTTTAATGCTTTTCCTGTACAGAGATACTTTCCTGTTTTGAGAGCATGCTTGTGAGACTGTATGCATGCAAGAAATTTTACTTACAGAAGTATTTCTTTCAGCCACTGGAATCACTTGAAAGATTAAATTTATACCTGCTTTAGAAATTAAACATGTTTGCTAGAACAGCCCTGTAACTTGCTTTCTTATTGTAAACTAGGAGTAAATTCTAAGATGTCCAAACAGGAGACCTAGAATATTTCTGCCCAAACAATGACATCATTAAGGCCAAATGAATGAGATGAAACAGAGATCTGTGCAGTTAGTTCCAAATATAACTCAAAACAGTTAAATAAGATTACTTAACAAAATTCACTCTGTCATCTCTAACTGCCAGACTGTTGGTATTTAAAACTAAAAATCTTGGTGCGACACCAAGTGATTTTTATCTTTAAAAATATTCTTTTAATTTTAAGATATTTATAAATTGTTAAAGGTACACCAGCAACTAAAACACCACGAACATTGCCAAATGTTGGGTGAATTTTTAAAATTCTAATGAGATGACTATTTCTAATGGAGACTAATATATATCTATATATATAAGCTATATATCTATATATAAACTGTTTTCCCCCTGATTTCTTTACTTTTGTGTCTTTGACAATACTTGGTATATAATCAGTTTAATTTTTCCCTGTATAGTAATTGGTTTCCTTTCTTTGGTCTTGACCCTGCAGCCTTGGCCCTGAAAACTGTATTTGACTTTATACATTTGAGCACTCTCTAGTGGGATTGTTTAAATCCATAAAGTTAAGCATATACATAACTTAAATGGATTGCTTGTAGAGCTGTGCTGGCAAACACTTAGTGGAGGCACAACTTATACCAGCTGAAGAGTTATTTTCTTTTTGGTGGATTCTGTTACTTAGAGTTTCTATTGACTTTCATGAGAATTGTTAATTCTTGTTGCTTTTGGCAATGGAGGTGCCTAAATATGGATTTAGATGAGTAACCCTATTTTAGCAGAAGTCTCTTGTTATGTAAATGATTTAAATCTGCATATGGAGCAATCTTAACATAGCAATTTCATGTAATCTGTAAGGAAGAGGATGAGCAATTCCTTGGCAATGTCCACCTCTTACCTAGAATCTGCTGGAAGGAGAAGAGCTTGTGCTTGATACAGTCACATACAAGGAGAGTATGGAGTTAGCAAAGGTTCTCAGCACCCAAGGAAGGTAGAGAGACCATTTAGGGATGGAGAAGTATATTGGTCCCACTTCTTTTCCTCCCACCTGGTTGAAATCAGCTAAGCTCTGTCTTTATCCCTTCAGGGATTGATCATAGCCATATAGGGCACCAGATTATAGAAAATTATGGTTGGAAGGGACCTCAGGAGGTTATTTAGTCCAACCCCCTGTAGTGGGCAAACTGAGTTATGCTAAAGCTTTTTAGCTATAGTCCGGGCCTTTGCAGAACCAAGCAACAAAATTGAACAGAGCACCTTCTGTGGCTCTGGGAGATGTAAGTGCTGTGATTGAGTACTAGGTGAGCAAGGCACAACAGTTTCCCTATAATGGGGTGGCCAACCTGTGGTTCCGGAACCACATCCAGCTCTTCAGAAGTTAATATGCATCTCCTTGAATCTTTGCACAAGCACATGGTGAAGGAAGCTGGTCATCATCATGTGCTTGTGCAAAGATCAAAGGAGATGCATATTAACTTCTGAAGAGCCACATGTGGCTCCAGAGCTGCAGGTTGGCCACCTCTGCCCTATAAGGAATGTAACCAACACAGTTCCAGGGATTGGTGCACCATATAAAGAATGCTTGGCACAGTGCCAGGGGATTGGACAATTTGGGATGAGAAAAGATATAAAAGTAATGGACAAACAAAGGAACATGCTTGTTACCATGCTGTGCCTCTGGGAGGACAGATGCAGTTGCTGGATCCCTGCTCGAACAGCAGGGAGCCAGAAACTAAGATCCCACACACCCAATGGTGGACCCGAGGCCTGGTGCCTCCAAAGATTGTTATTGTAACTTCTAAGGAGCCACTTGTCAGGTTGTATTGTGGGGAGGAAACCTGTAATATTGCATAGGGATTACTATTAAAGTTTACTTTATACCAAATCAGATCAGTTGCCATGTCAATTCTTGGGGGGCTCTGGCAAAAAGAAATCCTTCTGTAACAAGGACCATCCCTAACTACATCATCCCAGCCAAGGCTTTGTCTAGCTGGGTCTTAAAGACATCCAAAGATGGAGATTCCACAACCACTCTGAGTTCCTGTGTTTTACTGCCTTCCCAGTGATAGAGTTTCTCCTAATATCTAACTTAAACTTCCGTTGCTGCAACTTGAAACCCTTGCTTCTTGTTCTGTCATCTGCCATCACTGAGAACAGTCTAGCTCCATCTTCTCTGGAACTTCAGGTTCCAGAGTGCTTCAGGTAGTTGAAGGCTGACATTAAATCTCTTCTCAGTCTTCTCTTTACCAGACTAAATAAGCCCAGTTCCCTCAGCCTCTCCTCATAAGTCATGTGCCCCAGCCCCCAAACCATTTTCATTGCCCTCTGCTAGACTTTCTCTAGTTTGTCCACATCCTTTCTAACTGTATGCCGTTAGCCTTCTTGGCAACAAGGGCACACTACCAGCTCATATTCAGCTTATCGTCCATTGCAACCCTTAGATCTTTTTCTTCATGGTTGCCGCCTAGCCAGTCAGTGCCCACCATGTACCGGTGCATGGGATCATTCAGTCCTAAGTGCAGGACTTTGCTCTTGTCCTTATTGAACCTCATGAGTTTTCTTTTGGTCCACTCCTCCAATTTATCTAGGTCTCCCTGGGCCCATCTACATGAGAAGTGGTACTGTGCATTAGTGTAGTTTACTATTCAGTAAATGTGTGCATCTACATGTGCCTGTACTTACTGCACAGTAAACCCCTTAATCCCGCTTAAATTTCCTACTAGCAAATTTAAGTGGGATTAATTAATGCATAGTAGTGCATGTATAGATGTGACCTGGGCATAAGTTTGTTCCTGGATCTGCTCAGCCAGTAGGGGGCCTGCCTAAGGCCAGCCCTAGGCTGCAGGATAGGAGCCTCTTCTGGCCCAGGGCTGGGCTGCCTCTATGGCAGCCCCTGTCTGCAGGCTGAAAAAACCTTCAGACATTTGGAGCCCTGGGGCACACTCAATAGGGAGCCTGAGGGCACTGCAGGCCCTGTGTGTTGCCCTGGGTAGGCCACAGGCTACCTGTTTCTGTCTGCCAACACCCCAGTGATGCTGCTTGGCATTGCACTGCTGCATGGCTGCTAGGGCAGTGTCACCGGGGTCAGCAGGGTGATGAAGGGTGCTGCAAGGTGATGAAGGGTGCTGCAGGCTGCTGCAGGCTCTGGCCAGTCCTTTCAGTCCCCCAGGGCTACCTGCAGGCAACTTCTGGACAGCAGTGCCAGTGTACCTGCTTGCAGCACATCCCAGCAGCCTGCCCTGCACCTGTAGGTGCTGCAGGGCATTGCCTCTACCATGTGGCTGCCAGTCCCTTGCTGTGCCCCTGCATTGGGCACTGAAAGCAGCTGCCCAGAGCTGGCAACACACGGTCAGCCATGCAGGGGCCCAGAGATCTGGCGCGAGACTCAGCATGGCATCCTCCTCCTCACCCAGGCCTGTGACCAGGTGTGTCTGCACACCCGTGCCCCTCACCTGGGGCCCCAACTGGAACAAGGAGCTGACTGGTGATCTTATGGCACTGTGGGGTGAGGCAGAAATCCATTTTGCAGCCCATTCATCCAACCATGTGCAACCGTTATGCAATGCAGAAAAGGAATGGCTTCTGAGAACCACAACTTGTGCTGGGCTTCTTCACTTCTCAGGAATTCCCAGTTCAGGAGGAGATCTTTTCACATAAAAGGATGAGCTAGCTTTTCCTAAATGGGAAATTGATGGAACCTGGTTAACAATTCCTCACAGGGACTTTCCCCTACAAAGTCTTCTTTATTGGTTTGGGGAAGAAGAAAAATTATGCCAAGTTCAAGAACTATTCTCATTTACAATACTTACAGGAATATTCTCTTTCCTTAGCTATATGTTTGTAATCTTTGTGATTTTCTGCTGATAACTGTATTTTAACGCTATGGATCCTAAAACAAACATCCAGGATAGACATGAGATTTAAAAAATATACAGCCAAATGTAGATTTACATGGGATGATGCTTTCCTTCCTTAAGCTGTGAGTCAAAAGTATTACCAGCGAAGTTCATACTATTACAATATAAAAGTAGTTTTTAAGAGCAGAGTTGGTGTCACTGCCTCCATTAAGTTTAATGAATATATTTTATTTGAAGAAGGGTGACTAGGGAGGATGAATCTGTTAAAACCAG
The DNA here is from genome assembly GCA_030014935.1 of Caiman crocodilus. Taxonomy (NCBI): domain Eukaryota; kingdom Metazoa; phylum Chordata; order Crocodylia; family Alligatoridae; genus Caiman; species Caiman crocodilus. The sequence goes on from JAGPOW010001918.1 coordinate 27,702,195, forward strand.
CCAATGCTTATAACTTTTCTAATGGTGGTATTTGTTACTCTCATCAATAACATATACTGTATTACCCACATAAAAATCTTTAGCCATTCCTCAAAAGATCATGAGATTGTCTTAAAAATCCTAAGCATTGTAACAAATAATACACTGTTTTGTTTTTTTTCCTTTGTCTTCTAGCTTTGGAGCATTTGGGTGTTTATTTGTTTTCAAGATTTTATCTGTAACCACGCAGTCTGAAAAATAACTTTTTTCTTTTTTAAATGAAGACTGATGTTTCCTTCCAAATTACTTGGCATCAGAAACAAGCATTTAAAAAACCCCAACAAAATTGTAATATGTATGATAAAATTATTAGAGTTGTGACACTGCATGTGCTATATTTTCTTATGTTATATTTTGTGCTGTTATCACTGTTGCTTATTTAAAAAAAAAAAAAGCTTGTACGGTGAACAGTTCAGCTATCCTTTAAGAAAAAAATCAGACCTAGAGGTCTCCCTCTTCCGCTGGAATGGAATCATCAGGAAAATTTTAGAGCTATGCTAGTTTACTGCAGATGAATATTAGAGGATGGACAACTCAAAAGGGTTCCCTTGAAAAGCATCTTTTGAATTCTTTCACTGTAGTGAACATCAGTCAGATGAAACCCTGCTTGCATATTTTGTACCCTTCTTGAAAAGAGTGCTGACTTGTCAGATTAAGAGCCATTTTCAGGACTTTTCTGCCTGGATGTTTCTATCAGTTGTTTACAGAAAATATTGGTCTCTTTCTACATATATACTACAATGAAAAAAAATGGTTGGAAAATCTTAATGAATCTTAATGAATATAAAACTTAGAAAAAAAGAACACTTTGAAATTGTTTCCTCCTCTATTTTATTTTGATTGGCTGCAGGCACAACGCAAGCAGTGTATTTTGCAGAAATGTCTTTAGTAATATATGAATGCTATCATCTGTTTTCCATATTGAACATTAGTGCCAATCATGTTTTGCTCAGCAGAGAAGATAAAGTCCATTGCACCAGTGTTAATGTGCATGTGTGTGACCTTTCTGGGCAAGCAAAGGAGGTACTTTTGTACCCGAAGTATTATCTTCTCAAGTACCAACAATGCTGAAGTCCGTAAAGCATGCCATATATGTTTTTTGCTGAAGAGGTCCTTGTTTATTGTTTAATTAACAATTAAAGTTGTTAATTTCTTCCTAGCAGATGTATACTTTAATATCAAGTCTTTCCAGCTTGTATGCTTTAATTATATATATCATTTATAATCAGTGGCATACTGAAAAAGAGCATGATAAAAAATCCACTGCATGCAACTCTTTAAAAAAGCTGATAATTTGGACATTTCAGAGCTGTCTTTCAAAATCATAACATTTCATCAGCATTACTAAATTTTGATTATGAAATGTGGAAGCTGTAGTGGATTGAACCAGAAATGTGACATGTCCCTGAGTGCCTTTTAAAGTCTATTAAATGAGGTCATTATGCATTTATTTTTGCACATTCCTTAAGTGTTGCACAGTTAGATTCTTATCTGCCTCAGTAATGATGGTTAATTGTTTGTTTTGACTGTAGATTTATAAAAGTAACAGCTCCCAAATTTAATAGAAATAACAAAGGCCTGATCAGTCTTTCTTATTCACCCACAAGGGTCATTTATGTTGAATCATCTTGCTTTCCTCTATAAGTGATAGAGGGCTTTCTGTGAATTGACATGACCCATGTGAGAGGGATTTGGCAAATGTGTGTAGTTCCTGCACAACTCCTGTTGGAGTGATAGTAGAGTCAGCCTATCCTGGCTTCTGTGTGGAGCCCCTTTAAAGGAAGGCTCGAAGTACCCATGAACATTGGACCGCTGACCTGTCACAGTGGCTTTATATTTTTATTTTCTTTCTGGGATCTGGTAGTGAAACATTGTACTTTAAATGTATTTTCCAAAATGCCACTTATAATTAAAGAAAATACTTTGTAAATAGTTACATCTGAAAAACTGGTTTGAAAAATTCAACATACTATAGTGAAGATAATATATGGGCGTGATCCACAAACCACTTCAGTCAAAGTAAATATTCCAATTCTCTCATTAGTTGATGTTCAGTTACGTACCATTTCTGCTCTGATCTGTACTTTTAGCTGCACTACTGACATCCTTTGAGCACAAGAGATTTAAAGACAGATTTTGGCCCTAAAAGTATCTCAACATCAATAAATACGTAAGTTAAAATGTCATCACTTTCTCTATGCATTCACCTCATCCCAGCAGCTGTAAATGTGAGTGGCAGAACATGGAAATGGACAATCCTGCTAAATCTGGGAGAATAGATAGAGAGAATATGGCATGCATTCACCATGAACAAGTTATCTGCTCAGCTAAAAGACAGATGCCATATGAAGAATTTTATGCTACTTGTTTGCCATGCTACAGCAGCCTTACCTGGGGTTCTGGGGGCCTCCTAGGATAGCAGCAGTGCTGATCTGGCCACACACAGACTGGTAAGCAGCCGGAGCATGGTTGTGGATGGCCAGGCTCCATTTCTGGCATTGCACACTGCTGCCACGTGCACCATGCTTCTTTTTTTGTGGCAATTTTTTTTGACACTGGGAACTCCTGATGTCAAATTTTGGTGCTGCACTGCAAATAAGCAGTGGGGCAAACGGTTGCACATATGCTGCATAAGGTTTGCAGTACCTCAAACAGCTTTGAGGCTCCACAAACTATATGTGTGTTTATCTGGATGTTCCCAAGGGATCCTTTCATATGTTGTGTGTGTTTGAACATGTTGAGCAACATATTGAGCAAATACCTTAACCTATAAAATTAATGAAAGATGTAATAATACTTTTAAATTTCTGATGATTGTTAATGTATAATAAAGCAGGGTATTTAAAAATGTTGACACAATGTTTTTAGTCTTTTGTAGGTCATAATAAATGACACATCTTTAATATTAGTGCTAATACAATAAACAGAGTTTCTAGAACAGGCACTGTCTGTGGTTATTTCTCAATAGCCCAAGTTGTTTGGATTGTTAAATAGTCACTAAAACTGGTGACACTCGCATGCAGTTAATAATTTTTAAAGTGTCCTTTCTCAAATAGAAACAATGTACTAGTTTTCCTACTGCAGCAAACTGAGATTGTAATTTGGATTAACACAGACAAATGTGTACCTCAGAGTGGGGAAGGAAACAAATGTAACATCTGTGAATGCCTTATTCTTAGATGCTTATGGATTCATAAATTGTGAGGGGCTGGAAGGGACCTTGTAGATCATTGGGTCCAGTCTCCCTGCACTAGGCAGGCAAAGACAATTGGGGTCAAGTGACCCCAGTGAGGTGACTGTCCAGTCTCCTTTTGAAGATTTCCAGGGTAGGTGACTGCACCACCGTTGGAGGGAGTTTCTTCCACAGTCTGGATACCCTGACTGTGAAGGAATTTTTTCTGGAATTGAGCCTGAAGTGGCCTTTCAGGAATTTGTATCTATTGCTCCTGGTCATTCCCAGGGGTGCCCTGGTAAACAACTGTTCACCAAGTTCTTGATGTACTCCCCTGATGTAGCAGTAAGCTGCTACCAAATCCTGTCTCAGCCTTCTTTCCTTTAGGTTGAAGAGGCCCAAGTCACTCAGCCTCTCCATATATGGCTTGTCTTGCAAGTCTCTGATCATATGGGTGACTCTTCTATGGACCCTCTCAAGTTTTTCCACATCCTTGTTGAAGTGCAGCACCCAGAACTGGTTGCAGTACTTCAGCTGCAGTCTCACCAATGCGGAGTACAGTGGGGATATCACTTTCTTAGTTTTGCATGAGATGCAACATTTAATGAATGCCAGTGTTGTTTTCCCTGCTGGCCACAGCATTGCACTGATGGCTTATATTCATGCACTGGTCAGTCACTACCCCCTAAGTCCCTTTCGGCCATGGTGCAATTCAAATTGTTGCCATTGAGCCTGTAGGTATGTTGGGAATTGTTTGCCCCCAGGTGGAGCACCTTACACTTCTCAGTGTTGAATTTCATCTGGTTCTGGTCTGCTCAACTTTCCAACCTGTCCAGGTCTACCAGTATTTGCATCCTTTCTTCTGGCATGACCACGTTCCCCCATAACTTGGTGTTGTCTGAAAACTTGACCAGTGAGCCACATCTAAATCATTGATAAAGATGTTGAAAAGAATTGGTCCAGGCACGGACTCCTGAGGGACACCACTGGCCACTTCTCACCAGGATGACACAGATCCATTCATGAGAAGTCTCTGGATCCTACCATGCAGTCAGTTTTGTACCTACTGAACTGTTGGGAAGTTAAGCCCACAATCTTCCGATCTTCTTGAACCTAATGTTTTAATTATGAATCTGAAGAAGTAAATCATAATACATTACACTATAAATCAACATCAATATAACGTTATGGCTGGAGATTAATTAAATGTTATTTACACCATAAGACTTTCTTATTCTTGGCTACCTCGTGGGCCAATGGCAACAAGAGGATGGTCTTGGTGTGGCTTAACACATACCAGTGTGCTGGTATAGGAAGTGGGAGATGTGGGTTTAAGTGCCCTTCAGCACTTAACATGACCAAGAATCTATGTTCCCCATATGTTTGGCAAATGTTTTAATTACTGAGCTGTTTAGGCAAAGGGTGGGCTGACTCCCTCTGTAAGACTGAAAACTGCTTTGTATCTCAGTCAGGATTGAGCTGAATCCTTGGAATCCTATGTTAGAGTCAACTGAAGCTGTCCATTAAGATAATTGAAAGCTATGTGCCACTATGAGCCAAACAGGATCTGTCTGTTGCGTTGCATAAAGCTTCTAATTGGGAAAGCGTAGTTCCCCCTGCAGAGTGGGAGCTCTCTGCACTTCTACAGGCATAGCACGTGACTTGACAGGCAGCCTTGGCTGCCATTTGAAATAATGGAAGAGCTGTGTGCCCTCCTGGATGGAATAGGTTCACTCTTCTGTGGTAGATACATATCCATGAGATGAGTGGAGGCTATGTCCTTAGGATCATAGGAAAGTAATGCTGGAAGGACCACAATGAGGTCTTCTAGTCTGTCCTCCTACTCAAGGCAGGGTCATTCTCCATTTTATTTCAAGCTGTACATCAGAGTCTAATGTCCATTGAGGAGAAATTGACAAGAGTGTGCTGAGCCCATGGTTTGGAGTGATTGATTAGCCATATAAGGATTGCATGACTGGTTTGTGCTGTAGAACATATGAAAAGAAATGCAACAGGCCTGTAAAAGTAACATGTATTTTATGAGAATGGGCTTGGTATAACTCTAGAAAGTTAGTTCTTAGAAGGTGAGTGTGATTAAATGAAAAATGGAACTGTATGAAAAAGGTATTAAAACGAATAAGGCTAAGTAAGGCTAAGTATAGACAGGCTAAGTATAGACTAAGGCTAAGTATAGACTAAAGCTAAAATTAATCCTGGCTAAGTATAGACAGTCAAAAATCCAATCATCACACATTAGTCTAAACTGTGTAGCTCGAACCAATACACAAGTGAAAAGACAGACATTCACTTTTGGTTCTAGCAATGCAGCCACATACTTACAATGGCAAAGGCCAGAAGCCAGGGTGCACTAGCGCACACCTCATTGCTTGGCTGGAGCAGACAGCTTGGGACAAGGATAGCCCCCACCGCCCCGTGGGGACTGGGATTTGCAGGAGAGGTGAAAAGCGTCCTGGGATACTGGGGGACTGTGACTTATCTTGAATCTGGAGGGGATCTGAGACAGAAGTTCAGTAAACCTATTTAACCTAAATCAGTTGAAACTACATCCATCCAAGTTTAACTTAAACTGGTTTAGGCCATTTTGAAAATGGTTTATGTGCACTGAACTTCGGGTATGTTACTGATTTGAACCAGTTTCTGATCACTTACGTGTAATTTCTTTCCCTAGCCCCTACGCAAGCTTTCTTTAGAAAGCATCTTTCAAAAGTGTGTCATTGTATCTGAGAGATCTTTTGCCCAGCTGAAAATAATGGGTGCTTGTAGATACGGGGGGATGCTGTTCCAATGTGCTGTAATTAATTGTGTCTGCCAGAGCATGCTAATTTGCATGCTCTAGCAGCTTCCATGTCTTGTGTATTCAGCATCCCTGGACTTCAAAATGGTGGCAGGCGTGCTTTAATTAAAGCCTGTTGAATAAGCTTTAGTTAAAGCTTCCTAGCTGCCATTTTGAAGTGTGAGATGCTGAATCCATGAGATGCTGTGGGCACTTTAATTAGAGTGGCTCTCAGAGCATGTTTGAAGACACCCAATATTTTGAATAAGTCTAAGTAGTAAACCCTTTAAGTTATAAATATAAGCTTTGCACATCATTTTAATTAAATAGCACAGATCTTTAATGTCTTTGTATTTTTACTGGGCTCCTACTCGCCTTGCTCCACTTTAATTCATGGGAGTGACTGAAGAAATATCCTGCTACCCTGTTAATATTCATTATTACAAGCAATTGGGGAAAAATAACCTCGGAGCATGTTGATAAGAACCCTGTTAAGGTTTGGGGTTTTTTTTGCCGAAATGGTCTTTTGCTGTACACTACAACTCTGGTGCTTCATCTAGTATTCAAATCCTTCCACAGTTTGCAGTGTTTATGTAGAATCTAGGGGTGTGGCTTAGGATAAAACTCATCACAGAGCCTGAACTTAGAAACCTCAAGCAAGATCCATACAGGTTCTTTTAGTGCCTAAAAGTGAATTTGGAAGCCTCAGAATCTAGAAGTTTCCATGGATTTTAGTAAGAATTATAGAATATGTTATCCGCCCTGTTAGTAACTAGATAGAGATTGTATCTCAGTCTTTACAGATATTATATATTGTAATAGGTAGATGGGCATTAGATCTTATATCTCAGTCTTTACAGACTTCTGTAAATAGATTGTGGCCAGGTACAGACATTACACTTTTACCGGTATAAGCTGTTGGAAACAGGTGTATACCCATAGCTGAGCAGAAGGTCAACACATATCAACTGGTTTAAAAATAGTGGAACATGGTCTAAGATTTGCTTTTCCCCAAGGGTGAATGTGTGTTCTCTTCACTACCGATCTAAACTATACCACTTACAGAAAACCGTGTAATTGAGATCAGTTCTGCCTTGGGCTTTTTGGAGTATCTGTATATAGCCTCTGAGTGTACCTTTGTCACTGTTGATTCCTTGCTTTCAAATGTACCCAATTTTCATTGCATTCGTTAGGGCAAAGTTGTATATAAAGACATTGACCGCTTATCAGAAAGTACAACTAATTGCTAGACAATGATAATGAAAGGCAAGACTATGTTAGTTTGTTTACAATTTAGATGCTCTTAGCTTGTTTACTGTATCATTCAGTTGATTACAGTAATGTTCTTCTTATTACATAGGGTGGCTTGTACCATTTATGTCTATTTACATGAGATAATGGAATAATAAATGAACTTACAGCATGCAGCGTGTTGTAGTTGTTGAGCATTTAATAATAAAATATTTCTGTGTAGGTTTTAGTTGTATTAACAATCAGCTTTATTAATGCCATGGGAGGAATAGAAATGACCTTCAGAAAAATAAATTTCATGAAAGTGGTTAGTAGTTCACTGAGGATGAATGCAAGGGAATATTCTTTAGAGATGTTTCTAAGTAAATGTTTATGCTTTCCATTATGTACTTTATTCTGACACAAACATTGCCCTCTTTGACAAGTTTGCCTGAAATAGCAGGGAACTGGACTTTATGATCTAGCCCTATGTTCTTAACTGTCTCCTTCTAAAATATACATAAAAGATTAAGGAGTTGTGCAATGTTTTGCTCGCAAATGTTAGATATGAAACCTATTATGCTGAACTCAAATATTGGCATAAAGACTCCTTTATTCTTCCTATTAAAATCTTTAATGGTGGGCATAATTCTCACAATAAGAAAGCAAGTAAGTCTATATTTACACTTAAGGTCTCATATTTAAGATGAAATAAAGTCCTGGAAAAAGTATGACAGCAGAAATAATTTTTCTAAGTCTCACTTTCAATTTATCTCAGAATAGATTTTTGAGCAATGGTGATGGGTTTCTGATGGAATTGCTGTTGTAGTCTTAGCTGGAATGATGAGAACAATCAATTGTTTTTTAAAACAATCGGTGTAAAATACCTTTTTACCTCTGAATTCTGACATGCAAGTTAATGCCATAACTCTCCTTAAAAGTACACCCATTTGGGGAACTGATACAACTCTGCAAGCCTCTGGTTTAAGTGCCAGTAATATACTGTGACTTATTGAAATAAGATGCTTACAAATTAACAGAAGCAGTATCTTTGTTTTTTTTCTGAAATACTTGGATTTTAACTAATGTCATAGAGACATGGCAGGTTATACCAACCTAAAGTAAGGTGTGACTACACTGCAGTGGATATGCTGCAGTAGTCATAATATTGCTTGCGGACACTCATTTTGAAAAATTATTTATGACTAAATTAGCTAAATATCAGCAACGGTTACATTTCAGTGAATAGGAATATCCTGAATGAGAGCATCTACATGTGAAATTATAAATACTTTAGTATAGCTGCTGAGCTATAGATTTGCATCATGCCTTACATTGGCATAGTTTCCTGATAACTTCCCAAGTCCACAAGATCTAAGAATATGTGTTTGAATCACAATAGTCACACCTTTCAGCTCTCAGGTACAGTTATGTCTGGCTTCTTTCACATGAAAGCTCAACTTGCTCCTTTGTTCACTCCTGTTCACCACTCTTCATTCAAAGTTCCTTGACTCTCCTTCTCTTTTGTCTTCTAGTCTTTGCTGCAGGTAGCTGACTTATATACTTCCTTTCATAATCGTTTCCCTTGCATTTGCCTTAGACAAGGGAGCAGATAAATCCCCAAATGTAACAAGCAGCTGACCAAAACAAAAAATGGGTAGTCCCAGACTCTATGGTGTTAGCTATGTTTGTATTGCCCCAGATTAATTCAGCTAGGCAAACAGAGAAAGTTTTGGGCTGTATGAATAAAATAGTTCTTTGGAGTGATTTCGTTAAGGACATATTCTCTGTATATCAGAGTGAAAGCGTAGAGAATGAAGGATTAATGAACTACAACAGTATTAAAGCTGGATATCTTTGAGTTATATCTCCCTAACATATGGATAGCAGGAAAACTATGGTTAAGCATCAGGGCTGCGTCCAGACGAGCAAGCACGAGCCTGTTGCAGTGTCTCAAAGCAGTTTGAGATGCTGCAAAAGTCACACTGAGAGTGAAAAAATGTTCCCAGTGTGGACTCTAAATTCAATACTGGGAAATTCTGGTATAAAAAAAATAACTTGCTGGAAAAAAAAAAGGGTGCAGGGCATGCTCTTGGAACATGCCCTGAGGCAACCAAAGGCTAGGTGCTCCAGAGAGATGCTCTAGCACCTGGTCAGAGCATCTCTATGTCTGCCGTGTTTCTCTGCTGCTCCAGCATGCTGCCTCAAAGTGTTGGGGCAAATAGGAGTGGGCAAGGCTGCAGCGGTGTCTTAGACTCAGACTCTGTCCCCTGTAAGTAGGGATGTGGGGGTGAGGGGACTGTGTAGGGAGAGTGGGTCCCTTGCCTGCCTGCCTCCCCCACATGGTGAACTGTCCCCCCACAGCAGCAGCAGCAATTGGGGTGCTCATGGCCAGCTCCAGGTAGAGACCCCTGGCAGATTCACATGGTGCTCAGTGCCAGCCTGGACCACTGCTATACACCCTCAGGCAGGACTAGGCTGGCTTTTGCTGTCACCTGGGCTCCTGGCACTGCATACAAGAGCTGTATTTCCTCAGGCTGGGCCAGGACCTGCCTCCATGTGCCCAGTACACTGTCAGGCTGGGTTGGCTCCATGGAGGCAGGACCTGGCCTGGCCTGAGGGTATGCAGCTCTTGTGTGCAGTGCCAGGAGCCTGGGTGAGAGCAAGAGCTGGTGTGGTTCTGTCTAAGGGCACACACCAGCGGGCCAGGCTGGTGCTGTGCCATGAGCAGCTGCCAGGAGTCTCTGTCAGGATCTGGCCATGAGTACCCTGATGGCTGCTGCTGCTGCTGCTGCAGAGTAGAGGAGGGGTGGGGGCTGTGTGCCATGTGGGGGGGCAGGTGGGGGACCAGTCCCACCCCAGCCCCATGTAGTCCCCACTCACCCGCAAACCCACCCCCAAACCCCACCCCCAAACCCAACACCCCCAGTCTCCACACCAACCCCACAAAACTCACCCTCACAAACCCTACACCCAGAGATGACCCAAGCAGGGTGCAGGGCCTGGGTCAAATTAGCCTGGATGCAAAGAAGCTGGTGGCAGATTCAGCAGGGGAGAAGGGGATGCTGAGCACCTGGATGCACCAGATTCAGCAGCGGGGTGGGGGAAGGTGGTGCCAAGCCAACAGATGTGAAGTTGGCAGCAGTGTGGATTTGACACAGCTGCTCTGCCCAGCTTCACAAGGCCCCCCAAAGCATGGGGCCCAGGGTGGTTGCCCTGATTCACCCCCATCCAGGGATGGCTTTGACTATACCCATCCCTACACCCACCCACAAACCCCTCCAACTCCTTCACAAACCCCACTCTTACCCCCTTTTCCCCTTCCAAACCCAATACCCCCCACAAAACACAACCTACATGCCCAGCCGCCAGACAGGATGGGACAGAGCAATTGCCACACTGCAGTCTTGTCCTCTGCCCACACCAGTGCTGGGACATGTGGCTCTTGCCTGTGTGGGTTCCTGATCCCAGGAACCACTTGTGGGGTGTGATGGCGGGGAGGGGAGAGTGAAGGTGGTAGCAGATATGTGTGTTTGTGACAGAGAGAGAGAGAGAGAGAGAGAGAGAGAGAGAGAGAGAGAGAGAGAGACGGGGGTTGGGAATGGGGGAGAGCTCCAGATAGGAGAAGCTGCGAGACCTGGACTTAGAGCCCCCCTAGAGCAGCCTGTGTAGGGGGAGGCCAGTTTGGAAGGGAAGGGCTTGCCCAGATCAGTCCCTAAGCCCCATTTGAAGGCTTCCCAGGAATGGCATGGGGCTTGCTGGGGCCTGGGCACAGGCACAGGGAGCAGAACAGCATGGGCTGGCACTATTCAGAGCCACAAAACAGTGGGTGCGACAGCTGCAGGACTCATGTCCTGGTTGTGGGATAGAGATGTTGCCAGGAGGGAGCTAGTGGGGGAAGGCAGGGGTTGCGGATCAGGAGTGAGGGGTACTGGTGGGGCTGTGGGTCAGGCATCACAAAGAGTCTTTGGGCAAGGGGTCAGGTCTCCTCCTCAAAACTGTTTTTACGGTAATGTTTTCTATCAGGCCGTCTTGGGGGTTGTAGTGAGTGGGCCTACAGGCATTGTGAAAAAATCCATATCCACCCTTGCTTGCCTTAGCACGTTCTCAGATAAACAGAGGGGTCCTTTGGGAAAGCAGTTAGGCCTGGTGGGTTTGTTGCCTAGACCCCCACTCCCACCCCCACTCCCCACTCCCACCTCCCCACCTCCCCACATTCCAATTGGTTCAGCATTGTTCTTGGGAGGTCTGAGGCCTCTAAAACCCCCTCCAGTTGGTTGGGGGTGGTGGGGCGGGTTGTTAGAGGAGTCACATCACTACCCTGTTACCCCATAGGCCATGCCTGTGCTCTAGCATGGGGGCTAGAGTGGTCTGGGACCTGATAGGTCATAACAGCACCACCTGATCTAGAGCGGTTCTTGCAGCATGAGGGGCTGGGCTTTGAGGGTCTGCCTGGGTTGTCCTTCTGATGTCATGAACCATGTGGTGTTGGTGTCACACACCATGTGATAGGGGTCAGGGGTGGAGTTGCGATGTCACGCACCATGTGACCGGGGTCAGGGGCAGAGTTGCTGATGTCATGCACCACGTGACTGGGGTCAGGGGCGGAGTTGCGATGTCATGCACCACGTGACTGGGGTCAGGCGGCGCGGTGATGACAATTCATTCTTTATTTCTACCATTTTCAGTCTTTATTTCCAGTCTTTATTTCTTATTTCTCACACACCATACAAGGGGAAAGGGGTGGAGCGAAGGGCTGGGACTTCCACTTCTGCCCACCTGTCACATTTGCATTGAAGGGCAGAGAGCCTATATACTACTTACAGGGTGTACATGTATGTTAGTACCGGGACATGTTTGAATTTGTGTATCTCTGTCCCCCCCACAGTTTTAGTTTAAAGCCCTGTCCAGAAGATCAGTCATCCTAGTGGTGAACAGGGACTTACCTTTCCTCAGAAGGTGGATGCTGTCCCTTCCCAGGGGTCCTCTCACCCTGAAGTGAGTGCCGTGGTCAAGGAATCCAGAGGCTTTTTGGCGGCACCAGCTGGTTCACTTCCTTGATGCATCCTTCCCTTCTGGGACCGTGGCTTTAAACAAGGAGCACAGAAGAAAAGACTACCTGGGCCCCCAACCCCTTGAGCCCAGCCCTCAGAGTCCCATAGTTGCTTATGACCTGGTTCAAATTACTCCTGGCTGTGTTATTGGTTTCCACATGGATGAGGAGCATGGAGTAATAGTTGGAGGGCTGGATGAGCCTGGGGTTTCTCTCTGGTACATCTCAGATGCGAGCCCCTGGGAGGCAGCAGACCTCATGGGCTAGGGGGTCTGGATGGCAGATGGGTCCCTCATTGCCCTGCAGGAGGGAGTCCCTCACTACCACCACCATGTGCCTCCTTTTGGGGGTGGAGCTGTAGCTGAAGATGGCCTTCTGTTTGCTCTTTCTCCAGACAGCCTGTCTGCTAGAGGACAGGCTTCTGCCTTGTGCCCAGGAGCTGCCTGCCAAGTCTCACAGATACCATGTCACCATGGCCTGCACATATGGGGTTGTTGGATCCAAGAGGGTGGATGCTGTTGTAGGTGGCAGTAGCAATCCCCACTGCCAAATTGTTGCAGTGGGTAGAGGGTGCAGGGACCACTCTAGGTCAGGGCTGCTTCAGCAGTCCAGCTGGCACAGGGGGCTTGTGTCTCCAGATATCAACCGGGCAGGCCTCAGAAGCTCCTGAGGTCAGGTAGTTCTGAGCTGTTCACCAGGGCAGCTTTTATACTGTTGGGGCCAGCACAGGTGTTGGCCCCAGCCTCTAGCTTGCCCTGGCTGCAGATGTGGGAGGAGCTGTGCAGATTCAGTTTGCTGTACACCAAAGTGCATGTTCAGGCACATGTGCTAAGGCACAAATCTCCAGCACAAATTTGTGCTGATGCTATTTGAGCTGCTGCATGTTCACGTGCCTGCATGTATGTATGTGCCATAATGTGCCAGTGTAGATAAGGGACAAATATATAAAGTCTTGGGTATGTAAAGTGCAGTGACTTCTACTTACTTCAGTAGTAAGGGAACCAGGCTCTGACCACTAACAGTGCCTGGCACTTTAGCAGGCCCACTGGTTAAGAAAAATAAGAGCCAGTTTTGCTAGTCCTACAAACCAGACACAATCATTTTCTTCTTCCATTTTCTTTTTGTATAAGAGCAGAAATTCTACTTAGATTTGGAGAGAGACAGTGCAATAGTCTATACCAAATACTCTTACTTGAATCTTCCTTTATTTGTACTTTTTAAGACTGCAAGAGTTTATAAAAAGATAGTTGTGAAACACCACCAAATGTTTCCTGAGATGCAAATTGCTTTCCATCTTTGCTATCCTTGTGTCTCATGATAATGGTTTAGGAGCCAATGTCTGATTTGAAGGCAACCCTTTAATTCTATTTCGATAAATGAAAGTGGTATCATGGGACAATAACTCCAAGCTCACTTTGGAAAAGTCACAAATTAGATATGAAACACTGCTGCAGGCATCAGTGAACTTGATAGAATAATACTGGTAGTAAGAAACATGTGGCAATGGGATTTTTAAAAAAAGAAAAATTATTACATTAAATATAATAAAGCTAGTCTGGAGAATAACATATAAATGAAAAAAAAAGCTTATCAGAAGAAATATTACTTAAAAGAATGCCTGCATATTTTCTTCTTTCATGAATCATTCTTCAGTTGGCTTATAGGACCATACACCATGAGGTGCTTAAAATAAGGGTAGGTGAAGTGGTCATTCTGGAAATCCACATTCTTGTTCCTTATTTGTAGAAGCATTTTCCTGTGTAATGTATAATCTCAATGCTAATTTCTTTCAAAACCCACACTGGTGTCTATGGGACACTATAAGTTGGTTATTGAAACTTACCTGTTGGTTTTTTTCCTACATAATATGTACAGAGAATGTGGGAAGTGTGTGTATGATTTCTGTGAATGTTATGTGTTTCTGCTTACCCACTGAATTTTGTACTGCTAGCCACACCTGCATACAAAGAGTTAAGTATAACCTGAACCCAGTAATGTCTATATTCAGGAAAGAGAGAAAATGACTTAATGTAAACCTAGGCACCACAGACTAAAGGGACTACCAAAGAACTAGTAAGGTTTTGACACTGTGTTATGTGAAATAAACTAGAGAATAAGGTATAGATGAAACTAATAAAAAGTCGGTCCATGACTGGTTGGATATTTATACTTGAAAAATAGTTATCAATGGCTTATTGTCAAACTGGAAAGAATTTCTGAGTATCCTGAGTTTGGTACTACTCATTAATGACTTGGATGATGGAACAGATAGTTGCACTTACAAAAGCTGTATCATATACAAGGCTACAAGGACTTTGGTGGATAGAATTAAAACTCAAAATGACAGATTGCTATTAGAATTGGGATAAGTAGAATTCATTCTGCTTTGGGGCAGAGGTGTGGAATTGATAAAATCCTCATTGTTCTGTGGTTTATTTTTAACATTTCACCTCCAGTTGAAGTTGGTCTGACAGCTCCAAGGAGTAAAACAGTTCTATCTAGATCGTGGATGGATGGGAGGACTTAAAGCAGTGGTTCTCACCCTTTTTTTGGTGTGACCCTAAATTGGCCACCAACAGTTCTAATGACAGGGGCTTCTGGGTGTGACGGCGGCAGTGGTAGCCTGGAGGCAGGGGTGCGGGAGCCTCCATTGTCCCCTTTGTGCACAGAGGCCCTGCCCCATCTGCCTGCCACTCCCATGCCACAGGAATGTGCATGTGTGTACGGGCCTTTCGTGACCCTACTGAAGACTCCTCTGTAATCCTGATTAGGGTCACACCATGAGGCTGGGAACCAATGTCTTAGAGGGCACAAATGAAAAATAAAGACTTTTAAACTGATGGGGTTTTCTGGGTCACATTGGAAAGGACTCTTAAAGAGATGCTACCCAGGAATCAAAAGTAGGAGCTTCAGGCCTGCAGAATCTCTCTCTAACCATGGCTGAAGGCTGCTGGGCTATGTAGGTGTTGACACTGGATTTGAACCCAGCACCTATACCTTTGTTCCGGGTGGGCACAACTCTCAGATCTACCACAACACCTACCAGTCAATAATAGGCAAATTTATTGACACAGAGTAAGAACAGAAAAGCAACAATACAAACAATTAAACAATTCTATATCTACCAATCCTAGGGCTGTTATCAAAGTCAAAGTACATCTTGTTAGGATGCAGGCTCCACTCTGAGGCTTTTTCTCTTAGGTGTCCACAGTCTGGAGGTGGACTGCTGAGGTCCACAGCCTGTCTCCAGTGGGGTGCACGACATGGGCTGCTGGTGTGTACCCTCTGTCCATGGCGGCCTTGGGGACCCTTTCCAGGGGACAGAAATGGGAATGGGGGCCTGTCTCAAGGAAGAGAAGGAGGGATGGGACAAAGGGAGGGATGGGAGGGACAAATGAGACAAAGGGGAGGGACTGATTGTTACTCTCAAGTTTCTGTCTTTGTATTCTCCTTCCCCTTGATGACTCTTCATGTGTGGCTATCTCTGGTTGGTTCTCTCTTTGTGGTCACATGATCACATAGCCTTCCGGGCTTTGTCCTAATTTGGTATGTCCCCAAAACCAGGATTTAGCCCCCACTTTTCTCTGAGGCCTTGTTGCTGGTGGTACTTATCTTGTGTTATGGGACATATTTTGTTTACTTCCCAGGCTGTGTCCTTGTTGTGCCAGGCAACTTGTCTTCCTTGAAGGCTGTGATCTTATGTTATGGCATGCCCCTGTTCATTTTCAGGCTGTGTTCAATCGTTGACCTTGTTGTGCTAGACAGCCTGTCTACTTCCAGGGCCATGAGAAACTGTCTGTATTTCCCAAGCTCTTTAGAAATTCAGTTAATCCCTGCTGACTATCTTGACCCCTTATAATGCATATATCTGTACCTATAAGCCAATTCCTAAAAAACAAGCCTCTAAATACCATTTCTAAGCCAACAGTAGGTACTGCTTAACTAAGCTAAAAAGTAGATAATCTCCAAAACTCCAAGCCATTTTTGATACTTTAGTCCATTTCTCTGACTACTGCATTCCTGTTGACAATTACATAATACTTTGTTTTAAAAAGACTGAAAGTTGTCAATAGCACATAATTTTTGGTTACCATCTTCTCAAACTACAGTTCCTTCATGGAAAAAGGCTGAATTAGACTGATTACAAACAGTTATAATGAAAAATAGGAGTGCTGAAGCCAAGGGAAAAAATGAGACTTCCTATGAATAAGATGGAAGCCCAAGGCCTATCATTATGAAGCCGATGCTCAGGACTAGAGACTTACCAAATTCATGGGCCCCAGCAGCCAATTACATGGCCTCCAATTTCATGGCTGTATCATGGCTGGGCCCACCATTTTTAAGGTGGAGCAAAGTGGGACCTCTACACCTTTGAATGGCTGAGGGGTGTTGCAAGTCCCACCTCTCTCAGGCATTGATTGGAGCTGCCTGTCTTGTTAAATCAGTAATTATCACCCTCTTCAAGGGGGGAGGGTGATAATGACTGAGTAAACAGACTTTTGAGGGGGCTTTTTCCTGCTCCCCTCCTCTCATCCTCTTCTGGAGACAGAAAGACAGGAACTTTTCCCACCTCTCTCTCTCTGCTCTTCCTCTCCGCCACCCCCTCTCCACTTCAGGAGATGGGCAGTCTGCCCTTTTTTCTCTTTGCTCCCTTTCGCCTCCCTCCGGTGTCCTAGGAGACAATTTTTTGCTGGTTGTTTGTCGGCATTTTGAACATAGCCGGTTCCCCGCACATCTTCATGGGGAACTGGCTATTTCACAGGAGACTGCCAATTACACAATTTCTGTGAAATCCATGAAATTGTGTACTTGATAGGTCCCTACTCATGACAGACTGGAAAGGGATAGAAGGCACAGCATGCTCTGTGATCTCTGACAGATGGTGGAAGCAGGTGATATTGCCGAATGTAATACTGGTTTCTGAAAGTAGCAACAGCAATAAAAACAATTATTGTCAAAATAAGTGGCAGAGGAAAAGTGATTTATGTTTTTTACCTGAAAAGAAAGGGAAGTGACTGGCACATAAAATGAGATGTTCCAAGATAATTCTTATTCTGAAAGAACATCCAATTTCAAATAATGTAGCAAGTGAAGGGATGCCTAAGTTGCATCAAGCTAACCAAGACACAGCTGGTGGGTGTGCTTCAAAGAGGAACCTGTGATAAATAGGCAAGGAGAATGGCCTCATTTTGTCAGGCCTGAGGAGACTGAGATTAGATAAAGCTGGAACTATTTAAAGGGGAAAGCTGGCCTAGGAAAGGCAGTAGCAATAGGAACAGACTGAGAACCTCTTTAGGGCCAAATACTCCATTTAGGTAGGGATTGGCATGTACCAAGCTTTAGACTGAGAAAAAAAGAAATTGGAATTGCATGTGCTGGTGGATAAGAGGAGAACTAGTATAAATCTGGTCTGAAGATGGAGGACTGAGATGCCTAAACCTCAAGAATACAGCCTGTGGGGAAAGATCATAGACTACCCTTTTTGCAGGGGGATGAGAATCTAATAATTGCCTCAGTATTAAGGAGGAGGTACAATATACCAGTATGTCCGACTGCCTTTCTGTTTTGAATCACATGCTCACCACTGAAAGGCTCTTTACAGTTGAAAGGCTCAGTTGTCCCAGTCCTTTAATGGTGCCTAAACCCATTTTACACTTATTAGCAGATGGATGGAGCTGATTTGAGGAAATGTAAGAAAACTTTGCTCTTTACATTTGAATTGTCACACAAGTTCTGCAGAAATAGTTTTGTGGTGGTACAAAAGGATGTGGGGGTGACAGGTGACAAAGAACAGTTAAAAGAATGTATGTGGGATTGTCAGAGAAAATACTGGAGTGCTCAGGAGAGAAAAAGGATTCCTTCAATGACGAGAAGGAAAATTTGGGTGTACCTTCATGAGACTAATTAGCTCTGCAGTAAATGTCTCACATCTACACTGGCCTCCCTATTAGACTGCAGGAAACTACTTAACTCAGCAGCAGATTAGTACTTGTAAATACATGTGTAGATGCTGACACTGCTGGCTGGGGGAAGAGGGTGCTTCAGTGTGGGGGCTGCCTGCTGGCTATTCCTGCACTGGGACGCCCTTATGCCTCAGCCAGCCCCTCCACAGCACACCAAGCCAGATTGGAGCAGCCCTGGGCTGGCCAGCTGACCCCTTGGACCGCTTGCCAGCCGAGGCTGGTTTAACGTGGCTTAATGTGCTGCAAGCCTGGGTACATGTGTAAACGCACTGCCTAGGAGTAATAAACTCAGGCATGAACTGCACCAGTGTTTTTTACTTTGCCTTAATAGCAAGTGTTAAGTCTAGTTTGCCTTTCCAATGTCTGTCAACAAGCTAATGAAGAGTGGCAGGTGGGGGACAGAATATTTTTGGCTTTCCAAGTTAGAGATGCAAGTCAGACTGATTGGCTATAATCACCCTGAAGCCAGGCTTGGAGGCCAGAGAATCCCAGTTTACTGGCAAAACTGAGGCAAAGCTGAGAATTGCTTTGACCGGGACCCTATGTAGAGAAAAGTATTGCCAAACAGTTAGGGTACACTGAGCGCCTTCAGGGATGTAGAAGACATAGCATGCATCTTGACACATGTAACATACTCTGATAAAAATTGTCGTGAATTCTCGACCAACTCAAAGACGGTGAGATAGGTGTAACTGTACTGTACTCATGACCAGCATATAGAAACATGTGCTTGGATTATTGTTACTCTGTCCTCTGTCTTCCTCATCCCTACTTAGCTGTTTGCATATATTGGAAAATCTGTTGCATGCTGTCATTTTTCTGGGTTTATAAGGATTTTCCAGTATATGGACTGTCTCTTTAATCCTTATAGCACCTTATGTATCATGACCTAGAACTCTGATTGGAGCCTCTGGCTACTGCTCAAATATAAATCTCACATTTAGCTCTGAGTTGACCAGTTTCTTTCTCATTAATAAATGGCAGCATTCTAAGCCACAAAATTGGGAACTGGAGGTATGTCTTTACAATCAATGCAATGCAATGCAATGCGCTATGGGTACTGGGTACGGAAAACAATCTAGCTACATTAGGGTTGCACTGTCTCTGATGATAAGGGAATCAGCATGTCAATATGACTAGATTGCTTTCAGTAGTCGAGCTAGCTTGTTCAGGTATGTTTACAGAAAAGCGTGCTCTGCCGTGTAGAGATATAAGTGGGGCAAACTTGGCTCAAGTTTGGTTTTGACTTGACTCTACTTAAGCATTCAATTATTGCAACTAGCTTGGTACAATATCACTTATCCACTTGCAGCTATCCAAACTCTGAACAGGGTAGAAGGAGATGCACCTTTTTCTACCTCAGTATGTACCGGAACTTTGTTCTGAGCAAGGATAAATCCTGTTCAGAATTACATCATTTGTGTCACTTTGAATCATTTCTGTGCCAGGAAATACAAACATTGCGGCTATGATGGTTCAATGAATCCTGCAATTGTATTTTTACTTTGCTGCAGCCCAATTTTCATTGACAACCTTGACAGTTCAAGGAACTGACTCTGTTCCCACTCAAGAGCTACCGTAGGCCGTGCTCAAAGGACCAGTTGAAGTACACGACTGCTCTTGGTTATGTCTAATGTCCAGCATCCGCCCATTTGAAATTAAACATAATTAATTTTAGAATAGAAGTTATATTTTGCCTTGTAAGAGAGTCACCTGAAGACTCCTAAGAAGAAATGTCAGTACAAACATGGGGACTCAGTCCCAAGTTATTTTCTGGAGTGTGGTTGGCTAGAGGAAGTCAACAAATCAGACTCATCTCCCATGTATGACAAAATTGAAAATGCTTATTGTTGCACAGCAAGGCTTGTCCCATCCCAATCCCACCCTTCATTGTCAAGTGAATGCAAAATAAATTCTGAATGACAGCCAGCATGGCTTTGTCATGGGTAGTGTGGGGGCTGCCTGCTACCAATCTCATCTCCTTCTACAACCAGGTCTCTCACCACCTGGACACAGGAGATGTTGTAGACGTTATATACCTAGACTTCCAAAAGCCTTTTAATCTAGTACCCCTCGATATCTTAGTGGGAAAACTGGAAGATTGCAGGCTCAACTGCTCAACAGGTCAGTGGGTGGGAAACTGGCTACACAGTAGGACCCAGAGAGTTCTCATGAATGGATCTGTCATCCTGGTGTGAAGTGGCCAGTGGTGTCCCTCAGGGGACCATGCTTGGACCAGTGCTTTTCAAAATCTTTATCAATGATTTGGATGCAGGAGTGAAAAGCTCACTAGCCAAGTTTGCAGATGACATCAAGTTATGGGGCAGCGCAGTCACACCAGATGATAGGTTGCCGATATAGGTGGACCTGGACAGGCTCGAGAGTTGGATAGACCGGAACCAGATGAAGTTTAACACTTCCAAGTGTAAGGTACTTCATCTAGGGGAATACAACTCTCAACATACATACAGGCTCGGTGGTGACAGCTTGATTTGCACCATGGCCGAAAGGGACCTAGGGGTAATGATTGAATAGCATGAAAATGAGCCATCAGTGTGAGGTGGGGGTCAGCAGGGCAAACAACACACTGGCATGCATCAACCGATGTATCTCATGTAAAACTAAGGAAGTTATACTGCCGTTGTTCTCAGCACTAGTGAAAATGCACTTGGAGTACTGCATCCAGTTCTGGGGGCTGCACTTCAATAAGGACGTGGAAAAACTTGAAAGGGTCCAGAAAAGAGCCATCCATATGATCAAGGACTTGCAATGCAAGCCATGCAAGGAGAGACTGAGGAACCTGGGTCTTTTTAGCCTAAAGAAGAGAAGGTTGAGAGGGGACTTGATAGTGGCTTACCACTATATCAGGAGTGCATCAGGAACTCAGTGAACAACTGTTCACTAGGGCACTCCTGGGGAAGACCAGGGCCAATGGATATAGACTCCTGGAAGGCTGCTTCAGGCTTAATACCAGGAAAAACTCCTTCACAGTCAGGGTGTCCAGACTGTGGAATAAACTCCCTCCAGAGGTGATGCAGTCACATACCCTGGAGGTTTTCAAGAAGAGATTAGACACTCACTTTGCTGGAGTCACCTAACCCCAGTTGTCTTCCTGCCTTGCGGGGGGTGGGGAGGGCTGGACCTGATGATCTACAAGGTTCCTTCCAGCCCCTAACAATCTATGAATCTATACATGACTGGCCTTGTAGCATGTGTCTGTTGTTCCCTATCATACTTGAAGCGTGGTATATTTCCTCTGCCCCCCATCCCTTCATCCCCTTTGTCCTC
Source organism: Caiman crocodilus (assembly GCA_030014935.1). Lineage (NCBI taxonomy): Eukaryota > Metazoa > Chordata > Crocodylia > Alligatoridae > Caiman > Caiman crocodilus. The sequence goes on from JAGPOW010001918.1 coordinate 27,723,734, forward strand.
TCAAACCAGACTTGTGTCCGTTGCTAAAAAGGTGTGGTTTTTTTACCTAAGGCTGACTAAAGTGCATCAGGTAGCCTGAGGCAACAGGACCAGGCATTTAAGTTTTATCATAATTTAAACTCACTGAAGTCAATCTTATGCCCCATTAAGGGATTGACCTTAGTGTTTACCTCATGGTAAAACTAATGTACCTGATCTTTGCTGTGTTTTAACCACGGCATAGTTCACATGGTTTAGTTACCTCAAGGTAAAAACTTTTTGAGCAGTGAAGAGAAGCCTGCTTTGTTAGTCGAGCAGGCAGATACCAGCTTGCATAGCGTTAAATTCACGAGCTTTGTTTTTCTTTTTAAAAAGAAAACTGGAGCACTTCTTCCAGCATAGTTTGTGTTTGCATTCTGCCTTTCTAGGGTACTAGAGGTTTGATCTAAAACCCTATTGAAGTTAATGAAAAGCCATCCATTGATTTCAATAGACTTTGATTCCGACCCAAAATTTCTTTGAGAGTATTTTGAAATAACTCTAATATGTAAAAATAACTTAAATATATGTGGCAGAAAATCTTCAATAGGAAGACAGAAGATATTAGTGGTGTGATTTGCATTATCAGTTGTTATTTTGGGAATGGTAAGTGGCAGATTAAATTTACCATAAAATTTTCCTTTCTATTTTTAGGCACCAATCTGAGTGTGTATGCTTCATCAGCAAAGAGAATAATTCAGTGCATATATGCCATATTTCTTAGCAACAAAATCTTTTCTCTTTTTTGTTAGGTGTCTGACATGCAACATACAAAATGTTTTACTGTAAGAGAATAAGGGAAAGACATCAGTTGTGTATAAAAGGTTCCTGAAGACATTTGTAGACATTGGTAACTAATAAACTTAATTTTGTTCCCAGCTTCCTAACATTTACACTACAAATATTGGAACGAGGGTACATATCTCTGTGATGGTAAAAAGGAACTCAGCTGCAAGTACCACTAAAGCATGAAGGCTGGGTAGAATTGTACCTAATAGACTAACTGAACACGAAATGTATAATTGTGGGGTGAGAAGTGTTTAACAGCTCATGGCAACACAAGACAAGCTAAGTGAATGAGTTAAAGATACTGTGATAACTAAAGCAGACAGAATGTACAATAATTACATATTGGAAAGAAGTTGGATTTTGCTAGGACTGGGCAGTGTACAGCTCTGCTTTTCATGGAAAGTACTACCATGAGATCCATAGTAACAATAAGCAGAGCTACTTTTCAGGATTTCTCTGTTTATTAACAAGAATTTTATTTAGGTTGAGTTGCAGCCATTTCACTTTCATCCAGATCCCTATCAGACTTTATTCCTTAACTATGATCAAATGAGCAGAAGGACATAGGAATATGGTGGCTGACTGGGAAGAGAACAGACATGTTTTCTGTTGCTGTAACCAGATGCAAGTCCACTGAAGTGAAAGAAGTTTGCTTTAGTTGCATGAAAAGGTAATGTGGTTGGTTTTTTGGTGTTTTTTTTTTTTTTTTTTAACAAAAACATCCAGCATTTTATATACACTGCAGTTTAAAACAGTGTTCATTTTTAGTGCTGTGAATGATACAAATACTTAGTGCTGTAACTTAAGCTGCAGAAAATAAGATGGGGTCATATTTATATTCACTTTTCCCAAGGTCTCCTTTTCAAATTGGAGTAATGTTTTTTAAAAAATTGATACAAAAACTTCTGGAATTAGGAATCAGAACCAGTTCTGTCTGACTAGTTTTAATAGTAGAGTAACTACTAAGCAGTTAAAAATATTCTGTGTAAAAATAATTTCAACAGTGAGTTTGTGCAGTTAAGTCCTTATGTACACTGTATTTGATTTCTCTTCCCATTTTCACTGGCGTAAATCAATGATAACTCCATGAAGGTAAATCTCTGTTAGTTCAAGGAAAATCGGATCCATTGCTTTGTTGTGGTTACTTTTAAACAGGTGTTGAAAGTTGTCACAGTACTATTAGGTACATTGATTGTTTTTTGTTTTAATTTTAGCTTGCTAGGTACTTTTCTGTCCTTGGTGCATGAGTTATTTTGATGCTACGGACATTCTTATCTCATGCCAGCAGCTCATTATTTATAGAGGTGCCATTTACTTGTGTGATAATTTTCATAGATGTATGGTGTAGTGCCAGAATGCTTTCTGCTTCCGCCTTCTGCTCAAAGTGCATTAGCCCCAGTGTCAAAAGGAAAGCAGAATAAAACAAACAAGAAGTGCTGGTTTTCAACAGTTTAGGCTTTACGCAAAATTCTTGTGGTACTCAGAAGCTCACATAAGAAATTTCCCTTTCCCTCCAAGTATTTGTCATAGGACTATCTGTGAGTCATTTTTAGACTTTGCATCTAATTGCTATCCCCTTGGAAATTACTGTTTAAAAACCAAGACTTTTTACCCAGTCAGGGAGTTTACTTGTAGTTTAGTGAGTACCCGTGAGGGTGTGGGGTTTGGCCCCAAGATTGAGCAAATCTGACTTGTAATCCTCATTTAGACTATGTACAGGCCTCACACTTATCACATGATATGTGCACAGGAAGCTCTCTGCAGCTATAACCGAACAGACATTTACAGCACATAGAGTGCTTTAAAAATGGTGGATCCCACTCTTAGTTAATCTTGGATGAATGCATGAAAGATATGTGACCCCAGGTGCTGGGGGGGCATGGCGGCGGTGAGAGTGCAGCGGTGGTAAGTGGGGAGCTCCTGCAGATGCCGCCAGTGGTGTCGGCAGGGGGTGACCACCACCACCAGGGATTGGCGACCACCCCAGATGCCACTGGCAGTATCGGCGGCAGCCAGCAGTAATCACTGACTGCCCACAGATGTGCCAGTTGTGGCACTGCCTTTTTGTAGGGGGTGCACCACCATACTCAGAGGACGCACATGCACCCACATGCACCCCCTACAAGTTGCCAGTGGATGAATGTGATATCAGACAAAAGTGATTTAGGTTACAGTGCTTTATTGAATGTCTGTACCACATCCCATTGCGAGTCAAGGGAGGTCACATTCTACCAGCTTCCCAGGGCCCCTCACTGGGTGGTCTGCTAGCTTTGTCCACTGTTCAACTGCTCTGAGTGAGTACCAGCCAAGCCCTTCTCCTGGGCTGTGAGGGAAAGGAGACAGAAAAGGTTCTGTCTTCTCTCTGCATGGCTGGGCATGGGAGAGGGAGATGGTATGGAGCCCCCCTGCTGCCTGTCCCCCCAGCTTGCTGGGTCAGGTCTTGGGAGGCTGGGCTGGGCTTGTGTTGCAGGGGCATCTCTGTTCCCCTGCCTGCCTGCCCCCAGTTCTGGCATAGCAAAAAGCTGCACGTGGCTCTGATCTACAGCTGTCAGGAGGCTGGGGTGGGCAGGTGGCAGAATGGAGCACCCCCCTGCCATGTAGGCCCAGCCTAGTCCTTCTCCCAAGACATAAGCTAGCAAACTGGAGGAGGCCACATGGTAGGGGAGTACTGTTCCCGTTGCCTATTGTTCCCTAGCAGCTGGCACTGGCAGGGCCAGCTGGCAGGGTTTGGGCATGGGCAGAGGGGCCACACTGGCCAATCAGGGGTGGCCAGCTTCTTGGCTGGGCTTGCCATTTTTTGGTAGCCTTCTAGGGGGCATCTGGTCTCAGCTAGTGCAGGCAGGGTCCAAGTGCCCCCCAACAAAACCAAAAATGTGTTCTGTTCGCTCCTGATCTAGAGCACTTTGAGTAAAGCATGATACTTAGAGCATTTTTGCTTCAGGCTTTTTGAACATCTGTACTTAGCCTTAGAGACTATTATGAATGTTTAGTAGATCTGCATTATGGAGACAAACATGTCTGTCTTCCCCTAGTTCTTTATTTCTACATTTTATTTCTTCTTTTTTTGAAATGCACAAGCAGCCTCACTGTAGCAGAATCCAAAATGTAGTAGTGGTGGAGAGGTGGAGAGTAAGTGGGGTTGGCTCCATGCTTGTTATTTCACTTATTATCATTGCTGTGGCTGTGACAATGTGTTGAAGTATTGACTGAGGAATTTAGCTTTCATTTGTGTGAACCAAGTTCAGACTAACTTCATTTAGCTTTTGGGTGACTGGACTGCCATCTTGTCTGATATTCAACTTTTTTGCCTGATATCAGGGCAAAATTGGAGATGGCGCCCAAATAAAATTTCTGGCTTTTGGATATATACTGAGTTTTGGAGAAATGTCCTCTCCCTTGGGTCTCTCAAATATATTTTATCAAGCTTTGTAGGGACATGATGTTGGTAGTGCCCAAGGCAGATCCATGGGGTTGCAGTGGATGTTGCACTCTACTTTAATTCTTGTTCTACCCAGATTTAAAGCCAACTGCCTGGGAGGGGCAATAGCATTTCTACTTCGGCACTGCTGAGCGAGTCGATTAGCTTTATGGCTCATTATAGCCTACCTGATTCCTGCCAGTCTCTCTTCAATTATGTTAATGACCCTCTCTCCTTTCTAACGGTCCTGATGTTCCACTAATCAAGCTATCCCTTCATCAGCAATTTTGATGTCTGTTAGCCATTCCCAATAATATTCCTCTTCTATTTCACAGCCCTGCAGACTAGTTTCTGAGGGCTGTGAAAAAACTTTAGCTCAGGTGGGGTAATTTTAACTCAGGTGAGCAAATGACTAACAGTGGAGTGTTGGTTACACTGCTAAGGAGGCTAGATTGTGTATTTTGAATCTAAATAAGAGATCTACACTTTAATAATGGCTACAGGACTAATAAATGGCATCTTTTGACTATTTTTGCTAGTTCATAGTGTTTTTTTGAACTTAACATATACTTTAGAAAATTAATGCACATTCCAAAAAAGTTGTACGTACTTCTGCTTTGATCTTAAACTGAATAATGTAGGTCTGGACCTCTAGCATATAGTAAATCTTCTAGTTTCTTTTTAGTGGAGAAAAATGTGTGTTATATTTTGCTGTATCATACAATCTGTTCCCCATTTAAAAATCCTATATCCACCCATAGCAATGCTTTTGTCCCTCTGCTTTAACTGTGGCAGATTAGAGTGTTGTTGGTCTTTTAGTGCAACAGGTTAGATAGTAAAATTTAGGAATAGGTCAGACAAGCACTTGTTTAAATGGGATGGTTTGGATAGGGATGGTTTAAACAGGGGGTTCAATTAGATGTCCTCTTGAGGTCCCTTCTAACCCTACTTTTCTATGATTCTATGAAAGTCGGGCCTGGGCTTTGCAGGCCTTTGTTTTGTAATTTAGGCCCATTTCTAGTTAAAGGTTGCTCCTGTTATATTATGTTGTGCTCCTGTAGACTTACTGTCATGTTCTATTTTAAGATGGATGTTGGTCTGGCTTAACTGGCAAAGCAGCCACAGCATATTAGCTTGGACTTTCGATGAGGCATCTAAGCATAAAAAACCATATCTGATATGGAGTGAAGAGGAAAGTCAGGAAACAAAGCTCTTGTGCATAGTAAATCTCTTCTCTTTCTCCCTCTGCCTCTTGCTCTTTTTGTTATTAAATTGATTAACATTGTAATCTGTAGAAACCTTATCCTGAAGAAAGAGCTCAGAGAGAAAGATAACTGTCCTGTGCTTTTTCTTTTTGCATATTAACAAATTGTTTCATAAATTAACTCTGAGATGTAATTATAAATATGGTCTTCTGATGCCAGATATTTCATGTTGCCTTGTACTGCAACAACCACTAAATTCAAAAGCAAGGACAAAATTCAACTATCCTGCTGTTACAAATTCACATTATTATAACTATTCTTTCTGCTTAAAATCCTCCTCTTCCATCTCTGTGTCACGTGCTGCTGTTAGAGATAAGAAGTGTAGGTCCAGGAGCACTCCTGCAGGGGACGTGTAGGGTGGCTTGGGAAGGACTGAGGTTTAAGCATGATCTACTGCACATAGTGCTGAAAATTCAGAAAAGGGGCTCTTTATAGGCTGAGCACTTGCACCTCAGCACCTACTGCTTACCTCAGCGTGGGTGCATAACAAGCCCATAAATTTAAGTGTTTTAGGACCTGTACTGTACTGTACTATACTGTATAGCATGCAGAGCCTCATCTCAGTTAGGCCCTGATCTACAGCTCACAGATATCAGTGAAAAGATTCCTGTTCACTTCAGTGATCTTTGAATCAGGTCCTTAGCAATCAAGGGGCATGTCTACATGAGATGTTGACTGTGGAGGAAACTAATTAACTCCACAGTAAATGCTTTGGCATCTGACGTGTGGCCCCATTAGGCTGTAGGAAACTAATAAACTCCACAGCAGGGTAGTACTTGGAAATACAATTACTACCCTTTTCTGGAGTTTTTTACTTCACAAAACTGCATGTGTAGACAGAGACATGGCTGACTGGGGCACAAGGGTGCTTCAGTGCAGGGGTGCCTGTTGGTTAGCTCCACATTGGAGCACCCTTGCGTCTTAGCCAGCCCCTCTGCAGCACGTTGAGCTGGGTCAGAGCAGCTCTGGACTTGCAGGTTCACCGCTCCTCCTCCTGCCCCCCCACGGGACCCAATGCCAGCTGGGACTGCTCCAACCCAGCTCAACGTGCTATGGTCCCAGATGCATGTGCAAGTGCAGTGCCTGGGAGCAATAACCTCTGGTGTGATAAGCACTGGAGGCTGTTGCTCCGTATTAATATGCGCATGTTGATGTGCCCAAGGACTGATAGGACTGAACACTGCTCTTCACTTATGCTAGCTACTAATTTCCCTGTATCTTTTTCTTACCCTTCCAAGACTTGTATATTTTTTCTCAACAGACCTGCACAGAATGGGCTTCTGTCCTTTATTTTCTAATCCAACGGTTAAAATTAAAATATTATTATTTCCCCCATGCCAATTAATTTTTGTTTCTTGCAGTCCCTAATCCATGCTAGAAGCTCTCTGGAATAGCCCCAAATGAATATTAATAAAACACAATTCATATACATAAGGTTTTGAACAACAGATGTTTTCCATTAAGTTAGAAATTGTGGGAGGATTATATACACTTTAATCTTTGCATAATATTGTACATTTTAATAAGACTGAAATCAAAACAAATCAGAAATTTAAAGAACTACAATAACAAAGGAATTATGTCCAAAAGTGATTTATAAACTTAAAAAAACTCATAAAATAAAATTCACAATGTGCATTAATGCTTATTATCCTAATTACAACCGTGCCTTTTGAGGCATGTTTTTGTATGAAGTAATTGATTTTGATGCCTCCAAATCCATAATACATAATTTGTTTCAGTCACTTATCTCACTGTAGAGCCTACTAAGGAGGGACTATTATTTAAATAAATTTTGGTCTGGACTTTTGATCACTTTTGCATACATATCTTAAGTGCATACATATCTATTTGCCTTCAAGCGTGTCCAGTATGAGGATTTTCTCAAAGTTCATGTAAACATTTCCTAATTCACAACAGTAAGTTTAGAAGAGTTCCCTAACATGTGCATGAATATGCCACTGACTGAAAATATAGATTACTTTTGATTTAAATTACCTACTCCCCCAATCACCGATAACACATTATGTCTCATTTACCTCTTTATCTCTGTAATGTTTATCTTAGCTAACCTTAGAATTGTTTCAGAGTTATTGAGCTGTTGTGTGTCAAGGTGAAGCTGATTGGGTCCACCTGTGAGAAATGTCAAGCAGTGGAGGGAAGGGGTAAAGGAAATGTGTGTGGTGGTGGTGGCCTGTCAACAAATCAAAAACTTCCCACTGAACTAGTGTTTTAAGTCTCTTTCACAGGGGCCTGCTAGTGTGCCTGAGTAGGACCACTATCTGTCAGGGACTGTTGCATGAGAGGCTGGTCATTCCATGGTCTGCTGCTTTGTTTGTGTTTCTTATTTCCTATGGACTGCCTGGAAAGGGCGGATTTACTTGGGTTCAGCTGGAGAGCTAATTTTCCAGCAAACTGGCTTGTGTTATGTTTGCTGGATGTTACAGATGCAAGTCTGGGTGAGTGCCAGCCCCTGTTATATCCCTAAGGGTGTCCTGGAAGAGGAGTCATGCAATAGTACTAAAGTTATGCTAGCAAAATGCTGGCAAAATAATTTGGTATATGTAGCTAGTACATGCTTGCCTTTATTAAAAAGGGCTTTGTATTTTTATTACAGCACTGTGTGCCTAATGTTTGATGGAAAGTTACAGGTATTAGTAGATCTTTCTGTTGCCCAGAAACCCCTGTCAGGCTTAGAGCCATGCTTTGTTAAGAACACTCTCAAACATAGCAGCTATTTTCCCTAAAAGTTTATAGTCCAGGGACTAGATTGTCCATTACAACTAGCCCTCCCTTAAAGGGCTTAAATCTAAATAGTAGCAGGCTCTGATAGGTTGATGTGGGATGCTGGAACTGAGAGAGGGAAGACAAGGGAGATAGAAATAAAACAAAAAAGCAATGTCACCTTAGTCTTTAGAAGCTACTTGAAGTCAGATGGGTTAGTGTTTTTAGTATGTTGTCTCTTTTAATAATAAATGTGTGCTTGGAAAAAGGACATTCTTTGTATGTCATTCCATTTGTGGTCCACATTTAGATATAGCATGTAAGACAGTGTACTATCTTCCCCTTTGTGCTGTCATTTTATTTGCACTGATATTTGTTATGATACGAAACTTTACAAGTAAATTGTTTGCATTGGTGCATCAGTAAGTTTTAACCTCATGTTTATTGACCTCCACGTATAACTATTACTGTCAGATTCAAGATATAAAATCTGTTTTACTTGGGAGACTATTAACCTAAGTCATGGCACCCATAAACTCCTGAAGCATGAGTATGTATAGCTAAATCTGGCCCCTAATTAAGGAAGATATTTCTCTACTGTCTTGCACCTTGTAAGACAGATGTCTTGTAGTTTTCACACCTGTGAAAAAAGGTATAAGGTGCTATCACTGTGAACTTTTCTCTTGTTCTGCAGTGAACTTTGAGCTCTTTTGTCTGAAAATCTCAGTTCAATAATACCATGTAGCTATTAGTGACATTAGATAGAGGAAGGTGCCCACCCAGAGGACCATCACACAGTGAAGAGATAGAAAAATGACATTCCTTCCCTTCCCCCTCCCAACACCCTCAGATTTAATAGGAAGTGTTATTAAAATGTCACTGAACGTGTATTTTCCATTGTTCAGGTGGAAGTCATTGGCTTTCATTGTTCATTCTGAAGTCATTGACAAAGACATTAACTTCAGGTGGAACAATGGGAAATACGCATTCAATGACATTTTAATAACACTTCTCTATTAGAACATTCCATTTTTTTCAACACCTTCAGATTCTTTGTCACTGTAAGGCATAATGGTCCTCCAGGTAGGCTGCTTTCTCTGTCTGAAGTTGATCATTACTGTGGGCTTCAAAAACAACAACAAAGAAACCCACCCTACTAATAGCTCCTGTAATGTGTACATTCAATAGGAGTATGAACAAGGAACAGAGACAGTTTGCAATGTCCTGCACAACTCTTTTTACTCTTTTCCTTAGATTCATGGTGAAGTGATCAAACTGAAATAAAGCATAGGATCAAGAGCACCAGAAACTTTTCTGTTCTTAAACTTGTGTTGAATATGCTGATAACAGAATGACTTGTAAACATAGGCAAACTGTATCCCTCTTGACCATTAGCTGTTATTTTTTTAAAGTTTCAAATGTGAGCGCAAGGGTAGCACCACCCCTTGACAGGTGCCCTGACCTCTGGACTCCATGTTGGAGCAGAAGTCTCACCCCTAGCCTCTGACCTTTTCTACTGAAAGTCCCTACCCTTGCCTCTGGAAGTACTTTTTTGGAGGGGAAGGGTTGCCATCTAGGAACTGAAAAAATCTAAATCATATACTAAAAGTAAAAAATCTACTGTAACATATGGATAGGCTGGATAGGCATCTGGCTGGGGTCATCTGACCCCAGCACTCTTTCCTGCCTAGGCAGGGGGTCGGACTCGATGATCTGTTGAGGTCCCTTCTGACCCTAGCATCTCTGAATCTATGAATATTTTAATTTTATTTAAAAAAATACTTGTATCCTGACTGTTATGTGTTTGCATAGTGTCATAGTGTCATAGTGTCATAGTGTCTAGAGTCGGAAGGGACCTGGGCAGATCATCTAGTCCGACCCCCTGCCTTGGCAGGAAAGAGCACCAGGGTCAGA
>JAGPOW010001918.1:27733961-27756678 GCA_030014935.1 Caiman crocodilus
GCTTACCTTTGGGGGAAAGGTGGAGCCCATCCCATCCCAGCATGTCCCTCGTCGTGATGTGTCGGTCATGGTTGAGGAAGCCAAAGCCTGTCTCGAAGCCCGTCTATCTCTAGTGTATAGAGGCAGTTCTTATCTTATGGCGTTTTGACTTACGGTGATTCACACTTGCAGCGCTCCACCATTTACACCCATGCTATTACTTACAGCACTGGAGCCTCGCACTTAAGGCATGACGGCTGTGCACAAACTTACATATGTAACCCAGTCAGTCTGCTTCCTGATGTGCTCCAGTGTGTAAGTTTCTTGTATTCTTTGGATTCTTCATGCATGTTAAGCTTTTTTATATATTCAGTCCTTAAAAATGACTGATAAAAAAAAAAGAAGCCCTTCTGAATTCTATGACCCTGATGAAGGTGTTCCTCCCTTTATGTGATTAGTTACTGTATTGCCCTGTTTAATCGTTTTATATACAGTACACTTTAGAAAGCTTTGTACTGTACAATGTATATCATTTATAGTTGATTAAATAGTTGATTTAAATATGGTGTTTATGGTCATTTCTATAAAGAGATGGGCATCGGGCCCTTGGTCAGGAATGTAAACCTATATTATAACATTATTTCTATGGGAAAATCAGATTCGACTTGCATCATTTTGACTTACAGCACCTTTTCCAGGAACATGACCTGCTGTAAGTGTGAGGACTGAGTGTATAGAGGTGCCTGCATAATGGGACAAAAATAAAGTCTTACTTTTGCATATTGTGTTTGTGGGCTTGTGTGGGGTGTGGTTGGGGGAGCAGTGTGTGCGTATGGTAGGGTGTGGGGTGTGTATTTCAGTAGGTGTATTTGTATGGGTGTGTGGGGGTGGTTGCTAGGGGGTGTGGCTGTGTGTATAGAGAGGTGTAGGATATATGTGGGGGCAGGGTGCGAGTATGTAAGGCTTATAGGGTGTGAGAGAGAGCAGGAGGGTCTGGAGACTCCTCTACGCACTCCCCCCATGGTGTGCAGCTCCCATTGCTGTCACTGGCACAAGGCACTGAGTCGTCAGGGTGGTCATGGCCCATGCCGGTGCAGCCACTCAGTGGTGCATATTGAGAGCTGCACTTGGTAGCAGGGTGTGAAGCCAGGCTGGTGTGCCTCTGTCTTGTGAGGCTCCCTGCATCTCATGTGCTGCTCCTGTGACTTGTGTGCCAGCGGGGGGGAAGCCCCATGCAGTGGAGCTGGCTGTCTTCCCCACTCCCTGCTCTCATGACTCCACTGGAAGTGGTGGGGAGCCCCGCTCCCTGCCCCTCAGTAGAGTCCCAGGACCTGCACATGGCAGCAGGGAGTGGGGAAGGCAGCCCGGCTCCATTGTGTGGGGCTTCCCCACAATGTGCGAGTCCTAGGAGCTCCAAGTGAACTGTGGGGAGCCTCGCATGTTGGAGGTAGGCCAGCCTAATTCCATTATCTGCTGCCATGTGCAGCTCCCAGAACTGGTTGGAGCTGCATGTCACTGGGTGGTTGCCCCTGCATGGACCATGAGTTCCCTGGGGCCCTGCTGCCTGCTCCTGCTGTGACTGCTGGTGGGGGCTGTGTGCCATGTGGGGGAGGGTGTGTGTGGAAGGGGTCCTCACACCCCCTCACCTTTTCCTTACACCCCACATACTGATACCCATACTCTGCCCACTTGAGCTCTGTGTTCCCATCACTCCACTGGCATGATTCTTCAGTGAAGGACATGGATTTAAAATTTTCTGTCTTCATTGCTGGGAAAAATCTTAAAGAATTTAGGAAAAATCTATACAAAAATCCTACTCTAGTATAAATTTTTCTACATTTAGTCAAGATGGAGGAAATTGAAGCAGTTTGCTGAAAATTACTAGATGTAGTTAAGTTGGGATATTCCTGATAAAGTTCCAAAATTCAACTTGGAACAAGAACCATGTTCAAAAAAGACTTAGAAAGTCAAGATACAATAGCTTAAGTCAAGGGTTGTCAACTAGGGGTACTTGGGCTATAGGGGGTACACACAGGTGGGCAGGCAGGCAGGGGCAAAGCATGTTTTGCGGCACAGCGGTGGCGTTCCCTCAAGTGTGCTCTGATTCTTACCCAGGGGAGAAGGCGGGGCACATCGGGTGCTGCTGGTCCCACGCGGCACACTGCAGTGCCTCACCTCTCCCCAACTCAGCTCACTCTCTGTGCCTGCTCCCGGGAGCAGGGCCAAGAGGGCAGGAGCAAGGGCAGTGGCACCCCTCTGTGGCCACACACACGCTGCCTGGATGGGGCAGGGTGAGGATTTGCACATGGTGGCTGTTGCCATCACCATCACCCACTGTCCTGTGCTGCTGCTGCTGTCATACCCGTGCTGCTTTCCAATGGCCCGTCACATGTGCAGCTCTGTGGGCTGCTGACAGGTGGCGCACAGTTGGCTGGGCAAGAGGTCCATCAGCAGCCTGCAGAGCCACACCTGCGAAAGGCTGTAGGAAAGTGGTGGTGGCACAGCAGAGGTGGCAGTGTGGGGCAGTGGGTGGTGGTGATGGTGGGAGCCACAGTTTGCAAGCTCCCTCTCCCTGCCTCATCTGGCTGTGAGGCTGGGCAGCGTGTGTGTGGCCCACAGAGGGGCACTGCTGCCCTCGCCCCCGCTAGCCCTGCTCCTGGAAGTGGGCAAGAGACACTCCCACCCCCCCGCCATTTCAATCTGTCCCCCTCAGCCCTTTCCCTCTTCCCTGACACGCCCCTTCCCCCCCACCCCCCACTTACCTGCTGGGGTGTGTGTGTGTATCTGTATCTGCCTGCGAGTGTGTCTTTCCCCTGCCCACCTGTCCGGAGCAGGCACATGGTGTCACAGGGCTCTTGGGACAGCGGCAGTGGGGTGCAGAGTCCAGCCTGCAACAGCAGCTACCTTTACTCTGCGCACAGATCTGGGAGCCACGTGCCCCCCCAGACCTCTGCCAGGGTGTCTTAGCAGCAGAAGAAGCCCCCCGTGCTCCCTGTGCCCCCCCCGGATGAACCGCTTTTGTGACTCCATCCTGCACTGTCCCTGCTGTGGAGCACCTGCCCCAGCCCTATTCCCTCCCTCAACATGATCTGTTCCTCTCCCAAATATTGTTAAAACAAGAACAAAATATAAAGGGGAACATGAGCTGAAACTTTGAGGCAGAAGAAGGTTGAAAACCCCTGGCTTAAGTCCATTTCCCAGTATGTGCAGAAGGTGGATTAATTATTAAAATGACACGAAACTTGGATTCTGTCAAAAAACCTAGAATAATTTTCTGTGATTATTTTGCATATCCTAAAACATGCATTATTTACAATGATATTGACAATTAATGAGAAAGGAAATGGAAGTCTAGGAAGAAAAAGACAGTGATTTAGTTGTTTTGTGTACCAGATGACTTGTAAACAGTTGGTCTCATTACATTGCAGATGTGAGGCATGTGAAAACTTATTTCAATGTTAATGAAATAGAAATTCTGTTTTATTGAGTGTTTTAAAGGACTATGTTTCATATCCAGGTTGTAGCATGGGAACAGTCTTGCCCAATATAATCCATCCTGTTTGTGTTATTTATAGAAATAACTTCCAAACATGGCAGAGTTCACATCTGTTTGTTTACAATAACTGATAATTGAACTCTCCCTGAGATTGTGGTCATTACTGTTTCTGACTTCATGTGTATTTCTCGGAGCTTGCTAATTAAAATGGGTGAAGGGCATATGTGCATTTGACCATAATTGCACTTGTATCACACTAAATAGCAGATCCCTCTTATTCACAAAGTCTTCCCCCCAGGCATGCAGCTGGCAATGCATTATATTAAATATACAGCAATATTTGACACATGCAATGATCATAACCAGAATGTGGAAATCATGGTTGCCAAGGAGGACTGTCACAAAAGAATTAGGAGACGGTAAAAATGTCAATGATCTTTCGGGAGGGGGTGGGGGAAGGGGCAATGCTAACTAATTCCACAGCTAATCAAGCATTGCTGACAAATGAGAGCTTGGCAAAGGTCAGAGAGATGCAAATAGTGCTTTCTCTGCTAAGCTTTTTCTAATTCTTGAATTCAGTGTTAGAAAAGCAAATGCAATTTTGGGGCCCAGTCCTGTTCCGTCTGCAGAGCCTTACACTGCGGCTGCATACAGATGTTTGGGAAGGTTGTGGGGAGGTTGGACTGTGTTGAATGGCCACCTAATCTAATTTAGTTCATCCAGGTGCAGACCTTACATTTAGATTTGTAGTTAATCCAGCTAAATATGAACTGTACAGGGGTTCCAGGAGGTTTGGATTGGTCTGAAGGTGACTGATCCAATCTAGGTTAACCCTTCCTCCAAGATAGTTTAAACGTGGATTGGGTTGATCATGTTTGGACCAGTCTGGCTGTCCTGAACTTCTGTACAGTTCCCAGTGCAGCCCCAGCGCTGGGTTGTGGGGGGACTGTGGGTGTGTGGGAGGGTACGAAGGGGCTGCTCAGAATGGCTCTACAAGGCCACATCTCCCCCACACATCAGGGGCCTGCAGCCCTCCAACAGGGGGGCCCTACAAGGGAGGAGCAGCAGCCATTGGGGGCACTCAGGGTACAAACCCCCCAGGTGACACCAGGCAGTAAGGGGCAGTGGGGCTCAGCCCAGCCACCTGGCATCTATGCTGCTGCATTGCACAGGTGTGGCTTGGCTTAGCAGGGTGCCACACACCGTTGGACATCTCAGTGCCACTCGGGCTGAGCAGCACCAGCCCCAGCCCCAGCTGATGGCCCCAGGTGACAGCCCAGTGGCCCCGAGCTGCCTGACAGCTGGCCTGGCAGTAGCAGCATGGGTGCCAAGCAGCTGGTGCTGAACCATGTTACACAGGGGGGCTGTGCCATGAAGCCCTGAGCGGCCCCATTGACCACTACTGTTGCTGGTAAGTGCAGGCAAGTGGGGGGCTGGGGCTGGGCAGGAGGTGGGTGCGGGACCTACCTCTCCTAAGCTGCTCCCATGTGGTCCCCCTCCTTTCCTCCAGCCCCCCACATCCCCTACTTATCTGGCATAGAGCCCGTGTCCAGGTCCCTGCAGCCTGCACTCCTGCTTGCCATACATGAACAGGCAGTGTGCTTCAGCACCAAGGCGAGGGCCAGCCATAGAGATGCTGTGGCTGGCTATCAGAGTGTCTCTGTGGAGGACCCAAGCCTCTGGTTGACTCAGGGCACAGTGCGGGACCATGTCTTGCCCTGCTTTTTTCCCCTGGGGTACTTTTGATACTTGAATCTTAAATTTTGATCTTGTGCTGCAAATATGCAGCATAGGGAGTGGGTTTTTTAGTCCCAGTGTGCCTCTTGCAGCATCTCAAACTGGTGTGGGACACTGCAAGAGGCACATGCACACTCATCTGGACGTGCCCACAGTGCTCTTTTCTGTGCATCGCACAGTCCTCCCTCATACGAGATTTCACAGCACTTCTGCTTTAACTGAGAGGTGTGTGTTTAACTGTCTGTTTCACTCTTTGTATTGTACCTCATTGTCATCTGATTATTTCTTTGGTTAAATGAAAAGTTTGTAACAAATGTAGAACTTTAGAGAAAAATAACAAATAGATTATTATATGGAGCACACAACACTGTTGTTGCAAACAGTTGTGGAATGCAAGCCCCAGAGTTTATTGCATTTCATTAATTGTATGTGTCAATGCACCTACTGGCCACATCCAGATGAGTGCAGACATGCGGTATGTGGTGTCTGTGGTGCCAAACACTGCACCTACAAGCATTCCCCGCACTGCTACTTTGCAGCATGGCTTTTTTTTCTGGCCCTGGGAGATCCCGGAGTAAAAAAAAACATGCTAAAAAAAAGCAGGGTGGTACATGTGGTAGTGCCCAAAACTGGAGCCTGGCTTGCTACAGCCACGCTTTGGCTGCTGGCCAGCACAGTAGCTGCACCTGGGGTAACCTGCCGTGCACCAGACTGTGCATGGCATGGGCATTCCCTGAAGACAAGGAGTGCCGCTGCTACTTGTCGGA
This sequence comes from Caiman crocodilus, assembly GCA_030014935.1. Classification (NCBI taxonomy): domain Eukaryota; kingdom Metazoa; phylum Chordata; order Crocodylia; family Alligatoridae; genus Caiman; species Caiman crocodilus. The sequence goes on from JAGPOW010001918.1 coordinate 27,739,941, forward strand.
GGAGAAACAAACATCTGCGCTCATCTGGACATGGCCACTGTCTCCTATAACTGAGCAAGCTTGTAGGACAAGTTCAGCTGTGTTGATCTATAGGTTTGAGAAGCAGCTTGACAACTCATCTTCTCTTCTCTGCTTCCATAGCTACCCTTTGCCCCAGTAACTTTCTGTTGAGAAGGAAAATATATGGGTCTGCAAAACAAAGAAGAGAACAGTTGGGGGAGAAAGGACATGTTAAATGGGCAAAAATAAATAAGAAATGGCAAATATAGAAGAGTAGCATTTTTGTTTTGTTTTGTTTTTTTCTGGTCCTTTGATTTGTGGCTTCTGACAAACTCCATGTATGTTGGTATTGGTGTCTTTCACAGATGTCTAGGGATGCAACATACTTAGGCCAGCATAGTTTATGTTGGTCTTGTGTACCAGTGTAAATTACACCAGGAGCTGGAGCGGACATATTATGGCTATCCCATGGTAACTGCTCACTGTCATAGCGCCTTGCCATGGCGAGAAGCAGGAAATAGCAATTTTCAATAGACAAACAGGCTCTGGATATGTGACACTTACAGTGATTTAATCTTTGCCTCTTTTGCGTGTGTGTGCACATGCACACACACTACTTGTACCCTCCTTGAGGTAATTCTGCACTGGATTCAAATGCCGGTATGTTTGCATGTGTAAACATGTTGTTTGCAAGCTCACATAATCTTCTGACAATCCAGTGTTAACTGTTCTGGAATAAGTGAGCTGCAAGGTGACTCCTATTGGAAGTGAATGGCAACACTGAGTCCACTGAAAACTGGAATGTGTCTCTACTCCTATTCATCTTCTTGCACAGAGGTATGGAGTATTTACTGGTCATTAATCTGATTTTCAAAATGAGAAAGAATGAGTAAATGCCTAAAAATAGTTCAGAATAGATGCATTAAACAGCATCAGTCACCTGTGACAATGAAAGTAATTCCAGCTGATGGAAAAAGAAATGTCAAAATACAGTGTATGTACTTGCACCTTAGGATAAGGTGACTGAAGTAGGAGCTCGTGCCTGCACACTCCTAGCAGTTCCACGCTTGGATTCTAGAAAGGCAGCAGACACCAGGTTCCTGGTTTAGATGTCCCCTCCTTTGTTTGGCCCTTTGCAACTTCCTTCAGCTCAACTTAAGTACTCTTGTGAGCATATTTTCCTTGTACTGGTGGTGATCTCAAATCTTAGAGGTTTATGTGGTCTCTTCCATCAGAATCTTGTCCTCCAGCACAAGCAAATAGGCCATCTTGCACTGTACTGATTGTTCTTGTTTGTATTTTTTAAACTTTTTTTTCTCTTTATGAAGCTAAATATTGATATGATTTTGTATGAAAGGTTTTGTATCACTGTTTTTCCCTATACAGAATTATTAATCCTGTGCAACCTGTCTTGTGTATTTTAAAGAAGTATAGCTTTCTAGAATTTGCAAAGAACAACAAAATGTTGTATGTTGTATATTATGTATATTATGATTTCAACAAAACCGAAACTTCCTAATGTGAGATATACACTAAGCCAAACCATGCCAGAGGCTGTGTACAAAATAGAATCTTGAATTTTTTTGTTCTGCCCACACGTTTGCTGCAAAGATGAGGTTGTGATGGGAGGGAGAGCAGGAAGAGTCAGACTTTTATAGGCTTAAACAGTAAGAGAACCAGCTTCATGCACATGTAATAAGTGGTGTTCGTAAACAAATTATAAAAAAGCTTTAGATATAGTTAAATATGGCACTTGGCTCTGAGGTTGTAAAGAGGGTAGAATTGCTTGTTGGGTTGCGTCATGTTTATTTTTTAAAAAAAAGCCTCTGTGTGAACCTTCCAGCATGCATATTTGAGAGAACTAATTTGTGCAGTTCCCCCCCCCAATATTTATTGCTTCTTTGAGAATCCCTTTATTCATCCTGAAATATAATGAGTAACTTGTAGATTTTTCCTCACAGCTTGAGAAATCAGAAATGCAGACTGAAGTAGAGTATCACTAGCTGATGAGTCGGATGTCCCAGTGTTCAAAGCATCATCCTTATCAGCTATTCTGATTCATATGAGACTTCAAAAGTGACTGACAGGTATTCAGATACAGTATCTCATTTACTTTCATAAAACTGGAACATCAGTGTTTTCCTTAACAAAGTTGTGACTATAATTCTGCTTATCCATTGTGTGTCCTAAAGATTGTTGTTAGAGAGTGCAAAAACTATGAAGATATGAAGGAGGGTCTGCACTTCACTTCCTCCCTCCCCCCCGCACACCTGAATTTAGAATCTACTTAATTCTAGCCAAATTCTAATTCGAAACCTTTAAAAATATCGTCATTTATTACTGCTTGGGCATAAAGACTGCAGTACTAATATTCCTAACACAATACAAATGACCCATGATCGCTCACAAATAACAGCCTTTTGTATTAGGGGCCTGCTTCTGGCCAAAGAAAGCTTGCCACACTATGTCAAAGGCATTATCTGTCAAAATGCTGAATATATTTAAAGCCCATGGATTTCAAATGGAGACTTTTGCTACCTGTCAGTGAAATGCATGTGGGGGAAGGATTGCATCCAGTTGTTGTTTTGACATGGAGTCAATGAAAAGATTTACTACTAAGCAGCACTGGACTGCATATTCAAAGGGAAGTGTAACAAGAGGGCCAACAGACAAAGAATCTATAAATTAGTACGAACAATCAATTACCAGATCAGGTTGTCACTTCAAATTCTCTGTCCTTTCATATGGTGATATTTATACACAGGTAACAAAAACATCACGAGACTCTTACCTAGAGTCACTGGAGGTTTTTTATTAAGTAAACGTTGTAAGATATGAAGCCACATTCTTCCTTAGTACAATTCCATTTAAGTTTATGGACTTACAGCAATGAACTGGGCCCAGAACGCTATTTGATCCTCAGTTATAGGTCTAAAGTCCTTGCCAGCGTTCAGACCTCACTGTAGTGGGAATGGGGGGCATGCAATAAAATGAAAGGGAGGTCTCACCCCCTTTCACCCCTCCCCCCCACTGAAAGTCAAGTAGATAATAGAATTTTGTCTACTTGTGAAAGGAGAGAAGCCAACCTTCAGTTACTGCTTCAGCTTTGCAGACTCCCAGGTAGCATGAGTATTTAGTTTTTTCAAATCCAACACCAAAGTGAGGTATAACATGCTTGCAGAAATAATGCTGCTTGCAAAAGTAATACTGCTGTGTCAGTCCATCATATCTTAGTTGTTGCCCTTATTGGGGCTAAATGCATTGTAAACTGAGTGGAATTCAACCCTATGTGTGCAGCCCTGTTAACTTCAGTGGAGCTATAGAAGTGGAACTGAAGGCAGAAGCTAGCCTTATACATTTAAAAATTAGGCTACTTTTAGAGTAACTGATTTGCAAACAGTTGTGAAGCTGCTGCTAGTTGTTTATTGTAAACAAAAGTTCATTAACACTGTAAAAGGAAATTGTAATTTTTCTCAACTGTAGTTAAATAGCATCTGAAGAAATAACAGATGATTTGCTTTGTTTCTTAAGTGTAATGCCATCAAAGCAGTCATGATGTAGTATTACTGAACTTTCCAAGTAGAAGGAAAAGGAGCAACTAATGAGTTAATTTCTAGATGTCACCCCTTCCAGACACAACAAATCTCTAATGTATTTTATCAAGTACATGTGCTAGTCAATACTTCAGAATAGGTGAGAGCAGAGTATGTCTTTGTGGAAACACTTTTATTTAGAAATTAGTAGTTTACCAATCTGTGATCACAGATAAATAATAATGAATGCCTGCTTCCTTGCTGACAGTGTTCTGCCAAACACCAAGACAAAAATACCTTTTGATTTTTTTAAGACTCTTACTACTGACCTTATTCTAAATACAGGTGTTTAAGACAGTTTTGTCTAGTGCTTCCTGCTTCCCACAAGCTCTTAGAGCTTCATATACCTTTAAATAATGTGCACATCCTTTAAATGTCAAAGTTGAGCATACTGATTTGAATGTCTAAACCAGCAGGAAGAGGACTGATTATTTTAGTGGGTTCCTTGGCATAAGAAAAGAAAAAGTATGTAGGTATCAAAATGGCAATCCAAAAACCCAATGCATTTAATAGAAAGACTTGTACTTTGGGTGTGAGAAACTGGAATTCATCTCAACTATGCTGCTAGAATATTTTAAGACAACCACATTTTCTTTAATGTGCTCTTTATTGAATCCTTCTCTGTATGACTGAGGATAAGGCTATTGGTATATTCCCGCAACTAAGCAAAAATGCTTCTGTTGATTCTTTTCCTGCTTAGTGGTTTTCTGGATTGTATACAGTGCTTGTTCAGTTCTAGAGAAGCCTGTAATTTGATAGCCATGGCTAGCTGTAAGTAAATTATATAAAATGCTTTGAATCAGTTAGCTCATAATAATGTTCCTTTCTCTCATGTCCCTAAAGCTGTGGTTCTTCCTTCATAAGTCTCGACATTTCATTATATCAACTAAGCCAAAGCAGTAATGGCAATCTTCTTGGAAGATTGTGCTAATTCTCTCACAACAAAGCTGCAGAACATAAGCCCGTAACATTCAACTGAAGTCTACAGAAGCTTTTCCAATGGTTTTATTGGGCCCTCAGCTGGCAGGTAGGATTCCAAAGCCTTTTACTGCATTGAAAGATATATGCAAGAAATGCAAACAAATCAAGGTTAATATGTCACCTATTACTGTATTTCCCACACTAGGCAGGAAATATGCCCTTAATGGGAGAGTCTTTGTCTATGAAAAATAGTTGACTTTTTTGGTATCATCATTAAAGTACTTGCTGAATAACAAACTGTGATGGACAACTTCCTGATGTAAAAGGCCATGGCTATTCCATCTCCCATAAGAATTAAAGGTCAGGATTATGTTGAGTGATGATGCAGATATAGATCTTGAGCAATGGTACTAGTGGCAGTAAAATAATAATGTAAGAGATCTGAGATTTTGTGAAAGACTCAAAAGGATACAAATCCTGTATACTGTACTGTATAGCAGGGGAGAACATAAGTCTCCTTGCAATTTACTTAAGTTCTGTAGTTATACTAGGACAGTGCAGCTTCATTAGGTGGCATAACAAAGATGAAGTAGTTTGTGGAAATTCATATTTGCTTGCTGAATGTTGGAGAATGAATGAATATCCAACATAAGATTTTTTCAAGGTGGAAGAAAGCATCTACTCATAAATCAAGAGACAAATTGTAAATGGATTTTGTATCAAACCTGTAGTGCATCCATTCTCTTAGTCAGCATGGTGACCTATAGACACTGATACTTTTGATAGACCAGTTATTCTCAGGTATCTAAAGAATGAATTCCATAATGTGTGTTGTGTGAATGGGGTTGATTAACACCTATTTGGGATTTGACCTTGTTCCTCTTGAAGTCAACTAGGGTGATGCTGGTGGGAAAAGGGCAAGATCACATGTGTAGTTCACATAAGAGATTCTTACTCAAATTGTTCTGAATAGATTAAAAATGAAATGCTCTTATTTTCCATTTACTGTTGATACATAGCCAGAAGGTTATCTCTAGTAGAAGCTACGCATACGCCAGAAAAAAAAAGCCCTTCCTAAAGAGGGATGAAAATAAAGCATGTAAATGCTTTTCATGAGAATTTCTAAAACCCTCTCAAGATGCAGAATTAGAACAGATAAAGAGAAGTCAAATAAACAGTGAATAACAATGGCTGCAAAAGGGAGCTGGACCTGTATGGGAGCTGGACTTTGAGAGCCACTTTAATTAAAGTGCCTGAAGCATCTTCTATATCAGCGTCCTGGCACTGAAAAATGGTGGTGGGGGTGCTTTAACTAAAGCTCATTGAATGAACCATTTTTCTGCATGGGGATGCTAATACATGAGAAGCTGGAGCCTGGTAATTACTGCGCTCCAGCATATTCAGTTAATCGAGTCTGCTCTGACACGTTGTAAGTACTGTGCACTGGAGCAGCTTTGCTGCACATGTATAGATGCTCTTGTTTCTAGTGGGGTGGCGAATCTCCCGGTAGAAATGACCAGTGTGTTACTAACCATTAGTAACACACTAATATTAGTAACACATCTAACTTCAGCCCTAAGTTCTGAGTGTTTTGCATTCCAGATGGGGACCTACCTGTTAAGGTTAGCAAATACTTCCCATTGCAAGACTTTGTTTTTAGATATTTACATTTTTATTAAAATCCAGTTATTACAGCTAGAATATCCATGTGGGGGTCTGCTGCAGGCTCAGAATATTTGGATATTTAGTAAGGCTATGCAGCATTTTGCTGGCAGTTTCGTTTCAATGCTGTTCCAACTTGTTTTGAGCTCGAAACAGCAAAATCAAAACGAAGTGGAGAGCTTCAAAATAGCCTTGAAACAAAATGAGGCAAGTCAAAATGTTTCCAAATTTTCTAAACGTTTTGAGTTTCAAAACTCAAGCTGGGTTTGCTTTCAGAGAAACAGAAACTAAAGTAAGGAGAGGGAGGGGAAAGGTGGGGGAATGAGTGCTCTCATTATTGACTGTGTAGCTGGCTAGTGACTGTCATGATTTCCTGAAGCCCTTTCCAATCCCAGTGCTCTGAGGAAGGGATGGAAAAACTACATAAAAGGCAGCATTGTCAGACCTGTCCTGCTTTCTGCTTTGGTGTCAGTTGAGTGAGGGCACACCTTAACACACACACAGTGTCACCTACCTGTGTCACGAGTTTGCCTGCCAGCAGCCAGAGGTGCAGAGCCCCAGAACTCAGAAGCTCCTGCACCTATCTCCTTGAAAGCTGGCAGACTTCATGCCTGCAGCAGAGGCTAGCATGCCTGCAGTTTTCACTCTGCTGCGCCTTAACACACACAGTGTCACCCATATCAAAAGTTTTGCTTGTCTGCAGCTTGAGGTTCAGTTTTCCCCAAACCCCTGCACCTCTCTCTGTGAATCTTGGTAGTCTTCATTGTCTCAGCAGGGGCTAGCATGCCTGCAGTTTTGACCCCACTGTGGCTTAACACATACACGTGGCATGAGTTTTTTGCTTTCAAGAATTTGAGGTGCTGTTTCCCTGAAACCCCTGTACCTATCTCCTTGAAACTTGGCTGGCTTCATGCCCTCTGAAGGGGGTACCATTCCTGAAAATTTCATTCAAATCAGGCCAGAAATGACAAAGTTATAGGCTGTTTTGAACATCCCCATTATAACCTATGGGCAAAATGTCAAAACAGCGTCAAAACAGTGAAACTGTTTCAATGAAATAAACCGGAACAGCAGTTTTGAATCAAAATTTGAAACAAAACGCTGTTCCATTGAAACGTTGAAATGCAAGTTGAAATGAAATGATGCCATTTTGCACAGCCCTAATATTTAGTCAAAAGGGTTGACCAGATTTTTTCAGAATGATGCTAGGGAAAAATTACCAGAAGAACAAATGCCTAATCCATCTTTTTATGGGTTTCAAACTGGAGATCCTTGGACTTGATTTTCTATGGGTATTGAGTACTCACAATTGTGATTGAAGTCAATTTGATTTTTTTTTTCCTTTTCAAAGAATAAGATTGAGCATAAGAGATAATGGATTTTTTTTAACCTTAACTGCTGCCATAGTTCCTCATATATGAAACAGGCTAAACTCTCTCACATCATAGCTGTTAAGATAGATTGGTGTTTCTAAACACTCTGGTACTATAATGAGCCACAGAAAATTCCATGAAGAAATTATTATCTTTTTTCAGGATAGGGCTTGAGTATCATGAAATAAGTAAGGATGGGCCTTCTGAATAAGGAGGATAAATAGCTGCTCATTAACTGAGCACCTGTTTTGTGCTCCATTCTGTTCTGTGTGGCGAGCAGGTATAATTTGGAAAATAGAATCTAATCATGTAGCTAAATTGTATCATAATGCATAGGCACACGGGGGAGCAAAGTAAGATTGTACAGGAAGCTCTCATTCTGGAACTTCCTAATTATTTGTGTTTGATTTTGAAAATTCTATGTTTTGTAATAATGGTATTTTTCTATAGACCATGGAATAAAAGGACCTCTCTTAAAATGAGCAGAAAGTGTCAAGGTCACCTAAGTCTTGAAGCAGATTCTAAGTAACCTTGCCTTTCAGATTTAGATTGCTTGTTTAAATTTTGTCCTCACTCACTGCTAACTGAAAGTTAGTACCATCTCAAGGCTATGACCTATGTGAACTAAATTGATAGCTTTAGTGCTGTTCATAGATCTCTTACTTAATGATGAATGAACATATCTTTCTCTTTTCTTCTCTTCTCTTCTCCCTGTCCCTCACCTTTCCCCCTCCCCCCTTAAAAAAATGATGTAGCTTTAATGCTTGCAGGATTTCAGCAAGTATAAAATGAGTCACAGATAGTTCCTGGACTGTTTGTGCTGTGAATCAAAGGTTGGTTTGACATTGTTTTCCCTCCTGTGGTGATAAAGGTGATGCACTTCTGTTAAGTGTTTACAGAGCAACTTAAAATTGAATTTGGACAAGGCTGCAGTGTTTTTAATTTGGATTCTCAGATGACATTTGTCTTTTTAATAAGAGACTTATGTTCAGACAACTTTTTCAAAAGCATTGGATGGGCTTATTTTAGTTATGCTCCATGATTTTCATTGGTTTCCAGCTCACATCCTGATTCATCTGAGTCTGAAACTCCTGATCCTGCAGACATGCACAAGATTATCATTAACATGAGTCATCTGTTTGAAGTCAGTGGGCTTATTTTCGTATTTATCTTTCAGAAATATTTTCAGGGCAGGGAGAGGCCTATGGCTGTATTTCAGGGGCAGACAGTTACTATGGGCGGAGAGCCACTTATCGAATTTTGGTAAGCTGCCACATGGGTATCCCTGCCCCTTGACAGGTGCCATGCCCTCGGTCACCGTCTTGTGAGCAGAAGTCCTGCCTCCTAACCCCTGACCTTAGCCACCAGAAGTCCCTCTCCTTCCCCTGGAGGTACTCCTTTCAGCAAGGGATTTTGCCATCTTCGAAACAGAAAAAATACCAAATGATATTCTAAAAAGCAAAAATCTACAGCATTCATTAATTTGATTTCAAAAAATATTTTTGTCCTGATTCACATGTGTTTCTGTAGTGTACACAGAGGTGATTTGCACAATAGCTTAAAATGAAGTCTTACTCTTGTATATTGTGGGGTGCGTATAGGTTTGTGGGAAGGTTGTGTGTGGGTATGTGGGGGACGGTGGATACACGGTTTGTGGGGGGGGTTGTGTGTGGGGGAGGTATCTGGAGTGTGTGAAGGGGTGAGGGTGTGGGGATCTGCATGTATGGCAGTGTGTGGGGGGGTGGTGTCACAGGCCAGATGGGCACTGTGAGTATATCAAATATTAGTTGCCAGCTGACCAAGTGCTGCAGCTGTATTAACCACTGGGCTGTTTGGTTCAGGATCGAGGAGGTGATGTTGGGAGGGAAGCAATGACAAATTTCACTTATGACAGTAAAAATGAATTTTGCTTATAACAGCAAAAGATATAGTTTGCACATATAGCGGTCAATAAAAAGGTTAAGCTAATAAACAGACAACATAACAATAAAAGTTAAAAATTGGCAGTGATAATAAAAACAGACAGACAAATTAACAAAGAGTTCCTACTTGGTTAGCAACTTATCGATAGTCCCTCAGTGTCAGGTACACATCAGGTTGATTCAGCAAAGTCAGGTGTCCCTGATCCAAGCTGTTAGAAGGAGATACTGGGGAAGACTGGTCCTTGGTCACATTGGGAGTAAGAGATCTGGGGGCATGGGACAGAAATGATCATTCTGTTCCGTCCTTCCTGCTGGTCACTTAATGTGTACATTCTTTTATATCCTGTTTATGCTAATCTGTTGGCTTTAGAGCCACTCACAATTTTACCCTATAGCTGTTACCTTATGGGGTTAAAAGGTATTAGAAATAATTATAAGAAGTTATAATAAGTTACTGCTTAAGTTGGGTTTACCCAATAAGCAAATCACACTACATCACTTTGGGGTTTTAGATTAGCATGTTCCCACCCAGGTTCAACCCACTAATATTAATTACCTTGTGGTTAGGTTCGTTAATTTTACTGACTCTAAGCAAACATTTATTAAATCAGCTAAATCTGCAGTTTTACTTTAGTTTTGCTTTTTAAAACTCATGTTTGTCTTATGATCAGTGCAAACAGTTGTGCGTGTGTGTGTGTGTGTGTGTGTATTGTTACAGTTATACTCCAGACAGGAAGGAAACTTTTACAGGAAACAGTGTCATAAGCTCTATTTTAGCTAATATTTTCAGTCACCTTCAAAAAGCATTTTTGCTATAAGTTGCTCATTAACTCTTTTGGTTCTGGCCATCACAGTGTGGGTGCATGTGTATGGTTGGGTGTGCATGTGGGACTCACCCTATGAACACATACACACACCACCCCTGCCTACACATCCACGCACGCTGCCTCTCCCTGCTCATGCACTTCCCCTGCTTGCAAACACACACACACACACTCACTCAGTCACTCTCTCTCTCTCACTCACTCTGCCCCTGCCTATATATGTATACACATATGCACCTAAAGGCAGGGCCACATGCTCCCTGGTCCAGTGATGCAGCTGGGAGGCATGTCATGCTGGAACAGGCTGGGGGCAGGAAGAGAGTGAAATGGCTGGGGGTGGGCTGCTCAGTCCTGTTGAGGGCTTCCTCTGGGTCCTACTGCCCCTGTCTCCTGTTAGCTTTGACAGGCAGCCAGGAGAAAATCAATTTACTGATTGTTTTTAGGGACGCTGTGGGCAGGATAGCTGTGGGCCTGGTGAGCTGGATTTGGCCTGCAGGCCACATTTTGCCTGCCCCTGTCCTGAATTATACAGGGATAAATGTCTTAAGTAGGCAAGACTTTAGGGACAAAAGTGATATGCTTATCTCTTAAAATCTGATGCGGGGAGTTTCTCAAACTCTTTGAGTCCTTCTATTGGCCTCAGAAGCTCAAGGGCAGCACAAATCTTCTTTGCAAGGCATAAGAAAGTGTCTCATAGTGACGTGGCCAATGTTTCTGCTGATAAAAGAAAAGCTATGACATAGCCCTACTATAGAGGATGTTTGAGAGGCAGCGTTAGGTCAGGGATGAAGAAACTATGTTTTATTTATGGGTTCAGGGAACTCTACAGAGTAAAAAGCAAATAGAGGAAGAAAATATTTCAGAAGAAAGAGCAGAGGCAGTAGTATTGCACCAGGTCTTTAATAACAAATCCTCATTCTTCTCAAGGTTTAGGTGACCACAGAAATCATGCATGCTCTGTTCTTCTTTCAAACGATACATATTGTGGTAGCTAGTGTTAGCCACTCTGAAGTAGGAAATCCTTCCTTCCTTAACTGACATGGATATGCTATGAAATCTTTTTAAATGTAGACCAACTCTCAGGGTCTCCCCAAGGCTGCAACTTAGCTCAGCTGACCCTGATCTGAAAGCAGATTTGAAATGCCTCACTCCTGTTCATTTCAGTCAGCGTTTTGTATCTGTTCCGTCAAAGAAAGAGCTTTCATAATTAGCAGTCCCTGGGTTGCCTATGTTTCTCTGGTGGCTATTTCAGCCCCCACCCAGTCCAGAACCAGGAGGGCACAAAGTGAGCTTACAAGTACTTTTCCATCCCTTTCTCCCTGGGTGGTGCCCCCCAGAATCCTTTTTGGTGAATTTAGTGATGATGAGCTGAATGATGATGAATTTAGTGAGCTGGATCAGCAGCTTTAGAGACTGAAGTATCTCTTTATCCATGGACTGGGGATGTTGTAGATTCTAGTGGGACAAGTCTCCTTCCTCAGTCCAGGTATATGCTGGGATTTCTGGCTGTTGATTGCAGTGACATTCTCAGGGTGTGCAGCCAGCTCTGGGGTGGGGCCTGCAGAAAAACTTTATTTTACTAGTGAAGGGAAGATCCCGGTTTGACTCCAGAATGGGAAGCTAAGAAAATCACCTTTTGTATGTGTTAACTGAGCCGACTTGATTGAGACTCCTACATAGGCAATGTGTCTAAAAATCTATCTTGATACATTTCAGAACAGAGCCATCTCTTAATGCAGAGTATAGCTATGCTACAGTCATTGCTGGCCAGTGGCTAGTAAGACCCAAGTGTAGCTTGGCAGCTGGAGAAGCTCAGTAAATAATTCTAAGATTAGTCCGTGCTTGTCCCATGCTGCTGTTGCCACACTTCTTAGCAGGACCCATGCTAGATAATTTAAAACTTGCTTAGGCATGTCTATACAAGCGACACTCACTGCAGTGATAACAGTGTAGACATATTCTTAGCATGAAATCCTGGCCCAATATGAAGTTAGCGGGACTTTTACTGCTGACCCCAAATGGAGCCAGGTTCTCATTCAGGGGTGGGCAATTATTTTCGGCAGAGAGCTGCTTACTGAGTTTTAGCAAGCTGTCAAGGGCCACATTGGTAGCCCTGCCCCTTGACAGGTGCCATGCCCCCTGGTCACCATCTTATGAGCAGAAGTCCTGCCTCCTAACCCCTGACCTTTGCCACCAGAAGTTTTTCTCCTTCCCATGGAGGTGCTCCTTTCAGCAAGGGATTTTGCCATCTTGGAAACAGAAAAATACCAAATTATATTCTAAAAAGCAAACATCTACAGCATTCATTAATTTGATTTCAAAAAAATTTTTGTCCTGATTCACATGTGTTTCTATAATATACACAGAGGTGACTGCATAATAGTTTAAAATGAAGACTTACTCTTGTACATTGTGGGGGGTACATACAGGTTTGTGGGGGGCTGTGGGTGTGGTTATGTGGAGGAGAGTGGATATGGGGTTTGTGGGGGACTGTGTGTGGAAGAAGGGTGTCTGGGATGTGTGAGGGGTTGTGGGTGTCTGTGTATGGCAGTGCAAGGAGGTGTGTGGGTGCATGTATATACTGGGGAGTGAATGTGGGACTCACCTTATGAACACACACACATATACTCTGCCCCTGCCTGCACACGCACACGTACATGCTCTGCCCCTGCCTGCGTGTGTGCATGCGCGTGCGTGCACACACACACACACACACATACACGCTGCCCCTGCCTGCTCATGTACAGACATACTGGCACGGGCCTTGTGCTCCCTGGTCCAGCGATGCAGCCGGGAGCTACGTGGTGCTGGAGCAGGGTGGGGGCAAGTAGAAAGTGAAATTTTTGCCCTGTGGGGTCAGGCCAACTCTCAGGATCTCAATATTGTGCTGTTAGACAGGAGGGTATGACATAATTACATATACACACACACACACTATCAACTCAGGTACATACACATCCAAACTAACGTAGGCACATGCATACCTATCACCAATTCAAGGACATACACTATACACCCCAAAAGTTAGACACAGATCACTATTCATATATCATGCACACAATGCGATATATGTATACACACACACACACCAGTTCACACACATACAACCCACCTACAGATACACACCAGTAAGTTCCTAATTTGGATGGCATAGTGTGTATGTGTGTGCATGGGGTACCTGGGATACTTGGGGGAAGGTTCAGGTGAGAAAGAGAGTTAAAGCATAGGGAGTGAAAGTTGCCAGAACCTGGATTAGAACCAGTGGACTACAGAGAAGCTGGCTAAGGAACTGAGGCTTGGGTTTACTTAAAGTAGACTAGGTATGAAAAGTGAGGCAGACAACTGAGATATTGGGGGTGGGGAGGGCAGATAAGTGGTGGGAAGGGGGAGACAGCCAGGAAAGAAACTGAGGCAAAAACCTGGCTGCTCAGAGGAAAAGGAAAAAGCAGTGGGGATAAGACAGTTGCATAGAAACAGGGAGTTTGGAGGCAGAGAGGAGCTCAGGACAGGTGTTGGAGGTGGCAGTGAGCCAGAAGAAGGAGAGGGAGAAATGAGACAGAAGTTAGAGGGGCAAGGAGCAGAGATTGGAGCAGGACCAAACCATAGTAAAGCAAAACCAAACTTAGGGGTCCAAATAACAGTTTTATTACACAGACAACACACTACACAGCCCCATGAAGTTATTGATACACACACACCCACACACAATGGCAGCAGGAGAAAGAGACTCAATGTAAGGGCTGGAGTCCAGGTGGGGAAGAGAAGCAGAGTCTAAGTCCTTGGTTGAAGAGGCGGTGGGGGTGATAGATACCTATCCAGGCTGGAAAGGAGTCCTTGTCCAGTAGGTGTTGTCCAAAGGGGGGCGTTGTCGGCAGGGCCTCGCGGTGGATAGGTGGTGTGGCATGGTGCTGGTCCAGATGGAGAGGGCATCCCACTGGGTCTGTCTTCACTGCCCCTTTTTTTAGGGGCGGACCTTGTGTGACCCTAGTGACAGGAGGCATGCCAGGCAAGGGTCAGCCCCTGGTGTACTGAGCATGGGTGCTCCATACAGGGATGTGCAGTTTCGGATGTCTGTAATGCTGAGAGTTGCTGGTTTTGCAGGGTCCTTTGCCTTTCAAATGCTGGTCTTGTCTATGTTCCTGGATGATGTCCGTGGTTCCTGGGTGAATCTATGTGAGGTGATGGCCTGGTCATTACAGGCCATTCAGTACAGGCCTGCTACCACTGTAGTTCAATCATTCCCAATCACTTTCGTTCATCCGGGAACCAATTTATATGGGAGGGATACGTGAATCATACAGTTGTGACACAGGGAATGCCTGGGCAGAGGACACAAGATGGAGACTTGACATACAAAATGGAAACTTGACATGACTTTGTTTTACTTAAAAACACAGGCATAAACCATACAATATCCATATGAAACAATAAAAATCTATATGAAAATGATAATAATATAATATGCAACAATAAAAATCAATACTAAAATGATAATAATACAATATAAAACAGTGGATATACAAAACCAAAAACTTGCTACCAAAACAGAAATGTTAAAGCTTATCCTAAGTCTGAGCTCGCTTATGCTTGTCTATAGGGAATAGAGAGGGAGAGAAAGAAAAGAAATAATTGGGAAAGGGAAGGGAATGCATATCTAGTGTGTGTGTGTGTGTGTGTGTGTGCACGCGCGTGCGTGTGTATATATGTATGTATGTATTAACAAAGAAAAAGTGGGGGTTTTGCTACAAAATGGCTGGGGGTGGGCAGGGCTGCACTGCTCAGTCCTGCTGAGGGCTCCCCCTGGGTCCTACACCCCTGTCTCCTGTCAGCTTTGACAGGGAGCCAGGAACAAATAAATATTCATTTACTAATTATTTTAGGGGCCCCGTGAGCCAAATAGAATGGCTATTGGGCCGTATTTGGCCTGCAGGCTGTATTTTACCCGCTCCTGCTGTATGTTCATTAATCCAGTGATCTCTGTGAAGAAAACATCACATGTTTAGAGTTATGAAAATATGGCAAAGTTGAAAGCCTGGTACTGCTAAAATCAATGAAAATTCTGCCACTAATTTATATAAATATCACTTTGTATAGAGGATGAACAGTGTAGTATAGTATAGGCTATAAGTTAGCTTTTAAACATTATTAAATAGTTTTTAAATTATATTTATTTTAGAATAATGGCTATTTTAACTTTTTGTATTACAAGTAACTTTCATATGTGCTAAAACTTTTATTAATCTAACATGTTTCATGTTTGGCTATGCCAGATACCTGGTTTGGTCTGTGTTTTTGTTTTTTTTTTGAGTTAGTGAGTTGTCTGCCTTCCAGTTTGCATTCAGAAGTTAAGCTCACTGTGATATAAAAAACACCCCTGTTTGATTGATGAATTGTTTCAGCTGTAATGTGAATGTAATGTGTGTAACATCAGGCAGAACCAGGAAGCAGTCTGCAGAACTGGGCTGACTGTTAATTTGGGCTACGAAACCCAGAATCTCCAGGGGGCAAGGGGAAAAAAAAGAGGAAGCTTGAGGCTGGAGTAAGGGAAAGAGAGAACAGTGATGAGTGTACACTTGGAAGTGGTCAGCCATACACAGAGGAGTGCACAGTGGAGCTGGAGACCTCAATATCTCAATCAGCCAGGACTGTGGACTAAAGGAACTGGACTCAGATTTGGGGGCAGCTTCAGGCTTCTGTTTGAACGTTCTGGGACTAATGGCTTGTTTGAAGTCACCTGTAAAGGGTGTCAGCGCGGGGTATTACTGGGTTCAGATGCTTGGGGACTCAGGAACGAGATAGGTAATTGATTTTAAGGCGTTTTATTGGTTATATTAGGTAATTGATTTTAAGGCGTTTTATTGGTTACAGACACTTGGCCAGCAAAGGGCTGGCCGAGCGAAGAAGTAGTAGTTTAAGCAAGGAGAGGTGAAAGCTCTAGCGGTGGGTTGTGACCATGGTCCTCTACAAGCTGCTGTCTTGTGAAGTTGCCGGCCGCGGGAACAAAGCAGGAGCTCAAGCAGGAGTTTAAGCAGGAGGGGCGGATGGATGCTTCACCGGCGGGTCGGGGCCGCGCTGTCTCTACAAGCTGCTATCTTGTGGAGTTGCCGGCTGTGGGAACAAAGCAGGAGCTCAAGCAGGAGTTTAAGCAGGAGGGGGCTGATAGATGCTTCAGCGGCGGGTTGTCATTAGCGGGTTCACGAATATCGGGTTTCCAGGTATGGGACACACGAGGTGATCAAGCCCACGTCTGACTAGTGGCAAGGTCCCGGAGTCACTCCCCCCCTTCAGGGCGGGAGCTTTCTTTTATACTAGGGATTAATGTGAGGAGTTCTTTTGTGCTCGTGAGAAAAGCTTTCGCGGGCTTTTTCCCTGGTCGGGCATTGATTGGTGATCACAGGTCTTGGCTTCCGCAGTGAAGCTTTGCCGTTTATGTTCTATTTTTA
>JAGPOW010001918.1:27756778-27777628 GCA_030014935.1 Caiman crocodilus
CCCTGGTCGGGCATTGATTGGTGATCACAGGTCTTGGCTTCCGCAGTGAAGCTTTGCCGTTTATGTTCTATTTTTAGTAAGGCCATGTTATATTGGTTTTTTTTCTTTACCTGCCATAGTGGCACACCACTTTACAGTGCTCACTAATTTTGACAAAGGGATGGGGGAAAATTAAGGTGCTGAGTTTGTTACTACATTGTTGATTGGGGTGGGCCATTATTTTGGGTGGAGGGCTGCTTAATGAGGTTTGGTGAGCTTTCAAGTACTGCATGGGTAACCCTGCCCCTTGGCAGTTGACCCACCCTGTGCTCACCATCTTGGGGCTGGAAGTCCTGCCCCTAAACCCTGGCCATTGCCACCAGTAGTCCCTCCTTTTACCCCTCAGAAATACTCTCTTTGGGCTGCCATCTTAGAACCAGAAAAAAACCAAATCAATAAAAGTCAAACATCTACTATAATAAATGTAAATGTTATTACAAAAAAATATTTTTGTCATGATTTGTGTTTCTGTACTATATATAGAGGTGATTGCATAATAACTTAAAAATAAATTCTTAGTCTTGTATGTAGGGGGGTTGTTGTATGCGTGTATGGTGGAATATGTGTGTGTGTGAGTGGTGTGTGTGTGGTGGGGTGTGTGTGTGGGGGGGGTTGCGAGAGGGTTTGGCTGTGTGTATGTGGGTGCAATAGGGTATGTGGGGGGTTCATAGATTCATAAATCTTACAGTCCAAAGGGGTCATCACGTCTGACCCCCTGCCCTGGGCAGGAAAGAATGCTGGGGTCAGGTAACCCTGGCTAGGTCCTCGTCCAGCCTCCTCTTGAAGACCCCCAGCGTAGGGGAGAGCACCACCTCCCTTGGAAACCCATTCCAGATTCTGGCAGCCCTTACTGTGAAGAAGTTCTTTCTAATGTCCAACCTAAATCTGCTCTCTGTCAATTTGTAGCCATTGTTCCTAGTTCCTTCAGGGGGCGGGGCCTGGTAAATAGAGCATCTCCTGTTTCCTGCTGCCTTCCCCTGATGAATTTATAGGTGTCCACAAGATCACCTGCTAGCCTTCTCTTCTCTGGGTGGCAAGCCTCTACTGGGCTTGAGCATCCTGAGTGTCTCACCTGCTGCTGCAGCTGCTGCTGCTGCCTGCCAGGGCTATGCACAATGTGGTGGGGGAGTGTGTGTGGGGATCCTCATGCCTACATCCTGCCCACCTGAGCTCCATGCTCCTGCCATCCGCCTGGGCATAGGCTCAATGCTTCTGCCAGCCCCATGCTCTGCACTCATGCCCAGCTGCAGCAGTCCCCACTGCTTCCCTACCTACTGCCCCAAGTGCGCAGGATGCCAGGGAAGCCACGCAGGCCCCCGGTGGCTGCCGCAGTGCAGCAGCAGTCCTGCCTGGAAGCTGTGGATTGGCAGGGTTGAGCCCTTCAGCCCATGAAAGTGGGAATGAGGCACAGCAGGTTATGTTGGTGGGATATGGGGGAGTGTATACGTGGGTGTCTCACTCCCGCCGTCATGGGTGGGAGGGCTGGGTGAGGTACAGTTAGGGTTGGGTGCCACAGGTTAGATAAAGGTGTCTGGTGGGACGGCTATGGGCCGTGGGCCGTATTTTGCCCGTCCCTGGTGTTGATGTTGCTTTACTTTTTACCTGTTCCCTCGGTATGGCTCATTGGTTTGTGACCCTAACCCCTATGATTCTCTACATAAAACTCCCCCTTGCTTCTTGTGCCAGTTTCTGGGGCTGCAGTGTTGGCACACACCGATTGTTATTAAAAATGCACCACTAATGTTTTCTAGGAAGACTTTCCCTTGGCCTCTTCCTGATGTTAGATTTTTTGACCCAGTGTTATAAAGCTGCTCTTGTGAGCATTACAAAAAATACTGGCTTTTGTTTTTCAGCTGCTGTTTTTCAGTTTGTTTTTTAGGTGCCCTTATTTCAGTTGCTGTGTATACTGTTGACTTATATTAAGCTTATTATCCACTGAAACTCCCAGGTCCTATTCTGCAGAACTCCTGCTTAGCCAGTTGGTGCACAGCCTGTACCTGTGCCTGGGATTTTTCTATCCGATTGTGCACGACTTTGCACTTGTTGCTGTTGAATCTCATTAGATTTATTTTGGTCCATTCCTCCACCTTCTCTAGGTCTCTCTGAATCCTAGCCCTCTCCTCCACCCTATCTACTACTCCCCCTGCTTGGTGTCATCTGCAAACAGTATTAGGGTACACTCTATCCCATCTTCCAGGTTGTTGAAAATATTGAACAAAACTGGCCCCAGGACCAACCCCTGGAGCACTCCTCTTGAGACTGGCTGCCAACTAGACATAGAGCCATTGATTAGTACCCTCTGAGCCCAGTGATCCAGCCAGTTTCCTATTCACTTTACAGTTCATTGATCCAACCGGTACTTTGCTTAACTTGCTCGCAAGAAAGTTGTGGGAGACCACATCAAAAGCCTTGCTAAAGTGAAGGTGTATTACATCCATTTCATTCACAGAGCCAGTCATCTTGTCATAGAAAGTGATCAGGTTGGTCAGGCATGACTTGCCTTTGTTGAATCCATGCTGAATGCTGACTGTTCCTAATCACCTTCTTCTCCTCCAAGTATTTAGAAATGGATTCCTTAAGGATCTGCTCCATCATTTTTCCAGGGACTGAGGTGAGGCTGACTGGTTTGTAGTACCCTGGATTGTCCCTCTTCCCTTTATTAAAGATGGGTACTATATTTGCCATTTTCCAGGCATCCAGGACCTCTCCAGATCTCCACAAGTTTTCAAAAATGATTGCCAGCAGCTTTGCAATCACATTGGCCAATTCCCTCAGCACCCTCAGGTGCATTGTGACTGTACCCATGGACTAGTACACATCCAGCTTTTCTAAATAGTACCTAACCTGTTCTTTCATCACTGTAGACTGCTTACCACCTCCCCAAACTGTGCTGCCAGGTGCAGTAGTCTGGGAGTCATTCAGGCATTTATTTAATCAGCTTCACTAGTCATTGTGAAAGTAGGATGAGCCCATGACCTTTCTTCAGCACAGTCCCTTACAGTGAGTGCATGATAGGTGGTACTTATTTCAAGAATTCATATAGTCTATATTATATACATATATGCTACTGCTTTTAGGATGCTCCCTGGGGATCACTCTATCCCTTTATTTTTGCATAATTTTATTCCTTTGGAAGATGGAGGCCCTCTTGGTTCAATTGTAAGCAGCTCTTCAGATTTTTGGAGACAGGCCCAATTCTTCCACCAGCTTAGAATGTAATTCTTTAAATTTGATGGAAAAAATGAGGGAAGAAAATTTAGACTTTATAGTGAATAATTTGCTTAACAGTGCTTACAGAACCAGTTAAAGCCTTTAGATATCAAGATTCACCTGCCAGAAGCAGAAGCACTGAATGGAAGACTTAACGATTACTCACTGAACAGTTACATTGGCAGTTTCCTTCATGTAGATAAATAAAGATCTAAGAATAGGCAGCTGTAGAAAATGTACCAATCTCCAGAAACTAAAACAATTCCAGTTCATGAATGAGAAAAATGTTACTGTGTATGTATGTATTCAGTGTCACAATTATTAGAGCTTCAGTGGGCCAGTGATTGCTCAGACCAAGGGATTACCTTCAAATCAGAGAAGGAAGACATTAAATATTAAAAAAAAAAAAAAAAGTGCTGCCAGTGGCCTGGTTCAGGGGTTTGTCCAGGGTGACCAGTCTGTGGCATAAATGCCACACGAGCCTGTGTGTGGCAGGCAGTACTTTTGAGGAGAAGACAGGCAGCACAGAGACAGACAAGGTAGGCAGCAGAAAAGTGAGCAGCATATTAAGGGAAAAGGACTGGAGTAGCATTTTTGGTGGGTTCAGGGCTAATTTGTGGCATGCCTGGCAAAAAAGGCCCTTACTGGTCTAGCTGATTCTTGGCAATATAGGTGGTAGGGAGAATCAATGCACAGCAGTTGCCATGATCTGTGTGTGTGTGTGTGTGAGGGAGAACAAGAGAGAACAGATAAATCTTTAGATTTACTAACACTGCAGGGTATTTACAATTTTTAGTAATTCTGTACAGATGAAAACAGCATTGGTAGAAATATGCTTCCTCATTGAGACATGCAGGTAACAAGAACTTTCATTTTTATGTTTGTGTTTCATATTCACAGCACATTACAAGGGGGTGTTCTACAAAGATTCATATTTTTATTTCACTGAATAAACAACATTTATATCCAGAAGGAAAAAAAATCAAGACTTAACCTAGTTTACAAGAATCCAAACTGCATGCTGTCATGTGATTGGATTTAAATTCAGAGGTGATAGAGCCTTCATTTTCTCTTTGTACTTTTCATGCCCTTTCTATGTGTTACCAACTGAAGTTTGGCTATAGTAGTACATAATTTAATTGGGCAAATTTGTTTTGACATAGAAGGAGAGTTAAAGTGCCTTAAGCCCAATATAATTATAAAATATTGAGTAATTATCGTATTGAAAACAAATGCAAAGTAGGAGGGTGTCTTTTGCCACCTTTGTAAAATGGAATCCACAGATTTATTTCAGTCGCTGATTAGGTTTTCTTTTTTGCACTCTGAATTTAAGTAGCTGGAGAAGCAGAGTTCAAATCTCTCTCTCTCTGTGTCTGTCTGTTGGATAGGGCAGTTATTTAAAATTTGTGAGCTAATTTTTTGCTGGAATATTTGAGCTTTTTGTAATATAGTAAGGGATAAGTGTGATAGTGGGGTTGGATGAAGTAAATCAGTGGTATAAAGGAGAACTGAATCCTCTTTACAACTTTGCTGCTTGACCTTTATCAATAAGAACATATCCATTTCCATTTTCTTCTGCAAATCTTTGGGGTTTTTTTTTTTAGCATCCTTTCTTCTATCCAGCTGACCACCCCCACAACAGTTTTTCTAATGTCAAAGCCACATTGACCTCTTTGTGTTGTTATTATTCTTATTTTGAGTAGGTATTATTCTAATACTAGATTTTCTAATGGAGGTGAGTGGCATGAGGATAGTGGAAAGAGCTGGGTCTGATTTATTTGAACCTTCATCTATAATGCACTGATTTTGTGAAAGTGTTCTGTCTTTTGTGAGGACTAAGATTGGATTGCATTGGCTACAAGACATGAGTAGAGACCAGGAACCTGACCCGTGATCTCACTTCTAACACTGGCTTGTTCTGTAGCGCCTCTCTTGTGCTTTCATTTCCTTAACTTTAAAATCGGACTGAACTATACCCTGTTTTCTATAGTTCTTTGAGCTATTTACATGCTAACTATTAAAATATATATTCATGCTAACTAACCCACAGATCAGAGCCCTGCTGCTAGTCACAGCTAGAGAACAATTTGGGGACTTCCATTCTTGCAGTTTCTGAATTTAACAGTTTGGTTGCATAATTGTTAAATTACAAAACAATGTCCACATCCACATGAGACACTGATTGCACATTTCTTACTGTGCAGTCATTTAGTAACTGGCAGTAATAACTGTGTTATTACTGCACAGTAGCATCTCTGAACAGCTTTTTGGTGACGCTGACTGTGCAGCAATTTGTTACTATTGCACGGTAGCATCATGTCACACTTTGGGGCTAGTGTTGTGCCATGCAGTGCTACAACGTGGTAACAAGCTACTGTGCAGTCAGTGTCTTGTGTAGATGCGGCCAGTGTTTTATTTGGCATTTGATACATCTAATGCTAGATTATTCAAATAGAAACCTGCCATCCAAATCTATTTTCTAATTTCTTATGTAAGTGGGGCCAACCTTTTTGGCAAGTGTGTCATAAATTAGCCCTGCACCCTCTTCAAGTACCACTGTGATCACTTTGTTTTGACTGATTTACTGCTTTGCTTATTGCTTCTTGCCTTGTGCTCTGCCCAACCTGCTGCTCAGCTTTCTGCTCCTGCCCTATCATTTGCTGTGCTGCCTGTCCCTTCTCCAATTTGGCACTTGCTACACAGAGAGGGCACCTGTGCCACTTGTTGGCCAACCCCGTCTTACATTCTTGCCAACTATGGTGAATATTTCCATAGTAATCAAATTTGTAGGTTGAACTGCCTGTCACAGAGTGAGTGCTTTGTCATGTCAGTTGATCAGTTGTGTTTTGAAAAATTAATTCCTTTTTATACATTTTATGGCCAGTACAGGATTTAATTGTCATATTTAACTGGACAATTTGTAGAATTTCTTCTTACGCATATTCATGAATCTACTGAATAACTGCATACACAAATAAATATTAATGGATTGATGTCAGACTGAGGAGAAGTCTCAAGTGAGAACCCATGTGAGTTTTGGGGCTAGTGTTGAACATTTTGATTAATGACTTGGATGCAGGAACAAAGAATATAGTGAATCTAGTTGCAAATGATGTTAATGTAAGAAGGTTTGCAAATACTTCAGAAGATAGGTTTAAAATTCCAAGAGATCAGGATAAATGAGAGAACACAGATATAGACAAGCAAGGCTGTGAACAGATACTTGGTTTCTACTGGGAGAATTGGCACTCTCCTGAGAGAAGCTGTCTTGGTACAAGTGCTCATTAAATTTGTGCCACAGGAAACATGCCTGATTCAGGAAAAATATATTTCTCAACAAGGAAGACCTTGTTTGCACAAGACTTCCTTGTGCTGGAATGACTGGCGGTGTGCTTCCCTACTTCTCCACGCAGAGCTCCCTTAGCCCCAGCTGATCTGAACTGCTAGGGATGAGGGAGCTCCCCCAGCTACAGGGGCTGGCCATCTCTTTAAATAGTGTGCAACTGCAAAGAAGTTCCTCCATCCCCCACTACTCATATGGGTGCCTCTTTAGATGAGCTTGCAGTGAAGGATGGAATAACTCTTTAAAGTGATGCATGTAGTTGAGGATGAGGAAGCTCCCCCATCCCCTGCTGCTTGCATAGGTACCTTTTTAAAGGGGTATGCAGCTGGGTGTGGGGTGGAAGGAGAACTTCCCATGCCTCCCCAGTGCCTAGGGAACTTAAAAATGTTGGCCTCATGGCACTCTGGAGCTTTAGAAAAAGACACCCTGCCTTTGGAATAGGCTGGGAGCATTGCTCTGTTACTCCTTCTTCTGGGAGACTGGGAAGGGAGGGAGCAGCAGGGCAATGTTCTATGTGCTTTCTTCAGGCTGGAGCAATTTCAATCTGGGGAAGGTGTGGAGAGTCTTTCCTTGCCCTTCCACTCCCTCAGGAGGAGTGAAGCAGCTGCTGCTTCCCTCATTGCTCCCATAACAGTGATCACCCCAGTATAGGGAAGGCATGGGAGAGAGGGTGGTTGCAAGCTGGAACACCTGTACATTTCCTCCCTGGAATGATTTCTAGCAACAGAAATTTCCCACAGATTTCCACCAGTAGAAATAAATCCCTGCTCCTACCCCAAATGAAAGTCAACAATGACAAATGTCGGGTGCACAAAATAGAACAGAGATAATTGAGTTGTCAGGAGTGCTAATAAGAAACATGCGTTTATGGTGGATCAGGAAGAAACCAGTCAAGAATGTCACAAGAAAATCAAATGCAATACTGGGTTGAGTGCAATATTTCTGTTATTGGAAGATGTGAAAGAAGGACATGCCATGTGACTGTATTTGTAAGGCTTCACCTAAAGTACTGTTTTTAGTTGTGGACATTACCCTTTAAAAAGGATGAAGAGAAACCAGAAGGATCTAGTGGCAAGTGATAAAGGGGTTGAAATACAAGCTACGTAGTTTTCAGAATACTCTACTTCGATAATATTATCCCCTTTTTACAGGCGTGTGAAATTGAGGCATAAAGGCATGATCAGTGATCAAGGCATTCGTAAACCATAGCATTTTCAGATCCAATCTTGGATCCAGAAGACGAGAAGAGCATTCTGACTCATAACCTGCTGAACTATTATAGTCATCTGAAATAGAAACTGTGCAATATTCATTGGCACTTCATTTTGTAACCACAGTTTTTACAGGCTTGCAAAATCCAAGAGCAAGATGTCTCTCACTGTGCCAAATTCTGATGTCAGTTGCACTAGTAAAGATTCAGAGATACCAAATTGAAATCTTTGGGTTAGTCCAGATCTGAACTAATACACTTAATTCAGAACCTGGCTTAGGCTTTTTTTTAATTAGTATTTTTATGAATGAAGCTTCCTTGTATTGAGAAACTGTTTTTTTCCCCCTGTGAGATTGCCTCTGACCTGGGAACATTGGGGTGGGAAATGAGGGAATCCTTTGAACGAAAAACATGTTGACAATTCCAAAGGAAGAGAGCCAGAATGAGTTGAGATTTATGGACTCAATTTACATAGCTGTGAAGGGGAATGAAACATCTGCCTTAAATACTTTCTGTATTCTGTAGATATATATAAGGCAAGATATGTATTTGACATTATAAGAGTCAAGGTCTAACTCTCACTAATTTCAATGTGCTTTGGATCTAACCTCAAATGCAGATTGTAGCAAACCCTGAGGGAAGTGAATTCTGATATTAAGTGTTGCAAAGGAGAAAGCCATGTGTTTAGTACTGACAAAACTGTAGTTGGAATATAATATTGGTGTAAGCATTAGTAGCTCATCTGCTACAAATCAAAATGTAAAAAAAGCCAAACCTCCACATACACTCTTCACTGCCAGATTCCTGTTCATGAGGTAAATTAAAACTTTTTATTGATAAAATACTACTAGTGGTTGGTGGAATTGGAATGTCATACAACTGACCAAACTAATTAACCAGGCACCATCTGAAAATTAAAACTACAGCAAGATAGTTGCAAATGAAAGCTCTTATTGAATTTGAGACAGACTGGGGTTATATGCTTTGAGATTAACCACTTTTTTTTAGTGGCTAATAATTATGTAGAGTAGATACTTGATTTCATTTATGCATCTTAAATTGAATGCAAACTTGACCAGATGCATTTTAATGCAAATCAAACTAATGGTTCTTTTGTAACATCCTGGAACCGAGCATATGTTTCTGTCATCCAGTATGTTTGCAGTTTGTTGCAAGTTGTGAATTCTGTAGGTAAAATGCACTTATTAAATCAGGTGGTTACAAATTACATGTTAATATGTTAAAACCAAATGATCAAAACTAGTGAAGATGAAAAAAGAAAATAGTCTTCTAGCACTATCAGTTATTTGTAACTCACCTATCTTCTTCCCACAAAAAATCAGTATTTGCCCTTAAACATTGTGGCTACTACCTTTTGAAATACAGTTACTTTGTACCTCTGTACCTTTTAGGCATGGCTTACTCCATATGCCAAGTGTTTCTCTCTTTTGTATACTTTTGTTGCCCATATATAAAGCTTTCTGCTGAGAAAGAAATATTTTTTCCATCTCATTAAAAGTTCTATTAAAGAAAATCCCAAACCAGCTTTCTCATTTTGCTTTGGGCTATATTGTAATTTTTTTTTCATTTTTTTTTTCGGTATGAAGAATTATGACAACCTTGAAGGATCCATTAGCTTGCAGGATAGAGCAGTCAGGTGAGATATGGGAGGCTCAGGTTCAAGTCCTTGGTCTGAACTGGGAGAATAGGGGAACACAGGTTCAGCACTTTCACCTTAAAGGAGGACATACGCTTCTTAATAAAACTAAGTGCAGTAGTTGAACTGAAATTAAAAATACTTCAGCACGTAAAGATCTCTGTTCCAAAAGATGTGGGAAAACTGTTATGGAAATGATATTTAGTTTGTAGCATTTTCTTGATTAAAAGAATCATAAGGGAAACAGTTAACATATGTTCAGGTAGTATACTTCAGTTTTGGGTGTCAAAGAGATGGCCTATGAGCTGCATCTGGCCAAAAGAGCGGTGTCATCTGGCCTGCTGGGTTCTTGAAGGGGCTAGAACAGCAGGGGTGAAGTGAGCGGGGGCAGGGCCCATCACTGACTTCAGAGGTCTGGAGTCCTGTTGGAGATGTTTCACAGGCAGCAGGGTGAACAACAGCTGGGTTAACACCTCAGCTCTGTGAGCTGAAACAGCACTCTTGCTTGGGGGCTGTACTGCTGCTGCTCACCCCACCAGCAGATATAAGTCTGGATCTGCCTTGGTGGGGCAAGCAAGGTTTGACACCCCTGTTTTAGTCAATAGAGCCCTGGACTGGGCCTGAATGCCAGGGTTTTGTTCCCAAATCTATTAGGAAACTTATTTATACTTGAGCAAATCTTTACTGTTTTATGCCTCAATTTTTTCATGTGTAAAATGGGGATAATGATCCCCACCTTCTTAGAATATAGATAGCAGAAACATTTTAAAAAAGGAGACTGATTATATTACTAAAATTAGTAGTAGAAAAGTATCACGCTGTCTTGTGCATTTGTTTGTATAATGACGAAACATGGAAAAATGTGAGAGGTTTTTTAGCTTTATTACTTCCTTCAAGCATGTCCCATTAAATTACAGCAAAACATGAGGTGATCTGAAATTCTTGCCTTTTGCATTGAAATAAAGATGAATCTTTATGCCTACCCCAAATTAAACAAGGCAATGGACAGTTTACTTCAGAACCAAATGTGAGATAGAATTTTTAGTGCCCTGCCAAATCCTCTGCAAAAATATAGAAAATTCATTCACAGTTGTTTCATTTTTTGTTCTTGAAACAAGCATAGAATATGACAACATTCAAGCAGTAAAGTCTGGCTTAAGTAGATATTACCAAGATCAAACAGCTTCCCAATTGTTCTACACTCTTTTAAAACATGTTCATGATAGATGGCAGTCTATACAGGAGACATATATTTACGGCAGCAAGATTTTTTCTTCAGACTCTTCAAATAGCAAGGGTGTCCTTTTTATTCTTAAGCCCTGTTCACATAATTAAATTCCCTTCAAGATATAGATGTCAAGATTGCAGTCACAATGCTAATTTATTACTTGCTTATGTCCTTTTGGAAATGCGTGCTCTAGATTTGGAAGTGGGGGAATAAGTGAAACATGAAATATTAGCTTGTAATACTTTCTGATTCAGAGAAAATGATATTCAGTGAAATGCAGCAACATGTTTGTGATGTGGAACTAAATGTATTCCACTTCTCAGTGCAATGTGCCTTGAAAGCTGGCCAATACTACCTATTGGTACCTGGGTTCCTAGGTGTTCTTAGACACTTTTTAAGAGATGAGAATTCAGAGTGCCATTTATATCATTAGGAGGTGCTTTCAAGCTTCACTGGCAATAAAAAGAAACATTTTTTTCTTGCTTTGTTCTTTCTTCATATTGTGTAAGAGTAGTAGAATAATCAAGGCTACTTGTCTATATAATTTGACAGAAACATGAGTTAGGGTTATAGGGTATGAGGGCTGAGAACATTTGATTGTGAAAATTGAGTGTTGGAATCAAGTCACCTCTATGAGAGAGAAATTCATGAAATATATGTATTGTAAATTCATAGAAAGATTCTGGCCAGAGTGAAGCCAGAGGAGCAAAATGTTCTACACTAGCCATGGATGTGGTGGTCTGTACTGTAACTGGGGGTATGGGCCAATACATCTTTCCCTCTCCCCCTCCACCCCATTTTGTCGAAAGTCATATATATTTATATATTTGTACATGAGATAATTAAGCTATTTCTGGTATGTTTCCAAAATGATTGTTTTCTATGGATTATGAACATTTGTTGAGTGATGTATATTTGTGGCACTCACTGGGCATGTCTACACATGAACATTTACTGCACAGTAACTGAAATTACTGTGCAGTATGGGCATGCATCTACACATGCATACCTGTACTGTGTGGCAAATATGGCAACTTATGCCTACTTGAGTGTAAATTTGATACCTGCAACACGCAGGTATCAAATTTATGCCCAATTAGTTACTTTGTGGTAATGCACGTCTAGAGTCCTTACTGCTCAGTAATGCTGTGCGTGTGGACTAGTTGGATACTAACTTTAGTCCCCAGTAAGTCCACACGCAACATTTTAATGTGCTTTAAGGCCTGTATATGTAGACACCAGCCTATTCCTGCTTACTACGCAATAACTTATTGCACAGTAAATTTAAGCCAGCATAAATGAATGTTTAAACACCCCCACTGAGTAGGACCCTGTAGGTTTCTAATTTACAAATCCTTTGAAGGAATAATATACTGCAAAGTTAAGCTTTTACTGTGGAAAGAACAACAGGCAGGAATGTCCAGTCTCTGTCGGAGGCTTCACAATTGCTCCTTCCAGAAAAATGCATATTTTAAAGGCTGACAAATACTTCTGAACAGCAAATTCTTGGCCGTCAAATATTTTCAAAATATTTTGATGTGAGAGAATTCTGTTACCAGCAAGCTTACCATGCTGGTAACTTATTGCAATTTATTTATCTTCTTGGGTGCCAAGATATGTGCTAATCAGAATTTGTGTGTTTGAGGATATAGGTTTCTTCATTGGTCTTTTAGACCCTGAAAACCTAATGTAGTGAGAACAAAGCATCTTTATGTTATCTAACATGCTGAAGGTAGTACAAAAAGTACTTTCAAAACAGAAAAACAATGGCTTCAAAACAGAAAAGCAGAAGAGCTTAGCCTTTAGTTCATTACAGAAATCAAATGAAAAACATCTTGGCCACCTGTGCCCCCTGTGAGGTCCACAGAATAGAACAGAGAACAATATAGGCAACTCCCCCACTTAATGCTGTTTTGCACCTGATCAAAGGGCAGGAGAACAGGCCTTATGTTGAGAGGCTGAGAGCTATGGGACTCTTCAGCCTGGAAAAGCACAGTCTTGGGGAGGACCTGGTGGATGCCAATAAGTATATAATTGGTGTACATCAGGACATGGGGGAATGCCTGTTCACCAGAGCACCCTAAGGGATGACAAGGTAAAATGGTCACAAACTCCTCCAAGACCATTTCCGGCTGGACATAAGGAAAAATTTCTTTACTGTCCAAGCTTCCAAGGCTTGGAACAGACTTCCACCAGAGGTGGTGCAAGCACCTACTCTGGACTTCTTTAAGAGATATTTGGATGTTTATCTTGCTGGGATCCTTTGACCCCAGCTGACTTCCTGCCCCTGCGGCAGGAGGCTGGACTTGATGATCTTCCGAGGTCCCTTCTAGCCCTAATGTCTATGAAATCTATGAAATTTCACCATAACACCCATTTTAAATTGATACCTGATTTCACCTAGTGCTCAGTGAGTTTTGTTATAACGCTCATGGTCACCATCTTGGGTCATTATGGGTCATTAAAAACAATTGTGGTCACCATTTTGGGTCATCAGATACTTTTAGTTTCACTTAATGCTTAGTTTTTCAGGAACCAATTAATAGCGCTAAGTGGGGGTTGCCTGTATTGAAAATGTAATAGCATTATATAAATTAATGGTAAGCTGCCACATGGAATAATGAATTCTAGATTCTAGATGATTCCACATCTCAGTTACATCAGTCCAGTTTAGAGTGGTGATGAGTGAATAAAATGATTGTGTGATAAAGGTCATTCAAAGAATGATTATTAGAGCAAAGGTGAATTAGATGTTTCTATTTACCCTCTTTCATAGTACAAGAGCAAAGGGACATCCAGTAAAACTGAGGAGTTGTTTACATGGTGCAAGGTTGTGTTGTACAGACATACTTCTGGGCTAAGGACAGAATTACACATAAACCAGTATAAGTGATTGGAAGCTGGTTCAAATCTGTAAAGCAACAGAAGTTCAGTGCACATAAACCACCTTCAAAATGGCTAGAACAGGTTTAAGACAAACCTGGATGGGTGTAATATTAGACTTAACTGATTTAGGTTAAATCAGTTTATTGAACTCCTGTCCCACTCCCCCTCCAGATTCAAGACAACTCAAAGCCCCCCAGCATCCTGGGATGCTTTATACTGCCCTTGCAAATCTCTGCTCACAGGGTGGGTGGGATAGCCTTGGCCCAACCTGTCAGCTTCAGCCAAGCTGGGAGGCATGGTGTAGCACACTTTGGCTTCTGGCTTGGGCTACTGCAGGCGTGTGGCTGCATTTCCAGAATCAAAAGTGAATGTCTGTTCATTTGCTTACTGGTTCAATATACACAGTTAAAACTAACCTGTGAAGTTGTAATTGATTCATTCTTGGGCTTTTGATTGTCTGCACTTAGCCCTGCTGGCTCCACTGACACTAGGTCTGGAAGTGGAAGTGGAAAGAGTATAGCTCAGCCAAGGGCACTGCCCAGGATAATACATAAAGCTTATAATAAAGTAACAGCCCTGCTTTTCAGTGTAGCTAATTAACTGCTCAGGTGGGCTGTGATAAAAGGGCTGTACTGCTTACCCCCAGAGTTAATGGGTGCAGAGCTAGCTCAAGTATCTCTACATGACACTGCCCTGTACCATGTAGCTGCACCCTGAAACGCATTGTATTTAATGGGTTAATTGCTGACAGCTATTCACTGTTACATACCTGATTTTATATAAATATAAGTTTACTCTGGTAAATATAAACTTCATGCTCCAGGAGCCGACTGACTGATGGGGCCTTAAGAACAAGATTCCTTTGTGATGTTTGATAGGGTATACACACTGGGGATTCCTGTACCTTCCTGTGAATTCCTGTTTATGTCAGAGGCAGGACACTGCTGTTGATGGATCACTGCTCTAATCTAGTACCGTAGTTCCTATTACATGGGTGTGTCTACATGTGGCCATTTGAAAGTACTTAAGCACAGCGCACTACAGGTGGTTACTGCACAGTGCTTATGGTACATGGGTAAATTTTACCTCTGTTCCTGTACTGCATTGTATGGCCATGCAGCACGTCGCTATGTTGCCATAGGGTGACGTGTAGACGCACTCAAAGTTTCTGAAGTTTGCTTTTTTTGCAACCTAGGTTCTGATGTGGATTCAGAGTTAGTTGCTGCACAGCAACAGCATGACTTATGTTCTTTACTATTCCTTGGCTTGCTGCTTGCTTTTAATTTCAATTTTGCCTGATATAAGCTCTGACTTTGGATAAAAATAACATTTGCCTGTAGTTTGCAATAAATCTTTTTTGGGGTAGTTTATCACATCTTCATAACCATGTACAGCAATCCATTTGTATTCAGCATCTTTCCCATTCTTGTGCCTTGTCATTTACTATCCCTAGGGTTTCTGTTCCTGGAATCTTGCTACTTCCTTTTGCATTTCCGTGGAGACCAAATTCATTGGCACAGGTTTAAATGTCATTATCATGCTAATAAACAAAATTATTTTTCCCCTAGTTTTATTGGTGATATCTGATGTGTTTGGCTAATACCACCAAATGGAATCATCCTAACATTTTCAAGCTAAAAATAAGTACAAAATGGAACAAGACTGGATTTTTCTTTTTCTTTTTATCCTTGATTATTTCCCAGTCACATCCCAGTTTTTATTTCTGAGTACTAGCTCTTGATCTCCTCCTCTTATTTTTTCTAGGATTTTGAGGATTATTTCTGGTTAGAGTCTTTTAAAGAACTGCATCTATTTACTGTTTTTTTTTCTTTTTCTTTTTTGGCACCTTAATACATATATCAGTAATTTGTAGAGACTATAATACATATGGTTCTTCATGGTACAAGGAGCTATAGAAACACATATATAGGTCTAACTAGATAAGTTGAACACAAGAAAGGAAATATCCCTATTTTAACATGGGGAACTAAAATGTACAAAGATTAAATAACTTGTCTAAAAGGACACAAGGTCTGACAACTGATCTACAATGTAAGAATTCTGATTGATATCACAGCAAATTTTGTAGACACTAAAGCATGTTATTTTTTCACTTCATTTATATCTATCATGAGCTGATAGGATTGGATCACACCCTTTCAGACCAAAGGCAATGGCCAGACATTAAGTCTTAATGACTAACCATGGAAGTGAAAGAGGCTCTAGGTCTGCTGATACCTAGTGGAAGAGGTCTTGCTGTGTGTGTTTACATGAGACACCCACTGTTATGTCCTTACTGAAAAGAGAACCTGTAAACTAGAAAGCTCCACTTTCAGTGACAGTCTGGCAAACACTGTGTTTGAGCTATGAGGAATCTGATGAGCTATGCGGGGAAGATACAGCAATTGGACAATGGGCTCTTCTTCTCCAGCTGTCTGTATCCTCAGACCTCTGGAGAACCACCAGAGTACCTATAAACCAAAGATTGAAGGGCAGACTCTGACCAGGTTCTGGGAGGTGACCAGAGTGGCCAGCAGGCAATTAGGCAGATGTTGTTACAGGGGAGATATCCTTATTTTGCAGAAAAGGTATTAGTGGTACTGGACATATATCAGAGGCAGCTACGCTATGTCTTGTTTGTGAGATGGCATGCATGGACTGGGCATGGCATCTCATTGTGGGTTCCTAACACCATGCTGAGTCAGTGTATAAATATCTTAAATTACTTCCATTAAGGACACACAACAGTTATGGAAGAGCAGAGTTCTGAAAACCTGTGTTCCTGAATTGCACTTAAGCATTAAACCCCCCTCTCAAAACTCCTGCTTCTGATCACTAAAATATGAAACTTTTGACTTACCCAGTCTAGACTGCTTGGTCCAATGCATTCTTTAATTAACAGCCTTCATTTTACTGAAAACAATGCAGCTAGGTTGGTATTAATCATACTATAGGATTTCCCCAGTAAATTAGAATAAGAAAAGAGAAACACTACTATACCCTTTTCTGTGATCACAAAGAGCTTTATAAACAATACCCCGGTGAGGTAAGAGAGTATTCTCTGTAGATAGAGGAAGGAAATGGACAGGCTGAAGAGGTAAGTGACTACATATTGTTCCACTAGGAGTTTGGGGCAGCTCTGGTAATGAAAGGTCTCATGATTTCCAGTCCTGTTTTAACTAAAAAATCATCCTTGGTCACTTTGTTGGGGAATTAATCTAGATTTCTTACACTTGTGCTATTTTTCTTAGCTTCTTGAACTACTTTAAAATGCTAATTTACTATAACTATTCCCTATCATAGAGCACATTCTATGTGCAAGCTGATTTCTAAAATCTGCTGGCAGCTGGGGTGCATGTTATAAGCAAGGAAATATGGTAATAGCAGTTTGTGAATCCTTAGCTTCTGCAGAGGGAAAGTGAAAGATGCTGCACCCTGCTCCAGAGAGCAGCACAGCAAGCAGGTTGGGCTCCTCGGCTGCTGCTACTCAGTTACTGCTACCTACCGGTGTTTTACCCCCTCATTCTTTCTGTCAAAAACAAGATGTGTATCTTAGTTGTGGCTGTGTTACATGCAAGTAAATATGAAGTATTTACCATGCTAAGTATTGTGTGCAAATCAACTTACTACACTTAATTAAAAGAATTAAGGTATGCATCCAACATTCAGGAGTTTACCTTTTTGGGACTTGTGTATTTTCAGAATGTAATGTTCTCTTTTTGTATTTTAGAAATGCACAAACTTATTCTTAAATGTATCTTTAAGTATTACTTGGTGACCTCCAGATGTGTTCTGCTAATTTAACTACGCACACCTTGTCATGAAGGCTAGTAAAATTGCTAAGCTTCTGACAACTATTGCACTTGGATAATGCTCTTTAAATGTTTTGAGGGAGCATGACCATGGGCAATAGCTTTATAGCTTCTCTGGTTTAACACCAAAATTGTACATTTTAAGTGTACTATCTGATTCCGTCTCCAAAAATCGTAACAGTATAGTGAAACATTTTTTAATTTGCAGTCTACAAGAATTTACGTAGGTGCTGAATAAGCTCCAGATTCCTTTTGATATCAATTCATTTTCAACTGAAGCCAGTAATATAACTGCCTAGATAAACTAGATACCTAACTCTAGGAATCCAGATCCGAAGGTGTTTTTCTTTATCCTGTGCCTGCTGTGTGTGACATAGAGGACTGTAACATGGGAGCCAAGCAACCAGCAGGTGGCAAAGGCAAGCAGGATTCCTTAGGGTAAAGTGTTTTTGTCCTCCTCGGACCACTTCCCCCCACTCCTTCTGGTACCCCTCCCTTTTTGGCAGTACCTGGGGCATGACAGTACACCAGTGAATATGAAGATTCTAGGGCTTAAGAACGGTATCATCCATTTTTAGCAATACACAGTACCTGTGTGAGGTGCTTAAAACCTGCTAATAGCGATAAGGTAAGATATACAAAATTATCTGATTTATGGTGTTGGCTGTTGGAATATAAATTGAGTGGATCACCAAGGACAAGTGAAACTATTGTTCGTGTGTGTGTGTGTGCGCGCGCACGCCACAGTACAAACAGAAAGAGCTTTCATCTTTGGGAAGAAAAAACATATCAAAGTAAACAGAGCGCTTATAAAGATGATTGAAAATAGTAAGGAGGAAGAAGACCTGGCTGTGCTACTTGATTATAGAATGTCTGAGATGCCCATGAGAGGTGGCGATGGAAAAGCAAATACAACATGAAGAGGATTCATGTGAAGTATTTCCAGTAGAATACATGGCATTAATTGTTCCCTAACAAAATACTGATTTCTCATTTGGACTATGGTGTACAATTGTCACCCATGTTCAAGAAATATGAATGCAACCTACCTGAAGTAGTTACATGTAGGGCTACTATGCTAATACATGAGAAAGGAGACAAACCACCTCCCTGCTAAGCCCAACACAACTGCCAAGAAACAAGCCATGTTCTCTAGCACATGGTCTGTGTGTCTGAGCCTGGCAATTAGGTGGAGTAAGGTGGTTTAGAAGTGTCCTTAGTGAAGCCTGAAAGCAGCACTGAGGTTTGTACTCAGGGTCCCCTTTCCCCCCCTGTAGATCAGCCTTGCAAGGCATGGGCACGTTGGTGTGGGATCAATGAAGTGGGGATTGCTTTTTAGCAGTAGTCCCAGGGTAAGCAAGGAAATGATGCAGACATGCCTAAAAGGAACTTGGCTTCTTTAGTCCAGCAAAACACAGACTGAGAAGGGAATATGATTGGTATCTATATATACATGAGAAATAAACACCAGGTTGGAAGAAGAGTTATTAAAGCTAAGGTGCAGTGTTGGCACAAGAACAAATGGATGTCATCTGGCCATAAATACACTTGAATTGGAAATAGAAGAAGGTTTCTAAAGCAGAATGGTAAGTGGAACAGCTTTCCAATCAGACTAAGTGGAGACTTAAAAAAACCAAACATTTAAAATGGAGACTAATCAATTTAGAAAGGGGATTAATGATATAATTGTTTGTAAATTTGGCCCTGATTACACAGAAATTCTTTCCAGATCTAGTTCCAATTTTTTATTTTCAAATTAACAGCATTATTTTTTTTTCCCCATGTTCACATTTTCTTATTGAAATTGTTTGCATGAGTCAATTCAAAAGACTTAAAATAATTTAAATTGACCTAATCCGCATTTTTGCAATTTATTTTGTGAAATAATTGAATAAAAAGTTTGCCAAGCAGGCCATCAAGTGTCCTTTCATTAGCTGATGTACAAAAGTTGTTTGGATTTTCTGCACCAATAAGGATTCAGGACCTGAGTCAAAGACTAGTTAAGCCAACAGGAACCTTTAATAGCTTTCAATAGCAACCTAGGTCATTTTTACATGTGCTCTGGGGGTGGAGGGGAGGGCATCTTAATTGGAGCAGCTCTGATAGCTGCTTTCATTAAAGTGCCTGCAGCATCTCGTGTATCAGTGTCCTTGTGCTTCAAATTGGCGGCAGTGGTGCTTTAATTAAAGCTTGTTAAAGCACCACCAATGTCATGTTGAAGCACAGAGATTCTGATACACAAGATGGGGTGGCTGCTGAAGCATTCTAATTATCTGAGTTTGATTAATTAAGATTAATCAAGTCTGCTCTGACATGTGATAATTACAGTGCATCAGAGCATTCTCCCAGCACATCTGTGGGCACCCTTAGGGCACATGTATACACGACATAATTTGCCCTTTTTTGTGATTTAACAGCATTACAGTTTGCACGTATGCGTTTTTCAGGTGAGTATAGAATTCAGAATAGAGTTAGAATCTAGAAACAGAAATAAATAGAACGGTAGCTAGAGTAGTAGAGAGAGAAATAGAAATAGAGTGTAAACAGAATGGCGTGTAAATAGACTAGTATAAATATAACAGCACATACAATGCATGTTAGTATTTTTTTAAATTTAATGTAGTTATTTATTTATTTATTTAAACTTTTTAAAAGGGAAAAGCAAGAAATGCTATATTGTTTTTTTTTACCTGTTGTACTGTAAATTTATTTTTAATTTTTTAAATGTAAACTACTGTATTTTTATAATATGCTTTTTTATAATGGCTGGATTTTTATTTGTAATCAATTGTGTGTAATGGAAATTAAAAAAACCCTTTAAATAAAGTTAAAATTCATACAGTTTCTTCTAGATGTGGTACGTTTTCTTTCATAAGTGGATTGGAATGGGAATCCATGTGGTTTTGGGGAAGGTGGTGATTGCAGCTTAGTGTGAAGATCCCTGATTTCAGGGGAGGGGGTCTTTTGGGGGTGTTTTGGGAGTGAGGGGGATGACTGGTTTAAATGTGCCTCCTGCTGTAATTGAGTACTGAAAACAGCAGCGGGGTGGATTATGTGGCTCTCCCTGCTCTAATTTACTGGGAATTGTGCACCCAGTTTAATTAGAGTTAAAGACTGTCACTTGCAAAAATTGACACATCAATTTAAAACAAATCATTTTACATTTAATAAACCTATTTAATTTAATGAGGATTAAACTGTGTCACTTGTACAAGCACCCTTAGATTCTGAAGCAGCTACTGTTTAAACCTTTCTTGTAGTTCTGATAGTTCTGAGTTGAAGTCCTTTGCCCTAGATCAGGTCAATTACATGATCATTAGTGATATTTTTCCTTCCAAACAGGTTTTTTTGTAACTTCATCAAACCACAGGGTATGAAAACTTTTTAAAAATATTTGGATAAGCACTTCATTTTATCAATTTCTTACCCATTAAAAGCCTCCCACCTTAGTTAGCATTCAGAGCA
>JAGPOW010001918.1:27782324-27847238 GCA_030014935.1 Caiman crocodilus
TCGTCCCCCTGCTCACCCGTCTCAGGTGAGTTTCCTGCACCTCCTTTCGACCCCAGGGGTCCCTCTCGGGTCCCTAGGGACGGCCCGACGCCGTCACACATGCCCTTAAGCATTATAGCTTTCCAAAGAAGATAAGTTCTAGCCACCCTTTTGCCCACTTCCTCTTTGCAATTAGAGGAGAGGACAGTAAAACTTTACTTTGTGAAGTCTCGATTCCTAGGATTTAGCAGTAGACTAGTAAAACTGTGTGCAAGAGCTAGTGCTGATATAATCGCACTAAATAGAGATAGGGCCTTATTTGGATATTGCTTCTCCTGGCGTAAATGAGAAATAGTTGTGCTGATGCCAATTGTTTTTAAAGCAATTAAAACTTCCCTGAGACAGCAACTGAAACCATACTACTGAAGACCAGTGTTGCAACAAATTTAGTACTTACGTCTAGTGTTGGAGGTTTATTCCCATAGTGGATTCTGCAACAGTAAATTAGATATTTAAGTGAAAAGACTGTCTTAACTTTGTTGCTGATTCTCATATTCCAGACATAATCTTTGATAAACTTTTATGCTTCCTCATATTTGGCTTGACTTTGAGCCCAGATTTTCTATGTGTTGTTATTAGGATCAAGCTTTAATTTATGTGCCACTTTTCTTTTCCCATACTTAAAGTACCAGTTGTAAGTACTGCTTCCTTTTTTATGTAGCTCTACATCATTTGTTGGACATTTAGTATTGTCATTTATTTCATTTTTATGTTTTAATCAAAGGTCAGAATAACAAACACTTTAGCTTTTTGCTGTTTGCTTGACAAATGCATTCGGAAACGTATGGAATTTTCACAGTGCATTTTTACACCGTGCTGGGTACTGTTTTTTGACATAGCACCATGTAACAGGAAGTATATAATAACTCCCAGAAAGTCTGAGGAAGGAACATGGTTCAGTCACAATTGCTCCCCTGAAGGAGAAGTCTACCATTGTCCATTCCCAGATGTTCACTTGTCCTCAGATGCTGTCTTGTCTTTGCTGGCTGATGCACTGAGGTCAGCCATGCCAAAACACTAGCCACTCCACATTTGTTCTTTGCCACCCTCTGCCCAGTTGTGTTGGAGCTGGGAAAGAGGTAAACTATAAATAGATGTCTTGATGTTGCTGCTTCTCTTGTAGCTGAGATATTGGGAAGATCCATATAAAAGTGGGAGGATCTTATCCCCTCCAGTTACTGTTTGGCTACATAAAGTGCGTTAAAAATTTCAACCATAGAGTACAAAATATAACATGCTTGCAAAGAGTGGGACTTCCAATCTTCCATTGACTGGCTCACTGAAAAAGATAAAAACCTGTTACTGCTAACTGGTAGTGCAATTACTTTACTGTTGTGGTCTCTATTTTGGGGTTGAAAATGTAAGTTCAAATCCTGCCACTGATTTGTAAAGGAATGTTAGACAAACGCGATAGAAACCAAATATAAAATAAAACAATACTGTTTAAACTTTTGTCTTGCTAGTTTTTATGACTTCATATGCCTTAGGCTTTATACTGAATCATCTTGGGTTTTGATGTCGGAAACTATTGTTGGTGGTGTGAACAAAGCAAAATTTAATTTCTGAGGCCCTTATGTTGGTAATGCTTTGCTCTGTGATCCCAGTGGAAGTGGAAGTAAGAGTGCATTACCTGCACATAGGTTGTGTGAAGACAAAATTAGAATTGTATGGACAGTATATGTTTCCATAAAGATTGGTTCAGAGGGCTCTGCTCCTGGCTGTTTTATTTACTGCAGGTTCTGAGAATTGAGATATGTGATGATAATAGGCAGGTAAACCTATTCAACATCTAGAAGGCAAAATTCAGTCTGACAATAGTTTGATATAGAGATTGGTCTTGGTATGAAGTGTAACATCTGATGTTTACTTGCATATCTCTTGCACTATTTGTTTTCTCTGACTATTGACACTCGTTACTTTGGGTTATTATAGGTCTGCTTTCCTGAGAGTAAGACATCAGCAAGTTTTAAGATGTCCTAGTGCCAATGACTTCCAAATCTTCCCCTTTCTATTGAATGTTGTGTAAGTTACTTGCCTGGTCTTTGCTCTTCTTTGTCTTGTCTTTGGATTCCATTTCTAGGGAAAACATGGATCTGTATTCCAATAGGGCTTTGGACTACTCTGTTTATCTCCTTTTATAAACATGCAATATATTAAATTATAACACGGCATTCGATAGAGCCCTTCTGTTTGGTTTTCGTCCTTTAATTAATTAAAATGATGCCAAGGATCCAATGTAAATATCCCTTGCCCTGCCAGTCACCCCATGTAAATTTTATGTATTCTTTTTTGAAAAAGAACTTTTCTATTAAACAGCTTGTTAGGGAGAAATGAGAGTCAGACACTTGGAAGAGTTTCTTATGCAGTAGAGGTATACTATTCCATTTCTGTGGTAAATTTGTCAAGCCATATGGTTACTGCAATGCAGTAGGATGATCCAGCTATCACTAGAGGCTGAACTTCAATGCATGAGAAAAAATTATAGCAGTTTGTTCCTAATATTTTAATGAACAAACCGGAAGCAATAATCTGTATAGGAAGGACACAGTGCTCTGATTATTGTATTTACAATCAATGTTTTAAGTGTTTTCGCTCAACCTCTTACTGAAATATTATTTTCCATGGAAGTGTTTGTGTTCTAGATCAGAAATGTATCCTGGATTAACAGGGGTCATTTATATTGAGAAATATTTATTCTCAAATTATGAAAAAATATAATATTTTTTACAAAGTTTTATTTACTCATCTGTTTGCCATAATTGAGGGAACAAAAGCTTAGTATTAGAGGTGCTTACACAGGTAGTTTCTCTAATGTGTTGTTCAGTACCAGTTCAATATGGCCATGTGCAGACATTACATACTTACTGGTATAAGTGCTTAGCAACTGGTCTAAAACCCAACAGTACAGAAGTTTGGTGTATGTAGACTGGTTTAAGAAAGGTGGAACCCAGTTTAAGATAGACCTGGGTCAATGTGTACTCGGACTTAATTGATTTTGGTTAGAAAGATGCATCAAACTTGCGTACCAGGTCTCCTGTCAATTCAAGATGGGTTACTGCCCTCTGGCAGCCCAGGCTCCTTTACAGCTTCTCACAAGCTCCCCAGCTTGCAGGGAAGCATACTAGCACACATCCTGCACTTGGCTACTCTGCCAAGTGCTCAGCCATCCCTGCCCCCAGGCTCTTGAGCACTGTGGTTGACAATGACACAGCAGTGTGGGGAGCTGTGCTCAGATGTGCTCTGCAACCCAGTTCTGCCTGGAGCTGTGCCTGCTCACAGGGGCATGAGGGTCCCTGCTTATGGGGGCTTAGTGGTCCCCACCTAGAAACTGCTATGACCCTGCAAGTAGGCACAGTCCCAGGGAGCACAACCCATTGCCTCCACTGCCTGCTATTGACAAGATACCTGTGGCTGATGATGACAGGAAAGGGGGAAAGGGCAACCTGTCAGGGGTGGCCTGGTCATTTGGCTGTGCTTGGAAACCTGGGGAGCCTGCTCGGAGGTGTGCAGGAGCGCCCCAAACCTGCTTGCCTTGGTCATTGCAGGTAGCTTTCATGCCCCCCCACACCAAAGAGTGATTGTGTATCCTGCTTGCTCCTGAACTAATCTATGCTGCTTACAGAAACCCAAAGAAGTTTAATTGATTTGACCTTGGGCTTTTTGCATGTCTATTAGCCTATAGGTTGCAAGTGGGACACTTCACATGCATTTTGGAGGAATATTTAACTCCATATTTACTCCATGATCATGATTACTTTCTTTTTTCCCAATTGAAAATGCAGTTATCTCGAGGAATCAGAGAAAATATGGTGACCTGTATTCTAGTGTTTGGAGCTTGAATGATTACAAAAGATTTAGTTGCCCCTTGAACTAACAGAAATGTTCTGTTTGAAAAATGGCTTTTATTAGTGTTTAACTTGTGTAAGAAGCTTCTAGTCTTACAAGAATTACAAGGTTTTCATTCAAAACTATTTTGAATTTTATAACTTTTGTCCTCCTTTTCTCTTTCTCTCTCTTCCTTTTTTTCACTGAATAAAAAAGATGAATGTTTTGTTGCTGTTCTTTTTTTCATTTTTCTTTCACTTTTATTTCTGTTTTGCTACTTCATTTCACCAAGCTTATTCATTTTTGAACAATTTACAGAATGGCAAAAGGAAAAGGAAAACTAACAAAAAAATAATAAAAGAGTGAAAAACCAGATGTTAGCTTCACTCATTTCATTACCTTTACAAGGGTTGGAAGATTTTTTTTTCCTAAAACTTTAAGTATGTAATCTTTTTGAAAACATTTTTGAAAATTGAAAAAATGGGAACTATAATTATAAATCTATAATTATAAACTATAATTATAAATTTAAAAATAAAATTATTTTTACCTTTTCATAAGCTCCACAATATCATACCTCAAACAGTGTTAGGAATTTGAGAGAGAGAATATAGTAATTGTCACCTTTTCCTTTTCTGAAATGGTTTTATTTTCTCAGAAGTTCATCCATCAAGATCACAAGGGTTCTAGTCAAACACTTTAACAGCATAAATTGATTATTCTGGCAAATTTAGATAAGGCATAATCCTTGTTAAGAGTTTTACAAAGAGCAGATTGTTGAGAGCCTGTGGATTTACCCTTCTTCCCAGCTGAGATTTTTCTTTCCCAAATCCAGTGTTCATTACGAGCCAGACTGTCACCTGTGGTAAACCAGCATTGATGCATGTATGTTGTGGCACTGATAGGAAATAACTGGTCACATTACATGTTTCTAGAATTTTCTTTAAAGTGAGATTCTCAGGTGATGTAATAATTCTGTCTTCAATGGAAGTGGTCCAGTTCACACCAGCTGAGGACCTGACCCATAGCATTCATGTTCACAATATGTATTCTACCCATCTGCAGCAGTGTGAGCAGGAAAAGGAATGTTTGTCCCACATGATTTGATGTTAAACATTGCTTTGTCAGATTGCAAAGCAAGCATAAGAGCAGAGACATTTGTGCATTGCAATGAACGGACCAAATCTTGATGGTGATGTACACAAGCCCATTATATTTAGTACAGTTATTGCAGATTTTATGTCACAGCAACTGAAGTCAGATTTTCACCCAGGAGGTTTAGTAACATTTATGTGAATGTCATATTTCAGCCTCCTGTTAATTTTAGAGATTTTTTTTTACTGTTTTTAACACTGTGTTTTTTCATTAGTGCTGTTTGATGAGGCAATTGCTCCCACAACTGTTATATTGTTACTGTTTTCATGGGAGTTTATAATAGATACTAGATTAAGCATTGATTTAAAGCTGGTAAATTGTTCTCTCTCTTTTTTTTTTAATCTTACCAGCATAATACATGCTGCTTGGTAGGGACTTGATTTATTATTGTCTCTTGCTGTTCCTGGGATTTATTAAATGAAGAAAATGTAAGTCTGTCCTTCTTGTATTGGAGTTTCTGGAGATAGCAGCTGGGTGCTAAAGATTTGAGAAGTTTATTGGAGGAATTTCAAGCAGTTGGAGAAATAAGGGAAGTGGAAGAGGAGCAGCAACTGATTGCTCATTTGCAATCATAAGACAATTATCGTGATGTCGGAAGAAGTAAACTGGACTGGCCTGTTGCCTCCAGACGTGTTTGTGGCCAACAACTAACTTTCTATGACTATGTGAACATTTATCTCTTTGGTTTTAACTGACTGGGTCCTAGCAACTTCTACTTCCTTTTCAGTAATGTTTAAGTAATTGGCTTAATATAACCAAGGGAACTGTTTTCCCACCCAGTTCTCATTCTGTTAGAGCCCTTCAGTGTTGTATAAGATTGCTCTTTTAGATGATCTACATGTGGGTCAAAGGTAGATTATCTTCATTGCTAGCTGTCAACAAGAATCATTTTTACCTGAAGCTCTGCTTATTGTCCAACCAGGAAATAAACCCATTGGAAAGATTGTCATGGTTATTGTTGCTGTTACTGTAATGTTGGATTTTCCAGGTCATTCACTCTTTTATTCCTTTAAAAGCATTTGAATAATTTTTATGGTATAGTCAACATTAGAAATAAACTGCAAACAAGCTTTTAAGTATTGTTAACATCAGTTTAATCATGTTTATACCCCTTTAATTTTCTGTGTTTGGAGTGCTCAAACTTCACTAGCACAAGAACACAATCTTTACAAAAAGAAAATTCAGTATGATCATTTGTATGGTAAAC
Source organism: Caiman crocodilus (assembly GCA_030014935.1). Classification (NCBI taxonomy): domain Eukaryota; kingdom Metazoa; phylum Chordata; order Crocodylia; family Alligatoridae; genus Caiman; species Caiman crocodilus. Next base: position 27,788,551 of record JAGPOW010001918.1, read on the forward strand.
CTATCAATATAGCATTTGTAGTGTGTTGATTCTAATGGCCTTTCAATTGGGACAGAAATAATATTACACAGCTACTTTTAATCAAGTAAGAGGACATACATTTCAATTTACATTCATTCTGCAGATCAAGAATGTTTTATTTGAAGAATTTTTTGACTTGTATAAATTACTGTTTGAATCTACTGTCTGTTCGGTGGCAATTGTGAACAGAAAAAGTAAAATGTATCGAGTTCAATTACAACTGAATATTCTTTCATTTTAATTTTACTTTTAGCAGTACCCTTCTGTTGTACATTTCAGATTGGCACATGTTCACAAGCAGCATCAGAAACTTCTGTATTTTTCTGCTTCACTTCTTTTTTCTGTCTTGAGCCCCTCAAATTCCTGATTCTTTACTCATCTGACCCCTGTGAGCACTACTTCCCCACTGCCAAATTTTTGGATCTGTGGGAAGCCCCACAGTCTGGATGACCGGGTGCTGGATCTGGCTCATGAGCACCCCTGCTTTATTCATATCCTTTATAATTTTAAAGATTCCTGCCTCCCTCTCTGGTGCGCACGCATGTTTTCTTCACATTATAGTGTTTTTGTTCTCTTCTTGCCCATTATGCCATCTTTCATTCTTGTTGCTTGAAAAATCCCTGATTTCTCTTCTATCCTTTTTCTGTGATTAGAATCTCATTAATTTATTATGTGTCTGACTGGACTTGTGTCCAGTCCTTGCTGAACTTAAGTTGAATACAGGATAATGACTAATTTCCCTTAACTGCTGCCTTTTGAGACCTATTGATGATTAATATTCTTGTGTGCCAATTTCAGTGTTTGTATGGAGTTCCAAGTTCTGTTTCACAGAGGTCAAGCCATCTCCTACAACACTGATCTTCTTTCCCCATTAGTTAATCCCCCAAGAGCAAATGGAATGCAGGAGCCAACCCTAAACTGATATAAATAATGTCAAATACCTTAAGAACTCAAAACAGAGGGTCCAAGTATCTGGAACAATTGTTTAACTATCTTTTGCTCCTTTCATCTTCTGATTCTGTTTGGTTTTAACTGTAGCGCTGACATTCCTTGAAGTTGCTGACTTTTCTTCCTTACCTTCTTTAAAATTATGTCATTTTATCTTTTTTATTGAACTAAGATTTTTATTCCAGGAAACTTGAAGGGTTAGTTGCATCTCCTGGCTGGCATCACTCAATAATGAGTAGATTGTGAGTTGTCTGGAAAACTATTACGTTGAAAAATAAATAAACTGAAGTAGGATGTTTACCTTAGGCATACCTTTTTCATGCAGCTCCCATATTTGTGTAAGGCCAGTTTTTCTAAGTTTGCCTTCCAGGCTTTAGGAACGCCATTTGTGAAAGTTGGCTCCCCCACCTACAAAAAAGCAACTGGATAGTTAAAAAGAAATAATGGAACAGTTTTATGGAAATTTTTAACTCTGTGTAAAAGCTACACAGAAGAATCTAAATCCTGAAGCATCTTATTCCCTTGCCTCATCAATTTTACTGGTTTAAACTTTGATATCCATTGATTTATGATGGTGAAAGGCACCACTGAAGCAGCCTCAGGGTGCATCCATACATGCAAGCATGTGTTCTTGCAACAGCTCAAATAGAAGCGGTGCAAATTTGAGCCGGGGCTTTTTGCCTCAGCGCACATGCTTGGGCATGCACTTCGTTGTGGAGCAAATTGTGCCACATGAGGCAAAATAACCCTGCCTGGCTCCTTGTGGGTCTTTAGCCAGGGAGAGCTAGAGCCCGGGCCAGCACCTGTGCTGTCCCCAGCAGTATAAGAAGCTAACCTGTCCTGGCCTCAGCAGTATAAAAAGCCACCCTGGCAAGTAGCTCAGGGCTACTAGCTCTCAGGAGCTTCTGGGGCCCAGACAGTTGGGACCTGGGGACACTACCTTGTGCCAGCTGGACTGCTAAAGCAGCCCTGAGAGTTCCCTGCACCCTCTGCCCACTGCAGCAGTCTGGCAATGGGGGCTGCTGCCTGGCTGTGACCTGCTGTGTACCTGCCAGACTTGGCTGGGGACTGCAAAGCCAGTAGAGGCATCTGCCCCTCTGGGCCAGCTGCCAGTGAACTGCGGTTGCAGGGTTGGGCTTTGTGCGGCACTACTGCCATTTGTGCTCCCTGCTTGGCCATCGGGGCAGCTATCACCTGGAAGATATTTTGGGTGTGATAGCCTGCTTTGAACCGTCCAAGCATGTCCTCCTGGCCCCATTTGGCCAGGAGCTCAGCCACAGCCAGCTGGCTCCAAGGTGCCAGCTCTGAGCAGGCAGGGTCCTGCCACTGACCCCCCTAGCAGGAATTCTGGTGTTCCCTATTGGAAAACTGAAGAATCCCTGATTAAAAAAAAAAATCCCAAAGTCTGTAAAATACCCACAAATCCATGTTCCTCCCCAAATAAAACAAAAGACCACTATAAAGATAGAGAGACCGAGACAGCGATCAGTTGAACAATGGTTTATTAATATATCTACAGTGTTAAAGCAAGTTTTGTATTGTAATAATAAAGTGAACTCTAAATACAGGTTTTATGAACTGATTAATACATATTTTGCTGCCCCCTCACAAGGGGTTTGTCCCCCTCACAAGGGGTTTGTCCCCCTCACAAGGGGTATGGCCCCCCAAAAGGGGCCAAATGGCCCCCGCATGGGCTACCACCTGCCCTGCAAGGCCCATGTGCCCCACCTCAGGCCCCGATTGCTGCCCCACCTGGCTCTATTCGCCACCAGCTGCTGCTGCCCCACCCAGCCCCAACCCATAACTTGCACCCCCAGATGCTCAAGGCTACCCTCACAACCCCAGGCACCATCACTTAAAAAAAAACAAACAGAAAAAGAACAGAAAAAAAGGAAAAATAAAGCCTCTGCTTACCTTAGAAAGGGGTGGAGGGGCTCCAGGGCTTCCTGGCAGAGCCCCTGAGCAGAACAGGATGGCAGGAGGGTCCAGGCTGAGGCCAATGGGGCTGTCACCCTGCCCCGCACTGTGCGGGTGAGGCCCCAGTCAGGCACATGGCAGTTGGAGCTTCTGGTAAGTGCTGGGGGTTTTTTTAAGTATGGGGAGGGCAGGGATGGGGAGTTTGGGGGGATGGGCTGGCCAGGGCAGGGGTCCGGGGCCTTGGATAGGGGCTGGTGGGATCAGGGGCCAGGGGTCACGGGGCTGGCGGGGGTTGGTGGGAGGAGGGGCCAGCCCCAGCAGGAGTTGGGGGAGGGAGGGTTGGTGGGGGGACAGACCAGCCCTAGCAGGGGTCAGGGGCCTCAAGATGGCTGGTAGGGGGAGGGGCCAGCCCTGCCAGGGGTCGGGTGGCTCGGGGGGGCTGGTGGGTGGAGGGGCCAGCCGTGGCAGGGGTCAGGGGTTGGCGGGGGGAGGGGCTGGCTGCGGCAGGGGTCGGGAGCTTTGGGGGGGCTGTGGGAGTGGTTGGGGCTGGCCGAGGTCCCTCCTACAGTCCCTTTCACCCTCCTCCAGCCCCCCCGATCCCTTGCTCACTGGCACTGGAGGGAGCCCTGGTGCTGACGTGCACAGAGCCTGGTGGGCTGCGTGTTTCAGCACCAGGGCAAGGGCCAACCATAGGGATGCTCTGGTAGCCAGAGCATCTCAATGGAGGACCCAGTCTCCGGTTGCCTCACAGCATGGTCAGGGACTGTCCTGCCCTACATTTTTATACTTTGCTTTTTTTAGACCCCTGGATATTCAAGGGTCAAGTTTTCTCCCCATGCTGGAAATTTGCAGTGCAGGGAACATTTTTTTTTGTTTCTGCACGTGCCTGTTGCCCCACCTCAGAGGGGTTTGAGGCAGGGCAAGAGGCACATGCGTGCTTGTGTGGACGCACTCTGAGTCTTCCCAGCGGTGGCTTAAGTCACTGTCTTGTGAAGACTTGGGTAGTTTATTCTGGAGATTCTCTGGGACAAAGTGCTTGCCAGGAGCACAGATAGCTCCTGTTCCCGACCCCTGGAATAAAAACCTTACTAGTATTAAAATGACTTTTCCACAACAAGTAAGCTTTGTATTGTCCATTAGTGAAAGCAGTAAAGTATTTCAGAATGTTTTTTGTCCTATTCTTTTAATGCATTGCTATTGTATCTGAGATGCCTATTGCCTAGATTATGTCTGAGTGGTATTATATTCATTTCCCCATTTTTTTTTTTCTTTAAACATCCTACTACTGTGCACAGTGATAGCGTGCATAAGCAGCATGATCTGCGATGGTCGTCCCATGAAAACAAAGGTGAAATGCTGCCAGATCAGTGCATTATTTCATATCTACTATGCCCACATTTTAGAATCATAGGAAAGTAGGGCTGGAAGGGACCTCACAAGGTCATCTAATTTAGCCCTCTGCCCAAGGCAGGGTCATCTCTCACTAAACCGTTCCAGCAAGTGTCTGTCTAATGTACTACTGAAAACTTCCAAGATTCCATAGCTTCTCTAGATAGTCTGTTCCAATGCTTGACCACCCTCATGGTCAGAAAGTTCCTTGAATCTCCAATCTAAGTTTCCCCTGCTGCATCTTGAGGCCATTGAGCCTAGTTCTGATCCCTACAGTAATAGAGAACAGGTTGTTTCCATCCTCTCTGTAATTGTATTTTAGAACTATTGTCAAATCCCCCTCAGTGTTCTCTTCCCCAGACTAATAACCTTAGTTCTTTCAGCTTTTGCTTATGATTCTTGCCTCCTAACCCCCTAATATTTTTTTTGCTCTGTGCTGCACTCTTTTCAAAATGTCCTCATTCTTCTTGAAGAATAGGTCCCAAAACTGGACACTATTCCAGGTGAGGATTTATCTATGTTGAGTAGAGTTGAAAAACCTCTGCCCATGATTTGCAAGTGATGCTCCTGTTTAATACAACACAGTATTTTGGGGTATTTTTTGCAACAAGAGCATATTGTTGGCTCATATTCAGCCAACAATTCAGGTCTATTGTAACCCCTAAGCCTTTCTCCTATCATTCTCCAGTCTATATTCTTTCACCAGGGGTGCTGGAAGTGGGACCCAGCATTCTTTCTCACGTGCAGGCTTCTGGGCTGTAGTACAGGTCCTTATTACCATCTGTATTGCTTATAATCTGGTTTTGTGTGCTTTGACATTGGTTGTTTTGTTCTGTAAGAAAGATCCTTAGCTTCATTCAGAGGATCCTTTTATACCAGTCTTTTGGAATCCCAGGGGAATACAAAAGCCCCATTGTGTTGCCACTCTTCCTTTAAAGAGCTGAAGGTAAGGAGTACTAATTGCTTTGTATAGCATTATCTGACTGTGTGGAGTGATATTCTCCTCTCTCATCTTTACCTAAAAGTCCTAGGTGAAGCAAGCCAGTTTAAGCAACCAAGAATTATTTATCCCTTTTATTCGCATCTCCAGTGATTCCACAGCTTTGCTACTTTCATCAGATTCTCAGAATCCTCTCTTAATCTTTTTACTGGAAAATTTCCTGTCTCATCTTCCTGGTTAATTTTCCCCTAATAAATATGGGTGAAAGGTGACTTTCCTCTTCATCTATTCAAGGTCTCCAGAACAATCACCAGAACCTTTGCACTCCAGATCTATTTAAACTCTGCATTTAAGTGATTGATATCCTGTAAAGCATCTTTCTGACCCAGTGCCATTTAATACCTTTTACTATGTTGAAATTATCCTATATAGTACAAATCTGTGCCCCATCTTCAAAGTTCTGTGTGGGGTTCTGCTGTTTGACTTGTCATTTTATACAGGCCATGTTATCTCTACTTTTGGTTTTTTTTCTGTATCAGTGAGGGCCAACCTTTTTGGCCAGTGCACCACAAGTTAGCCCCCCACCCACACCAAGTGCCACTCTGATCCCCTTCCACTGCCTGATCTGGTGCTTTGCTTTCTGCTTCCTGCCCTGTGCTCCCTGTCTGATCTCCTGCTCTGCTTTCTGTGCTGTGACGCCTGGCCCTCTCTGATCTTCTGTGTGCCACACACACAGAGGTTGCCTGTGCCACTCATGCTGCAGCTTGGTCACCTCTGTTCTCTATCATCTGCAACATCTTTCTTGACTGATTAAGATTCCCCATCCTTGAACTTGCTTTTTCTCTGTGGCACGTCACTCCAAATTTTGCTTCTGTCTCATCAAATAATAAAATCCCACTCTTTAAGTCCCCCAATTTTCCTGTTTTTTTTCTTTCAACTTTTTTGTAGTCTTGCTACTTGTGTTATTTCTTATCATACAGGTAGCTCCTTTAATAGCATTTTATTTACAGAATCATATTCTGTTTGAGTTGTTGCAAAAAATAATCTTACCCATACAAGCAGCTATTCTGATTTGATTCATATTTTAACTGGCTGTCAAGAGCTTAAAATTTCTTGTGTGTGAAAAGTAACTTGCTGTGTGTCCAGGTATGCAGCAACATGTGATTCTTTTTAATAACTATTGTGAGTGCTCAGAGAATGGGAGAATGGCAGAATATTTTTTTTAATTGCTACTTCACATTTAGTTTTTCACCATTAAGGAAAATTCATTGAGATGTCCTATGGTATTTCTTTGAGTTTTGCTGAAATTTCAGTTTTTACATTTTCTGCCTTTAAAGTTTGATAATGTATGAATTGTCTTAAATAGCTGAAAAAGGTCACGTACTTTAGATACAATGGGCATGTCTACATGTGCATTTGCTGCTCAGTAAGGAATAGGCCAACGTTTACATGAGACTAAATCTAGTCCCAGGTCACCTGCACAAGTCAGAGTAGCCTGCCATGTGCTCCTGTGGCCACCAGGGGGAGGGCCAGCCTCTGGTGACATGACTGCCAGCACTTGGCAGCCATGCTGAGGCCAGAGGCAGCCTCCAGCACTTGGTAGCCATCTTAAAACCTCTCTCCCACCCTCTGATCCCTGCCCAGTCCCACCTCTGCCTGGGAGCTGCATGCCAAGTGCAGAGGCAGCATGTATGGCAGTTTCATCCCTGCCCACCCTGCCTCCCCTCACCACAACTCTTCCAGCACCTGCCCCTACCCAGTGCCCTACTGTTGCAGCCTAGCCTCTGCCAGCAATGTCCAGTGCCCTGCACTGCTGCTGGCCATGATGTTGGCCCTGCTGGCCCCACCAGGCTCCTCTGGCCAGGCCCTAGGACATCCACACACCCACCAGGTAGGCCCAGGGCACTGGCTGCAAGAGGCTGTAGCCAATCCCCTCCTCCTGCACTCCTCATTCCAGCCCACCTGCCCACCCCCAGCAGCACTCCAGGACACACATGTAGGAGAAACCATACAAACATTATTAATAGAACAACCCTTCCATCCTTCCTCTTTCCCCCCTCCCCCTCAACAAACAGAATCCCCTTCCTGTCCACACAGTTTCCCTCCACCACCTTCCCCATCCACCACCAATAAAAGCCCTATTCCCCAAACGTCACAGATTCTTTAAGTGTCTGATCCTGTCCCCAAGTCCATCTATGAGGGGCTGAAGGGTGGGACTGCCCAGGGTGGAGAGCACCCCAGCTGTAGACAGTTCCCCCACAGGTCCGGGGGCCACAGCAAAGCCCAGGGATGCTGCTGGGGGTCTGCTGCAGAGTGGCAGGTGGGACCCAGGGGACCTGCAGGGCCAGGGTAGGGGTCCAGGTGTGTGTGTGTGTGTGGGGGGGCATGGGTGCAGCCTCTTCTGGGTGGCCCTGGGAGGCTAGCTGCTCTTCTAGCAGCTCCAGGAGCTGCTGCTCCAGGGCTGACAGTCTGGCCCAGTGGGCCTGGCATGTGGTTAAGGTCCTCTGCCTACCATGCCTGCTGGTCTACCACCCAGCCCTTCACTATGACCACCAGCCACCAGAGCAGGCAGGTCCCATCCTGTCGGTGTTGCTGGTGCAGCTGGCGCCTCTTGGCAGCTCCAGTGATGGGTGGCCCCTGCAGCCTCTCCCTGACATCCAGACTTTGGCCCTACAAAAACAAGAGACAGAAGTCTTTTATGAGAGTTTGCAATGTTTGAGAGATAAGATGCTCTGCTCCAGACCTCCACCACTGCCCAGAGGGCTATCACACTGCTACAAGTTCCTGCTCCCGACTGCTGAGGAGGTGATTGCTCCTGAGATCGACACTTTCCTTGGTGTATGAGAGGCTTGTACCTACCCAGCTACAGTGACACAGGATGCTCAATAAAGTTCTGGCCTGTGTCCTGTCTCTCTGCATGCTGTGGTGGGGGAGGGAACCTGGGGCCAGGGGAATGTAGGTGGCCTGGGCAAAGAGGGGGATAGTAAGATCCTTGCATAGAAATATTATTGGCCAATATCTATATAACTCGAATGTTTTGGAGTGAATTGTCATCATGGTCAAAGATCCAAGTTTTTGTTTACATCTGGAGAGAGATACAACCCTTGAACTTTCATCCACTCCTTCAAAAATCTCTTTTGTACAGAATTCAGAGTTGTTGTGTTCCTGTTTTCATATTTGTGTGTTGTTAATGACATCCAGAGATGCTAGACATAAGCACAAAGGATGTGTGGCTATCAAAGAAGAGTGCATTACAAGTACAGTAGAACTCATATATAAGAATAATTGACTGAACAAAGCTGTTTCCCTTTGAGTCCTTAAAATGAAATGGCATAGATGTCCACTGAACCTTCATTATTTTGTCCACATTTAAAGTTCTAATTAGAAAAAAAAAGGAAAAGCAAAAACATTTATCTAAAAGTGAAAAATGAGACACTTTTTGACTCTGGCATCTTACTGATAAAATGAAACCTGTACTTTTTGGATATAAGCTACTGAAATTGCCCAGGCTGAGGGTGTGAATGAGCATTCACTTCACCAGGACTAGGTGTAGATGGCTTGCTTTAAACTGCCTACACCTAGACTGGGAATAGGCACATGCAGCCGTTTTCTGCTTCCAGGAGTGGTGTATTCCGGTGTTCACCATTTCTAGGAGCTATGTGGGGCAACTGGTGTAAGTAACTTAGGGTGGGGGAGAGGGGCAGGTGGGTTAAGTAACTGGGTTGGCAGGTCCATGAGGGGAAGGGAGAGGCAATGGCGGGTCCATGCATGGGTGTGCCTAGTACGGAGGGAGGCAGGGAACTAAAAGTAATCCTGTCAGGGTCAGGGGGTGGGATTAACATAGGCCAGGGGCTGATATGAACAGTTGAGCTTTCATAGCCTAGGGCTATGCTACAAAGTGTGCAGGTATTTGAGAAATTGGGTTAACGCTTTCCCAGGTTGGATAACCATCTCAGTCTAAGTGCACCTAGCTACATGAACTGACTTAAATTGAGACCACCATTTTTATCTGATTTAACCCCTGTGAATTCCTGGTTAGGTCAGTCTAAATGTAATGGCTGTATGTACCCCACATCGCAGAGATGCACTCATGCAGAAGATCGTCTTCAAGTTCTGAGCAACAGTGTTTATTCACAGATCGCTATCCGGTCTGTTTATGATATCACATGGATTTGATTAATAAGATTTGTAATCACTGTATGTGGTAACTTAAATGAAAAACTTCTGTCCATGTAATACAGGTGATTCCATGCTATATTCATGGAATTTGGGCCCAGAAAAGCAGAGAAAAGGCAGTTTCACCACACCCACAGATCCCTTAGGAATTTAAACAGCTGCCCATAGAGAATAAAGGAATCTACTTTACAATTTGTTTTTCATATGTTTTTCATTCTCTAAGCAGCCAGCTGGCTGGACAGTATATAAGATAAATCATGTTGCACACATGTACTCTCCAAACAAATAAATAAGCCTGTGATTAATTTAAAATGTTTTTGTAAAGGATTACATTTTTTTAACAATAGGTTAAAGACAATTAATTACTGGGATACATGTAACCTACTGCTATAAATGAATAGACTTGATCCTCCATTCCAGTTAACTATTGGAAAAATTAGCCAAGCAACAACAAATTTGGTGCAGCTTTTAGTTGTAGTGGAGTGGCATCTCTTTGAGTGCTCAAATGGCTGCCATTACCATAGTATCTGAGCATGTCATGAACTTTAATCTTCAAAACAGAGACTGACTTTTCAAAAACTCCCAAATGACATAAGGCACCTATACATGTGCAGAAAGGCTGCTCCAATGCACTGTCATTACAACAAATTGGAGAAGACTTGGTTACTCACGTATGCTGGAGTGTGGTAATTACTGCATTCCATCTGACTCCAGTGTCATGTGTATCAGCCTTCCCATGCTGAAAAATGGTGGCAGAAGTGCTTTAACTAAAGATCGTTCGATGAGCTTTAGTTAAGGCACCTTCACTGCCTTTTTCAGTGTGGAGATGCTGATACACGAGATGCTCTGGGTGCTTTAGTTAAATTAAAGCATCCCCACCCCCTATTCCCAGAGCATGCATGTAAACCTCTGGAGTTCCATTCTTAGAAGTAACTTGTGAACTTTGGAGCCACAAGTTTTTTCCCCAAAGTCATTTTTGAAGATGGGTCTTTGTCTTCTAAATGATTTAGGGGGTTCTGGTATCCTATATAATTGTTAAAGAACAAATAATCATAGCCAGGTCTCCTAAATCCCAGAGTGAGACCATAATCACTGAGCTGAAATTGTTTTGTGTATTTACTTTTCTTCGTTGCTTACAGTACTATAGTAGTTATGTAACTGAAAGTCATTGCTGCAGGATAAACATATTGAAACAAAAGTTAGCTGAAGGTGGTCATTGACCAAAAACCTCTGAATTAGTAATGTCATCAGAGATGTCATTTCAAGTACACCTAAATTTTCATTGTGCTAGGTCCTGTACAAATGAATTAAAAAAACCGGACCCTGTTACAGATTGGAGAGAGACACAGAGCACAGGTATTAGACCTCAAGGCAACCTAAAAACTAAAATGGCTGCTGAATGTCAAAAAGGAAAAAGAGAAGGAAAACTGGAAGCAAGCATAATCATGCCTTCTGCTCAGAGTGGCTTTCTTACTAGGAGTTGAATATTTGTACATCAGGGTAAATAATTACTCATGTACCAAATTTCACGGTATATAAGTCAAGGTTTAAACCCCCCAAATTTACCCTTACTTTTCTGCCTCAATGTAAACACTATATCCAGGCTCTGGAGAAGTTAGATCAGGTCCCTGGTAGCTCAGGCAGTACCCAGCCAGCTAGCAACCCACCTGGCTGAGCCCAGGCTGAGCTCACCACCACGGAGGGAAGGACTAGCCCACCCCGCAACTTAGGGGCTGCCCAGACTGTTGGTAGCCTTGCTGCTTCCACCTTCAGCAGGCTCCTACACCCAGCAGGATGCCTGGCACCACTTGGGAAAGGGTTGCCTCACCCCATGTGCAACATAATGTTGGGCAGGGGTCAGGGAGAGTCTGGCCCTGCCCAGTACCTGACCATGCCCAACACCCCTAGCCTTCCCCTAGGGATGGCCCCTTCCCAGGAGTCTGCTGAAGGCAGAAGTGGTGAGGGACCTGATCTTGCTTTCAGCATAGCCTTCCTCCTATGCCCTCCCACCCCCAACTCCTGTACCAATGGGCTAGGCAGCTTCTGAGCTGCAGGGGGGCTGGTCCTTCCTTCTGTGGCAGCGAACGTTGGGCATGCTGCTAGCTGGCTGGGTGCTGCCTGAGCTCCCAGGAGCCCAATCCAACTTGCCCAGAGTCCACCAGCATGCGAGAGCCTGATCCTTTTTTTCATGGTAAAGATCAAAGCAAAGCTTGGCTTATACACTGGATATATGAAAAAACCTATCTTTTTGATAAAAAAAACTTTGGGGCAACTAATACACCATATTGACTTATTCACAGTAAATATGGTAAATATTTATGTTTACAAAGGTTCAAAGTTTCCAGAGTCCTGTCTTGTCTTTAAAATAGTAGTGTTGGAGTGATATTGTAGACATGATGAGCCAGGAAATTTGCAAACACTGAGGAAGAAAATTTTGAACTCAAAACCTTATCTAAAATGTCTCCAAACCATACAGTTGCTTCAATAAAAGACACTTGTCTTCTTTATAGGAGAGTTTACTTCAACCTCTATACAAGGGCAGTTTTATTTAGAGAATGTGACATGATTAATCATTTCCACCAATTCTGGCAAATTTCAGCTTCTAGTGATTTCCCTTTGCAGTACAGTGGTAGCCTGTAATGCTGCTGCTAAATTCTTCTGACTTGTTTTTCTAAAATTTGCTTGGACTGATGCCATAAAATACCCAGTCATAGTATGAAATCCCATGTTCTTAGAGATCTTATCCTCCATTGTCTTGGTGAACTGTGAAGTTCTTTCAATTTGCTTTCAGTCAGGGAATGTTTGGAGTCCATTTATTCTATTGTTCTCATGGAGAGGCCAAATACTTACAGTCTGCCCAAAAAGTATGTTAAATCTTAATCTGATAAAGGTGTATTCATTTTTCTAAATCTTCCATAGAAAGTTGGTGCCTAACTGTCCAGAACTTAATGTATGGGAAGCTCTTCCTTCTTGTTGCAATTAAAGAAGAAGAACACTCATAATTACACCCTCATCATTAAAGGGGATGGATTTTGTGATTTTTTTTCCTTAACCAAACATTAAAAAAAAAAGAAGAGTAGTTGCTAATCTTACTTTTTTGGCAAAATAATTTTAAACCATCTTTTCTTTCTTTTTTGTTTGTTTTAAACACATGAAGTAAACTGTGTGCATATTTGTACTTATAAAGTATAAGTGGGAAGTTTTTACTAGCTGTGAATTATCACCTTGTTCTGCAGCATGATTAACATTTTCAGCTGTAGAATAATTAAAATGCCAATCAGTTCTGAAATGGAGCAAAACAGCTTCTCTATTTGATTTGCCAGTATGAAAGCTAAATGAAGGAGCACATTAGACACCTAGGGCTCATCACAACCAGAATGCACAACGTATTCCACTCCCAACCATCTTCACGCAGACAGCTCCAGTTGTAACATTGGCCCCTTATGTCTAGCACAATAAGAAGCAAGAGCATTGCTAGTGGAGCTGTGAATGGGTTTGGCTTAGATTTACAAATGTATTATACAGCAAGCAAAGCTAAAACATGGTTTCTAAATAAGCTCCTTAACAAATGTTTTCTATGTACAACTTTTTCACACTAGCACCTTTTTCATTTATGGACACCTAAAAAATTTCAAATGGCAGTGCAGACCTCTTTGGAAATTTTGAATGGAGACACTTAGAGATAGTCTGAGGACCACTTGAGGTCTATGGGCCACAGATTGAAAACCACTACACGGTTTTCTGTCCCAACCTTCAGAATAGAAGGTTGAGACAGAAACAGATCCATTGTTTCTGACTAACACACAGGTTGGTATTCTTATGATGCAATAATGACAAAATGGATTTTAAATGATTTTTGATGATGATTTTCCTCTGTCTTAAAAGTCCTACCTTACAGGCAATTTGTTGTAATCTAAATGTCCCATAAGACAGTATAATAAGCTCAAATGCAATATTATCCTTTTCTTGCTTTCAGTGTGCACATCTTCACATGTGCTTTACTGTGCATTAGACTAATCTAATGGACAGGAAAGCATCACTGTACATGTGTGCTGCTATTAGCATGCAGTAGATTAATGTAAAGCACTGTTGGGTAGTGTTGCCCTGTGGGGTCAAGCCAACTCCCAGGATCTCAAAATTTCGCTGCTAGACGGAAGGGCTCAGTGTACAATTGTACATACACAAACACAGAAATCAATTGGGTGCATACACACACACCCACACACACAGAGTCAAATACCAGCCTAAGCGTATGCACATCTGTCACCAGTTCAAACACCTACACACATTATACAGACCAAAAATTAGACCAGAATCAATTATCAATACCTGCATGCCCAATACGCACACACAGAACATTGATTCGTGTGCACACAGTGATAGATATGTATATCAGTTCACATACATACCACTCACCTACACACACACACAGGTGAGTTCCATGTATGTATGTGCTTGGTGTTCTTGGGATACCAGGGGAAAGGTTAAGGTAAGAAAGTGGAAGTGTAGGGAGTGAAAGTTGCTGGGAGTGAAAGTTACCAGGATTAGAACCGGTAGATGAGAGAGAAGTGAGCTGAAGAACTGAGGCTTGGGGGTTACTTTAGGTTAATTGACCTTAATTGATTAAAGGATGTTGCCCAAAGCCTGCAGAACAGGGAAGTGATGCTGGAAAGAAGCTGGCACAGAGGTTGGGACCAAAGCTGGAGCTACAGGGGAGCCAAAAGGTAAGCAGAGAGAGGGAACGTGGGACATAGGATGCAGGGGAGCTAGGGAGGATGTGGAGGAAACTGGGGGCTGTGTGATGGCCAGAATCAAAGAGGTTAATGAGCAAATTATAGCAAAAAATATCTGCTTCTTGAGGGCATCTAGTAATGGCATAATAGTTAATATTAGCTAAGGCAAAGCCTGCAAGATGGTTTCCCGCAAATGTACCCTGTCTGTCACAAGTATAACCACGATGTTAAAGTTAACTGTCTGTACCAATCATAAGACTAACAAGGGCCCCAGGAGGCAGAACTAGAAAACAGAACTACAAACTTTAGCTGACCTAACTGTTCTTGCTTAAAGGTCAGTAAAAATGACAAACCTGACCACAAGGTATAATTAACACATTTCAAAAAATTCCAAAAGGAAGTAACCAAGTGGGTTGAATTTAGGCAGAGAAATGCTAATCTCAAACCCCAAAGTAATGTGGTGTAATTTGGTTTTTGGGTACACCCAAATTTAGGCAGTAACCTATTATGATAATTTCTAACACCTTTTAATCCCGTAGGGTAACAGCTGTAGAGAAAGATTGTGAGTGACTCTGAAGCCAAGAGATTAGTATAGAGCAAGATATAAAGGAACATGCACGTCAAGTAACCAGTAGGAAGGACAGGACAGAACAGAACGGTCATTGCTGTTCCAAACCCGGACTCCAGACTCCCAGTGTGAGTAGGGACCAGCTCCTGACCGAGGGATATTCCCCGGTGCTCCCTCTGATAGTGTCTGTCGGGGACGCCTGACTTTGCTGGATCAACTTGGTGTGTACCTGGCATTGAGGAATTATCAATAAGTTGCCAACCAAGTGGAAGCTTTTTGTCAATTTGTCTGTTTTTATTATCCCTGCCAGCTTTTAACTTTTGTATTGTCTGTTTATTAGCTAACCTTTTTGTCAGCTGTTATATATGTAAACCATATTTTGCTGCTAAAACAGTTTTGTTGCTATTTTGCTGCTATAAGTAAAATTTATCTTTACTGTTATAAGTGAAACTTGTCTTTGCTTCAGTCCCAACTCTGCCTCCTCGATCCCGAACCAAACAGCCCAGTGGCTGATACATTTGCAGCACCCAGTCAGCCTGCAACCAAACAGATACACCCATGGTGCCCAGTTGTCCTGTGACGGGGCTGGCTCCGGGAACCAGGGATGCTGGAGAGGGACTGCTGTAAGGCTCAGGAAGCTATGGGGAGAGGGGATGCCGGTGCTGGGAGCTGGAGAAGGGCTCCAGCAAAGGGCTCCAGCTGCCAGGAAACCTGTGGGGCAGCTTGAAGGAGCTGCAGGGAAGTTGGTGGCAGGCCAGAGGGCTGTGGGGGGGGAGAAGGGGCAGCTAGAGAGGTTTTGTGGGGGAAAGCTGGAGAACATGGGGGGGAGGAAAGGTTGGGAACAGAAGGCAGAGAGAGAGAGAGAGAGAGAGAGTGGGGAGAGGCAGCAGAAGGCAGAAATGAGCGGGGCTGAGAGGCTAAAAGTGGCAGGAAGAGCTGCAGAAAGACATGGGAAGGAGGTGGTGGACAGCAGAAATGGGCAGGAGGCTAGAAGCAGCAGAAATGGTGGGAAGGCCTGTGGAAAGATGCGAGAAGAAGGTGGTAGACAGTAGGAATGGGACTGAGAGACAGCAGAAAGCAACAGGGCCAAGAGGCTGCAGCAGGGGAATAGAGAAGGGACTGAAAAGAGGCTAAAAGCAGCAGGAGCAAGGCTGAGAGATGGCACAAAGCAACAGGGCCAAGAGGCTGCAGCAGGGGAATGGAGAAGGGACAGAGAGGAGCTGAGAGGTGGCAGGGAAAAAGGGGGAGAAAGCTGAGAGAATGAGACAGAGACTGGAATTTAAGTGGGGAAGGGACTGGGGCTCAATAAAACACAGCCCAACTCAGGGTTAAAAATGACAGTGGTTTTATTGAACAGGAGAAATGGTGACACACTATCTCATTGGTTCCTTTGCATGCATGTGTGTGTGCACACGTGTGCACATACACACAATGGCAGCAGGGGTTAGATAGGCTGGTGTGGGGGCTGAAGTCTGGGAGGAGAGAGAGAGAGAGAGAGTCCAAACTGAAGGAGGAAATAGTGATATCTACCTATTCCAGGCTGAAAGTTGGTCCTCAATGGCCAGTCAGAGCCTCCTTCAGCTTTATGTTGTCCAGAGGGGGTCACCAGCAGGGCCTCTGGGGTGGCTAGGCAGCATGACATGGAGCTGGTTTGGTTCAGCTAGAAATGGTGTTCCCACTGCATATGTCTTCACTGCCCCTTTTTATAGGGGCAGACCTTTGGGGGTCAGACTACATGGCCTGCTCTAGACCCCTTCTGTCCCTAGATACTATGAAACCTTGTGTGACCCTAGTGACAGGAGATATGCCTGGGCAAGGGTCAGCCCCGGTATACTGAGCATGTGTACTTCAGGTAGGGATGTGCAGTTTTGAGTGTCTGTAACGGTGGGATACAATGATAGAGTTGCTGGTTCTGCAGGGTCTTTTGTCTTTAAAATGCTGGGTTCTTGTCTCTGTTCCTGGGTGAAGTCCATGGTTCCTAGATGGATCAATGCGAGGTATTGGCCTGGTCGTTACAGACCATTCAGTAGAGGCCTGCTACCATTGTATTTCAATCATTCCCAATCACTCCCATTCATCTGGGAGCCAATTTACATGGGAGGGGTACATGAGTCACACACTTACAACATGGGATGCCCAGGCAGAGGACACAAAATTGAGGCTTGACATACAAAATGGAAACCTGACATAACTTTGGTTCACTTACAAACACAGGCCTAAATTGTACAATATCCATATGAAACAATAAAAATCAATACGAAAATGATACGATATACAACAGTAAAAATCAATACAAGCCGAACAAAACATTCTTTACAATATTAAAAAGGGGGGGGGGGGGCTTGTCATAAGGGAATAAAAGAACTTAGCTTACCTAATACTACTAATAACTACTTGTAGGGGATTGAGAGGTCAGAAAGAAAGTTAGAAATGGTTAGGGAAAGGGGAAGGAATGCATTAAAAAGAAAAACGGGGGTTTTGCTACAGTAGTACTGACACATACAGATACTACCCAACAGTGCTTTACATTAATGGGTCTAAACACACATGTAGATGCTGACCCAGAAGCAAATTGTTTCTGGTCAGCCCAGGCAGCAGGGGGCCACAATTTCTGCTCAGCTTAGTCCTGAGCTCTGGGAGGGGAGGTGGGGGGTGGAGAAGGGCTGTCCCTGGCTGTGGGGGCAGCTCCAGGCAGCATGGACCTTGGGGCTTAGTCCCGTGCTCAGGAGGGTCGGGGGGAGTGAGCTGTCTCCTTCTCCAGGGGGTATGGAGCTAAGGGTTTAGTGCTGAACTCCGAGGAGAAGGGAGTGGGGAAGGAGGGTGAACTGGACCCTGCTCTGGGGGCAGCTTTGGGCAGAGCCGCGCTCAGGGCTGGGCCAGCTTACCCCCCAGGGCTCAGGAGTAAGCTCTGAGCTTTGTGCTGCCCTGAGCTCTGTGCCACCCAGAGCTGCCCCAGAGCCAGGGCTAGCTCATAGCCTCATGCTCCAGGGGCCGGGGAAGTCACTGTGCTCCCTACCAGCCCCAGACTAGCACCTGGGTAGCTGTAGTCAGAGCCTGGAGCTTCCTCAGGCTGCTGCAGGGGAGCATAACAGGGCAGGAGCAACCCTGGACTACACTGCTCCTTTTGCTCCTGACCTGAGTGCACATGTAGATATGTACCTGGGAGTAGTTTACTACAAATTAATTTACTGCACAGTAAATAAATACTCATTAACTGCCCGGGTAGATGCACCAGTAAGGATGTGAATCAGACTTTAAAAGCCTATTGCTGTTCCTTGTTGACAAAGTTCCCATAAGCTTCAGCGAGAGTAGGAATGGGCCCAAGTCATTAGCAAAATTCTTATAGCCTGATGCTGGGATGCAGAACAGATTTTTATTGCTATCAGGAGAGAGACAGTTTTCTTCATCATTCTCAGCCTCTGACTATTACTCATGCTGAACACTGCCTGAAGGCTTGTGGTGTTTATCTGCTTGGGTTTGTGTTTTGTATTTTGCTTTGACTGAGGTATGAATCTAGAGGTATTAAAATTGTGGGACTTCCTTTGTGTGACTGTTCAGGTTTGATTTGAATGGTATTTGCAGTTGTATCTGTGCACTTTTTAGGGTATTTCTACTGATGTGTCTTCTGGATCCCATAATAAATAAGTTGGGGTTTATCAGTTTTAAAGAAGCACATTTTGGATAAATTTCTTTTGATTTCCATTATCCTGTATCAGTTATTAAATTCAGCTCCTGTATTTTTTTGCAATGATTTTTCCTTTGGAACTATTTTTCTGTGCCTTCTAGGGTTAAATAAACCCCTTTCTCTTCTTCCCCCCATATTTTCTGTTAATGGTACAGTCTGCACACACTTCTGTCTGTGTTTTCTTACCGGTCATTCAGCTTCATGTAACATTGCTTATTGAAAGACTAGATGTTAGTTCTTGTTAAAGGCAGAGATCCTGGACTTTATACATCTTATACATTGGAGTAAAATATTGTGTTACTTACATTTATTATTATGGTTTCCATTAGGGTGATATCACATTTAACACTCCCTAATTGTGGTTAATTAGTATTATATTGTGAGCAGACTTGTTTTTAACAATAAAAGATGAGTCTTTGAACTCCTCCTCTTCCTGGTAGTGGTGTAGAATATTAAAGCAGCTGGGAGAATCATTGTGTATCTTCCTCCTGCTCTTGGTCATGTATGTATTGAGCCCCCGCTAAGTGTTCAGGTAAGGGTGCAATATGATCTAACATGCAATCCAACAATCATTCCTCCTGCCATACTGCACATGTTTTGGGTTGAGGGATCACAGTGCCCATGATCCCCAGGGCTCCTGGGGTTTCATGTACACCCAAGCTCTAGAGATTGCGGCTGCCTTGATCTCTAGGGTTTGGTGGATGGCTGTGCCTGGTGGGCCTCCCATACACAGGAGAGACCTTGCTACATGTGAAAATTAAAGCTTGACAGCAACCAGCTATAGAATTAGTACAGGCAGTCCTTGATTTATGACTGTTCAAGTTACGAGAAACAGCACTTAGGACCTTTGTAAATTACGATGCTGTTTTGAGGTTCCAACGGGGTTTCAACTCTATGGCACTGGACACAGCTGCCTCCAGCTGCTAAGCCTGTTGTAGTGGGGCATGGGGTGGTCAAATCAATACTCCTGTAGCAAGGAAAGGATTGGGGGTGGGGCTGGGATAGGGGCTGTCCATCATAAGCAAGAATTTACGATGCCATCTTCGAGGCATGGGCCATCATGTAGGGAAGGTTTGGGGCAGTGGATAGCACCCCCTGGCATGTAATGGGTAGTCTCTCACATTTTTCACCAGTTATGGGAACAACAAAGTGATGGCAGGCAAGACTAGGAGGGCTGCACCATAGAGGCAAGCGGGTAGGATGACTTGAGACTTGGCTCTGGGTTTTCCCCCTGTCACAATCATCTCAGCCAAAGCTTTGTCTAGCTAGGTATTGAAAATTTCCAAGGATAGAGATTCTACCATCTCTGTGGGTAACCCGTTCCAGTGTTTTACTACCCTCCTTGTGAGAAAATTCTTCCTAATATCTCACCTAAACTTCCCTTGCTGCAACTTGAGACCATTGCTTCTTATTCTGTCCTAATTCTTAGTTTAGTTTATAGTTTGATTGTCTTAAAGGTCTCACCATCATTCTACTTTTCATGTACCCTTATCAGAAATTATATCAAACATGCAAAAAGCTTTATCTACGAGGAAGAGAGAGAGGTAGGTAGATGTGTTAGTCTAATGTCAGGGCGGAAGACAGGGCAGAGTTGCATTTTATAACCTAACTAATCCAGAGATGCACAAGCTTTCATAAGCAACATCTAACTTCATCAGATGGCATGGAAACATTAGGAATAGCTGTGCCCCATTCAGAAGATTATTTCTCATTTACAACATATACAGTTCAACACTGTAGGCAAATACATTGATAAGAGAGAGTTCTTTAAATCCAAAGTAAATCACATGGGCTTTGTGTATTAACTTTTTCATACATCTCAAACTAGATTGCAGTACATACGTTTACAAATATGATGAGCCAGAACTGAGGACTGGATATGGATCTAATATTCTCAAATTTTCTGAATTGACTACCATATTTTCGTGCATATATTCCATGCGGTATACACAACTTTATAAAAAAAATGGATGGGTGCAAGCTATATGGGGGTGTGGGCTATTGACAGACTTTTTTCCCTTGCAGGGCCCAGGCAGGCCAGGCTACACCGCCAGGGCCGGGCTGTGCCACCACTGCCACAGGGGCTGGGGCCTGGGCCGGGCTGCGCCACCACCACTGCGGGGGCTGGGGCTGGGCTACGCTGCCTCCCTGCTGGGCCCAGGCAGGCCGGGCTGCACCGCCATGGCCGCGGGGGCCGGGGCAGGCCAGGTTGCGTCCCCGCTGCTGTTGCCACTGCACTGCCACAGGGGCTGGGGAAGGCTGCGCTGCCCTCCCTGCTGGGCCCGGGCAGGCTGGGCTGTGCTGCCACTGCCGCTGCGGGGGCCAGGACTGGGGCCAAGGCCGAGCTGCGCTGCCAGGGGGGCTGGGCTACGCTGCCTCCCTACTGGGCCCGGGCAGGCTGGGCTGTGCAACCACTGCCGTGGGGGCCGGGGCCAGGGAGGGCCGGGCTGCACCACCTCCCTGTGTATATGCCGCCATGGGGAATACACAGGTGTGACATATACATGGATTAATTTACAAAAATACAATTTTCCGCGGGTTATATGTGGGTGCGGCTTATACCCAAGGGCGGGCTATATGTGCGAAAATACAGTACATATAAGTTTTTTATATAAACACTATTATCTAATGTCAATATCTGTTAATATCAATATGGTTTAGTATGTACAATCTAATCGCTATACATTTCCACTTGTTTTTTCTAATAAGTTAACTAATGGAAAGTCATTGCAGATTGTTCATTATTTCTGAAGTATGATTCCACAGAGTAACTCTAAGTGTCATGCTCTGTATCATTAGATTTGTCCTTAGCTTAGGTCAAGGGTACACTGTAAAAACCTTATGTTGGCTGCCAGTGTTTTGATAAGCATGAGTTAACTTGTCTGAGCTGTACACTGTTAACTCAGATTACTCAATATTTCATAGCTCAGTTTGATTCCTAGTGTGCAGTTTTCTGTTATATAAAATAATTTTGACAATCAAACATAGAGCAAGCTCTCTCATTCTGTTACTACTGATCTATTTCCAAAGTCCATATATCGTGTATTTTCTTATTCTCTATACTTTCCATGGCTTTCATGTTATTGGCAGCCTTGAAAACGATATCATATTTCTTCTTTTAAAAGTATGCTTTGATATAGAAATAAAATAACTTACCTACTTAATATAAGGAAAGAAATACAAGGCCCTGAATAGTTCCCTCAATTACATCAATGCATGTCTAGAATAAATACTCTGTGCTCAGCAGAGCTAATCCAAAATCACATCTTTGTAATAGAGGATAGTTTTCAGCATGTATGACCTAATTCTTACTTCCTTGTCAATTTTACACCAGTGCAATTCCATGAAGTTTACTGATGATTTTATACCAGCACTATGAAAATCAAAATTGGCTTTATATGGTTTCCCCACTAATGAGGTATTCATGTTTTCTACATATCAGACCATATATTGGCATGTGGAGGCTTCAAATAGGCATATGACATTTTCTATTTTTTTCTTCATGTCAGTGCTATTTCAAAACAAAGGATATTCTAAGATCAGTCAAAAGTTGTAAACACTGTTATTTATGTACTTTTACAATAAACAGTAAAGAGATTAGCTCCATTTTTTAATCAGCTCTAATAATAATATAGTTTACAGCTATAAATTATACCTTGGCATTTGAGAATGGTAGAGCATTTGTAGAGAAGGCTGTGTTAATGAATCATATGTAATTGAATCTCCACCTCTTAGGACCGGCTTTTACTGAGTTGTACTCATCTTTTTTAAATCTAATCTATTAAGAAAAAATAGTAACTTTATCTCACTACATTCTCCATATTGCACTGGGCTGTGCTCTGGGTGAGCAGCAGAAGGTGCTGGGAGCTGGGGCAATGTCCTCCTGCTGCTTGCCCAGCTGGGGTGGGGAAGGGCAGAGCCACTGCATTGCCTGCAGAGAAATGGAGCACAGGAGCCTGAGCTGCCCTGACCTCCCTGCACCTCCCAGACAAGTTTTAGCTTTTCCCTGCCCCACCCCAGCTGGGCAAGTGGCAGCAGCAGCAGCAGGACACGTGGGGGGAATGGGTGAGGCAGCTGGCAGCATGGGAGCTATGAGCTGGTGGCTGCAGCCACCCTAAAATTCATCATAGCCTCCGCCGAGTGCAGCCCAGTGCAGCCCTGACCCCACCTGCCTGTCCCACACATATCCAGGGGCATACACCCCTCACCATGTCCTGCCACCGCTCGCCCAGCCAGGTCAGTGTGGGGCCAGAAGGCACAGGGAGGCTGGGGTGATCCCCCACTCCCAGAACCTTGCACTGCCAGCCCAGAGCACAGCCCAGTGCAGCCCCAGCCCTGCCTGCCCTGCGCAGATCTGTGGGCACATATCCCCACTCCCCATGGCTTCCTGGACCAGCGACGCATAGTGTCAGGCACTGCCCCGCCCCCTGCCTGTGCCCCCCCAGTCTACACCTGGTCTAAGGCTGGACCAAGCTTAGTCCTCATTGTCAGGCCTCTTTCACATGCACATTCACACTGACTTCCTCTCACTAGGGCCTCTCGCACTCCACTGCCTCTCATGGAGTCTCTTTTTCACATTGACAGCTTGTTCCACCCTGCTCCCTCTTGGAGCAGCTTTCATAAGCCTTGGGGCTTTATCCAGATCATGCCTTGGGTAGCAGACAGTCTCTTGGGTCTCTCTTATGACCCGCACCTGGGTAGTGGCCAGCCAAGTTGCAGACCTGAGGCCAAGGTTGTGTAAACATACACAAACACACACTGGGCCCCTGGGCCCACTTATTGGGCTCCCAGCCCTTGATCCTCTCTCACTGAGGCTCCACACTGCCCTCTCAGTGGGTCTCACTCAATGCTTTCGTGGGCTTGGAGTCGTATACCCCCAGGGGCTCAGGTGCCTTTCCTTTGGTGTGTCTGGCCCCCTAGCTTGTATATTCTCCATTGTGTACTGGGGGCTGAGGTTTAAAGGTGTCTTTACCCACCTTTTACTGGGGAGATGAGTGAGCTGGCATTTCCTGGGGGCTCCCATGCCCCTAGGAGCCCCACCAGGCCAGTAGGGCTGTGCAAAGCTTCAGCCAGTGATTTGATTAGGTGGAAATTTGGCCCAATTTGGTGGCCAAATCTTTGAATCCAAATCGAATCAGGAGACCCTTTAATCTCTCTGAATCAAATTGGAACCCTCTGAAATGATTCAGAGAGATTCTGAAAGATTTGAGAATTCAGACATAGACACAGCTTTAAATATTTTTTCTATTTACCTCAAGGTACCAAGTGGCTTGTGAATGCTGCAGTGGTAGGGAGGATGGCGGGGGGTGGTGGGGCTCTGTTTAGTTTATTTGGAAGAATTGGGTGTGACACTGTGTCAAAGGCCTTTTTAAAATCTAATAAATAATATCTACGTATATTTCTTCATCCAAGCGTTTTGTGACTTGGTCGTAAAATGAAACCAGGTTAGTCAGGCAGGATCTGCCTGCTATGAACCCATGCTGATTGTCCCTTAGCATTATTTTACCTGCTGGTCCCCCACAATGTGATACTTAACAATTTTCTCAAAGGTCTTGCCAAGGCTAGAGGTGAGACTAACCAGCCAATAGTTACCTGATTCCTCCTTCCTCCCTTTCTTGAAAATAGGGAACACATGGGCCCTTTTCCAATCCTCCAGGATATGTCCTGAGCACCATGAGTGCTCAAACATATGCTATAGTCACCCACAATTTGTGCTAATAGAGCAGAAATTAACTGGGTGAAATGTAATTCACTGTGTTTCACTGTAATTCACTGTGATAGACAAAAGGTAGGTAATATAATGGTTCCTTTTGACCTTAAATTCTATGATTGTATTAAAATGATGAACAGTTGGGAATTAGGCCTATAAACTATGATAACTTCTGGTTTTCACCTATTTAAATTAGTTGAAAATCTGGTTTGTAATTTTATAGTATGAGAGTAAAGGAACACTAATTTGAGTGCATCTGACTTTTAATTCAAATTTGTCATTTTTATTTTATAATTATAATGTTATAAATGGCAATGTGCACTTCAAAGTAGGACTTTAATACAAAATTAATAACTGGCACAGTAATAGTCTTCTGCCTACTGGGAAAAGAGGTAGGAGTTTTTAGATTTTGAAATGGGGAAAAAAACTAGTTTTGTTCCTTCGAGGATTGGCTCTTTGTAGCAGATCATTATAAAACAACAAACAGATCAACAATACTTCTGTACCCAGTGGACTATTTAATATTGCTCTGAGTGAGGCTGAAATCTTCCTAGCTCCTATGTGAAAGCTGTATGGGGATACAGATTTAGAGCTAAGTACAACACAATGACACAGAGAGCCCTTAGGGGCTACGTAGCGTGAGAATATTGATGAGAATTTGTTACTGTGTTTTACTAAGAACATAGAATAGTAGGAATTGGGTGTATCTACACATGGGCATTGAATGTGCATTAGCCTGATTTAAGGTGCATTAAGGGTGCGTGTCTACACCTGTGCGCTCTTAATGAGCCTTAAAAATGGTGATTTTAGGCTAAGGCAACCTAAATTTGATACCTCTATAAAGCAAGTACCAAATATAAGTCCGGTAGTTGAAGTGCATTAATGTATGTGTAGATGCTTTAATGCTCATTAACACAGGGTAGCTAATTCTGCCCAGCCCCTAGGGGGCCCTAGCGGGCAGCCAGAACCTAGCCCCAAGGCTCCTGGCTAGTTTCCTTTCCTGCTCCAGGGCTAGGCTACTTCCTAGGAGTCCCTGGCTGCAGGCTATAAAAGCCTCCAGCCATTTTGTTCTTTGGAGCACACAAACCAGGAGCCTGTACAAGTCTGTTGCTGTATTCAGGAGCCCACCAGGCCCTGTGTGCCCCCCCCGGTCAGGATGCAGGTAGCCTCTACCCATCCTGTCCCCTGGCTAGAGCTGCTCTTTGGCCACAGATAAGTGTTGGAAAGGGCTGTGGCCTGCTGCATCCCTTGCCCAGCTCTGAGATTCCTCCCAGGGCTGCTGTTTCTACTCTTGGTGGCAGCAAGGCCAGCAGCTGCTCCCTGCTTTTGCTTACCACCATCTCTGTCTCTTTACAAGCACTGTGGTGAAGTGCCTCTGTTGCACGGCTCCCATGCCTAACCTTGCCCTGTTCTGGGTGCTGCTGGTAGCCCTCCCGGGCTGGCATCACAGGGACAGCTGTGTAGGGGCCAGACAGCCAGCATGGGGAGCATTTTCAGTACATCCTCCCCACTGAGCCTCAGCCCTGCTCACACGCCCACACCCATCCTAAGTGCCCGGGGCCCCAACTGGATCAGGGAGGAGGTGTGGAACTTTGTGACGCTCTGTGACACTCTGCGACACTTTGTGTTGGGGTGGGGCCGACATCCATTGTGGGGCAGGTGCTTGAATGCCCACGTTTATGAGACCATTTCATCCAGGGTGCTTGTGCAAAGCCACTCCTGGATGACATGGCAGTTCTGTGTGAAGGCCAAGGTCTTGCAGGCATAGTGGGTGGCTGTGACCAACTTGGTCCAGTCATGACCTTAAGTCTATGCTTTTCATATGGGAGCATTTTGGTGCCCTGGGAAACAGATTACACACCTGTAAGTACCACCAACAGGGGCAGCCTTCCCTTGTCTGCACCAATGACCTCATGCCTCTGATGACATGTCAGTGGAGGAGGGGACCTCAGGTTTCAGCACCCCACTCTGCTCACTTCCCAGCTGCTGCATCCACTGGAAGCTCAGGGAGCCCTGCCCAGTGGCTGCCTCGCCTTCATCCCATCCCCATACCCCACCATGAGGAGAGGCCAGCCACATCACCACCGGCTGCCAGCAGTGCCAGCTCCCCTGGGGAAGAAGGGATCTGGCCAGTTGCTAGCCTGCTACTCACTGCAGGATGTGAACATCAGGTGTAGCCAGGTGCCATTACTGACAAGCCCACTGGAGAACCCCCTTGTGGGGAAGGCAGGGGCATAGCCAGTTCCTCACCCTGGGTATCTGGAACTCCTATGCACCTTGAGCCCAGGCACCATAGGCTGGGCAGCAACACAGAAGACCAGTTGTCTTGCTGGGGGGAGAAGGGTCTGGAGCTGCAGCTGCTCCAGGGCTGGGCTACTTCCTGGCTTTCAGCCAGCAGTCCGCTAGCTCTGGGAGACCAAGTGGGGCTGGAGGGCTCAGCTGGTGGCTGCCTGAGCTCAAGCATGTCCTGACAACTTACCATGGTCCGTGGGCAGCTGTGCACAGCTGACCTGTGACCTGAGGCCAGGTAGTGCAGGGTGCATGGTGTAGAGGATCTTATCTCTGCAATGTTACAAACACACAAAAGTCTTCTGTTTCTTTTCTCTGCAGGACCAACAACTGAACACAGGGGAGCGGTTGCAGGGCCCTGCAGGAGTGCCGCTTGAGGGTCACTGCCACAAGCTGTTGGAGCTGCCTAGATGTACTGGCTGTGCCATGGCACACCCGGGATTGGACCTTCCTGCTCCAGGGGCTGGTGGCAGCAGTTAAGAACTGGGTGGCATGGGAACAGGCGCAGCAGCAGGCTTGGGAGGAGCAGAAGCTGGCCTGGTGGGATGAGGACATTGCCCAAGAGACCACCAGAAAGGAGGTATGGGACTAGGCAGAGCAGGTGCACTGGGCCTGGCTAGAGGCCCAGAAGCAGCACCATGTGGAGCTGATCCAGCAGCTACTGGCCAGCCAGGGCTCTTAGGTCCTGCCCACTGCCCCACAGCAAGCTCCTGCCTGGGCCTCGGAGGAAGGCCTCTGCTGCTTCCTGCTCACAGGAGCCCCTGGCACTTGCTGTGGCCCCCAGACCCATGGGGGGAACTGTCTGTGGCCATGGTCCTGGTTGCCTGCCTCTGTGCTCTGTCCCCTGGGCACCTCCACCTGACAGTCCCCCACTTCAGGAGTCATACAAGGACAGAGACTGCTGTATATAGTCTTCAGTTTGGGTGGAGGGTTTTTATTATTTTTGACAGCTCTGTATGTTGGGGACAGAGGGGGGAGCAGGCTCTGCTGGTTGTGGGTGTATGTGGATGGTATGAAGGAAATAAAGGTTTTTATTACAAACATGTGCATGTCCTGGGGTGGTGCTGGGGTGTGGGTAGGAGGAAGGGAGGCATGGCAGGCGAGTCTTGGCAGGGATGGCCAGGCACTTTTCCATGTCCTGGTTCTTCAGGTAGGGCTGGAGCTGGTGCAGCAGGTCTTCAATGGTGGCCCAGGTGATCTAGAATATTTTGACACACTGGTCACTGGTCATTGTCCCATTTCTGCAGAATGCTCTGCTGCCACCAGTGCTGGCAGGCATGGTGGGCTGAAGTAGTGGGGCTGGTGGGACAAGGGGATGACTGTGGTCCTGGTGGTGGCATCCTGGAGCCTGTGGTCACTGGGCTGGCAGCAGCAGCTTCACAGTGGTGGGGGCCCCAGAAGGCCATGTATCAGTCAGTCAGAGTGGGTGGGGGAGACAGGCAGTGCTAGGAAGCTGAGTGGCAGGCACACAGAATGGTAGCAGGCAAGCAAGACAGTTGCAGTAGCCCTGGGGACCACGGGACCCAGGGCCAAGAGCTGGGGCAGGTAGGGCTAGGAAGCACATCTGCAGCAGAAGCAGAGCAGGCATGTTCTGTTTCTGTCTCTGCCACATCACTGCTTTGACACAGGAAGGGTCAGCCCAGAGGTCACAGTGTGGAGGGTTTGTTTTCAAGATGGCTGCTGGGTTCTGGCAGCTCTGGATTCAAAATGGCTGCCAAGTGTTGGCAGCCATGTGTCCAGAGGCTGGAGCTCCCCCTGGGGGCCACAGGGGCACATGGCAGGTTTTCACTGACCTGGGATTAAAGTTAGTCCCAAATCCTACCACGTGTAGACACCTGTCAAAAAACCTTTAATGTGCATTAAGTTAATGTGCATTAAACTTAAGCCCGCTTAAATTCACGTTTAGGCATGCCCATTGTATCCTAAGGGAGGCAAATAGATTCCATAGCTTGTGGGCTGGAGTAGTTGTCACTCAGCATTTGCTTTTATTAATTTGAATAAGTTATGTTTGTAAAAGGCTTGTATGTGTGCATGCGCATGTGTTTGTATATTGATATGCACATAATAACAGTAAGAATGAGGAGAGCCATGCATCCTGGTCCTGCTGGGGTCACATGTAGCTTCACAGATCATGTCAAAAAAGGAGTCTTTCTTTGGTGATTGAAATAGTATCCTTTGAGTCACACTAATGTATTGGAACATTAACATAATGTAACATGTATTGGAACATCTAGTGGAAATAATTATCCCCTCTGTCCCTTATTATTTTGCAGGAAAGGCAGAAGGAGGTTGGCCATAATAGTGCACTCTTGCTGCTGTTGTAGAGGCTGTAGGGATATGTTATAGATATAACAGGTGTCAGTGCTGTGGCAATTAAGAGCTGTGCCCTCTTAGCGATATTAGAGCAGTCAGGGCAAGGGGGGAATTACAGGAGCTCTAGTTGTGGAGCCATGATTCCTGTCAGCTGCAGAATTAGCTGAAACTGTGTCATTGACATTCCCAAGGACATTCAATATTTATAAGGCCAGTTATATGGAGTCCACAGAATTTAGATTAGAGAGAAATTCTGTTAACTCTGGCACTGAAATTTTGTTTGTTTGACCCATCTCCAGCATTAAGTAATGATAAATGTGACACATTGTGGATTAGCTTCATTCAGTATATTTGGGCCCCTAGCTGTCATTTTAGAGTAGACTGTCAGGGTTCTTTAATCCAGGATTTTTAGTAAAGGAAGCTCTTGGGAGAATGGTAATGATCATAGATAACTAAAACCACAAAGATTTTTGGCATTACTAGGTGCTCTGTCCAGGATATGCAGTTGTTAGATAGAGGCAAGCCTCAACAAATATTGCTTCAGATAAAATTATCTTGGCATTTTGGAGGGCTACTGAGCTGTTGTTACAGATGGTTAGTTGGAGACAGATCCAGGCATGATTTAGAATTAGCAGATATTCAGTTTGCCTACAGAAGAAGCATTGTCTCTGAACTTGCAGTATTTGAAAATGGACCATGCTGGAAAATGGACCTCCTTGGTGGTAAGAGAGGAATATCTCTGTCCACTAAAAACAATCAACACCTTTCTATTTCTTTGGAACAGTGAGACATGCCTGCTACTTCTACATGGTGATAGCAGCAGGGGTCCAGTCAGGCAGAGCTGTACAGCAGGACTATTCAGCTTTGGTGTGGCTAGGTCTGTAGGCATCAAGCTGCTTTGGGGCAAGCTGAGTATCAAGCCTGAAACCCACATGCTGGGTCCACCTACATGCCAGGCATATTCTGTCCTGCCAAGTCTCTTATATCATGTCTCTCTCATGTGTGAAGCCAAGTCATACGTGCCACACTGGTCCATAACAATGATGGTCTTCATTCACTAGGACATCCTTAGCAGCAGCATGGTTAATTGACTTCTCTGTTTAGTCATTTGAATAACAGATGTGAAAATTAAAAAAACCCAGACACCTGCACAGTTTGAGGCAATAGGAAAAATGTATTACTCACATACTGGCTTTTTAAAATAAATGTATAGTTATGTGTTAGGAGTCTCTCAAAAACTATGGTTGGAACTGGTCTTCATCAGAATCCACTAGAACATTTCTGTGAGAATAATTTCTATTTATTTAAATGTGCACCTC
This sequence comes from Caiman crocodilus, assembly GCA_030014935.1. Lineage (NCBI taxonomy): Eukaryota > Metazoa > Chordata > Crocodylia > Alligatoridae > Caiman > Caiman crocodilus. Next base: position 27,818,559 of record JAGPOW010001918.1, read on the forward strand.
CAGGAATGATGTTGCTAAACTGGGATTACTGTTGAGCAGATGTTGGAATGAAGACTGCACCATCCTCTCTGCATTTCTAATATCCTTGCCATCTCAGATTTAGGTTCCAGTCCATAGGTGTTACTGTACTTACTATGAGGATATAGTTACACAGCACTGTTTCTAAGTATGTGGTTATTTTCAGGTTACCAGTGAGAATTGACAGGGAGGATGAAATTGTTGGCACGTCTCAACTTTAATGTAAGGCAGGCAGTCTCATTCATATAAACCAAGAGAATGCCTGATCCTGCACTGCAGGGCATGTGATTTCATAGATTTAAAAGACATTAGGGCTAGAAGGGACCTTGGAAGATCGAGTCCAGCCCCTGCCCCAGGGGCAGGTAGTCATGGAGTCATAGGATCTCAGCAGATAAGCATCCAATTTTTTCTTGAAGGCATTCGAAGTAGGTGCTTGAACCACCTCCGATGGCAGGCTATTCCAGACCATGGAGACTTGAACAGTAAAGAAATTCTTCCTTATGTCCAGCCTGAAATTATCTTGCAGGAGTTTATAAGTGTTTGACCTTGTTGTCCCTTGGGATGCTCAGGAGAACAAACTTTCCCCCAGTGGACACCTCTTTTAAACTTATAGGTGGCCACCAGATCGCCCCTGAACCTGCACTTTTCCTGACTGAAGAGTCCCATAGCTCTTAGCCAGTAATTGTGAGGTCTGTTTTCCTGACCTCTGATCATGCAGGTGGCTCTTCTTTGGACTCTCTTAAGCTTCTCCACATCCTTGTTGAATTGTGGGGTCCAAAATTGAATGCAGTTCTCCACATGCGGCCTCACCAAGGCCGAGTACAATGGGAGAATGATGTCCCAGGATTTGCTTGAGAAGCATCTATGGATGTAAGCCAGCATTTTGTTCGCTTTACTAGCTGCAGCATTGCACTGAAGGCTCATGTTCATCTTGTGGTCCATGATGACCCCCAAGTCCCTTTCATCTATAGTGCTAGCCAGCGTAGCACTGCCAAGCCGATAAGGATGCTGCAGGTTTCTTCTCCCAAGGTGGAGAACCTTGTATTTTTCAGTGTTAAATACCATCAGGTTCTCATCCGCCCACTTCCTGAGCCTGTAGAGGTCAGCCTGGATCACCCTCCTGTCCTCAGGTGTGGATGCTTTACCCCCCAAATTTGGCATCACCAGGGAACTTGACCAGTCCGCTTCTGACTCCAATGTCCACATCATTAATGAAGATGTTGAACAATACAGGTCCAAGTACAGAGCCTTGAGGGGCCCCACTGGTCACAGGGCACCAAGATGATTGACTTCCATCAACTACCACCTTCTGGGTCTGACCACGGAGCCAATTCCCCAGCCAGCAGATTGTGGTGGACCCGAGGCCACAGTTGGCCAGTTTTGCCAAGAGGTTTCATAGTTTCATAGTAGTTTGGGGTCAGAAGGGACCTAAACAGATCATCTAGTCAGACCCCCCACCACTAGCAGGAGCACATACTGGGATCACACAACCTCAGACAGGTGTTCGTCCAACCTCATTTTGAATTTTACCAAGGTAGGAACAAAGACCACTTACCTAGGAAGTTGTTTCCAGATCCTAGCCACCCTAACAGTGAAATAGTGCCTCCTAATCTCTAACCTGAACCTATTCTCCAGCAGCTTCTTCTGACCATTGTTCTTTATCACCCTAGGTGCTGCTGGAGGGAATAGGGCCCTTACTATTTGCTGCTGACCTCCCCTAATGAGTTTGTAGGCAGCCACCAAATCCCTCCTCAGCCTCCATTTGCTGAAGCTGAACAGGTTCAGGTCCCTCAGCCTCTAGTCATAGGGCCTGCCCTGTTGCCCTCCAATCAAGTGGGTGACCCTCCTCTGAACCCTCTCAAGGCAGGTGATCATGCGATACCAGATTGAAGGCTTTTTTCAAGTCAAGATATGCTACATCAATCTCCTCTCCCTTGTCCAGGTGATAGGTCACCTGGTCATAAAAGGAAATGAGATTGGTCAGACAAGACCTACCTGCAACAGACCCATGCTGGCCATCCCTCGGGATGTTGCCATGGGCCAATCTGTTAAGAATGGCCTTTTGATAGCCTTTTTGAAGACCTTCCCCAGGATAGAAGTCAGGCTGATGGGCCTGTATTTTGCCGCATCCACTTTCCTCCCTCTCTTGAAGATAGACACCACATCGGCCTTCTTCCAGTCTTCGGACAATTCACCAGAGCACCAGGAGTTCTCAAAGATCCATGCCAAGGGCTGAGCTATGATGCAGGCCAGCTCCTTGAATACCCTGGGGTGCAGATTGTCAGGGCCGGATGACTTGAAGGTGTTCAGCCCCTCAAGGTATTCCTACATGAGGTCAGCAATGATGGAGGGCAAGGAATCTCCCTCACTCGGGCCTCCCTGTCCTGTGGTGGGTTTAGCAGGGATCCAATGTTGCCCTTGCTTTTCCTCTGGCTCCCCACATATCTGAACAAGGACTTTTTATTATCCTTGATCCTAGTAGCCAGTTGGAGTTCTGTCACATCCTTGGCTTTCCTGGTTTGCTCACTCAGGTCCAGAGCAGCACGGAATATTTCTTCTTGGAGGTGGATCCCATCCTCCATCCTTCGTAGGTCTTTCTTTTTAGATGCAGAAAGTCCGCGAGTTCCTTGCTCATCCAAGGTGGCTGATGTGCCCTTTTGCTGCCTTTGCTCTAAGATGGAATAGCCTTAGCTTGTGCATCTAGGATCATTCCTTTGAGGAGCAACCACTCTTCCTGAACTCCCGTCCTGTTGGGGTGTCACCAACAAGCCTCCTAAGCTTATCAGAGTCAGCTTTCTTGAAGTCAATGACTTCTGTATTGCTAACTGACTTGCCAGCTTTATGGAGGATGGTGAAGGTGATCAGCTCATGGTCGCTGTCACCCAGCTTCCCATTGATTGTTAGGTCACTGATTAGGTTGTCCCCAGTACCAAGTTGAGCAGTGCTTTACCTACCTCATTGGCCCATAGACTAATTGTGTCAGATAGAGGTCATCTACGCATCAGAGGAAGCTTTACAACTGATCTGATTTGGTCGAGCACTCTTCTCATGAGATGTCTGGGTATTTGAAGTCTCCCATGACAACCATGGACCAAGAGCATGTGGCCTCAGCCTGTTCACTGGCAAACTCCTGGTCAACCTCTTGACTTTGGGTGGAAGGTCTATAGTAGACTCCCACCATTGTGTCCCCTTTGCTGTGTACCCCATGGATTTTAAGCCAGAGGGTCTCCAGTTATCTGCTCTGGTCACCAATATTGGCTTGCAGGGATGCGTAGCTCTCCTTGACAGCTACACCCCCGCCCCTTTTGTCCCCTCAAACTCTCCTATACAGGGTATAGCCATCTATACCCATGGTCCAGTCATGGGTAGAGTCCCAGCAGATCTCCATTATCCCTATGACATTGTATTCCTTTGTGTTAAGCAGAAGGACAAGTTCCTCCTGTTTATTCCCCATGCTGCTGGCATTTGTGTACGGGCAGGCAATATGTAGGCAATACCTACATATTGTTCCAGGGCTGGGGCAGGGGTGGGCTCCCTTAAATGCCTTGGCCTGCTGGCTTTACAGGGCTTGCTCAGCAGGCCAGCAGTGGCGGTAGTCCCCCCATCCCTCTGTGGGCTTAGATTAAAGCCCAGTGGGGCAGGTCAGCCAGCCTGATGGATAGATGTGGATAGATAACACTGGTCAGGCTGCAGCTAGAGTGCTGCATCCATTTCTGGGCACTGCACTTCAGGAGGGATGTGGACAATATGGAGAGGGTCCAGAGGAGGGCCACCCATGTGTTCAGGGGGCAGCAGGGCAGGCCCTATGAGGAGAGGCTAAGGGACCTGGACCCTGGGGATCTAATGGCTGTTTACAAACTAGTCGGGGCTGGGGACCAGCAGGCATTGGGAGAGCCCCTGTTCCCCTGAGCATTACCAGAAGTGACGAGAAATAACAGTTACAAGCTGGCAGTGGGTAGATTCAGGCTAGACATCAGGAGGTGCTACTTCACTGTCAGGGCAGCTAGGACCTGCAACCAACTTCCAGGAGAAGTGGTGCTGGCTCCTACCCTGGGGGTCTTTAAAAATAGGCTGTATGAACACCTTGCCAGGGTCGTTTGACCCCAGTTCTCTTTCTTGCCATGGCAGGGGGTCGGACTTGATGATCTGCTCAGGTCCCTTCTGACCTTACATGCTGTGAAACTATTGAAACTATTTTGTGTAGTCCCTCTTTGTGACAGAGAGAAGATCACATGGCCAGTTGCAGTGCTGGCCCACCCCTCTGTCTAGGGCAATCCACCATGTCTCACCTGCCACAACTTGCTGTTAAATAATAAAAGATTAAATAAGCTGGAGGCTGCCCATTTAATGCCCTGATGCCATGGGATCTGCACACAGCTCTAACCTTTCCCTTACTATGTTCCATGCCTCGCAGATGGCATCCAGATTATTGTTACACTCTGGCTTAAGGCTTGGCGAAACTCAGGTCACTGTTGGGCCTCTCACACATTGCCCTGATCTGGGCCTCACTCATACTGCCCCCCTCTCACTGGGACCTCTTTCACTCCACCCTCTTTCGCTAGGCCTCTTGCATGCTGCCCGTCACTATGCCACACCCAACTTGCCCTGCTCCCTTGAGTACCATGTAGGCCATTAGGTTTACCTACTCTCACTCCTTGGCTGACTGTCGCACAGCCTCTTGGGCCCCCTCATGACCCTCATCTGAATAGTGAATCTGAACTAGCTGTTTGGTGAATCTGAACCAGCTGATTCACCAAACACTGGACTGACTCTGCCCTTAGGCTCTTTCTGCCTCCAATTCCTGGGACCACTCACTGGAGCTGATTCTGGCCCCCCTTCCTGGGGCTTGGGGTCTTACACCCTCAGGGATTCAGATGCCTTTCCCTCAGGGTGCCTGGCCCCACTGTCTGTTCTTTTATCACTGAGTAGCAGGGTTATAGCTAGGGTTATAAGGCACCCCTATCTGTCTTTCAGTGGGGAGGCAACTGGTCTGGCATTTCAGGGGAGCTGCCCCACCACAGCCAGCCCCACCAGGCCATCCTTCCCCAGCAGGGTGCAGTTTCAAGTCATACCAGGAGCCTCCTGCCATCTCCCTAGCTCCAGCCCTTACCTCTAAGGTGTTCCTGAGCAGCTGCTCAGCCAGATGTTATTCTGACGGCTGCCAGCAGCAGACTGCTGGCTCAGCTTTGAGAGCCTGAGCTAAGATGGAGTCTGCTCAGCTCCCCTCTCCAATCACAAGGTCCTTACCAGGTCATGTGTCTGCCTCATCAGGGCTGGCCTGCCTGCCATCACTCAAAGCCCTTAAAGTGACAGGCATCAAAGCTGCTCTGACACACTCTTTCTTTAATGAGGGGTGGGCGCTGTACAGATATTGCAGGATCACAGGTGTCTCTAAAATGCTGACATAAGCAAGATCAAACTCTTGTCTAAATCACATAATTATTTTTAAACAAAAATTTTCATTAACATGGGTCTTCTTCACTTGAATTTGCAGGTAGCTCTCTATTCCAAGTAGTTGATTTTTAAAATTGATTTTCAGAATGGTCTTATCCCTACCGTCTTACTATTGTGCATATTCCTTCTGTGCTGCCAAGTAAATGAAGTCCAAAATGTTCCATGTCTTCAAAGACTTGTACTCTCATATTCTTGTTCTATGTATCTTCATTTCTTTCAATTCTCCCATAATAGTCCCATAAATATAATAAGATTCATTATTTTTTTGATAACAGTGGTATGTATTTCTCTTGATGAGATGTACATCAGCACATCTCTATTACACACTGTGGAGACATGGTTATAAAAATTATGTAAAATAAAGTACAGGTTTCCCTTGCTTTTTGCAGGTTCTGTATGGGCAAATTCATTCTTATGCTATGACCTTTTTTATACCAAAAATTCATTATATGTGAGGTAATTTCACTCTTGTGTGATCAGTGTGGTGGAAGCCAGCTGCTTTGTGCAGTGCATTGTGGGAGTGATGCGCACCAAAATGTAGACTCTCCTGTGTAGAGAGCTCCTCACTTATTGTCTGACACGTGTTTCTGTAGTTGCTGTCCCCATTACGATAGTGTCCTGTGTTTGTGTGCACTCTGCTGTTCGTGAGACCCAAAATTGTCTTATAAAAGTGGTAGAAATGGGCCTGGAGGCAGTACAGTCAAAGTCTTTGAATATATCCCTATTTCTTACATTGTAAAGCATGTACCTTTTAAGTAAATTCGAGTTATGTGCTATTTTCCAGGAGTGCATGTACAGCATAAAGCAAGGGAAACCTGTAAATTGATATCAATATTCATTTCATATCCATGGGAGAAGGTAGGGAAACAAAAACTGATAGGTGAGACTATGAAAAATCCATTTCAGCTAGATTAATGTGATGATTTTTTTTTTTTTGGATTGGCTTGGAAAATGGTGTTAAAGAGACCTAAAAATAAAAGAAGCCCCTTCTGGGCACAATGAACATAATTCTTATGGTTATTTGTCCTTTCCTTAGAATATTTGATGTCACTGAAACTGTTTTGTTAAAAAAGCAGTGGTTTAGAACACGAAATATCTTAGTATTTCCTGATCAAATATGGTAGTGCTTTCATGAGTCTTATGCTAGATGTCACTTAGTTACTGTTAAATATCAGTACAGAAACTAAATGTCTCCAGCAAATGAAGTAACAATTGAAAGTTTTGGGGTGTGAGAGGAGGGGTAGTTTTTAACTTTTATATGCAGTACTTAACCACAAAAATGTGAGAAAAATATATACTAGGGATATAGAACAGTTAATTAATGGTTGCCTGTAACACGGAGCATGTTCAATCTGTGTAATTACACCAAATCAGGCAGAAACACTATTATCAGCTGTTAAATGCTATTGTACCACTTGGCTTTTTACCTTTGTTTTTCCACTTGAGATAAGACATGACACCTTAATTGAATATATCTTGATGTTGATGTCAAATTTTAAAACATACAAAAGTATGTTTCCCCCCACTGAGTCCTGGTGAACAATTCTAAAAGTAGCTGAGACCATTTTACAGTGGCTGAGAAGCTTACTGTATTGATGCTGCTCAGAGTAAAGGGTAATTTTAGTTACTAACAAGCCATGAGTGGCTAATTCCAAGGGTGGATGATATCCTCTATCAGATCCAGCATTCATCCTTCTTAAGTTTTCTTCTTCTTTTTTCTTGAGCTGTGAGCATCCTTTACTATTGTTAACCATTACATTTTATTGACCTGCTCCTCATTCTTGATAGGAATAAGTAAAACAGTATGGTGAATCTGTTCTTTCCTCTATGATGTGTTCCTGGGAATGGTGTTTGACAGTTCATTTTTTTCTGAGGGTTATATCATACTGAGTCCTACACTTTTCTCACTCTTCTTGTTTAAAGTGTTTGCAAGATGGCCGAGATAATGACATGGTTTGGGTTTAATGCTGTGGATGATACAGAGTTGTACAAATGATGCCATCTTGCCATCTAGGAAAAATATTGGCATGGACCAGAGAGAGGGGCTAAAGCTTATTTAGATAGAAGAAAGTATATTAAAAATGAACCTGTAGTATATCTGTAGGAAATAAACAGTGATTTAAATACTCCATCTAGTTTGCATAAATGTATTTTTTCCTCTTTGAATTAGCAATATCATCAGTAATTCTGCATCTTAATCTGCAGTCCATATAATTCTCTCTCATCCTACATTGACTGCCCTGATTAAAAAGCCTCAAAAACAACACCCTCAAAAACCCTGTTTCCTTCTTAGTACACTAATGTGGGGATTTTTATTTAAACAAATAACAGGACTAAAATGCTTATCAGTCAATTCAGTCCCACTCAGAGACACAACTTCTCTGTCCTATTTGTGCTGAACTTCTTTAAAGTCCTCATCTTTAGCTGAGTTGGGAGCCTTAAAGCACCTCAGCATTCACTTTTCTAGCACTTCTGCTCTGCCTCCTCCGAAGAGAGCAGAGAGAAGCAATTGTTTTTCTTTGAAATCCTGCCAGTACAGGAACACTGTTGATGGCACTTCAAGTTGAAACGAGCATTTCCCTTTCTACCCTTGCTACACTGCTCAATGGTGCTAAGGAACAATAGTTGTAAAATAGCTGAGATCATCTACAGAGGCTTCACTAGTCAGGTTATTATTAGGCATCATTGTAGTCCGAATAAACACTACCATAGAGGTGCCAACAATGATCAGTGTCCTGTTGTGCTGTGTGGTATGTAATAGAGTTTACTAGAGAGAGTTTAACTCATCAGGAGAGTTTACTAGAATGCTGCTTCTAGTACCAGCAACGATTGATTGATTTGCTCTTTGAATCATTTTTTCTTTGAAAAAAAATCCTTTGCTTTGGCAACAAAAGAGATTAAGTTTGGTTTACTTACTTTAGCTGACAGATGATTTGATAAGTTTCAGGCAGAAATTTTTGACAGTCGAGAGATTCTTAATTTACCAGATTGAATAGCTGGATGCTGAAGCTAGATAAATTCAAACTAAAATTAGGGTTCATATTAGCAATCATGGCAATAATTGGAACAATTTAGTTAGAGGTGCAGTGGATTCTTTGGCACTTGAAACATTTAGATCAAGATTACCCACATTTTTTTCTAAAGAAAAATTGTTCTAGAATAATCATAAATTATGGACTTGATACAAGAAACACTGAGGGAAAGCTATAGCTCCTGTTATGTGGGATGATGATCATAATTATCATTTTAAATAGACAAGACAGACAAAGGGTGGGAGAAAATAAGCAGTAATGTTGCCAACATTTTACAGATGAGAATTAGATGATCCCCACCCCCGATGACACAGAGTGGCTGGAGAGCCAGTAAATGAACTCAGCTCTCTTTTGTCCCCTTTTGAAGAATGATACTGGAATGGGAAATCTCCCATTTGCACCACAGTGCAAGACTCAGGGCAGTGGAGAAGCAAGCTTTGTTCTTGAACTTTGTGCTTAAGTTAGAGCAGAATGAATTATTTACCAAAAATGTTGTTTATTGAAAAATGAAGTTTTGGCCCTTCCAAACTGTTCACAAATATGCTCCTGAAGAGTTTCATCTGAAAAAAATATTGAGGAGTATGTAATAGCTAGGTGGTTGGGCCGCTTTCGCTCTTTCTCTCTCTGTGTAATATGGGATTCTGAGGTGAGTTCCTGCCAGTCCCTCCTGTTGGAATTGCTCCATACTGTATGGAACTTGATAAGTGAGTGCATTTTGAGTTGGAAGGCAAGAATATAGTAGGTATGGCACTTACTTGAGAGGTCACCTTTTGTTCCAGTTGGCTGGGATGATCTAATTGTCCTGCTTTTATTTAGACAAAAAGCAGAGCAATGTTAGGAGGGAAAGTGAAGACATCCCTCTCCAGAATAACCTGTAGGATGACAATGAGGAAATATTTGTGTTCAAACCCCACTGCCTTCCTCTTCCCCCTACAAAGTAGTGAACTAAAGCCAGGACTTCAGCATTCTTGAGAATGCTCTAAACTGTAGGAGCCATCTATTTTTGCAGGCATGCCACAGATCAATCACCTTCCCTGAGAGCTACTCTGGTTCCCTTCACTTGCCTAATCATGTGCTCTGTTTTCTGCTCCCTGACCTATCTGCTATTGTGCAGCCTGCTTTGTCCCCAGCTGCCACATGCCACATATAGAGGGAGCCTCTGCCACATGTGATAAACATACCACAGGTTGGCCACCCCATCTGTAAGTAAAGGAGAGGGAACTCTCTACCTGGCAGTTGCCTTATTTTACCCTTTCACTTCTGTTTTTTGCTTACAAGTGCCACCAAATGAAATGGATTATGTCAAATTGAACAGAATGTTTTTGTCTGACCTGGGAGGAAAGACAGGGAAGGGACACAATCCCCAACCCTCTCCAACTCTGTGTGAACTGGGTTTTTTCCTTCCCTCAGCTTTTCAGTCAAACTGAAAAATCAATCACTTTTGTGCCCTGTGTGCAGTATACCAGCCAAATTTATCTATAGCCTGCTAATGCACAATACTATAGTAGCCTTGTACTGTGTTGCTTGGAGCTGATGTATATCCTTCATTTCTTTCTTGGTAGTGGTGACTGACATTAGTTTATTTCAAATTTCTGTCTTGCTAGTCAAATTCATTTAAAGAGTTATAGAATCATAGAAAGTTAGAGTTCGAAGGGACCTCAGGAGATCATTTAGTCCAATCCCCTGCTCAAAGCAGAACCATCCCCAATTAGATCATTTCAGCCAACGCTTTGTCTAACTGGGTATTAAAAGCCTCCAAGGATGGACATTTCACAGCCTCTCTGGGTAACCTGGTGCAGTGTTTTACTACCCTCCTAATAAGAAAATTCTTCCTAACACCGGTGATGGGTAGGGGGTGCACATGCACCCCCTGAGTGTGATGGTGCACCCCCTACAAAAAGGAACTACCAACACTGCCAGCAGCATCTGTGGGTGGTCACTGACCATTGATCGGCACTCACCAACCCCCTCCCCCCTGCACTGTGGCCGCCTGCGGGAGCGCCACGCTTACCACCTCTGCCACCACCGCCTGCCAGAGTTCACCAGGGGCATGCTGCATTCATGCTTCTTAATACCTAACCTAAACTTCCCTTGCTGCAGCTTGAAACCATTGCTCCTTGTTAAGTTCTATGGGAATTAGCTTCTATATGATAGGTTTTCATTTCTGGTTTTATATACTTCATAATGTAAGTTACATTACTCAGGAATGTGGTTCACAGATATAAAATGCCAGTTTCTATAGGTGAATGTTGACACTTGTTTACAGCATATTTACCTAAATGTTAAACCTAAACTAGACAGTGAAACAATTGATAGTGTTAAATCACATTTGGGATCCTGAGCTTTGTATGAATTCCACTAGCATGCAGTTGAATTTTAGAAGTAAACAAAGATGTAATGAAAATCCTCTAAGTATAATTGTATTTGTTTTTGATTGCTTATTCTAAGCTACTGACATGTTTCCTTTATTATTATTAGCATTCTTTTATTACAACATGCCCTGGAATAAGATTTTTGAAAGGCAGAATGAAGAAAGAGAACTTTTCTTGTTGTAAGTAACTAAGTGGCAACAGCTAGGGAGCCAAGCTGTTCTGCTCCCTATAGCTCACATGCAGAGTTAGTTTTGCTTAGAAGAAGCTTAAGTGGCAAAACTGTATTTCTTACTTATAATGTACATCCCAACTCCTAGCAGCCGTGTTTTTGAAAAGAAGGTGCATGTTATATGTGAGAAATATTGTATTATTAAGTTGTATTCCCTTAGGAACTCTGGGCATTCATACGTGTGCTCCGGGAGGTGGGGGACTTTAATTAGAGGGGCTGTGAGAACTGATCTAATTAAAGTGCCCAGAACTTCACATCTATCAGTATCTCTGTTCTGAAAAATGGTGATGGGGGTGCTTTAGCTAAAGCTTGCTGAATAAGCTTTAATTGAAGCACTCCCACTGCCATTTTTCAGCATGGGGACTCTGATATATGTGATACTGGACCACGCTCCAGCATGGCTTCAGTAATTACCTCGCTCTAGCAGACTGTATTTTAATCAAGCCTGCTCCAACGTGTTGTAATTACAGTGCATTGGAGATGCCTTGCTGCATGTGTGTAGGTGCCCTTTGTGCCGATCTGGGACACATTGCAGCAGGCACACCCTGTACAAATACATGATCAGAAAGACGGCTGATGTCTCAAAGAGCTTGCAGCTTAGTGATAAGAACTGAAGACAAAAGGGGGAACATGGCACAAAGTAGCACTGAGTCTGTTAAATCTTAATATTAACATTGGGAACTTTTAAACTTGTCTCTGTTTTGTGTTGGTAGGAGGCAAGGCAAGATGCAAGGGTTGCAGTTTTAATTAGGATGTGAGTTTATTAACAAGATTCCTGTGGGATTTACCAGCAACAATTCAGAAAGGAAATCGTAGTTTTCACATTTCTTCAGAACCACACCCTAGTTTTGCTGGGGTGTTACCCCCCAACACTTGCATGAAGGTAATGAGCTGGGGAAATGGAATTCTCTCTTCAGTGTACTAAGGTTAAGGAGCCCCAACCCTGCTCCTCAGTTTGCCCTAACTTGAGTTTAAATCCAATTTTGGTTGGTCAGGGAATCAGCTTGGCTGTAGAATGCATTACACCCAAGCATCAGAGGAAGTTTACACCAGAGGGACAGGTTTTAAATAATCTTTCCTAATGTAGAGACCTAATGGCTTAACCAAACCAATCTTGCCTGCCCAACTAGTCAGCTGCTTACTCAGGCTGGTACATTTCTCATTTCCCCTGGCACATTTCTCATTTCTCCTGTGCCTTTAATCTACAGGGTTATTTTCCTTTCTCTTGCCAGTCTATAAAACACTCCCCTCTTCCCCCCTCGCATTTGAGTTTTCAGGGGTGACATTTTGTGCACTAATTATTAAAAAGGCTGCACAGATATTTTTATTATAAAATCTGTTTTATGCTTTTGCATTAAAAAGGTCCTATGGTCCTCCTTAAAAGAAAAATCATTAGAAATGCTTCTGCAGCCCACATTCCCTCAATTTCCCTCATTAGGTAAGGTTTTGCTTTTTCCTTCACCAGCTCTAAACTTTGTAAGCCATATTTTGCTCCTGCAACATTTAGAGAGATTGTCAACAATTTTGTTTTGATCATTTACCATTCTGTTGACAGAGCAGGTTGTCAGGAAGTGGAAGGACATTTCTAGGGGTCATGTCTTTTCTATTCCAGTAGTGGAAAACGGTCTAGTAAATATTGTGGTCTGTTGTGAAAGCATTTTACTTTCTGTTGTGTTTCCTTTAGGACATGACATTCATCTATAATAAGTGCTGTTAAAATCTGATGATACAGCTACTTTTTTCTCATTTAAATGCTCGGCTGTCATAGGAAAACTGATACCTATTCAGGCTTGTATTAAAAAAAAATGTGCCATCCCTTTTTTCCTTCATAAACTTTTGTTGTTCTGTATTGTGAGAAACTTTCATTGTTTTTAAGCAGCACTTTCCATCAGACCTAATGGGAAATTCTGTTTACAATTGATAACACTCTGTGGCCCAATACACTACATACACTAATTACATAATTGCCTTTTACATCTTAATTATTATATGATTGCATGGCTTAAATATGTTATTACATCTACTTACACTAACAGAATGACCAAAGCCATGAAATTATTGTGTAATTACAGTATGTACAGTAGTTTGTGTGACTTCAGTTTCTGTCTTTAAGTATAAGACTTTAACAATATAAACCTTACAGATTATCTTGGAATAAAAAGATTATAAGAATGGATTACAAAAATAAACAATGGTACATGGGTGCCCACTATGTTTCCTCTTCTACCTATTTAAGGCAAAATTCTACCTTCACATCCCCTGCAATTCATACCTCTCAACCTGTCATGGCTCAAATGTGGGACAATGCATGATAGACACCTAATTCTTTCTTTCTCTCTCTCCACCTGCCCCTCCTACACAATATTAATGCTGTGGGATCTGCTTCTGCAGATTTTTCCTCCTTTATGTTTCATGATGCTTTATTCCTAATGGATATCATGACAATAAAAGTCATGGTTCATGTGGAATGAAGATAGCTTCCCAACTGACATGAGTGATACCCCTCAAAAAGAAGTAGAGTTGAAGTGTAGGGTAGAGCTCCATTAAAGTCAGTGTCAGCTGCATTGGAATTTAAATGAGAGCAGAACTTGGCCCAGAGAATGAAATTCAATAGCCTCTGTCTTTCATCTCACAGGCACAGCAAAATAATGTGCCCAAATGAACCCTGATATATCCGCACACTAGAAGAGCACATAACTGTCATAGTGCTGTTGCTGTAGTTAAAGTGGCAGTAGCCCTCAAAATGTAGACATAGCCTTTCTTTCCCTTTTCTTCCATGGACCTCTTGTATGACCTAGGGCAAGTCACTGAGACTTTGTGCCTCAGCTTATGATTTGAAAAATCACACTTTGTATCAACAGGGTGTTGTAAGGATAAATGCACTAAAGATTGTGAGGTACTTGGATTCCACAGTAATGGGGGCCATGTAAGTGCCCTATACAAAGGTTGTGGGGGGAGGTTGCAAGTGAGGGGAGACAAGTGTGCCTTCTTACTGTTCGCATAGTCTGATCTGAGGCTGCTGCTGTCCCTGTATGAAACAGTAATGGCTTGTTGTATTCTCTCTTAAGACAGCTGCTGCAAGCCTTACCTCCTGCTGCTGAGACAGAGAGTCATGCTCAGCAGGGATGAACCTTCCCAGGGAAAAAGGGACAGGTCTAGAGCCCCAAAATGACTAAAATTAATTTAACAAAAAAGACCAAGATTGGCCATTTATTCAGTGGGGCCCTCACTTTACTGAAAAGGGAAGGTCAGCAAGAGAATGGTGCCTGCTGTGCTTTAGATCTGAAATGTTCCTTCACTTCTCATCCCTGTGTGAATAAATCTATTCTTATACCCTGCCCTTCTGATTGTCTGACTTGTAAGTAGAGTTACATAACACATTTCACATTTATAACCCAAAATAGGTTGATAACTGAGCAGTGACAAGCATTCAAGCTTCTCCAAAGCCCATATTTTCAGAAAATGCAGCAATACATCTTACGTATCACTAAGTGAGGTTAGAGATCAACAGTACTACACAAATTATCAGACCATGATATTTTCAGTAATGAGATTACTTAACTTTTAATATTTACAGCATATAAAGTCCTCAGAATAAAGACTGTTTCCCATTTCATTTCTGTGTCCTATTACAAAAAGCTCTTTACAGATGATTTTATTTGCTCAGAGTAGGAGACAGTTCTTATGATTGTAATATGTGTGTATAATGTGGATGATCTGCAGTGAATATTAAGGGTGGTATTTCTGCAAATGCTCTTAGCTTAATTCTGCTTTCTCCTTGAAGTTCTTAGTAGGTAAATGGGGAAACTGAGGTATGGATGACTGATAGGGGGACAAGTGCATTTGATCTGTATTCCTAACTCCGAAGTGCATTTTGAAATTACCACTCAATAGAAAAGCTGAGTTTTCTAAACTATCAATATGAGCCCATGGCAGAATCAGAACTGGTATCCAGGTCTGCTAATGAGTGGAGGCTATTATAAGCTTCACAAGGGGCCTCATGGTGGTTGAAGTAGTTAATGTTCATGAGTATCAAGAATCCAATTTATTTATTTCAAAGAATGTACCAGCTCCACTGGCCACACCACAAAACTTGTAAAATCCACGAACTGTATTTTATATATATTGATTTATGAGTCCTATAAACATACTTCACACAATTTATATGTACAAAGCTTCTTATGGAACTCATCATATAAATGGAATCATGCACACTTAGCCAGAACAATTAATTATAGCCCTTTTCTATAGTA
Organism: Caiman crocodilus; assembly: GCA_030014935.1. NCBI lineage: Eukaryota > Metazoa > Chordata > Crocodylia > Alligatoridae > Caiman > Caiman crocodilus. The sequence goes on from JAGPOW010001918.1 coordinate 27,833,917, forward strand.
CTCTTTATAATAATAAAAACTGTTTTTGTGCTGAGTGGACAAAAATAGAACACAATAGAGCAACTTAGAAAATGTAGTCTCATTTTTTGTTGCTGTTTTACATTTTAAAGTCTCACTCTTTAAAAACAACTTGTCTGGGCAACCACAAACTTGGAAGGAAGAAACTATGTCTGTGTACAAACATTTGGAGCTGTTAGGGGAAGGTTATATCAGGTTAAACCTGGCCACCTGATCTAAATTGTTTTGCCCAGGTACAGACCATCTGACTAGTTAGGTCAGTCTAAGTGTGAACTGTCCAGAAATTCAGAACATATAGATTGATCTAAAAATGGTGGACCCAATCTAAGTTAACTCTACTTTTGAGATACACTGAACTTGGATTGGGTTGCCCATTTTTAGACCACTCTAAGTGTCCTGAACTTTTGTACAGTTCCCAGAACAGGAAAAGCCCAGCTGCTGACCTTAGCCCTGGGGGCTGTACTTTTCCTACCCTCTTTCTGAGCTGGACTATTTTTACACCCTCCCAGCCCATCCACACCATCCCCAAATGGATTACCCCCCCCCTCCATCGTGCCAAACTTGCTATCCCACAAATTGCTCCCAGTGCTTTACTGGCATTCACCATTGCCAGGAGATGAACAAATAAGTTGGAGTGGGCAGAATGGGGGAGTTGACTCTCTGTGAAGGGGGTTGTTTATATGAGGATTAGGGAGCTAAAAGTAGTCCCTGGTTCTAGGGGTGGGGTGGGGTGGGGAAGAGAGCTTCCCCCATAGCCCCAAGCTCCCCAGTCCACCAAACTCTCCTCAATCCCTGATCCCCGCCCCCCCCCATTACTCCTGCAATTCCCCCTGTGGAGCCTGTCTGTTCCCCTGATCCTCCCAAACCTTCCCAGTTAGCACGCCCTTTCCGAATTATCTTAAATCAGGTGGCTGAAGATGACTTAAATCATCTTCAGTTAACCTCACCCTAATCTCCCCAAATGTCTGCACACAGCATATAGCTTACATTGGGCAAAGGTCAAGTATGAAAGAGCTATATAGAGGACTGGAAATAAGATGTCAAAAGTATAATGGAAACTACTCTATAAACCCTGGGTTAGCTCTCTCCTTCCATAACGTATTTATGCTATTTCCACACCTTTATTAATGCTGTTTTTAAGAGGTCATTATTGTTTATTTCTGTTGTGTGTTTTAAAGGTACTTGTTTGAGAGAGAGACTTCATAGACATTAGAGTTCATAGACTTCAAATCTAATAGATGATCGGTTACCACTTAAATGGGTCACAAATTACAATATCTTTCTCCTGTTTTTGCATGGCACTCATATAGTAACATAAATATTTAAGAAGGATTATATAAAATCTTTTTCACTTATTTTAAAACATTAAATATCAATTTTATCTAGATGTTACAAAGTGTTCACTCATTCGCAACAAGCATTTCAAAGATTCTCTGATTAACATTCTGTAGACTCTCAAAGCACTTTACAACTAAATATATACAGCACAACTGAAGTGATCATTTCATACACCACATATAGACTTGAAACAGATTTCCAATCTGTTTCCTATCCTACCTTTGTAGGAAATCACCAGCCCATTATCTTCATTCTGTGAAGCAAGTTACTATTGCGGTCCAAAAATATGAAAGCTTAATGAATGAATTTAATAAAAGTTAATAATAAAACTAAGAACAATGAAGCCAAAGAGGGCAATAAATACTCACCACATGTTAAACCTTGTAGGAGGCATGTAAATGGATTAAGACACTCCTAATTACTAGACACTGGAAATCTCCATCTCAGGTTTAAAAAAAGTTTGGAAATTTTTTATGATGTTGAATCTTTCCACTAATGTGGTTGAGTAATTAAAAACCAAAGACTTGGCAAAAAAATGGCCCAAGGTGGTATTCTCATTATTCAGCTTATTTAATTTTCCATTGTTTTTAATATTTTTTCCTTATTTTATTTACTCATGTACAGAGAATGTCTTAGAAATTAGAAGCAGGCTCAAAGGGGCTTCATTTACCTTCTGAATAACTGTTTTATTTATTTCTAAATTTGTTATTTATTTCCTTAGAATATCAGGCTTTTTTTGTGTGTGAGAGCATGTGCACGCATGCGTGCGTGCGTGCGTGTGTGCATGCATGTGTGAGCATACATGTTTGTAGAATTGGTCCCTCAAAAATCAGGCTTTATTTAAATCTATATTTAAGGCTATGTTAAGCATATATTCTTTAAATGGCCTTGGCCCTAGCTATATAAGTTCATGTGCTGTCACAGTCCCTAAAGTCAGCTCAGAATGAGCTTCTGCGTGGTCTATCTGTGCACCAAGTTCTTTTAGCAAAAATACACAGTATGTCATTCTCAGTCCACAACTTTGGAACTCCCTCCCTTCTTTCTCTACTTCGTATTTCATCTATTTTCACAATTTTTCTTGTTTTTATTGTAAGCCAACCAGAGCCTTTTTTAATTTGAGAAGGGTGGTATATAAGTTAATTAAATAAGTAAATGAATGAATGTGGAATATTCATGAAAATTTAATCCTATATTAGCTCTGGTGTCTCTCATTGAAACTTCTGTTGACTTCAGTAGCAGTTAAAATAGGTCAGTATTAAATTTGAAAATCTTACTCACAATTTTTAAATAACTTGGGGCACAGTTCTCTGTTATATCTTTCTGATCCCCACTGATGTTAGTGGGATAATACTGATATGAGTTTACCCTTTACAGAATTTACCCTTCAGTATGCTATTTGAATATGTATCTTATTTTAGTATTTTCTACCATCAGCTGTATTTTGCTTGCTTTTTTCCATATGCAACCAAATTCAGATCTCTTCCTCCACTGAATTTTCTGTCCCATTACTTCCCCTTTCCTTCGTCCAGTTTTCTCCCTTTTTCCCTTTTCAAAGATCCAAAAGTTTCTCAGCTGCCTTTTTTCTTTAACTTCTTCACTTGCCAGCTCTGCTTTTGCCAGTTTCCAGTGTTTTTTTCCTAGCTAAAGCAAAAAACTCCATCCTCATTCTCTTTGCCCTGTTAGACATCTTCAACACAAATGGGTATGTTCTTCTTGAAATCTTGTCCTTTCTAGCTTCAGTTTCTCTTTTCATTCCTGTTTCTTCTCCCACTGCTTTAATCACTCCTTCTGTATGTCCTGCAGGATATCGTCCTTGTCTCTGTCTGAGCTTTCTATAGGTTCCATAGGACTTTTCTGAATCCCATTCTCTTCTTTCTGTACACCTTATCTCTGGTAATCTTAGTTTGTGTCTCTTGGGCATCAGGCCATCAGCTGAAGTTCAACAAGAGTAAAATAGAAAAATCTTTCCTGCTTTGATTATGTACAGTGGCTGAGAAGAGAGGCCAATGAGTGCTTTTTAGCTGTATGACTTGATAAGAAAGACTGTATTTTAAAGGTGTTCTACAGAAAGATTATGCTGGATTTAGACATCTCCAGGTCCTGAGTTGCTGACCACATCCAGGTTATGGACTTTCATAACCTGAAGGAAAATAAAATTAAAGAAATTTGCAAATAATTGAAAAATACTTATAAACGGAAAGAGGTGAAATTCGACATAAACTCTTTGCTTATCCATAAAATTAAACAACAACAAATTTGACTGCCATCAGGGGAAAGTGTAGATATACTTTGTAGTTTTGAAAGTTGGAACAGTATAGTTGAGTGTCTCAAATATAGGGGTTTACTTCCAGAGAGAAATTTAGTAGGACTGACCCCAGTGATTTTGCCAGCTGTTATGTACTGAATCCTCTTTGTCATCATATTCAGTGTAGGCAGATGGAAGAACTGGAAGGATTTGGGGTAAGTCAACTTTAATCCTGATACAGAAGTTTTATGCATTTTCCTATTTTAAGAACAAATGACAACCATTTCTTTGTGGAAACCAAAATTAATAATAATTTCTGCTCTGGATTTTGAAAGGATTTTGCTATAATGTGGTGCACTTCAGATTCTTTCTTCAAGATGTGCTGACTGAACACAGTGGGAGGTGTAACTTGGTGGCAGATAGAAGTATAGGTAGAATAGACCAGAGTCCTTTAAAACTGTAAGTTCTATACTTGACATCAGGAATTGTGTAATGAGATTAATTATCATTATTAACATATCATGAGAAAGGTCAAGTAATAGGCTGGGCTGCAGAGAAGTAGTGCGTCCATAGATATATTCTGCTGTATAGCACACTATGTTTACCTAGCTTTAAGAACACACAGTACTATTCCATCTAATTGAGAGAATAGCTTAATTTTTTGACAGGTTGGAGCAGCCAGCTAATTCTAATGCAGTGATTATCTTCTCTGCTACAAAGTGTGTTTAATTTCAAATTTAATTGTATCCACATTTCCGTTTCTAATTAATCCAGATATAGAAATGCTATAGTAACCGGACAGCATGTTCTTTGAGGAAATAAAGCATGTGACAATCTCATGGCATCAGAGTAATCTGATTAAAGAGCTGGTTATATAATACACATCTCCAAAAGTTATTGGATTTGTATATACTTACTTATCTTGCAGTACATTTAAGTGTATTTAAGAAATGCTTGTTTAGTGGTATGTGCTTTGGAATGTTAAATGTCTTCAATCTCTTGTGTCACTTGTAGAGAAGGTGTGGAATATTAATCAAGATAATAACATTAGCAATCATACATTTTGGAGAAGGATAAGAATATAGTTTTCAGGATGAAAGTGCTAATGCTTATATCTATGTGATGGATTAGATACATAAATCTTTGTATAATTCACAAGAATGGCACATCTGCCATCTAACATACATCCTACTGAGAATTTTCCTGCAAAGGCTATATATTCAAAAGGAGTGTAACCTGGACTTTAAATGTGTCATGCAGTTTTCACGTAGGCTTTTGAATATGTAGATTCAGCTATGAGTCCATGCAACAGTTCTTTGCAATTACTTCTAGTTACTTGACGTGAAAAGGCTGATTTTTTCAAAGGTGCTGAGCGCCTATCACTCTGTCTGAAGTTGCATAGCACATCTGAAAAACAGATGAACAGTTTGCATGTGTACCTCTAAGTTATTGAATATGCCATGATAAGTAGCCTTGGAAAATGTCCCAGTTTTTCAGGCCAGATATAAAATAGAATTTATGATAATCTATCCAGAATACTGTAACATAGTTATCCAGGTCTAGTTAGTAGAAGCAGTTGGATCTGTGCATTTAACCACCATATAATAAAAGTGGTAATTAGCCTGTTCCAAAATGTAGTTAGGGTAATGCTGCTCCCTTTCTTTATTGCTCTACTTCTCTCTCAGCACTTACGTTAAGTGCAGATACTTGCTGCACCTGGCCTACAATCGTGGTGGCTTACGTTAAGCCATGTGATCATACATTAGGAGCAGCATGTGTAGATGTTTGCCAGCTTTGGGAGTCAAGCCAAGAACCTGGTATAAGTAATTCAGGCTGGGGAGAGGGATGAGTGGATCCGTGGGAGCCTTGGAGAGATCAGGGTGGAGGCAGCAGGTCTTCAGTAGGGGTTGGTGAGTCTGTGGCTGTTGTTTATCTGATGTTGAGGGGGCTGGGGGGCTAAAATTAGCCCAGTCAGTGTAGTGGGGGGTAGAAGAGCCTAGCCCCAGGGCTAGGGTGAGTGGCAAGGCTTTCCCAGATCCTGGGCTACACTCTGAACATGAGTAGGCATTCACTAGATTGGGCTAATGCATTCCTAATCTAATCTACTTCACTTCCTCAGGTAAACTAATTTAGATTGGGTCCGCCATTTTATTTGCCCAATTTAACCACCCCAAATCTCTGCATAGATTGGCATTTAGATTGACCCAATCCTACTTTGATCTAAATGTAATGTCCGCAGATGCAATGAAATTTGAGTTTGTGCTTAAAATGTTAAGGTTTGTGCAACTAAAAGTCCAGGAACATTATGACTCCAGTTTGTGGGGTTATTTTTCCAGGAGGAAGTAACAACTACATCCATCCTTGACTGTTTTCGTTTATCAATAGATTTCTAGTATCAAATTAACTACATTGTGGTCTTTTATTATGAGACTCAGTTTTTGGGATTGCATCTAACTTCTAGACTCCCACCGGTAGAGAATGATAGGTATAAAGATGACATTTCTATTGTATCATGGAATAGGATGATTCTATAGTATGTTTTCCAGTTTCCTCATATTATAAACATCTTCTTGTGTCCTACATAAAGCTAGTAACATGTCTCCATTTTTACAGTGGACTCATTATGAGCCCACTAAATGGATTTTTCAGCAGCCTCATGGGAAGCTGTTTGTATTCCCTTCCAGCTGAAAACCAGGGTCCTGATGGTATCTTGCTGGTAGGGAGGAGAGAAGCACATCAAAGTGACTTCTAGAGTGAACAGGAAGCATCAGTCAGAGCTCTGGAGCCTTTTGCCACCAAACAAGAATTGACAGACACCACGTGAAAGTTCATCTTCTTCAATAGTACTGGTTTGGAAAAAGTTATCTGGAAAAATATTGTTGCTGTTTGAATTGCTGATATCTAAATCTTATTTCTAAAATAATCCCTTCTGTAAAACTGGTCAAAGTTCTAGAAATGTTTAACCTTTTGCATGCAACTCGTAAGCCACACTTAGAGCTGTTTCGTAAGAAGAGAGCACCACCTTGTGTTACCTTGTAGCACCTTAAATTAACATCTTTCCATAGAATTGTGGAGCTGTATATAAAAACAGAGACACGTTACTGCCTTTATTTAAGACACTACAAGATGTTTGTACTGTGGTAAGATAAAAAGATGTTGCAAAAACAAACAAATTAACAAAACTCCCCAACCAACCAACCACATAACCCCCCACTTTGTCCCCCAAACTGGATAGATGAATTAATGCAATTGCTAGACATGTCTTATCAGCTATATTTCAACTGTCCATATTCAGTAATTTGGGTCTATTCTGATTACACACTCAAGTTGTGAATTGATAGGATATTATTCACACCAAAAGGACTTTCCTATTAGCTAGACTATAAGTAATAATATCTTATACATAGTAAAAGAAGCAGTATAAAAATACAAATTACCAATCCTAGAGAGAACACTAAAAAGGAAGACACCTTTTTTGAGAGATTGTTATTTATTATCTATATATTAGTATTAAGAATAAATAATATTTGTATTTCTCTAGATACTTTTGCTTAGACCTTAGTGATTAAGATACATAAAAGGGTATCTGAAGTCTACAGTAAATAGGATAACTGTCTCTACTTACTACCGGAAAATGTTATTTTGACATTTCATATGATAAATTTTGGCTGAAATTTAAATTTTCTCCTTTTATGCTTTCATTAAATTTTGGTATGTGGCTTGAACACTTGCAGTAAGTGATTTTACTGCATATATTTGGACTATGAGCTCTAAAGTGCAAATATATTTCTGACCTTGAAAAAAGAAAACTTTAATTTTTTTTTTGGCCAATTCTGGTACCCCTTAAGGCCAGTAAAATTTTGAAAAAATTCTTCTTTGCAAGCGTTTGGGTATAAACACCCTTTGCCAGGCTGAGAAAGTGTCTGTAGTTGGTCTGGGCTCTTCCTGGATGGTATAGAATAAAAGTCAGAGGCCAGTAGGAATACAAGAATACCAGTCAGTGAAAATGCAAATCGAGGTAGTCAGTGGGTAAGAAACAGGGAGGGGAGAAGGGGAATGTAGACCTGGTGATAAGAATATAGCTGGTAAATAGTAGAGAAGTTACCTTGGGTATCAGATGCTAGGCAGGTTCTAATGTGTCGTAAATCTAATGTCCATATTTAGTCCATGATTTTTTGTATCTAGTAGGCTGATGAAGTGAAGTCGATAGGCTTGTTTGTGAAAGGTGCTTTGTAAATTCCCTTTGAAGATTAGAAATGAGAGACTGGAGAAAGAATGGTTTTCTTGTGAGAAATGTGACCCCACAGGTAATTGGGTATGCTTGTCTTTGACAGATTTTCAGTGTGCATTCATTCTGGTACGCAGTTGTTGTTTGGTTTCTTCTACATATTTTCCATCGGGGCATTTGGTACACTGGATGAGATATATTACATTTCTGGAGGTGCAGGCATAAGACGGAGGAATGTTAATGGTTCTGTTGTGAGATGTAGTTATTATGGGGGTGGTGGAGGGATGTTGTCAGGTTTTTACCAGCTATTAATATATTAAATATATATACACACGTTCAATATACATATATATTTATATATATACATACACACATTCAATATACATTTATTGGCCTCTGGCTTCTATTTTATTCCATCCAGGAAGAGCATACACCAACTGCAGACATTTCCTCAGCCTGGCAAAGGGTGTTTGTACTCAGAAGCTTGCAAAGAAGAATTTTTCCAACTGTTTTATATGGTCTAATAAAAGATATCAAATTTACACAAAGAACCTCATCTACCTGTGTTCTTAGACCAACATGGCTACAACCTACACCTCAGTAAAATTTTGATGCATTCCTTTCTTCATATATAGTTTTAACTATAAGCAGTGGGAGAAATATTATTGGGGGGGGTGAGCCCCACCTGACCCCCACCTCTCCCTCCCACAAGGCCATTGCAGGGCAGTCGCATTCTGGTGCTGTACATGGTGGCAGAGGAGCGGCTGCACTTTTAGTGGGGCTGGATGCTCTGGGACAGTGGCACTGTGGTGCTGTTGCTGTTGCCGTTGCCAACCACCACTGAAACTTTGGGTGGGCAAAGTTACAACTTTGGGTGGCCCATTAGGCCTGGCCTTCTGCTGCCTATAGTTTTAACTCTAAACCTTATGCATAATAAAGTATAGTTTTATGATTGCCAAACAGTCTTGTCTTTTATAAATAGAACATATAGATTCCGGTCTGAGTTCTGAAGACTTCCAGCATGAACTTGGAGAAATAATTTAGGACAGAATTTTCAAACTTTCAAGTCAAAAGCTAAGCAGCTACAGGGTAGATTTCTAAAGGTATCTGTCTACAGTGCAGATTTTCAAAATCTCCTGGTCATTGAATTCCCATTGATTTTTTTTTTTCCAGATGGAAGGTACCTTAATAAACAAAAGTATTAGTTGTTAACAATAGTCTGCAATAATATATTACTGTATATTACTATTATTCCATTTAATGTAATCCTATAACCTTAAGAAAATCAAATTTAGAGAACTGAGCCCAGACCTTTTTTTTTTAATTGAGAAATAATCTTATAAAAATGATGCATGTGAATGAATCAAGCTAGGAGAACCTTCTCTTTGCCTAAACATTGATTTCTTTCTCAGTTTTTTCCATTCTCATTTAACTGAATTTAATACAGATTCTGATGTTATATTGTTTATCTTGGATATTTACAGTGATGCTATTCTTTAACCAAAGGGATAGAGATCTGTGCTTCAGTTCTGAAAGTCTTTGGTTCTGATGATGACTCCAGTGTGTTGTATCTCTCTGGTAAGAATCTGTTGTTGTGTTGTGAGCTAGGTGTTTTCTTTGACATAGAAAGTTATCCATGAAAGCTTTGAAACCGAGTTTTTAAAAATGTATTTCATTCTTACTATTATATTTTAAATAAGCTTATATGCTTCTCTCCTTTCAGCAGCTAATACATTGAGCACTAATGAATTACCATGTCAAAAGCTCTCTTGTATAAGAGTATGTTTATTATTCAATTAGAAAAGACAAGATGTTTTGACCCAGTGTAGTCTTTAGAAAAGTAATCAAAGGCAAAACACAAAATATGTCCGTTCTTTCAGAGCTGCAGATTGTGATTCTGTTGTTCATAATAGAGAACAATTGCTGATCACATTTTAATGAATCTGGAATCACAGCTCTTCCTTTGACCAGCGACGGAAGGCGGATTTCTCTGGGACAATGCAAGATCCACTAGTTAAACTCCCTAACACACACCCTCACACACACAGATGCTGAAGCGTATAAAAGCAGGCGGTTCTGGTTCTTGAGATGCCTGTAGAACAGGGCTGGGAAAAGATCCCAGCTGAACCTATCCAGCCTGCCAGCCACCGCTGAGAGTCTCAGGAGGGAGAGCTGTGCCGTGCATCACTTCACCCTGCCACTGCCAGGCTGGGCTGGGCCACACAGCACTCAGACTCTGCTAGTCTTTGCTGGCATCATAGCCTGTGCTGGCTGCAGGGGGCAGCCATCAGTGACTTTCCCAGTGTGGTGTGACAGTGGCAGTGGCCCATCATGGCAGGTAGGATGGCTACTCAGTGTGCTGCATTATACCCCATCCTGTGTGGGTTCAGCTGTCTGTGGCCAGTGCCATGACTGTGCAGTGCCAACAGGAAGCTGGGCAGGGGATGGAGGGGAGGGATGGATGCGGGGAGGAGGTAGAGGACTCTGCACGTTGTGCAGCCTGGCTCAGCCTGGCTCAGCCTGGCTGTGGCGGAGTGAAGTGGCATGGGGTGCAGCCTACCCACTTAGGCTCCTGGCTGCAGCTAGAAGGCCAGATAGGATTAATTGCACACCCCGCCCCAGCCTGCTTCCACCAGCCCTCAACAGCTCACCAAAACTCGCTAAGTGTCCATCTGTCCCAAATACTTGCTCATCTCTGTAGAATGAACTATTTCTGTTTTTGAACTTGTTATCTTACTCTTCTCTGATAACATTCCTTTCCCTGCCTCCTTACAATATCAAACAGTCAAATTCCTTTCTCCACCTTCTGTTTGTTGCCTTTTGATTTACAGTTTATCTCTTTGGGTAAGATGGCTGGATGTTCCTTGCATGTGTGTTTATTAGATGTTGGTGACATATGGAATACATTTCTCCCTTTATAAGAATATACATATATGTATGAATAAAGACTGGATAATAAAAAAGGAAAATGAAAGAGAAGAGAGAAAATGAAGAAAGCTAAGAATAATTCACATATTTGCCTAGACCTGAGTTTCATTGAGAATCCTTACACATTAATTGATTCCAGTGCTTGAAATATCAAAATTGTTTCAAGAAGCATACTTATTCGTGAAGGAAGATCTGCATCTGTATAAAGAAGTCTAGAAACCTCAAGTACCTCTTGCTGTACAGGTTTAAGGATTGGTGCATTTACATTTGCTTTGCAGACTAAGAATACTATACATATCTTGTTCAGAGAAGTTTTTAGTGTAGGTAACATGTGCAATACTTATGTACATCAAAAGCTTATGGAGTGCCTAGCCAAGAGCTTATCCAACATATAAAAAAGACTACTTGCATGCAGACCAAGAACAAAAATTATATCAAATCAAAATGTTCAGGTTTCAGTATTATTAAATTAATACAATCTTGTATGGGGCTTATTTGAAAAATTAAGATTCCTTAAAGCATGATTAGTGGTGGATGTCTCATTGGGACAGAAAGAGATATAAGACAGCAGGTAAATGAACTTCTAACAAAAGAACCTAACACCTCCAAAATGGGCTATAAGTGAATTAATATATAGCGGATGGAGTTGCAGGAATTCAAAGATGGTCATGAGAGACTACATTCTTGATTTTCTGCTATATACTGAGGAAGAAAGAGGAAATTGGCTGGGTATATATTTATTGTTCAGGGATACTCTTTAAACAGACCATTTTTTTCTTTTTGCAAAGGAAATGTGAAGATATTTTACTTGAAAGTGAAGATTGTTTCAAGTAACAGCTTTGGAGAATGAGAAGAATCTGCTATATTTGAATGTAGGCAACAATAAACTTTAACTCCTGTAGCAGAACAAGTGGGTTGGGTGGACTGAAGTTAACAGTAAACAACTAGCTGTAAGTAGCATTGATGATTTATTATTTATCAGGAGGGAATATGAGTTATGGAATACACTACGTTGGTGTACGTGGATTTGTAGACGAAGACACCCATATTGTAGGCCTTGAAGTTTTGCAGATGTAGTTCATTCTGCATTAGATATATTAATAGAATTTGGGAATGGCAGAGGTTTAGGTTTAGACCTGATTAGGAATTTTTGACATAAGTTTTTCTTTTGGAAAAGCCAGTCTGTCTAAACCAGACTTCATGGGAACTAATTGGTTTCAGTACAACAACCATTGGGAAGATTTCTCAAGTCCAGGGTAGAAGTTTTGCTCAAAGAGGGAGAAACATCCTAGAATAACTCCTGGCCTGTTATATAGGAGGTGCATCAGAATCTGGCACCTCTGTGTCTCAAATATTTTAACTGAGTGTCCAGACCACCAAGTTATTCTAGGATGGGTTTCTTTTTGCCTTACTGCATTCTGCTCCTGTTACTGCCTTTTCCCCCCACCTCCTTTTTTTGTGTGTGTGAAAGAAACATTGGAAGGTCTCTGTTTTGGCCCAATGTGGAAAGCAAAATCTTTTGAAATATTGAGTAGTTTTACAGGATAGGAAAAATCTTTTCTATGCAGCTCAGTTTAAAATGGCTTATAGTTCATGATCAATGAAAAGATTTAACCAATGCTTAATACCTTACATGTGTGTGTGTGTGTGTGTGTGTATATATATGTGTATATATATATATAATACCTTTATATATAAAACAATAGCCTTCCATCCTTCTCAGAAAGGAGCAGAACATGGCATATATCCTCAGTGGTAACTATTGCCTTTCTGCAGTTGCCACAGCATGTGTTCATGATTATATAAATCGAAAGAGAGATGCAGGATATCTTTCTCATCAAAGCAGTGAGCTGGGGACCCTGTCGACACAGCTGTAGCATCAGAGGCTCTGTAATATGGACATGCCCCTGCTAGGGACAGAAGTTACACATAAACCAGTTTAAGTGATCAGAAACTGGTTTAAACCTGTAACAGAAGTTCAGTGCACATAAACCAGTTTCAAAAAGGCTGAAACTAGTTTAAAATAAACCTGGCAGAATGTAGTATCAGACTTAACTGATTTGGTTCAAACCATTTTGTGACACTTCTGTCCCAGACCCCTTCCTGGTTCAAGTTACATCAGAGTACCCTGTTGCACTTTCCTGTTACTGAGTGCAAGGTGGGACGAGCTGGCTGGGTTAACCACGCGCATCGGTTGTGAAGAATGGTACTTACTCTGCAGTTGATTTTAGCAGGGTGAAGTTTTATTATGAGGAACCACGAATGCAGGTTATGATGAATGGCTGCAGGAACACGGAGTTACAGAAACCAGGTTACGGCAAGCTACCGCAAACGCACGAAGGCCTTTTTATGAGACGAGGAAGTGACTGGATTGTCACTCGGAGGGTCTCTCTGCCTTCCTGTTCTGCGGTGGGTTACATATACTTGGGTTCGCGTAAGCGCACTATGTCATACTGCGGCAAATTCTAACCTATGGCGGCGCATATTGAGTTTACCCAGCAACAAGCTCCTAGCCTATGATTGTTAGCCAAGCACTGGACATCTCTGTCCAATTACATTGTGCTG